>CM048746.1:57948876-58660876 GCA_026315105.1 Locusta migratoria | reverse complement strand
TGATGATGATAGTGGTGGTGCAAAAACCTGACGTGCTACAGAGAAACAGGCTGCAGATTTGTGATCAGCAGGGTCAATTTAGTCAGAAATTCGTATTTTCATGCAAACCCCAGACAAAAAGTTAAAATTTGTCGACCTGTGTTATTTTTGTATAAATTTCGAGCTGTCAAAAAACGATCGCAAAGGCCCACTTTTAGTGTTACTACCGTAACCTAAAGTGGGCCAATTATTTATTCATTACGGCAGACATGTTTCAGCACAGTTTCCATCTTCAGGTTTATTAATATTTACTTCTTGTAAAGTCGTTATCTTATTTCCTGTCACGATCATTTCACTATTTTATTGCTGTTTATAGTAAACACATTTAGTATTGTTCTTATATATGTGTCAAATTCCGAATCTAATTTTTAAATTTCTTTTTTTAATTTTTCGTATTTTGACAGCTATATTAAGAGCTCAGTCAAAGATGTCACATGGTTACATTGTTGACTGAGCTATCAAAATAGCTGTCAAAACACTAAACATTAAAACAAAAATAAATAAAATAAAAAACTAAATTCGGAATTTGATTGATATATAAGAACGATACTGTGTTCACTGTAAACAGCAATAAAATACTGAAATCATCGTGACTGGAAATAAGACAACGACGTTACAAGAAGTAAAGATTAAGAAACCTGAAGATGGCTACAGTGCTGAAACATATCTGCCGTAAACAATAAATAAATTATTCATATAGCAGCGTCTTTGATATAGTAAAGTTTCTTACAATGTCATTTTATGGTAATTATGACGCATCAAGCCCAAATGAATACAAAAATAAAATTGAAAGTTCTTAATTAAATAGAGATTGTTGTAAAAATTGCTTCAAATGTAAATGAGTGGCAATCATGTCGTATGTTGTTGTGAGTATTACGGGTGACTGTTAATGAATCTCCACTTTAACTAAAACTTCGCTAATGTGATTCAAAAGCAATTTCTACCCCTGTGTCTTTATTCATTAAGAGCAAGCAATTTAAACTCTGGTAGGAAACAAGCTGACTCATTAATGACTGAAACTGTCTAAACTATAAGGATTAAATTTTCTGTGTGAGTTACTGATTGCAATTTGGCTTATCTATGCCCAAGGAGATAGTGTATGTCACACTGCTCTCAAAATTATTACCAAATCTGCAGCTGCTGCAAAGTCAAAGCTAACTACAGAATTCGCAGGAGTGCGAATCTACTAACTACACAAATACATTGATTGCAGTACACACTGTTCTCTACAACGTCTGATAATAAAGACACGTTAACTGTCTTTTATTTCGTAATCCCAGCATTTAGTTTCTTGTATTCTCCAATCCAGCTAGTTTTCTTCTTGAAGCACTTCCCGATGTCGTGACAGCAGCATCACTCAATGTATCACTACTAGTGTAGAGGTTAGTCGCTACTGGGGCATCAAATACTGATGAATAAGAGGAATTTCTGAGTACACTTTACTTTCTTTCGCCATTGTACGCGGTTTCTAAATACCTTCAGACTAAATCTTGGCATTTTGAACGGAACAAACGTCAATGACTTCTACAAATACGACTCTTACAAGAAGGACATGTATTTACTCACAAAGGAAACAACAGAAACGGAGCAGAATCTAGCGTCAACTGTCTAGCAGTGTAGCCAACAGAAAAGCTAACTCTTTTGTGCTCAATTATATATATTAAAAGGCTTGCTACATCAGGTATATTTCGTGTCTCATAAATGCTGTGCAAAACATCCTGTGTCGCAGTTAATTAAATAAATTATTTAAAATACATTTGTGTACGTCATCTCAGTGTTTTATAGCTGGTTTTAAATAGGAGACTCTAAATATTTCGAAAATTCATTTATCCAAAATTGGATTTTATATATATATATATATATATCGAGAAACTCATTCGTATACCCTTATGAGTTCTGGTGGCTAGATGTTTTTGACACGTCGCAAAAGTATTATTTTATAAGATCGTAACTTTTAGAATTTCCAAGAAAAATATGTCACTACTCAAAAAAATTAAGTTTTTAACTCTCTATTAAATATGAAAAACTGGTTTGTGATGTAATGGTACTAGTTCTTAACATTCAACGTACCAATGATGTCCGTTTTTAAAATATTATAGTGCAAATAATTTGGTTTTCTCTTGAACTAAAAAATACGATATCATGATTTGTAGAATATCACTGAGAAAACCCAGTCTGTTCTCTTCCTTCATAAAGAAAAGAAAATGATTTAACCTGTTATTGTTAAAGTCTTCAATCCGGAGACTGGTTTGATGCAGCTCTCCACCCTACTCTATCCTGAGCAAGCCTTTTCATCTCCTCATAAGAACGACAACACACATCCACTTGAACTTGTTTACTATACGCGTCTCTTGGTCTCCCTCTGCGATTTTTACCCCACACACTTCCCTCCAATGCTAAATTTACGATTCCTCGATGTCTAAGAATGTGTCCTACCAAGCGATCCCATCTTTTAGTCAGGTTATGCCAAAAATGCCTTTTCTCGCCAATTCTGTTCAGTACCTCTTCATTAGTTATGCGATCTACCCACCTAATCTTCAGCATTCTTCTGTAGCAGATGTAAAGATGTAATCTGTTGGGATGTGAAAATGGGACACTGGAAAGAACTGAATATATATATATATATATATATATATATATATATATATATATATATATATATATATATATATATATATATATATATATATATATATATATATATCTGGTGTGCCTGCTAATCCATGTTGTGTGTCGACAGGCAACGAGGCGATCTCGGAGTCGGAGTACACGGACATGGGCCGCGTCATCGAGTTCCGCTACAGTGCAGAGGTCGGCCGCGGTTTCCGACAGAACAACCCGCTCAAGTGGTTCTACAATTTCGGTAAGCGCCTGCAGTTGCTTGTTCTGTGATGAGACTTTACAAAAGCCCAAGAGAAAAAGATAGAAGTGGCACAAATGATAATGTTAAGATGGATGAATGGGGTGACACGAAAGGATAGACTAAGGAATGAGTACATCAGGGGAACAGTGAAAGTGGGGTCTATAGGGAGGAAGATCCAAGAAAGTAGGCTAAGACGGTATGGTCATGTGCAGAGAAGTGGGGAGCACTAGGTGGGGAGAAGAGTTGAAGACCTGGAAATCGAAATCGAAGGATCGAGGAGAAGAGGAAGGCCGAAACTGAGATGGAAATACAAGATGGCGGGGTACACATGGGAGAAAGGATGGCCCAAATAAGAAGCACTGGATAGACGTTTATTTATATAATAGAAGGATCGCTCACTCATTAGCTACTGTGACGCGTTGCCGGGTTTGCTAGTAAATTACAACTTTTGCTACAGGTGAGGCCTGGGCCATGGAAGCCGACGAGAACGTCCTCGTCTTCGTCGACAACCACGACAACCAGCGAGGCCACGGCGCTGGCGGCGACCAGATCCTCACCTACAAGCAGCCGCGCCAGTACAAGGTACATGCGGCCGCGTACAATTTTACTTACAGCCTTGGCGACGTACTGCGCTCATGTTGGCAACGACATTTCAATGCTCTTTCACAGTTCAATCGCGAATAGTGATAGGGAATAATTTTTCGTGTTGACCGCGAAATAACCAACTAGTGATGCCGTGCGGGAATGGCCGCGCGGTCTAAGGCGCCGTGCCACGGACTGCGCGGCCGCTCCGCGGACATTGGTATGTGTCTTGTCCTTAGTCTAAAGTGATTTAGGTAGTTTGTAGGTCTAGGCACTGATTACCTTAACCCTTTCTTTACCTAATTTTGAAGTTTTGAGAAAAAAATATTTGCACGTGTTTTCATACTTAGATGTATGAATGTGAAATATGTCGAAATCTTTTTTTTTATAACGTTCTTTTAAAAAATTATTTAATGCTGCTTTTAAGCGACATTGGTTCTTATAGGCAATGTTGCCGTAGAAACAAATTCCAATAAACATAAGCTTATTTTAGCAAAATGTTGGTTTATTCGTCACATTTAAAAGCTTAGAAGTCTAGTCATAGCATTTTTATTGTTTACAGTTTATAAATGTCCAATTTTACATTGAATAATTAACAAATTTTTGCCTATTTGACTCATTACACAGTTCAACTTTCACGTATAATTCTTGTCATATATCACTGTATGCTGATACCTCTTGTTATGTATCCTTGTAAAACATAATTATTTTCCATGAAAGATGTGGAAACACATCCTGTTTATAGTTAGACTTAGACATACTTTTCACTTGCTGCAGACAATTTGTGTAGTGTTCTTGATGCACACTTTAAACCGACTTTTCTTCTCCAGTATATCTGCAAAGTGATGAAAACCTTCCAACCGCATATCTTTGATTTGAGCTAAACATACACTTCTTTTTGCTGGAGGAGTATTTGTCATTTGTTTAGAACTTGGTCTTCCTCTCTTCTTTTCGGAAGCTTTCCCGCAAGCAACAGACCTGCAGCTATAATAGCTAGAAGCTGCAAAAGTGACATCTTTGTGGTTGTCCTACATTTATCATAAGACGTCGATGGAGTAACCATCCATTGAGAATGGCTACAGAGAAGCACCAGTAAAGAATGCGCATATACCACTTCCGTGATCTCAACTTGATGCGGTAGATCTCCAGCAACATGTCTGCAAGATCCACGCCCCCCATGTGTTTGTTATATTTTTCCACAGTGTAAGGTCTTGGCATATCAATGAATTTCCTTTCATATGCAGAATACCTATTTCATTTTGGTTGTCTTCAAATAAAACGAATCTTTCTGCAAAGCATAGATGTTTGACTGCTCAGCAATGACTTCAAAATCATCATCATTCACAAATGTTTTATTATACTCCAGTGGTGTCATTTCTTCTACTGGTGGTTGTGGTAGTGATCCTTTTCATTCTGTACCATGGACCACAAAATCAGTTTCTCTAAATGTATAGTCGGTATGCTTCTATCTACTTTGCACCTTTTGATGTTGCTCATGCGTAGATGAAGCTCCTTCATTTATGTTTCGGTTGCTTATACCTATTACTTGCTGACACTCTGTAAGTTCGTTACTTCTGTATAAATAAACCTGAAATTCAATAAAGCGACATCTGTGTTATGTAATAACACTGATAATTACGTAATTAATCAGTTGTGTTACTTTTGACAATTATCCTTACCTATGGAATTTCATTCTCATTTTCTTGCTCCTCTCTAATTGCTGAAATATCAGCCCCGTCGCCCTTTTCCACGGTAAGAATGATATTCATAATGGCTCTTTCAGAAAGAGCTTTAGAACTTTCACCTACTTCGATAGTTTCATCTTTACCCCAATGTTCGATAAATCACCGTCTGGGATATCAAAGTATGAACTGAACTCATCGTCAGGTAAAAATCACTATATATTCTAGGTACGCATCAGTCAGAAAGTCAGATGTAAAGACGCATTGTTTAACAGCGACATAGATTGTGAAAATACACCTGTAAAGCAAAATTTAAAGCACCTATATACATAGATTTGTAAAGGGAGGTCTAAATTGAGGAACTTCCACTGAACTCCACTGTTGCTTAGAAGCAACATAACATTTTTCTCAGTTTATCTTATCTGCAAATTATTGTGCAAGAAATATTAATGAAGTAGTGAAGGAGGAAGGATTGTCACAGCGTATGAATATTATTTCACAGCAAACGAAAGTGTAAAATTCACGCATTTTAGATGGTTTTTATCGTCAGTTCAGGGCAATGTGGACTGCAGCAAATCCTAATTTACAAATGTTTGCCGTTTTCTGCTCGTGAGTTCACGCAATCTATTGTCAACAACAGTTACAACTAGCATGAGGCTTAAAGTAAGCAGTTGAAAAGAATGGTCACATGCGATATCATACGCAACAGACCTACAGAAAAATGATGTTGCGTATAAGCAACGCTGGTAAAGAAAGGGTTAACAGTTTGGTCCCTTGCGCTGTTCCTGATCTATGGTACACAGATTCTTGTATGTACACTTACCCCATGCGTAAATTAATTACCCACGTAAAGGGAGCATTTTGTAGCCAACATTGAAATGTTAAAATGTTCGTACACCTAAGGGACAAACTGCTCAAGTATCGGTCCCTACATTCACGAACTACTTAAACCAACGTACGACACACACACACACACATACACACACACACACACACACACACACTTGCCCGGAGGATTCGAAACTCCCCCTTAGCCGAAACTGGCACACTACTTCGCCCAGGCCGCAAGTAAAACTTAACCCGTATTAGTCATAAGGTCAAAATGAAGATTTGTCGTCAAGACAATACCAAAACATTAGTGGAATAACCCACGCGTCTGTATACCAGGTGTGTGCGTTAAGTAATGAGACTGCTTGCGTTGTCGCCGTCTATTCCTAGTTATTGGTTAGAAGCGCAGGTGACTTCCATTTATAACAAGGATAGAAGAAGTGACACACAAAATTACAGGCCAATAAGTTTGACATCAGTTTCCGCTAGAATTTTGGAGCATGTTATCAGTTCAAATTTAGTAAATTTATTGGAGACGGATAAGCTTCTTTCTACGAACCAGCACGGGCTCGGAAAACATCGTTCATGTGAAACTCAGCTTGCCCTTTTCTCACATGATATTTTGCGAGCCATGGATGAAGGGTAACAAGCGGATTGTGTTTTTCTCGACTTCAAAAAGGCGTTTGACGCGGTGCCACACTGTAAACTGCTAACGAAGATACGAGCATATGGAATAGGTTCACAGATTTGTGACTGACTGGGAGACTTCCTAAGTAATAGAACGCAGTACGTTGTTCTCGACGGCGAGTGTTCATCAGAGACGAGTGTATCGTTACATGTGCTCCAGGACAGAGTGATAAGACCGCTATTAATTTCTATCTATATAAATGACCTGATAGAATAACTTTTATTTTGCGGCTGTTTGCCGATGATGGTGTGATGTATGCAGAAGGGTGTCGTCTTTAATTCACTGTAATAGCATACAGGATGACTTAGCCAAAATTTCTAGTTGGTGGTGTGCTAAATCAAGAAAAAAATCCTGTGGCGTTCGAATACAGCATTACTAATGAGCTTCTTGATGCTGTCGCGTTGTTCAAATATCTAGGCGTAACATTGCAGAGAAATATGAAATGGAACGAACGTGTAAGGACAGTTTAAGGCGGAGAGCCGACTTCGGTTTATTGGGAGAATTTTTGTGAAGATTTGCTTCATTCGTAAAGGAGACCGCGTAAAAACGCTTGTACGACAACCTATTGAGTATTGCTCAAGTGTTTGGGATTCGCAGTAGATCAAGTGTAAAGGAAGACATAGAAGCAGTTCAGAGGAAATGCTCTGGGAACTCAAATGGAGATCACTGTAGGAAAGAGGATGTTCTTTTCGAGAAATTTAGAGCGTCGGAGTTTGAAGCTGAGTGTAGAACGATCTTCCTGCCGCATGCCGCTCACAAAGAAAAAATAGGGCTCGTACGGAAGCATATAGGCATTCTTTCTACCCTCGTTCTATTTGAGAGTGGAAAGGAAAGGAAACGCCTAGTAGTGGTACAATGTACCTCTGCCAAGCACTTTACATTGGATTGGGGAATGTATATGTAGCTGTATTCACATACATTTATAGTTGCATATAGTTCAGTTGTCGAATTGAGTGTCAAAACAGTGTCCAACGAAGTGCTCCTTTAACCTCAGGAAGGCGCAAAAGTCACAGGGACTGAAGTTGGGCGAATGTGGGGCAACAGAAATGTTTTTACTGGCCAATAAACGGATCACTGAAATTATTGTATGACCAGGCACATTGTCATGATAAAAATCACAGCTGTTTTTGGAGTTGCCCAGTGTGGTTCCTTGGTCATACTGAAACACTCACGTCTCATTACCTGTGCTGAAATGTTCCAGGAAATGCGGATCCTATTCAAATGCGTTCAAAAGGTCAATACACCGTGTCATCCTGATGTCTTTTTAGTCCTGGGAACGATGTTTAAATGTTCAAATGTTTGTAAAGCTTATGGGACTTAACTGCGGGGTCATTAGTCCCTAAATTTACAAACTACTTATAAACTAGATTATACTAAAGGCGGCACATACATCCATGCCCTAGGGGGGAGTGTGCACTCAGTCAAAACAAAAACAAACACGTCTGATCTGTGAAAACAATCATGGGCAGTGCAAAAGTGAAAGCGGAAGTAGTGGGAAAAACGACACAGCATGAAGAACCGGCGGTACTGCATGGAACAGGCCGGCATTCCATGATGTGAAGAGAAAACAAGAAAACATTTCCACTACTGAAGATGTTTTACTGTCATTAAAACGAAACGCGTCTGGTGCGAAATATCGCATTTTTATTGTAGTTGCAAAGACGGGCAATCACTGCTATTCATAATTTGTGATTAACAGATAATTCAAGGTCCCGTAATTTGCTTTCAAATGTACAGTTTGGTTTTAGAAGTGTTTTAGGAACTGATAATGCTATATTGTTTTTATATGTGAAGCACTTGGTGGATTAAATAAAAAAACTGCAAACGTTGGGCGTATCCTTTGATTTAACAAAGGCGTGTGATTGTGTTGAACACAACATATTGTTCCAGAAGTTGGAAGATTGTGGCATAAGGAAATAGGTCACAATTCATTCACTTCGTACTTAAATAAAAGCCAACAGAAGGTGATAGCATGCAGAATTGGAAAGAGCTGTGATACACATTCACAAATGTGCACAGTTAAGGAGGGGTACCCCAGGGCTCTGTTCTGTGGCCACTATTGTTTATCGTTTGTATAAACTATGTGCCTTAAAGAATACCAGATAGTTCTAACATGACAGTGTATTGGTAGTGAAGGATGTTGTTACAACATTGATGCAGTATAAAAATGCAGTTAAAGGAGTAAGTGCGTGGCTTGTAGAAATGAAATTTATACTAAATCATAGAATGGCTCAGTTTGCACATTTTCTAATACATAATTCAACAATAACTAACATTTTGATTACCCAGAATAGCCGCATGATAAGTGAGACTGAACAGAAAAGCTCTTGTGGAAACTCAGAATCAGGATCTTGTTCAGAAACTAAATGCTGCGTTGTTTACCCTTAGAACTGTTTTTGAAATAAGTGATGGTTCAACAGGATAGTCTACTTTGCATATTTTCATCCGCTCTTCCAAAGAGCCGGTTGCTCGCCATCGGAGGTTCGAGTACTCCCTCGGGCTTTTTGTTTTCCTTTGGCTATTGCTATCACTCTGTTAATACTACAAGTAAATCGATTATGCATTTTCTGCCACATCCATTTTTTAATAACCTGCCACAAAAATTTAAAGAGTTTTGTAGTAATACGCGCACTTTGAAGGCTGAACTGATAAGTTTTCTCATGACTCACTCTTATATTCTGTCGAAGATTTCCAGGAAGAATTATAAAATTAATCTTCTTTCTCTAATTTATGCTTAGACCTATAGTCTGCTTGTGATGCTTTTCGTTTATCGTTTACTACTCGCTTGTTATAATTGATGTATTGACTTGTCCCATGACCGTGGAGACTTGCTCTTCATTTCGGTCCTGCGGAACATAAATACAAAATAAGAGTCTAACAATATGTGATTGATTTCCACGTAGATAACTCCATCTGAACATGTTTGAAAAAAGATAAAACCGAAACTCCAACATAACGTCATGTTACTGGGTACCATTGGCAAATTGAACAAGGAAAAGAAAAGGGGAAGACTGTGGATGTGAGTCACAGTCGAAGTACCTGTATCATCACAGTTCAGGAAGGAAATTGTAGATGTTGATGTTGATGCAGAAATAGATGTACATGTTGATGATGACAGAAATGGAAATTCAGATCTACTTCTTGATATTCAAGAAAGGCAATAGATTAACACACTAAAGTACAGTCCTATATCATTGACGTCAATTTGCAACAGTGTTTTGGAACATATCCTGTATTAAAATATTATGCGTTATCTCTAACAGAATGAGCTATTGACACAATGTCAACACGGATTTAGAAAATATCGCTCATGCGGCGAAACACAGCTAACTCTTTACTCACAGGAAGTGATGAGTGCTATCGACAAGGAAACTCAAATTGATTTCGTATGTCCGTACCTCACAAACAACTTTCAATCAAATTGCGTGGTTATGGAATATCGCCCCAAATTTGCGACTGGGTAGGGCATTTCCTGTCAGAGAGGACACAGTTTGTAGTAATCGATGGTAAGGCATCGACTAAAGCAGAGGTGATATCGGGCTTTCCACAGGGTAGTGTTATTGGTCGTCTGCCGTTCCGTATGAATATAAACGATTTGGGAGAAAATCAGAGCAGCTCTCCTAGGTTGTTTGTAGATGACGCCATCATTTATCGTCTACCAAACTCATCTGAATATGAAAACCAACTTCAGAACGATGTAAATAGATATCACTATGGTGTTAAAATTGGCAAGTGACTCTAAACAATGAGAAGTGTGAAGTCGTTCACATGAGTAGGAAAAGAAAGCCATTAAATTTTGTTTACAAGATAAATCAATCAAAAGTGAAGACTGTGAACTCCACAAAATACCTAGGAA
This sequence comes from Locusta migratoria, assembly GCA_026315105.1. Classification (NCBI taxonomy): domain Eukaryota; kingdom Metazoa; phylum Arthropoda; class Insecta; order Orthoptera; family Acrididae; genus Locusta; species Locusta migratoria. The sequence goes on along the minus strand of CM048746.1, from coordinate 58,650,338 downwards.
TTATTATTACTTGAAACTGGAAAGAACACGTAGATAACGTCGTGGCAAAGGAGAACCAGAGACTGCGTTTTATTGGCAGAACGCTTAAAAGATGGAACAGAACTACTAAAGAAACTGCAAACACTACGATTGTCCGTCCTCATTTGGAGTATTGCTGCGCAGTGTGGAAGTCTTATCAAGTGGGTTTAACGGAAGCCATCGAAACAGTACAAAGAAAGGCAACTCGTTTTGTATTGTCACGATACAGGGGATTCAGCGTTACGGAAATGATACAGGATCTGGGATGGGAATCATTACAACAACGGCGTTTACCGCAGCGGCGTCGTCTGCTTACGAAACTCCAATCCCCAACATTCTCCTCCTAATGCGAAGACACCGGTTGTTCAAAGAGTCAGTATAAATTTGAAAACTTACTAAATCAGGAATAATGTAGGTGCAGAGCTAAAAATTGTCATAAATGCATAGAACGACAGGAGGTTTTATTAGAATGTTTTTTTAATGTCCGTCATCAGATCAGGAAAGCAATTGTTAGCATAACAAATTAAGATAAAGAAAAGATGACGTTCTTTCCAGGAAACGCTCAATATGTTCATCATCGTTCCTCAACAATAGCTGTCGTCGAGAAATAATGTTGTGAACAGCACTGTACAGCATGTCCGGAGTTATGGTGAGGCATTGGCGTCGGATGTTGTTTTTCAGCATCCCTAGAGATGTCGGTCGATCACGATACACTTGCGACTGCAGGAATCCCAAAGCCAATAATCGCAAGGACTGAGGTCTGGGGACCTGGGAGGTCAAACATGACGAAAGTGGCGGCTGGGCACACGATCACACCAAACACCAAACGACGCGCGCAAGAGATCTATAACGCGTCTAGCAATACTTTTTTTATGTTCTAATAATACCCGATGCCATTCCAAGCATCTGTCAATTTTTACCTTTCTATCTACATTATTGCGTGATTTATTAAGTTTTCAAATTTATACTGACTTTTTGATCATTCGGTATATTGTTGACTCCCACTTACATAGGTAGAAATGATCAGCAGAATAAAATACGAGAAATCGGAGCTCGAATGGAGAGATTCAGATGTTCTGTTATATCGCGCGCTATTCGAGAGTGGAATGTTACATGAATAGTATAAAGGTGTGATTCTGAGTTTCTCCCGGCGTATTTGATAATCAAAATATCCACTGGTGTACTGCCGGTCTATAGTGTCCAACGGACACAATATTTCGGCGATCATATACAGTATGTTTCACTAAGTGTGTTTGCCTCTTGTAACTTATAAAATAATAGGTGACGGGAAATTTTAATGCGGCAGGTCAACACAAGAATCGTCACACTTTCTGCGGAGCTATGAACATAGTTTATTGTATTATTTTCCAAAGAGTTACAGCACAAAGATATAATTTTTAAACGGAACAATAGTTTTTTCTATCGTGCATTGGATTCGTTGAAACCAGCTGCGTCCAAATCAATTTAAACTACATTCCTATCACAGTTTGGTAGCTACAACCCTTCAAAGTTTCAGGGGCAGATACCTCACGCTGTACATAATACATGGCTGTGTGGTGGGTGATGGATGTTATGGCGGTGGGAAGTTGATTTACATGAGGTGTTCAAATGTGTGTCCATGTTCCTCAATGCATAATGCAATGCGCCGTCGAAAGGATCTGCGGACGAGATGTAACATCGCCGGTGTGACGGTGCGACATGCGTCCTCGATGCGCCGTTTTAGATCATCTGGGGATGTGGGCTCACTGACATAAACACGATCCCTTAGATATCCTCACAAAATGAAATCTACTGGTGTTAATCGAGCGACCTTGCGGTCCATGAGTGAGGACCATGGCGCCCCAACCCCACCACACAGCCATGTATTATGTACAGCGTGTGTTATCTGCCCTTGAAACTTTGAAGGGTTGTAGCTACCAAACTGTGATAGGAATGTAGTTTAAATTGATTTTGACGCAGCTGGTTTCAACGAATCCAATGCACTATAGAAAAAACTATTGTTCGATTTAAAAAATTATATCTTTGTGCTGTAATTCTTTGGATATAGATACAATGAACAATGTTCATAGCTCCGCAGAAAGTGTAACATTTCTTGTGTTGACCTACCGCATTAAAATTTCCCGTCACCTATTATTTTATAAATTACAGAGGCAAACACACTTAGTGAAACACCCTGTATGTCGCCATCATCAGCTGAGCCGCCGTAGCGTGCGGATCTCAGTGCCGGCGCGTTTCAAAGAGCTCAGTCCGTCAGTTCACCTGATTATGGCGACATGTATGATCGCCGAAATATTGTAGCCGTTGGACATTATAGACCGGCAGTACACCCGTGGATATTTTGAGTATAAAGGTGGTTCGATGAACCCTCTGCCAGGCACTTAACCCTTCTATGCATGGCGTATATTTTTTGCACATTTACATACACTGGGTCCATTGGACCCGTTACGTCTATTATGAGAATTAAATGAAAATAAGTTTTTTGTGGATATTATCATGCACGAATATTTTTATTTGAAGGTTCCTGAGTATAATATAAGAAAGCTATGGCTATCGTAATGATTTTACTGGCGTTTAAAATGTATAATTTTAACCCTGAATAATTTTTAAATAGATTATATTATGAAAACTGATACAGACACCACCAATATCATTTTTCACAGTGTTCAAATATGTGATTTTGCCATCGACAAAGCATAAATCATTTCACAAAAAAACATCACATCAGTTTGCTGGTTCTGGTATAAATTTCACCACATTGTGAGCAGGCGTTTTATTTTGCACTGCGGGGCTTTTACTCCATAGCATACCATTTGGAGCAATATAAACGTTAGCACTTTCACTGCTTATTTGTCCTGAGATATTATTATCTAGATCATCATCTTCACCACCACCGCTACGTGGTTATTCGTCCAAAGAGTAGTATGACATTGCCTGAGGAACAGCTTCGTGGTTTTCATCTGAAGCAGAATGTATATCTGAAAGGAAATCGTCATCTTCAGCTACCCATTGAGTAACAACTAATTCAAAATTTGGGCTTGAAAAAAGTATGCTATCCTCTTTCCTGCTCCTTTTTTTATATACCGATCCTGACATTGTCTAAAAAAATAATAATATAAATAACCTCAGTACTCTCTTCTCCTATGGAGTGTAGAAATATAGTGGCTCTTCATGTTATGTTTTAGTGTTACCAATAACAATTACCTTTCTTCCGAATGAGTATTGAATGCCAAACAATAGTGCTGTGTAGCAAACTGCTACAGTCTTTCTGTACAGCGTCACGCACTAATAACCACCCACTGTGATATTTTGCTTCTTACACAACACAGAAGTATACTGTCTGACAGTTGAACATGCCAAGTTATAACAATACGTTTTTTGCGATCACAACAATGAATATGTGTGGCAGTACCGAATTCTCGGTACTCCAACAAAATGTAATTGATTACAACCCAATCTAATTTAACGACACTTTAACGTAAACCACAGGGTCTATCGGACCCAGGTTATTTAAATGTGTAGTATAAAGATGAAAATTAATGTGGCACTTAAACTAATGACACACAACTCTAGTAATATCTGTAATGTATTACCGAATATGGCCAGAGATCATGCCTGAACGGTTGGGACTCAATTTCAAGTCTATAGTACTCAAATTAAAATTGTTCCCGGGTCCATTGGACCCAGGGTATGCATGTTGTTGTTATGGTCTTCAGTCCCGAGACTGGTTTGATGCAGCTCTCCACACTACTCTATCCTGAACAAGCCTTTTCATCTCCTCATAACAACGGCAATCCACTTGAATCTGCTTACTATACGCGTCTCTTGGTCTCCCTCTGCGATTTTTACCCACACACTTCCCTCCAATGCTAAATTTACGATTCCCCGATGTCTAAGAATGTGTCCTACCAAGCGATCCTTTCTTTTAGTCAGGGTATGCCAAAAATTCCTTTTCTCACCAATTCTGTTCAGTACCTCTTCGTCAGTACCTCTTCACCTAAACTTCAGCATTCTTCTGTAGCACCACATTTCAAAAGCCTCTATTCTCTTCCTGTCCGCACTGCTTATCGTCCATGTTTCACTCCCGTACAAGGCAACACTCCACACAAATGCCTTCAGAAAAGATTTCCTTACACTTAAATTAATATTCGATGTTAGCAAATTTCTCTTTATCAAAAATGCTTTTCTTCCCATTGCCATTCTGCATTTTATATCCTCTGTACTGCCTTGTTCCGACCTAGGACTTTCAAGGCTCTATCAAATTCATCTCTCCTATTTCATCTTGATCTACTTCCTCTTCCCTTCCTACAACATCGTCTCTAAGTTCATTTCCTTTGTAGAGCTGCTCTATGTACTCTTTCCACCTTTCAGTTTTTCCTTCTTTGCTGAGAACTGGTTTCCCATCTGAGTTCTTGATATTCGTAGAGTTGCTTTTCTTGTCCCCAAATGTCTCTTTTATTTTCCTGTAGGCGGTATCTACTTTTCCCCTTCTTATACATCCTTCTACAGATTTGCATTTGGCTTCTAGCCACTCCTGCTTAGCTATTTTGCACTTCCTGTCAATCTCATTTTTTAGTCGTCTGTACTCCATGTTGCCTGTTTCATTTACTGCATTTTTATATTTTCTCCTTTCATCAACTAAATTTAGTATTTCCTGTGATATCCAAGGATTTTTTGTAGGTCTTGCTTTCTACCTATTTTTTCGTCTGCTGCCTTCACTATTTCATCTCTCAATGCTACCCATTCTTCTTCTACTGTTTTATTTCCCCCTGTTTCTGTCAATTGTTGCCTAAATCTCCCTCTGAAATTCTCCAGAACTTCACTTTCCTTCAATTTATGTAAGTCCCATCTCCTTATTTTCCTACTTTTCTGCAGTTTTTTCAGTTTCAGCCTACAGTTCATGACTAACAAGTTATGGTCAGAGTCTATGCATACTAGGGTTAAATATGATTTGCAGAGTATCCCATGTAGATGTAGATGTGGGCGTGACTGCAGAATTATCTGTGTGTTGCACACATTGACACTGATGTCTGGTTGCAGATGGCGGTGGCCTTCATGATGGCGTGGCCGTTTGGCGTGCCTCGCCTCATGTCCAGCTTTGCCTTCACCGACAGCGAGGCCGGGCCGCCCATGGACGAGAACCAGGACATCATCTCGCCCACCTTCAACGAGGACGGCTCCTGCGACGAGAACTGGGTGTGTGAGCACCGCTGGCGGCCCATCTACAACATGATCGCCTTCAGGACCGCCGTCGAGGGTCAGCAGCCTTGCATTTATCTAACACGTAGCCTACTCGCCCTGTAGCACCAACACCACCAAGAGAGAAGGCAGTGTGACGTCAGGCAGAGTAGGTTGCGCGAGCATAGCTGACTGACTCTCTGCTTCGGCATAGTGGGCCGTACCCCAGCGGCTACCCAGTCAGCTATGCGCACCCAACCTACTCTGCCTGACGTCACACGAGGGCGCCGCTGCCTTCTCTCTAGGTGGTGGTAGTTGCACCCGCGTTTGACTCTCGGATATCACGCTTCTCTGACAGTAACGTTCTAGTAATTCTTGATACATACGTTCCTGTTTTAGGATTCGCCCAATTTGGACCTATGTTGTTTCAGGAACCAACGCTACCAACTGGTGGGACAACGGCAATAACCAGATTGCTTTCTGCCGCGAAGACAAGGGATTCATCGTCATCAACGACGACAATGTGGACCTGAAGGAGACTCTGACGGTTAGTGGCTCATTCCTTAGATTTGACACGAAATACTGCATTTCCATTTTTCACGAAATGTAATGACTGTAGTTCGTGGCACTGACCATAAACTGTATCAACACATGGGATTTCAAGAATGACGTGATTCGTACTTTCGAGTGTTCATCGGTGTAGCACCCAATATTCTCCTGAAGAGGAGCGTCTAATCGTGTCAGACAAAACTCCAATGATCGCTGGTTCGATACTGGTGGATCCTAGGAATTCTGTCTTTCAGTTTTTTTTAATCTGTATTGTTAATGTGAGAAAAAGAGAGCTGTACCGTGATCTGGATCCATGTTAAGCTGTAACTGGTTAGGTAAGTCAGTTCAAAGATCGGAGGAAGGCGACAGGATAGCACATCTAACAGAATAGTGCCTAGTGAAGAAGTGTGGGGATATATGGGACGAGTACTTAAACCGAAAACGTTTCTATTGTATCCAAGCCTCTTATTCCTTCCGTAAGTGCAACAACATGCGTCTACATACAGTAAAGTAGTAATGAAGTTATAACCGTTTACAGAAAGACAACGGAACTAGATATGAATGTGAAACCTTCACAAATGAAAGGAACACCCACCGAGTTTGGACACCAGACCCACTGATGATGGCACAGAGGTCGTGAAACATGTTTGGGAAGAAAATAAATACAGTCGTTTTATTTTCAGTCTGATCATATACCCAGCATTTCTTACTGAAAACGGGGTAATCACACGAGGTGGAAATCGAAAATGATGAATGTGAAATATTTTCTGTATAGCACTGATAATGATGTCTGTGTTATATAGCAAAGAAATTTGGCCGTGATTTTCTCACCCAGTGTAAATAGAGGGGGGACCCTGAATTTGTCGTGCACTTTATGCAGCATTAACTGCAAAATTCGTGACCAACAAGTAATTAATAACTGTTCAATAATGCAAGTAGTGTAAGTTTCAAACTTTTGATAACTTCGCATGTACTGCTCTAACATAAACACTGACAAGTGAAAAATCAATCACAGAATTTATGAAACTTTTTTGCAGACTTACTAGCTTAATTAAATTATTACTCACTTTGAACAATACTTTTGTAAATAATAATTTACTTTGACTAGTTCAACTTTAGATTTCTCTGACATTTCACAATTAAAAGAATCTTGTTTCGATGTATGACATAGGATAAATCTGTGGAATTTACACCAGTTCACGTTAAACATTATTATAAGAAGAATACAGATAAGTGGTCCACGCACTGTAACACAGATAAGTAAAATGTTAGTTGAGAGTCCATGTCGAGGTGGTGGAGGCAAGTTGTGGCATATTTTCTCGCACCAACTCAACGTGTGCTTCTTGATGTAAGTAGAGCTCATTCATTCCTCTTCTTGGCGAGCGACGTATTGTTTGCAATGTGAGCTCTCAATGCCAAACAGACATCCGAGGCACTTCCAACAATTATAGTGCCTCTTACCCAGTGGCGCTGCCAGGATTTGGTTCTAGAGGGGGGGGGGGGGAATCATTATTAAAAAAGGAAAAAAGAAAACAAAGCCTACTGAATTTATTAATAGTAAAGAGTTATTATCACTCGCTATCAGAAATATAAGAAGCTCACTGATGTTATAACTGTTTAATTAACTTGAGACTAAGTGCAAAATTGAACTAAAATAGCACTACTGTTGTTCATAGTTTTTGGCGGCCTTCAAAGGCTTCCACTCAGTGGCGCCGCTGACCTGCTAAGCAGCGGGTCGCCGCATATGAACAATCGGCCCGTAACTTCAACAAAGCAGTAACAATAGCGACAGCACCAAAGCTGGTCGCGGCGACAATAAAACGGCTCACAGTAACAGCAGCACACGTTCTCAGTGGCGGCATCACGTTGGCGACCCATTGCCACGTTCTCTTGTGCTCAGAAATTATAGTTACTTTGTGATTTATTACATGTGTACTATTTCAAATATCCGGTGGTGGCCTGTTTTTTAGACAATATTAATAATAACAATAATACTACTTTGAACATGACTGATTAAAAGCAACCTTTAACCAATTTTTCTTAACAATTTTGTATATCAGCCAACTGGTTGCGTAATTTTTAGGCGCTTGACCTACGTTTCGTTGCCACTAGGGACAACTTCATCAGAAAAATAAAAACAGTTACGTGAAACACATGACGTCTAAAATATTACGAGCAGGACTGCTCAAGTTGATTACAATCAAAATTATCATTCTTGTCATACAAATAAAACCATTATGGCGTGAAGGGCATGAAGGAACCATACTGGTTTTATTCATATGGCAAGAATGCTAAGTTTGATTGTAATCGATCTGAGCAATCGCGCTCGTAATATTTTTGACGTCATGTGTTTCATGTAACTGTTTTTATTCTTCTGATGAGTTGTCCCTAGTGGCAACGAAACCTAGGTCAAGCACCTAAAAAATTACGCAACCGCTTGACTGTTATACAAAATAACAGCAAAAAAATAGCAATAATAATAATAAAATTTAAAAAATCCTTAGAAGGTCCTGAGAGAGGGGGGTTCGATCTCATGAGCCTCCCCCCCTCTCCCGTGGCTCTGGGCACGCCCCCGACTCTGCTCTTCGCTAATGAAATGTTCAAATGTTTGTATAGTTTATGGGACTTAACTACGGGGTCATCAGTCCCTAAACTTACAAACTACTTATGAACTACTTACGAACTAGGACGGCACAAATATCCATGCCCGAGAGGGGATTCGAACTGGAGCGCCTCAGTCCCCTCGGCCACCGCGGCCGGCTCTTCGCTAATGGTGCCACCGCTGTTCCGCCCACCACAAGTACCTTTTATGCTCTGCCCCGTCCCTTTTCCTTAGGGAGGATGGCCCTACAGGTTTTATAATCAACAAACTTTACGCGCCCTATGCATGAACCAAAATTATACTGCATATTTTTACAATATTACATTCCACATAATTTTACCAAACAATACAAATCATCATAAAATTAATAGATAGACAAATTAATTTATATAATATTTTACATATCCAACCTTCAATATAATACAGATTTTAAATACACAGACTTGCTACGACATCACATAAGAGTTAAGAAAGCAATAGATAATTTAGAAACATTATTGAAAAAATAAATGCCATAATAAGGTTAGGAGTTTTACATGCAGCATTTCGGTGTTTACACACATTTTTACCCAATTTCCAGACGTGCCTGCCCGCTGGAGACTACTGTGACGTCATATCCGGTGAGCCAACAGAGACCGGTTGCTCAGGCAAGACCATCACCGTCAACAGCGACGGCACGGCCAGCTTCCAGATACTCACCACCGACGACGAGGGCACCATCGCCATCCACGTGAACGTAAGTGCACCACATGCATGCTGCAGCGGGCCAGGTTGACGTCTTCAGCACCAACATATTACCAAATAAGGTTCAGTCGTTACAGATCCAGGACGTTCATGCTCAGCAGATAGTTACTACTTCGTCCGTTGGAACGGGTTGGGTTGTTTGGTTGGGATAGGGGGACTAAACTACTGAGGTTATCAGCCCCCAGTGGGGAGGGAAAGGAGTGAGGATAGGAAATGAGGGGAGGAGGAAAGGAAATGCAGTCCGGGAGGTAAAGAAGGAAGGAAGACTGCATTAGCTCGAGGCCCGTGCTCGCCACGCACGTACTCACCAAAGAACCCCTTGGGGGGCTTTGGAATGCGCTTTCCATAATTAGTGTTGATAAAGTTAAATGCAAAATGGCAATGAGAAGAAAAGCATTTTTGCAAAAGAGAAATTTGTTAACATAGAATATTAATTTAAGCGTAAGAGAGTCCTTTCTGAAGGCGTGTGGAGTATTGCCTGGTATGGGAGTGAAACATGGACGATAAACAGTGCGGGCAGGAATAGGATAGAGGCTTTTGAAATGTGGTGCTACAGAATAATGCTGAAGATTAGGTGGGCGGATCGCGTAATTAATGAGGAGGTACTGATCAAAATTGGGGAGGAAAGGAATTTCTGGCATACCTTCACCAAAAGAAGGGATTGATCGGTAGGATACATTCTTAGACATCAAGAAATTGCGAATTTAGCGTTGTTGCGAAGTGTGTGGGGTAAAAACCGCAGAGGGAGACCAAGAACGCATGTAGTAAGCAGATTCCGATGGATGTAGATTGTCGTTCTTATGAGGAGATGATGAGGCTTGCTCATGATAGAGTAGGGTGGAGAGCTGCATCAAACCAGTCTCCGGACTGAAGACCACAACAACAACACCTAATCATAAATTGTGACAATGAAATGTAGAGTCGGTGCGAGTCTCTCCAGATGTTCTCTTCTGAAAGCGAGATTTTTTTCGAAGTGAAAGAGAACATGTGAAGAAGACTCGCACCGTCACTACATTTCAGTGTCAGAATTTAATTTCTTGTCGCTTACTACTTTTTCGGCGTTCTTGCAGTAAAATTACGGCATTTGCATGACGTTACAATTTATTACTCGTACACTATTAACTGTATTCAGTAGAAATCTTACTGACACTATACATACATACCATTATACCTGTGTTCGAAATTTTAACATAGTACGACAGACAGTTCACTAGATATAACGTCATACAGAATGAGATACTTGAAAAACTGTTACACCACGCGACAGTATTACACATTTGCTCCTAAACCACTAGACCGATTTTAACCAAAATTGATACTATTCCTGCAGAGTTAAGAATCACATACGACACACGGTTCGGGATACATAAACAGTTCATAAACAGTAGGACCGCAAAAGCTGCCACATTATGCGACGAGACTTTACTCATACACTGTACGAGAATGAGAGTACATAGCGACTTGCAACGAACTTGAAATATTTCTCGCTGACAATAACAGTAAAATGATAAAAGGAAAAAAAAGTTGCTCGCTTTCTACTTTTCTGCTGTTCATTGACTAAAACTACGGATTTCGGTATGACGTTACAATTTATAATTTCTGCACTACAATTTCTAGCCGCAGAAAATTTTACACACATATAGCTAAATTTACCTTATAAATCGTATCACAATACGACACGTAGTTCATGAGATGTGAGAATATAAACACTATACCGTTCATGGAAAACCGCCCCATCATGCATCAAGTTTTGATCTACAACTATTAATTCTTTACAACTTACTGTATTTTACAGATATATAGCACTTATAGAAATGAGTATATACCTGAAAAATTATACAATTGAACAACATATAACTCAATAAATATCAGATGGTACGAATTTTATGTCATTTGTATTTTGCTTAGTATATTATTTTGTTTGTATATTGTACTCATAATTTTGTACATTATGCAAGACACCCCAATTTCTTATATACTCTCCGATAAATATAACATAATTTTATAAGAGAGAGGGAGAGAGGGGATAAGAAAAGTACTAACTCAAGGCTGGAATAAATAAATACCGGGTGATCAAAAAGTCAGTATAAATTTCAAAATTTAATAAATCACGGAATAATGTAGACTGAACTACGGGGTTATCAGTTCCTAAACTTACAAACTACTTATCGACTAGCTTCTCCTAAGGACGTCACAAATATCCATGCCCGAGGGGGGATTCGAAACCCCGGCCACTACGGTCGGGGGTTCGAATCCCCCCTCGGGCATGGATATTTGTGCCGTCCTTAGGAGAAGCTAGTAGATAAGTAGTTTGTAAGTTTAGGAACTGATAACCCCGTAGTTCAGTCCCATAAGCTTAACAAACATTTGAACATTTGGATTTGAATAATGTAGATACAGAGGTAAAAATTGACACACGCTTGAAATGGCATGGGGTTTTATTAAGGATTAATTGGCTTCGGGGTTACCTGAAGTCGCAAGTGTATCGTGATCGACCGACATCTCAAGGGATGCTGAAAGACAACATCCGACGCCAATGCCTCGCCGTAACTCCGGACATGCTTTACAGTGCTGTCCACAACATTTTTCCTCGACTGCAGCTATTGTTGAGGAATGATGGTGAACATATTGAGCATTTCCTGTAAAGAACATCTTTTTTTTTTTTTTTTTTAATAAAACTCCATCTCATTCCAAGCATGAATGTTAATTTTTACGTCTCTATCTACATAATTCCGTGATTTATTAAGTTTGCAAATTTGTACTGACTTTTTGATCACCTGGTATAAACCTAGATCATTGATGCTTTATTTGAGAGCGCCCGTCACTTACGCCCGTCCTTGTGACAGGCGCTGTCCGGCTCTGGTGGACAGACCACGTCGGGCCCCACCGCCACCACGGACGACGGCGGCCACACCACCCAGCCCTGCGGCTGCGAGTCCACGACCACCACCACCACGACCACGACCACGGAAAACCCCTGCCTCTAAACGGACGGTTTCTTCTCCACCAATAAACCACTTGTAAACTTTCAAGTGTGTCACTTACTAGTCCAAGCACAATAAAGCCATTTACTGCAATGAAACACACATTGAAATACTTTAATCTCGTTTTTTGTATCGTTTACTTAAATTAGCAACTGTACTAACATTTAAAACAGTGTAATATCTTTTACTGTTTGTCAATAGTTGTGATTATTCATTGCTCCATTTACTTGTTTCGATCATTTTGGATCATCTTCAGAATTGTGACATCACACCACGCTTACGACAGATATATTAGATAACTCTTAGCCATCTTTTGTGGTAATTTTAAATACTAGAAAGGTGAAAAATTGCAAACTGTAAGAACTGTGGAGTCAAGTATGACTAAATAAACCCCAGTACTTTGTCTAAAAAAACTATAAGTACTACAATTGTAGCATTGATTAGAGTAATACGATTCGGGATTGACTCCTGTTAGAGTGACAGATCATCGTTGCTGCAGAGAGTTTTGTAATAACTGATTATTGTAAAGTGGCTATTATGAAAATATAATTACAGTATTGAAAAGTTATTATCGTGGTCATTACAGAGACTTTTCCCCATTCACATATTAAGTGGAATAACATCTTTGACAGCAGCCATTTACGATTTTGCAAATAGGATTTAAAATTGTAATGACATATCCAATACGATATTATTCAAATGAAAGTGCTTCATTTCTGAGTTAAATTAAATTGTTAGTTATTCTTGCTGCCATCTAATAGTGTTAACAACTGCGAGAGTAGAGTTTTTATTTCCGAACGACTATATACGATTTTCACATTTTATTTTCATACCGATGTGTATTAAGGTATGTCAAAAGCGTGTGATAAACCTTGAATATACTGTCATTCTGTCTGTCTCTGCCGGCCGTGGTGGCCGAGGGGACTGAGGCGCTTCAGTCACGGTCTTCACGGCCACTACGGTCGGGGGATCGAATCCCCATCGGGCATGGATATTTGTGCCGTCCTTAGTCTTAGTTGGTTCATAAGTAGTTTGTAAGTTTAGGGACTGAGGACCCCGTAGTTAAGTCCCATAGACCATACAAACATTTGAACATTTTTGTCTGTCTCTCTTTGACCCTATTCGCGCACAAGCAGGGTCGGCACTGTGTTAAACGCGGATTTGGCATGTGTTAATAATTACAGGGGGCGGGGTGCCCTTCCTGCCGCCACCCCATGCCCCCCAGGAGGAAATGTGTGCCCCACACATGTCTGCATATAGTGTTATATGTGTGTGAAAGTGTACAGTGTATCGAAATGTTTGCGAGTGATATAACTGAGGCGGGACTTTGGGACCAGCCCGGTATTCACCTAGAGGGATGTGGAAAACCGCCTAAAAACCACATCCAACCTGGCCGGCACTCTGACTCCTTTCGTTAATCCGGCGGACGGATACGAATCGGGGCCGGTACGCCTCCCCGTCTCGGAAAGCGGTGGGTTAGACCACACGGTTAACCGAGCGGGTATAAACCTTGAACATACATTATCGTAAATTGAGGAATGGTGTATGTAAAATAGATGTGTCTTTGAACCGGTACAAACTGTTGGACAAGATATTTTTTACAGGTACTGTACTTTATAAGCTTAGGCTTCATGAACAGTCAATTTAAGTACATAAATTAATTATTTTATTGTTTCCTTTCCACTTGCAGCCTTTACTTCGTGAAATTAAAGTGTCTTGCATGTTGAGAAAACCACTACGCTATCAATTGCTACAAAACCGTGCGGTGATAATTACCAACAATTCACAACGAAATTAATTCATCGAAAATTCTCATCCATGTACCAAACTCATGCTCTCCGGCGGAAAATAAAGGAATACTACAATACCTATCCCAATAAGACGCCTAAGCACCTATAAACTAAAATTTACTGAAGAGAGCATTTAATAGAATCTAAACAGGTTGCAGTAAGCAACGGGTATCCAGCCTCAACAACAACGATATATGTGCAAAAATAACAAAATAACAACAGTAAAACAGGGGAAGCACGCTAATCAATGAACGGGAAAACGAAGAGAAATGTTTATATGCCCCTGTGTTATAATCGAAGGATTTCAGAAATTATTTATTGGAAATTTGCTTATGCGGTTCAAGACCAATGTATCACCTCAGACATAGAAGACTGCTGTACTGAAGTAATATATCAACCTACACTTCGAACACAACATAGACCAGCAGAAATACATGCATAGGCCTATACAGCAGTGAAGAGCACTAGTTATTTTAAAAAAGCCAGTTGGGAAGCTTTCGCACAAGAACTGTATAAAGCCATAGTAGACGTCGCCCCTACCCCAGAGAACTAATGGTGTGCATGGTAGAGAGAATCTCTAGACAACACATACCACGAGGGTGCCGATAAAAGTACACCCCAAGTCGCTCACATAACTCCAGGCATCTCCTAGCCAAACTGTACGAAAAGGACCCCTTTAATCAACGAACAGTATCATGTGGTAGTCCTTGATGGAAATGCTAAGTGAAGCTCGGCAAAACTGATGGAGACCCTTGGGAAGATGGGTATGTCGCATAGCGGCAAAATGATCTGGAATCTTATTAAACGAAATAGTCCCACACAGTCTGCCCAGGTAACACCTAATCAAGTGGCTCATCTGCTCCTGAATCGAATGGTTAACACAACAGATAGTAAAAGTTAACGGTCTTCACATTGAGAAACTAATAGGTTCTTAACGCCCTTTATGATAAAGGGATTCAGTAAGCGTCTCAGCAACATTAAAAACAGCAAAGCAGCTGGGGTGGGTGACATGTGCACTGAGGAGATCAAACGCTTTGGACTGGACACAAAAATATGGATCCCGCAACTTTTCAATCAATACCACGAAACATTTAAGTTCCATAATATGTGGAGGAAGGCAAGGAGAGGGCCGCTCTTGAAACCCGTCAAGGCACCACGTTCGCCAAAGACCTATTGCCTAACATCTCTCCAGGGTCATCTTCAAAAACTATATGATAGAGACTTATTTTAAATCGTATGACGGACTCTGTTATGATGAAACTTATTCCTCAACAAGCTGGTTTTAGACCATGAAAGTCATGTACTAGCCAAATTATGTGCTTAACAGAATACGTAAAGGAAGGATTCCAAAATAGAAGGATAACAGGGCTAGCACTGATCGACCTTAGTTCTGCTTGATACAAGTACCCAAAGGTTGCTGCTCTAGAAGCTCTGTAATGAACTAAGAAGCTATCAGGTCGTTTAGATTATTGAGTCCCTCTTAGTAAATAGACAATTTTATGTTGTGCTTGATGGGGAAAGAGCATATGAAGAAACGAGACAAATGGTCTGATCCAAGGAAGCGTTTGGCCGCCCTGTCTTTTTAATCTGTATACCAACGACCAACCGATACCTAAGCATAGAAAACATTTTCCATACATGGATGACCTGGCAATTACAGCGCAGAGACCTTTCAGGATGTAGAGCAGAAGCTGGAGACAGCCCTTAGAGAAATGTCAGAGTACAATAAAAACAACTTTACAAGCCAAACCCATCCAAGTCAGCGTCTTCCAGCTTACATCCTGACATGCTAAGCATAAACTTAACGTCTCTTGGAATAATGCCACATTGGAACAACCAACATACCACCTTACCTGGGCGTCGTGCTCGGTAGATACCTCACGTGAAGGTACAATTGCGAAAAGACACACTAAAAGGTAACTGCCATAAATAATATCTGCAGAAACTAACAGCAAACGGGGCTGCTAAACCTTCCATATTAAGAACCACCGTACAAGGCTTGTGCTTCCCTACAGCTCAATTACCTGCCTAGTTTGGTTCATATCAACCCAAGCAAAGAAGGTCGACATCAGTCTTAATGAAACATACTGATTAATAACGGGATGCATGAAACCTACGTTCCTACCTAAACTATATAGAGCTGACGGGAATGCGAATCCCAACTCTCGGTCGACATCCCATGAATTCACCGTGGGTCTCAAACAAATCATCTAGGACCGGCATCCCCTTTTTGGTAGTGATTGTGAACCTGGAGGATTAAAATCCCATCAAATGTTCTTAGGCAGGAAAATAGAAGAACCACCTGCACAGAAGGTACCCATCGGATTCACAATGGACACTGAACAGAATGAGGACTGGGCGTGGCCCCAGTGGAGACAAATAAGATTAGGTTGGGCCTTAACGGTAAGGGTGACTGCGGAACTGTGTAGGATATGGAGCACCTGCTCGCCTCTCCTAGCTGGCCACATACTGAACCAAAAGGTTGTGACCTGGATTCTGGGCACGGAAAAGTAAAGTAAGAAGTAAAGCTTTCAACACTATTTTACATATGAGAATTTAGTAGTAAGTATTTTTAATTAAACGTATTAACATGGTCTGTATTTGAAAGATTGTAGCGTAAAATAATGTCTGTAATTTTGTTCAGCTGAAAAATGCGATACCATGACGTATGACATCACCGAGAAAAGGTATGAAACTTATATGTTTAAATAAAACAAAATAAAAGATATATGTTTAAATGAAATGAAAATGATATGTTTAAGTCAAATAAATAATTTATTTTCGGGATCGGAGACTGAAACTGGCGTGTGTGAATGTGCAAGGTTTGTGTGCAGATGCAACAGTACCTATCTAGATTAGTACAGCACTGTGAACGTAAAAACTTATCTGAATGTCTGAATATTGAGCAAGAGTAAATGTTATTATTAATCAGCCTAGCACCGACTGACAGCAATGAGTCTGGCCCTGTTAATGCGTTTATCCAATCTGCTTAAACAATGAACGAAAATATGGTTGTAACTCAAGTTCCGATTAGTTAATCAGACAGACAAATTATTCATTAATTAAATTAAATACTGATCAAAGTTTAATACAAATTTAACACCCAAAATTAAATGTGATCATGGGTAGAGTTATAGACAGTCTCGAACAGTGACTGATAACAGCGAAATGACGTAATAGTATGGCACTATAAAAACACTAATGTTGACAATTGTGTGTCTGTTAATTAAAGATTAAAGTTTAGATTACTACTGTGACACAGAATGAGCATGATATCTATTCGTCGAATGACAAACTATAACAGTAGCTGATAGCAACAAAAGGAACTTTTAGCATACAATCTATTATAGAGTAGAAACATCTAAGTCAATAAACTTGTACAATCTACTCCATGCGGAAACGTCTAGGTCGATAATTGCGTAATTGACTAATTATTTACAGTACAGATCAAAGTTTAGTTTATTAGATGCCAAAAGTGACTAAGTATTGCTTCTGTTGCGAGCTTAGCAATAACCATTGTGTGTCCCGACACCTTCTGATCTAACTTTATTAACAAACCAATTATTGTGTTGTCAGCAAGTGGTGTAATTAATATCAGTATGAAATGACACGTTATATAATATACAAGAACTGCTGGTAGCTACCTGATAAGCTAGCTGGTTACGATTTATACAACTGAATATGAATGACATAACACAAGTGAACAATAAGCAAGTGGTGTAATTAATTTGGTATGTCCAGTACTTTTCACGATTGGCAAGAAATATTGGTAGCTACCTGATAAACTAGTTCTCTACGATTCTTGTATCAAAAAATGTAAGAGCATAACAAATCGAGCTACTAAATATGTTGCTAAATGTTTAACAGAGACTCAAAAATTTACTTCCCTACTCAGGCTACAAACCATCAATAAATTTAAATTCACTCACCTCTTATCTGTAGACAGTAGTTTGTTATCTAGCAGTACATAAATGATGAAATATAAATAAAGTTGAAACTTGTATCTATCCTACCGACTGAAACTTAACGAATAAGATAACTTGACAATAATAATGCTGAGTTTAAAAAAGGGGAGAATGAAGTTGTCCTCTAAGTGAAACCCAATTATGATCTATGACTGTCATTATTATTACCTTTTTTAAATAACACAATTACAATAAAAAATACATAGCACAAAATAAAAACTTTCGATAATCCTAACGGCTTATAACAACTCTCTATTGCTCTCCACCAACATCTCACTCCGTCTGTCCACTTCCACACAGTGTCTCCTTCTCTCTCTTTCCAGCCACTACCCACTGCCGCCGACTCAATAGTTCAAATTAATCCTCTGATTTAAAATAAAAGTAAAGACGTTGGTGTTCCTTTGCTGGATTTTCATAATACACAGTGCTGCCACCTTCACCTAGTCTGTCCTGTTCCGTTATAGCCTTCACCAGAGAGTCTGGTAGACGTCTTCTATGGGCCATATCGTACCATGTGTGAATACCCAGGGAACACCTCCCCGTTTCGTAGGTGCCATGACGTCATTGTTGGCATTAGAGTTCCTAGAAACACAGACTGGCGCATCCGCCATTTTCATTCCTGCGAATGCTAAACACAGCACGCAGCTTATACGAACAGTATTGTTTTATTTAAGTTTAGTGAAATATTTTACAAGTGCCCAGCATAGAGCCTTAGATCGTGCTACTTTGAACTTGCATTCCGCTCTTGTTTACATCGACATGTGGATTACACAAAAATCTTGCGTTTTCTTTACTTATTGCTACTTCTGTCCAAACACAGAAAAAGAGAGCAAGAAGCACATCTTTCTGTGATAAAAATCGCGTACTACGTTTAATGCTGACGAAACTGGTCGTCTACATAAATTTTTTAAGCGATCTTGGCTTCTATTTGAATAATGGATGTCAATATGCGAGGTCTGTTTGCCGTCTTGCAGTAAGTGTTTGTTGTCTGCTGTGACAAATTCACCACATTGGATTTTTGTACTCAAATTGTTGAAACTACTTTTGTTATGTTACTGAGAAAGTTTCAGAATGTATTATAAACACTAAAACTAAAAAGAACATTAGTGTAAAGGATCTAAAGTCGACGGTCCTAGAGGTGCCGATGTTGGCAACAACGCTATGCTATTTGAAAACCTAATCGTATAGAATGTATTGACCATGAAATTAAAAAAAAACATAATCTGTTCCTTATCTTAGGTTAACAGATTTTCATATGTAACAATACCCTTGTCAGTAATTTAACAATCCTTATAAAGCCAACATTTCGTTTCCAACATTAGTACAATACGCCGCCGCAGCCGTAAGTAAAATTTACCAGTTATGTTACAGTCTCTCATAGATAAGCGTCAATATTGGCATTTACTAATAAGAAATTGAATTGATAGTGTATTATGTGATAAAACATCAGGTACCGTACTATTCTGTCAAATTGCGTACTACAAGTTATGACGCTAAAACTTCGAAATATCACACATAGCATTCAACGGTAGTTGCCTGTATCAGCACAGTTCGCTGCCACAGTATATTTGCCAAGTATATTTATATTTTCCGTTTCAGTGTTTGTAATACTTTCTCGCAATAACGTAACAGAAGTATCTTCAACAATTTGTCCAATGTCAGTACAAAACTTTTTGATGAGGTGTATTTCTCAATATACTATATAAGACCCACATATTGTACTCTAAAAACAGTATGTTCTGGGACGCTTTCCTGTAATATTATATTTTGCGGCTGTTAATTCCTTACAGGCAGCTTCTCTGTTAAGAAGTAGTACTTTCGGAAGAGCTAAACAAAACCGTAAGTTTAAATATCACAAAGTATTTTTACTATTAAATGTTGTTTCAAGTCATCATAATAATTATTTACTTACAATACATAACTGTGGGCTCGGTTCGGGTTCCCAGTTTTTGCGCCTACATTTAATGATCCACTTTTTCTTCTCTTAGAATCTCTCGGGAAACTAAACGTTCAGTAGCCACCTCTGGAATGATTTGAGCAGTTTCTGGCAACACAACCATCCGTAATGTCGTGCAAAAGTGCCGTGACGCAAATCCTATGGCACTGCAGTATGTTTGAGTTCCGAGCCACGAGAATAAAAATGGCGGATGCGTCAGCTCGTACTTAAAGGAGCCTTAGTTGTCACTGTTATACGCTGACTGGAATACCATTTTCTGTGCGAAACACGGCTGTACGGAGATCTGTTGAGTGACTGTATGATATTATCGTGAATTAGTCATAGGACGGGCCAAAAGTGCCTACATTGACGTTGAATGGCATTTCCCTGTGTTTCAGTACAAAACGTTATGTACTCAGCAGCGAAACAAGTTTGTAAACGATTTTTGAATCACCTGGTGTATATGAAGTTTAACCAGTAAATATTATTAAAAAAACCTTCGGCTACGAACACTTGTATAACATTGGAGACAGAGATGTTACTGCCATAAACATAAGATTTGTTTGTTAAAAGTAAAAGTAAAATTCTTTTGGTAGATACAGCTACGTTAAGTCGCCGCGTCCAGGTAATACAGTAAACAATGGGGCATAAACAACGTCAGGAGGTGTGAACGTCGGCGCCAGAGAGGAAAAGCGCCGTTCGCCACCCACTGAGCAACAGCGACGCTGCGCTCTGCGTTGCTGTGCAACGGGCTGGCAGTGCACGTAAACAGGCGGGCAGCTGGCAGGTACAGGTGTACTCATTCCTCGCTACACAACAGTACTGCGCGAGTGAAATGCAACGTGTCTGTCTGCCATTTACTCTAGGATATGGGTTTAATACAGGATGATTGTGAAGTCACCATACATTTTGTAGTTAAACAATCAATAGTTTCTTCTCTACTGGGCCCGCAGCATATACATGGTCAAAATATGACATTATCGTAATATAGAAATCCATGTTTGCTGCAAACAATATTTATATAATTGACGAATTACAGCGTTCAAATGAATGAAATAAATCGCAATTTGCGATGTTATGGTTTCACTGTATTCGGTTTAGATGGAATACCAAACTGTGGCGAATGAAAATTTGTGCCCGGCCGGGATTCAAACCCCGGAATCTCCTGCTTACTAGGCAGACGCATTGACCACTCCGCCACCGAGGACACAGTGACCAGCCCCACTGCAGAGGACTCTTCCTTGCACGTCTCCCGCCACACACAAATCTCCATTCGCCACGCTGTCTCTTACGACAGCCTACTTTTTCTGTAATGCTCACAGCCTGAATACTGTATTCCAGGATCAGGGAGAACAGACCATGAGGTATCGACACACAATGAATTGTCGTAAGGAGCCCAGCTTCGGCTTTTATACAATTATATATATTTTTGACGAATTACAGCGTACAAATGAATGAAATAAATCGCAATTTGCGATGTTATGGCTTCACTGTATTAGGTTTAGATGGAATACCAAACTGTGGCGAATGGAGATTTGTGTGTGGCGGGAGACGTGCAGGGAAGAGTCCTCTGCAATCGGGCTCATCACTGTGTCCTCGGTGGCGGAGTGGTCAACGCGTCTGCTTAGTTAGCAGGAGATCCCGGGTTCGAATCCCGGCCGGGCACAAATTTTCATTCCCCGCACTTTGGTATTTCATCTAAACCTAGTACAGTGAAGCCATAACTGATCGCAAATTGTGATTTATTTCATTCAATAGTTATTCAGCTTGTGCAAATTGACTCCACTACAAGGTTGTTTCGGCTTGCCGCGGTGGAGTAGCCGAGCGGTCTAAAGCGTCTCGTTGCGGAGCGCGCGGTTGCTCGCCGTGAAGGTTCGAGTCCTCCCTGGGGCATGGGTGTGTGTATGTGTTTGTCCTTAGGTTAGTTTACCTACGTTTAAGTGGTATGTAAGCTACGGACTAATGACCACGCAGTTTGGTCCGATAGATTTACAAATAAACATGTTTCGGCTTATGCCATTTTCAAGTGGGCCTGGTGATGTATAATAAAATAATTACCTACGTTTACAATATACAATTATGTATAAACTTTAAAAAAAAAAATTTCATTTCAAATTCACTTACGTTTATATTAGAGTTAGTGTCTTTTTGTGACAAGATAGTAAGGTCACGTTTTATCTCATTACTTTTTTATTTGACAAATGTAGACACTGTTGACTCTGTTGATGCTTTATGTTTACAGTAAAATATATCTGTGCCAGTCAGAGGGTGTACTCGTGTGTCATGGTTAATACAATAGCAGATAAACATCGTTTCTTTTTCTTGTGTGAAATTTTTATCCGTTTTCTTTTCCAAAATTTCAATAAAGTTCTTTAAATAATATCTGTTTGTTAGTTGAGAATATTAAATGGGTATTTTTTCGTGTGTTTGAAAATTTGTAGTTGTTCCAGAATATTTAGAATATGGCCTTTAGGAACTTTGTGTTGAATTTTTAAAACAATGTTTTCAGCTGTGTGATTTTGGCTTTTTAGGTGTAAGTAAAAGTTCGACTGGCTGCTTTCACAGTCTCTTGCGTGTTCCTTAAATCGAATTTTAAAGTTTCTTCCTGTTTGCCCAATATAAAACTTAGTGCAAGGTAGGAATAAATGTTGGTTTTCGTCTTTTCTGATCTTAATTTTGACTTAGGGTATTGTTTGTGCGAAATACTGGTTTCAATAAAGTTCTTTAAATAATATCTGTTTGTACGTTTGAATATCAAACGGGTATTTTTTCGTGTGTATGAAAATTTATATTTGTTCCAGAGTATTTAAAATACGGCCTTTAGGAACTGAGTGTAGAATTTTTAAACAGTTTCGATGTTTTCAGCTGTGTGATTTTGGATTTTTAGGTGTAAGTAAAAGATCGATTGGTTGCTTTCACAGTCTCTTGTGTGTTCCTTAAATCGAATTTCAAAATTTCTTCCTGTTTGCCCAATATAAAACTTAGTGCAATCATTACACGAAATTTTGTAAACGCCAGGGTAGGAATAAATGTCGGTTTTTGTCTTTCCTGATCTTAATTTTGACCTTACGGTATTGTTTTTGCGAAATACTAGTTTTACGTTCGTTTTCTTAAATATTTCGTTAATTTTGTTCGATATGTTGTTAGTACATATGTTGGTCTTCTTGTAACTTTGTCTTCTTTTCCTAGTGTTATTCCTTTGTGTTAATTTTTTGTACAAAATTATATATTGTAAACATAGATAATTATTTTATCATAAATCACCAGGTCCACTTGAAAATGGCATAAGCCGGAGCAAGCTTGTAGTGGAGTCAATTTGCACTAGCTGAATAAATATTGTTAGCAGCAAACTTGGATTTCTTTATTACGATAATGTCGTACTTAAACAAATTTTATTAATCAATACGTAATGGCACTGCAGCTTATGTTATAATAGGAGATAATTTCAGTACATTTCAATGTGACCACTATTGCATGTCAAGTCATACCCCAAGCGCTCCACTGTAGATCGAAAAACCTGCCCAAGCATATCTGGTGTAATCGCAGCAGCTGCGCCTCAAATTCATTTTGTTAATTTTTCAGTGCTGTGTACCTACACCTGGTGTACCTTAAACTTGATAAACCCCCATGCAAAAACAGTCTAAGTGTGTCACGTCACGAGAGTGGGGTGTCCACATCCATGGAAAGGCCCGACCAATCCATCTGCCGGGAATTACTCGATTCAGATAATCCCGAACAGCTAGGGCAAAATGGGGTGGTGCACTATCCTGTTGAAAAACAACAGTATTCACAATCACATCAGATTTATGGGACTTAACTGCGGGGTCATCTGTCCCTAAGTTACAAACTACTTATAGACTACCTTATACTAAAGACGACACAAACATCCATGCCCGAGGGGGATTCGAACCCCCGACGGCGGACAGCCGCGCACACCGCAACACGTCGCTACAACACGCGCGGCTAATCATCGGCGGCAGATGTCAACTGGGGCTCCAAAATCTGTTCCAACATATCTAGGTTGTGGTTCCAGTAACGGTTTGTTCTGCGAAGAAGAAGGGTGCGTAAACTGTTGACCTCGTTATCCCTGACCACACATTCACTTGTGCTGTGTCCCGTTGCCACTCCTGCAGCACACTTGGTTGTCCGTCTGCCCAGAAAATGCAGTTGTGTCTATTCACTTGTCCACAAGTATGAAATGTAGCTTCATCACTGAAGAGGACATTTTGCATTAAATTTTCATTTTCCACAGCTTGTAGCAGGTCGTAACACATACGTTGTCTGACTGCATAGTCCTCCGCTTCAAGCTTATGAAGGAGACAGTGCGCACGTTTTAGCAGCTTGTAACGAAGAACTCTCCACACAGCGGTTTGAGGAATACCGAACTCCCTACTAAGTCTCCTGGTAGACTTGGAAGGGCTGCGTGTGGTCGCATCGTGCACACTTTGCACGGTGTCTGACGCTGTGGCCTGCCTCCCTGGACGTTCTTCATCTGCAACACCACCAGTGCGCTGCAATTTATTGACTAGGGTCTTGATAGCAAGCCTGGTGGGGCCTGTTTTCCGGGATCGATCGGCAAAGTTCGTACGCACCTGTTCATATGTCAGTCCACGAAGAAGAGCAGAAACAGCAGCGATTCGTTCTTCCTTGGTTAGCATTCTATCGTTGTACCTGCAAGAACCAAATATTCTGTTACTATATCGGTGAAATGTATATTGAGTTTAGAAACTCCCTGTATTTCATATAATTTGATTCATTTTTTCACTAGCCTATGCGGAATATATGAAGACGAGAAAAAAAATATGAAAACGAGATGAATGAGAAAAAAATTGACTTGTTGCTGTAACTGTTTATATAATTAATTTTTCATAGTGTGAGACACGATAGTCAGTGTCTTCATAGAAAAATGTTTGTAGTTGACTATGTAACCATGATTTTTTTCTGCTATCAAGTGTATATGCCAGTGCTGAATGCAACCAATATAAATAGCTCTGTGGCAGGGCGTCTAACCACGTAAATCCTATGGGGTACACTCGTTTGACAATACTCAATGACTACCTCAATAGAATAATACTAAATACTGCCCTTTATGGCAGTCACTCTACACGTAAACAAATAACATTATACAACAAGTATTAGAAAACAAATTACATATCGTTACGATAAGTGACACGTCAGATGTCTTATCACTTTCATTCACTGCCATGACGAGATTTTGTTCTGACCTCATTTTAAACCCACTGTTAAGCGAATTAATCTTTCTTCTTTTAACGAGCCTCGATGGGGCATAAATAGACGCAAAATATCGACGTTTTCTGCCGTAACGGTTTAATAGGCCGAATGACTGAACCTGGAAGTAAATGACGATAATTTTAGCACTGTACTATGAATCCAATGCGTTCATATTGATCCTAAGACTAGTTGTCAATACTGTAACGGAAACAACATTTTATTCAACTTTCGCTACTTTGAAATATTTCAAATAAACGTAAAGACATTGGTCTTGTTGAAAACCCAATATGCTGGAATTTCATAATACCTTCCATTATCTGTGCGTATTTTTACATCTTTTCGAAAGAAAAAAAAAAGCATCATGCTATTGACTGGGCGACCGCTCCTGCCGGAGGTTCGAGTCCTCCCTCGTGCATGTGTGTGTGTGTTGTCTTTAAGTTAAAGTATTTTTTAAATTTACGGTCTGATGGCTGTTGCACCTAGTATCGTGTTCACGCTATTAATTATGTAAAACCTAATATAAAAGGGTAATGTGAAAAGGCTGCTACATTTATACTTCAACACAGCTAGGAAGAATGACAGCAAGTAATGACATAAGGAAATATGATAAACACCTTGGTGAAGTAAGTCGAATAAAAGTCAAACTTATTGTAAGTGGTGCTTACAATTGCCATTATAACTGGTGACTAGATTAGTGCACCATTTTCTCAGTAGCACGAGTTTTTATTGGCGATCTGCGCGAAACCTACAGGTGCTCACTCAGCTAACGAAGAGCAGCTGCGAAATGTTTGCTCGTGATTGCTCACCGCCCAGTAAAGGTTTCTCGTATGGCGCTCAGTTGCTTTTGGTAGCTGCCGACAGATGGCACCACGTACTCTGGTCGTGTGCAGCCAGTGTGTAGTTCTGTCGTCGGACGCCAGATGCCGCGCACGGTGTCCAAACATTGAACTGGAGTTTACACAGACACAGTGCTGTATGTTTTGTAAATACAGTATTTCCTAATCCCTATGTAAATCTCGAAGACTGTCGAACTACTCGCTTTCATAACTTAATGTGAAGCAGAAAGCGGCTCGCATACCTTACACAACACGCAGAAAATTGTGCAATTTCTCATTCTTCATTAATATAAAAAATAATCCATTTGGATTTAAGACATTAAGTATATTTAGAATTTATACATACCGATAAAACTAATTTCTTATCGTAACACGCACAAAACTGGAGCAAAAAGATAACACTATTATTGTGACTTGTTTTGCACTCAGTAACGACGAGTGTGAATTTGCCAGTAATGATGAATATAATGTAGTGACAGAATTAATTTTCATTCTTTGGCTGGCCAGGTTTTCTAGTTCTCCAACACCATCAACGTATCGAAATAGTTGTCAGCTGTCCATGTGAATATTCTAAACTTTTCTAAGGAACACATTATTGGGGCGATCTAGAATTGTATAATAAGAAGTTTTCAGCTAAGATCGCTTTCTTCTTTTAATTACATGACCGGTTTCGGATACAGTCATTTTATTATTGACGTGTAGATTTTATTTGGATAAGACATTAATGTGGGTGTATACAAATTTGCTATGTTAAAAATTGTTGCAATAGCAGTGATGTAAAAAATTACGACAGGTCTGAAGATGGCGTTTAGCACGCCGAAACCGGTCATGTAATTAAAAGAAGAAAGCGATCTTGGCTGAAAACGTCTTACTAAACTTTTGTTTTGCAGCATAATGATAATAGCATTGTGAAAGTCAAATATTGCTTTGAAAATTTTAATCGTGATTTCCTTTCTTTGTAATCTTCCACCTAGAAAATTAATAAGGAACAGGTTGTGTCTTAGTGTGTGACCATCCCAGTAGTGTGTTCTCTGTTTTGTGTGTCCAGCTAACTAGATTTTCTTTCGTTCTCCTTAATGTCCTTTCTTCGAAAATTATTTGTATAAATTGTTGGTTGATAGTTACAGACGTCCACTATCATTTTAAGTGTTCGCGTGTGGTCATTTAGTAGTAAAGTGCTTGCCTCCAAACCAAAATATCACAGGATTGAAACATCTTCGGATCACGAAAATCTCCTGCCTGATAAAGCAAACACCTCTCAATGAAGTGACTATCCCAAGAGACGATACGACGTGGTTCCGTTTCCGCCTTGATGTGTAGTTCCTCTTTTCCTTATTGTATAACTACGAGCCGGCGGAATTCAGTTAATCACCTGTATTAGATTTCTATCAACACTTACGAAGAAGATAATAACAGTATTTGGAACAGATGACTATTTTTGGTAAAGAAGCAATGACATTAACTCGAAATTCAATAATTAGTTAACTGTTAGCAAGTCATCAGCATTAAAAACTAAGAAATATGGCCATGACTGTAAGTTATATACTAATATCAATAATCAGAATTGGTATTACAACGAGTGTAAGACGCCAATCTAATTGTGTCTAGATACCTTCTAGTGGTGAAGTCGAAAAACAAAGAACTGTAGTAATGTAATGGTTTGGCTTTACTTGGGCACTTTGGAATCATGTACGTACTATAAAAATGCCTCATAATCCGAAACCTAGGGCGTATAAAATAAAATAGGTTTTTTTTTAAGCCGCGCGGTGGAGTAGCCGAGCGGTCTAAGGCGCCTCGTTGCGCAGCGCGCGGTTGCTCGCCGTCGGAAGTTCGAGTACTACTTAAGGCATGGGCGTGTGTGTGTTGTCCTTAGGTTAGTTTACCTTAGTTTACGTAGTTTGTAAGCTACTGACTGATGACCACGCAGTTTGGTCCGAAAATTTACAAACATTTGAACTTTTTTTTCTTTTATTTTTGTGAAACAAGCAACAAACAATAAGTGTGGTTCAGTTCAGTGGCGCAGGCACGATTTAGTTTTGGGGAGGGCGGGGGCTAATTTTTAAAAGATATAGCCTATTGAATTTATAAATCTGAAACTTTTTTTACCCTTTTTATAATTTAACCAATTATAGTACGAAAACAATTGCACAAGAAATAAAATGAGTAGGCTCACATTCATTTGAAAGCGGAAGAGGAGCAACGTTGTGGAATTGGACTGTATATAATCAGCTCGTAAAATAATGAAGCAGCTTCTATTTTACTAGCCAAAGAGAAACGTCTTTACAGTTTAATTAACGTGAGACTCTATGTGTAAAAATTGAACTAAAATAACACTGTTGTTGCACATAAGATTCCACTCGGTGGCGCCGCAGACCGGCTAACCAGCGGGTAGCAGCAATATAAACAATCGGCTCGTGTATATATATTTTGGTTTCAGTGACCATACAGCCAGCGGTTATTACAGGGCAACATTAGAATAGAATTATAATTCTTTCAATGTATATTACAACATTAATATGTATCTAACATCATACAGCCTTAGAATAAAAGTAGAAAAATTATATGTAAAAGATATAAAAAATACATATTTAACAGTACTAGTGACAGATGTAATACACCGAAAATGCAAACAGCATAAAACAAAATGAGAGTTGCAAAGACATATAAAAGTCAAAATATAAAATAAAATTAGTTACGCAGTACATGTTCAAGGTAAACTCACCAGCTCTTTAATTAGAGCTGTATTCCGGTGACTTTGAGGTAGTCCTTCGGCTCGTAACTTCAGCAAAGCAGTATGAATAGCGGCATTACAACCGCTCGCAGTAACATCAGCACACGTTCTCAGTGGCGGCATCACGCTGGCGACACATTGTCACGTCCCGCTACAGTTAAGTTGTGATTTATTACATGAGTACTATTTCAAATTTCCGGTTTCGCCCTGTAAAATAAATAAATAAATAAAAATAAAAAAGTAAATAAAATAAAATAAAATAAATAAATAAATAAAAATAAAAAATGATAACAATAAAAATCGCACTGACATGTTTTACAGCCCACTTTAGATTCTGCAAACCAAAATAGTAATTTAAATAATAAAAAATTAATTAATAACAGTGTCTGAAACGCTTTCAGGAAAAAAGAATTTTAGGTACTGGCGGGTTCTGAACCACTGACCTCCAGCGTAACAGACTAACACATTGTCCACTACGCTATGGCTAACAATTAGAAGTTGCGTTCCTTAATCTCATACTATTGATGGCCGTTGTTAGCTGATGCTAATATGGCATTTTTAGACACTAGATTATCATTTATCGTACAAAGAACGGCGTGGTTTTGTTAATTATTCAGTGCGCGACAGTTCGAAAGTTAATGTGTGGTGTGGTTTGATGATAAATCGCATTGTTGGGCCGTTTTTCTTTCAAGAGCCGACTGTGGATGGATCCACCTACCTGGACATGTTGGAACAATTTGCCGTGCCACAGATAACAGACTTGCAGCCAAATGTGATGTTTCAACAGGACGGTGCACCACCCCATTAGAGCCTTGATGTCCGAAAATTTTTAAATGACACATTCCCGCTACGATGGATTGGCGGTGCAGGTCCAATGTGTAGCGTATACTCGGTCTTTCACATATCCCCACAAGAAAAAATCGAGGTGGGTTATGTCGGGCTAACGTGGCGGTCAAGGAATTGGACCTGCACCGCCAATCCATCGTAGCGGGAATGTGTCATTTAAAAATTTTCGGACATCAAGGCTCCAATGGGGTGGTGCACCGTCCTGTTGAAACATCACTATCCCAAGAGACGATACGACGTGTAAGTTACAATAAGAAAATCATCAACTACGCAACGCAAAATGGCGTATGCCATAGAGAATTCTGGGCGAGAAATGTTAGTAAATCTATCGGATCAAACTGCGTGGTCATCAGTCCGTAGCTGACAAACTACTTAAACTAAGGTAAACTAACCTAAGGACAAACACACACACACACCCATGCCTCAGGGAGGATTCGAACCTCCGACGTCGAGCAACCTCGCGCTCCGCAGCGAGGTGCCTTCTCAGACTGCTCGGCTACTCCACCACGGCGCGAGGAATGTCACGTGACATCTGGGAACAAAGTTGTAGAGAATTTTCCCCTTTACAAATTCGTTTATTCAAATTTCGCGTCTGATGAAAGGTTAATTTGCAATTAAAATTACATTACAAACAGCTTTTTTTTTTTTTTTTTTTTTTTTTTTTTTTTTTTTTTTTTTTTTTTTTTTTTTTTTTATTACTAACGTATTTCTTGTCTGAAAATTTCAAAAAGAGCGGTTTTGGTCTCTCGTAGCCAACAATTATGTCTGTACAATTTGGTGCCGATCGGTTGAACAGTTCGACCTAAAAAGTGGGAACACGTTATAGACAGACAGACATCGTCAAATCGCCGTGATTTTTGGAAACATCTTTGCGACGATGCAAGATTTGAAGTAAAAAAACCATAATAGAGCGAAGTTGTGGAGAATTTTCCCCTCTACCAATTAGTTTTCGTATCCGATGAACGGTTCGTTTGCAATTACAATTATATTACAAACTGCTTTTTTTTTTATTACTACCGTATTTTTTTGTCCGAAAAATTTGAAAAAGGGAGGTTCTGGTCTCTGGCGGCCTACAATTATGTCTGTCAAATTTGGTGCTAATCGGTTGAACGGTTCGTCTTAAAAACAAGGAACACGTTACGGACAGACAGATGGAGAGACAAACATCCCAAAATCGCCGTTATTTTTGCAAATATCTCTGGAACGACTCGAGATACGAAAAAAAAAAAAAAAAAAAAAAAAAAAAACATGAGGGAGCAAATTTGTAGAGAATTTTTTCCTCTTCAAACTCGGTTATTCAATTTTCAGATGAATGGTTAAGCCGTTATTTTCCTTTAAATTTCGAGCTATAAAAAGACGATCGCAAAAGCTACTTTCAGTGTTGCTACCATAACCTAAAGTGGGCCAAATATGAAACTAAAAAATCTTGGGGCTGTACCGGATAGGGGGGGGGGGAGCATACAGTACGATTGTCTCCCCTCCCCTCGTGGCTGCGCCGCTGGTTCAGTTTATTTAATTGAAAACTGGAAAACTGGTCACCAAGAATCGACAGTGAAATCAATAAATATGGAATAAATATATATAATATGAAATGTTATTTCCATGATAAATGATTCATTTCAGTAGCAATCTCTTTTGAAATACAGACAGCTCCAAAATTTGAAATCTCATTTATTTCTGTGTGAAGGAAAGGAAACGAATACCCTGATCGAGTCTGCGATATTCATTCTTTTCAATAGGAATAAAACCGTCTAGATGGCTCAGGTTGTAGTTACTGATGATGATGATTAGGCATCTGCCATCATCAGATCTGTAAGAGGAAAGAAACAAGTTTTTGCTGTACAATCGAATTGTAAAGGAAGTTTAAATATAAAGGTACGTCAGTTGCAGTCTTGAATAAAAAATTCCGCGTGACAGGTGGTGCTAGTGTCAAACATTGCCATTAATTTTTAACATTTAATATTCTACCTGAATCTTTCAAATACATTGAACAGTCTGACCACGGATTCAGGGCATTCGATTTTGCAGGAGCAGCGTGATAGCATCGTCAAAAATATCAAAAACAGTATTTTGATTTTCCTTGTCTGATGTGTATTTGTTTGAGATATTACCGTTTTTCAACAATTTCTAATTTTTCCGATTACAGCGCCATCTACCGTGAAATGAAAGAATTGTCTAGTAAAAGTTATATCATCTTTTCACAGATAACCAAAATCTGCCATTAAAATAGGAGTTCCTATTTAAGGTTTCTAAGTCATTCCCCCCTCCCCCACTCAGGGGTAACGCAAGAGTCTACGTCAATGGATGTCCTCTTGGAGGTGAACATCTTTTATAGCAACTTTTGTATAATCACATTTGCATTTTTCAAAATACCGACAATTGCATCGCTTTCAAAACATTGTCCATATGTCCCACATACTTAAATTAAATACCTCTTTAACTCAAAGGGCAAACATCCAGTGATCATGTGATCAGTAATTTGTGAAGCCTGTCAGTCCTGCCAGTGCAAGTCAATAAGCACTAGGCTCAGAGAACAGATTGAAAAATCCACATTCTGCCTCTGCTGAACATGGCGTAAGAAAATAGCAACCAACCACATTTGATCGTGTTATTTATTTGCTAAATAGCGCCGTTACTGGTTTAATAACTTACATACAGTTCATCAGGAGGCTGCTCACATTCACATACATTTCTTCTCGTCTACGTTTTGGCCATGTTCGTAATTTTACCTTGCGGCGAAAAGTTCTTGATTAAGTGATGCCGTCGAAAAAATGAGCTCCTTTGCGTTATAGTGTTGTTTTATGCAGCTGTTGAAGCATTGGAAGACACTTTGTGTATCTCTTATTTTTCTTAATAGGAACAGCATAGCGTGATTAACCACAGACTCACACACACACACAGCCGGCCGCGGTAGACGAGGAGACTGAGGCGCTCCAGTCACGGTCTGCACGGCCACTACGGTTGGGGGTTCGAATCTCCCCTCGGGCATGGACATTTGTGCCGTCCTAGTTCGTAGGTAGTTCATAAGTAGTTTGTAAGTTTAGGGACTGAAGCCCTCGTAGTTAAGTCCCATAGACTATACAAACATTTGAACATTTGAACACACACACACACACACACACACACACACACACACACACACACATCACACACAGCGAAAAGATGCCGCGGCGGAGTGGCCGAGCGCATTGGGGCGCTAAGCTGCGATGCGCGAGGTAGTTCCCTGTCAGGGGTTCGAATCCTCCCTCGGGTATGGATGTTTGTGCTGTAGGTAGTTTATAAGTAGTAGGAAATTTTCGACAGGCGACTGCCTTCACCAGCGGCTCTCTGGCACTAGCTGGCTTGAAAACTATGAAAGATTCCCTCCAAAACCGTGTGCACTCCAATCACCGAAAGCCATTTCAACGGGGAGCCTATTAGTGTTCGAGATGGCTCCCTCCACGTCTTACGTGGAGTGGCACAAGGAAACGGCACTATTCTGCCTACCACCGCCTGCAAATAGATCTCCTCAGCGTCATGCTCTGTGTCAGATCGTTCACCTGTTTCGCTGACGCGGCAACTGTGTGAATGCTGGCCGGTCTCCCGTCGAGTTTCACGAAAGGGCGGCTGTGGCCGAGGGCAGCATGTGGGCTTCTCACGGTCACCCGCGCTCTACACAGCCAAATCGAGTGAATAGCCGGCCGCGGTGGCCGAGGTAACTGAGGCGCTCCAGTCACGGTCAGCACGGCCACTACGGTCGGGGGTTCGAATCCCCCCTCGGGCATGGATATTTCTGCCGTCCTAGTTCTTAAGTAGTTCATAAGTAGTTTGTAAGTTTAGGGACTGATAACCCCGTAGTTAAGTCCCATAAGCTTTAAAACATTTGAACATTTTTTTTGAAATCGAGTGAATATTCCCTTAACTGATAACGCGGCGCATATACGGGTAGCAGTTGGGAAGGGGTGAGTGCTCACTCCAAATAGGCAGGGGCCTTACACAGTCGCTCTGATATTCCACATGCTTGAACTGCGTGTCCACAATGAGACTCCAACATTTCAACTCATAAAATCTGAGAGGAAAAACAGTTTATTGACGAACATATACAGGGAAATCATACAGCAGCTCATCAAGTTTTCATACACAGGTGGACGGTTCAGTATACTTCAACATGGGCGCCACGGGTAGCGGGAAGAATATCAAGTCTATAACCGATTTCGCGCAATGTGTTGCGAAGCATCTGTCCTGTGACACAGCTGATGACAATTCTTATGCGCTGTTTCAAGTCTTGCAGTTTCTTTACTGGTGTATTTTATACTTGGTCTTTCACATAACCCCACAAGAAAAAATCGAGGTGGGTTATGTCGGGCTAACGTGGCGGCCAAGAAATTGGACCTGCACGGCCAATCCATCGTAGCGGGAATGTGTCATTTAAAAATTTTTGGACATCAAGGCTCCATCTGGGTGGTGCACCGTCCTGTTGAAACATCACATTTGGCTGCAAGTCTGTTATCTGTGGCACGGCAAATATTTCCAACAAGCCCAGGTAGAGGGCTCCATCCATAGTCGGCTCCTGAAAGAAAAACGGCCCAACAATGCGATTTATCATCAAACCACACCACACATTAACTTTCGAACTGTCGCGCATATGTTACCTAAGTGTCTGTGGAGTTTCGGACCCCTAGATGCGCACATTGTGACGATTGACAGACACTGACACATGAAAAGTTGCCTCGTCAGTAAACATCACGTGTGATAAAAATGTCTCGTCCGCGGCAATGCGATCTAACATGACACATGCAAATTCTACTCGCTTTGGTCGATCATCAGGCTCGATTTCTTGCACAACCTGCTCTTTATTTGCCTACAAACGTAATCGCTGATGTAGCACTTTGTGCGCTGTTGAACGTTGCATACGTTCTCTTGCTGCCTGTCGCACTGACTTCATTTGAATGACCGCCGCACTTGTTCCACATGACGTCCGCTGATCCCAGGCCTACCACCACCAAGCCCTTTCGCAACACTGCCAGTAGCCAAAACCTGATCACACTACTTCTTTATAGTCTTGAACGACGGAGGCGCTTTGTTTTATAGTTGACGAAACTTTCTTTGCACTTAGGTCGCCGATTTTTCTCTGCATACCACCAGACCACTTGTGCAGGCTCCTTCATATCCGCCGTTTTGCTAAAACAACTGATTGCAGCTCGACTTGCACATCACAAACTTGTTGAGTTGCTCTTTCTGCCCCTTCAGAATTCACAGGTCCACTATCTGAAATGAGAAAGATATAGGATATTTAAATCTTGGAGGCTCATTGTGGACACCCTGTATTTTTAGCAGGCGACGGTGCGGAATGGAATCGAACGCCTTGCTGTAGTCAAGAAACACGGCATCTATCCTATATCAAATGCCTTCTGGATACCGTGGATTATCACTGCTTTCGGATTCCATGTTTATTCCCACAAAGGAGTTTTACGGTCCCCAGAAATTGCCATAATATTCGAGCATTAAACGTGTTCCAAAAATCTGAAACTGAACAATCTCAGAGATATCGGTCTATAGATTTGTGCATCTGATCGACGACGACTCTTCTTGTGAACGGGAATGATCTGAGCTCAAATCCTTAGGAACGCTTCGCCACTCTAGAAACCTTCAGTACTCTGCTACTAGAAATGGTGGTGGTGGTGGGGGGGGGGGGGGGGGGGTTTCTTCGCTTACTCCGTGTAAAATCGAACTGGTATCGCATGAGACCCAGCGGCAATTCTTCTATTGAGCGATTTCAATTGCTTTTCGTCCCTCTTACACTTATTTGAATGTCTGCTAGTTTGTTGATCGTCCGATGGTTTAGACGAGGAATTGCCGTACAAAGCTCCTCTCCAAATCACCTTTGGAAAAACACTTTTAAAATTTCGGCCATTTGTGTCTCATCCTGTGATTCCACTCTATTATAGACAAGAGCGTCTGGATATCTGGCCTCCTTGCTGCAGAGCGCGCTGTTTCTCACCGTCGGAGATTCGAGTCCTCCCTCGAGCATGGGTGCGTGTGTTGTCCAAAGCATAGTTTCAGTTATTGTAAGTAGTTTGTAAGCTTAGCGACTGGTAACCGCAGCATTGTGTCCCTTAGATTTACAAACATTTGAACCAGTTTACCGAATATACGTACGACGAAAATTTCTTATGATTTTCTGCCTAACTAAACATTTCTCTCAAAGTCGTTGAAAGCCACTCGCATGGCTGCCCTTTGTCTAATTTTCGCATTGTTTAACTTATGCTATACTTTGGCTCCGTTGTATTTGCGGTGAAGTCCTCTTTGCTTTCGTAACAGCTGCTTAACTCGGTTATCGAACCACCGTCTATCTTCCACATCTCTCATAATTTTACTATGCACATACTTACTTGAAGCGAATTGCACGGTGCACGTGAATTTCATCAACAGTTTTTCAACGTCAGAGACAAAACTATCTTTTGAGCACTCACGTTCATTGGGATCAACCACTTTTAGTTTTTGCTTAATAAGAAGATCTTCCTACCTTTCTTGATATTTGTATTTACAGCTGTATTCATGGTGAACATACTAGCCTTACCGCTTATTCCCAGATGTTCACTAACAGAATAGCAAAGTTCGGCTCTATTTGTCATCGGCAGGTGTAACACGAGCCGGATCTCCATTTAACTGCTCGAGGTAATTTTCGGATAGAGCACGTAGAACAATACTGCCCGATTGTCTGTCCCTGCCACTTGTCTCCCAATGTATATTCGGTAAGTTGTAATCTACAATTAAAACTACGTCATGAGTAGGTAACTAACGGAAATACGATCCAAGTTTTATCTCAGTCTTTCCGGCACCTCTGTTGAGCTTGGTGGTCTATAAATATTTCCAAAGGCTATGTCTGAAGCACTTTTACCGCTAATTTCGCCCAAATTATTTCCCGTTCGGAATCTATATTAATTTCACTAGATAAAATCGTCGATAAAAGCACGCCTCCCCCTTCAGTATTCAGCCTATCCTTGCGGTATACGTTCCAGTCCGAATTTAGAATTTCATTACTATTGACATATGGCTCGAGTTAGATTTTCGCCCCTAGTACTATGTGGGCATTGTGGGTATCTAAAAGTGAGAGCAGTTCAGAAATCTTTCCATAGACCCTCCTACATTTAACTAGTCCTGTATTAATAATTTCTTTCTCCTAGTGTGCCGAGTGCTACCAGTAAGCGAGTTATTGGGCCTGTGGAGGGATGTCTTTACCGTATAAAATCCTCGCATATGCACTCCAAGCCTACTTCGCTATCCTAGTGACCTCCTCCTCACGTATTCACGAGGTTCCTACATTTCTCCACCCGATAGCAGAGGTAGAGAAATTTGCAACCAAGAGCACCACAGAATACGTTGAGCCTCTGGGTTAACAGACTATTTTATACCTTGGGCATCCACAGCTGAAATACATTGCTAAGCAATTCTAGAAAGTAATACAGTCGATTAAGCCAGGATTACTTTCCATGAATTATTATAATCCGCCGTAGCTGTTTTATATGCCTTTATTAGGTTACAACCGGTTTTGCACCATTAAAGGTGCATCTTCAGGTATCCGCATTAATAAAAACAACTTGCTATATATACGGTTTATAACTACTAATATTTACAAAATTAGAGAAACCTAATAAACACCAACGTTAATTTTCATGAGGTGGAATGGCTTATTACGACGTCCCAATATTCATGATGGGTGCCGGGTTTTATGGAAGCTTTCCTCAAAGTTGTTATCTGGGTTTATATGGGACACCATTACGTAAATGTCTATGTGGTTGTAGTCAACAGTTGGTTAAACCTAGTGAGTGAAAAAAAAATCATCGTGAGCTAGAATTTTGAGGGCGTAACCAGTAAAGAAAAACATATCAAGAGGCGTGCTACTCACCAAGTTTACTGCTTAAAAAAATTATTAAATAGAACGTGGGGGGGGGGGGGTTCTATCTCCCTGAATCTAAAGCAAAATGGATTGTACCAATTGGTTCGCGTCATAGCCTGTTAAAAGACTTAGCAAAACATAGGGAACGTAAAACAAATGGCAGTAAAAATGGGTTAGAGCGGAAATAGTAACATACTCATCTTTAAAGAAAATCTCCAGAAGCGTTTTGAAGTCGTACGTCTGCGTTATGATGTCTCAAAAGTAAAAACTTTTTAAGAGCCATTAGGTGCACGATTGGACATAAAATTGCTATTGTCATTAAAACCTAAGATAGAGAGAATGGCAATATGTCTAGTGCGTGATGACATTACTTACCATGATAGGTATTCTAGTGCACAGATGGTATGTAATAGATTCAGAAGTGCAATAATTCGGAATACGTATTGTCGTCCTTTAAGATATTATATGGAAAATCCCCCCATACTCGTCACCTACGGACAGACATGGAACGGACGTTATGGACAAAAATCGATAAAGAAGTCAGTGCGGAAACATGGGCTAAGTGGTATGACCTGATATAGCAACGGAAATGTAGCAGCCGTTATGGAAAACTTACTGTATCAATGAACTTGGTATGCGTCCACGTTGCACTCATAATCCGACATCGTTAGCTATAGTTGTCATGTACTTGCTTGTTGACGTTAACTATGATACGTTGGACATGTTTCTGTGTACTAAAGCGGGTCTCTCGAGCGTGGCACGAATGACGGCTATGTGGGTATTAAGGCACGGAGGGCCGTTCCTGACTGCCCGGTAATCAACTGAAAATTGGGACTCGCATTACAGGCTTATCGATACATGGAGAGCATCTGTGAGAGCGGTTGGTGTATTTTTTTTCCTTACGCAATTAATAAATATTTCAATGCATATAACATCAATTTTAGCTGGGGGTTTTCCAATAGCAATTGCATCAGTAAAATAATAATTATATGTATAACATTAGCTGGTGGTTTTCCAGTACCAGTTGCATCAGTAAAATAATAAATATATGTATAATATATGTAAGCTTAGAAAATGTGGCCTATGGAAACCAGTGAAGATTGGAAGGAAAGCTGAAGTCACTCCAGTACCAGTTGCATCAGTAAAATAATAAATATATGTATAATATATGTAAGCTTAGAAAATGTGGCCTATGGAAACCATTGAAGATTGGAAGGTTAGCCTTTGCCGATAACCTTGCAATATTGTCAATGAACAAAATGCAATACGTCAGACAGAATACTCAAGAAATGGGCCGAGAAGGTTGGCTTGCAAATTTCTTTTAAGAAAAATGCAATTTATTTGTACGCTCTTAAATACAGAGCATCTCACGACAAAATATAGACGGATAAGCAGATTTCCACATTTTAAATACCTAGGGGAAATTTTGGAATATTCGGGAGTAGAAAAAAAGTCCCAGGAAACTCGAACACAGAAACTAAAGAGGGCCTACCATCGAACACACCAAGTTTATAACAAAAAGTGCATGCCCATGCAAGCAAAAATCAGGAAATATGGCTCTGTCATTAAACCCGAGGTGCTACACGCAGCAGAAACCTTATCACTCCATAACAAGATGCTCGTACAAAAGCTACAAAAGGGAGAACGAAAGATCATTAGGAAAATCCTTGGACCACGAAAAACTGAAACTGGATATAGATTGCAAACCAACAAAACTACAAATAAATTATCAAATATTGCTGCTGGCATTAGAAAAAGACGCCTAAAATTCTATGGACACATACACAGACTCCCTGAGTATAAACTCACACGCCAGATTCTCAACCTTCAAGGTATGAAATGAGCCGAATAAGTCCGAAGAGGCCTTACTGGTGCCCAACTCACCATTCAGGATACTGCAGACCGTAACATTTACAGAAGCAAAGTAGACAAGTGGTAAGTTCAGCCAGAGACAGGAGCCAAGAAACCGGCACAAAGTGGGCAGAAGAAAGAAGGAAGGAAAGAAAGCCATGAGCGAGGAAATGAAGGTCTCACGGGCAAATCGAAGGAAGAACTGTAGAATAATAATATATGTAAAGCCTCACCCACCCACTATAGATCGGAAACGGCTAACAAAGCTGGTCAGTTGACGGGAGACAGGTAATCAAAATTACCTAAAATGTGTTTTAACTCAGTTTGGTTGTCCAAGGTGTGAATAGGCGTGCGCCTCAAAGAGGTCATAATTTGTATCTCTTCTAAAATGTTCAAGGTGTTACCTTTGTTTTCTTTAGACAAAACTTGTAAATTGTTCTCGATACAGGTAACAGTATGTCCAGTTTCCCGCAGATGGACGGTAATGGCAGATTTAGAGTTGATCAGATTCAAATGTTCTTTGAAGCGCAGGTCAAACCCTCGCCCTGTTTGTCCGATATAAAACTGAGGGCAATTATCGCATGTGATATACACCACTTTCCTTATAAATGTTGTAGTTCGCCTGCTCTTTGTGTTTGTACCTGACCCCTACATTTTTTGGAATGAAAAATGCCGGAACAATTTTCTTCTTGTTTATTTGTTTTCCCATCCGTTCTGATAGCTTTCGGTAATATGGGATTCTGTGATATCTTGACTTGCTTTCCTCACTTGATTGTAATATTTATTTATGGACCTGTACTACTCTGTGACGTGGCGGGTTGAGCAAGTTTTATCTTTTTTAGACTCCCCCTACTAATGGTGTCAACGTAGTTACTGTTGTACCCGCTAGAGTAGGCAATATATTGGATGATCTGGTATTCTCGTTCAAAAGCTTCATATCAAAGCGGTACGTTATGGAGCTGGTACAAAAGCGACCTAAATGCGGACTTTTTCTATTTTTCCGAATGATTTGATGTCTAGTGTAAGACTATATCCTTAGTGGATGGTTTTCGGTAGAAGTTGTAATGAACCAGTGAATCATTTAAGGTAATCAGTAAATCGAGATACGAGAGCGAACCGTCCACGTTGTGTTCGACAGTAAACTGGATGTTTTCTTGACAGGTATTCAAGTGATCGACAAAGCTGTCGCACTCCGCGTTTGAACCGTTAAACAACGGTTTCAGTAGCTAGTGACGCCAAATTTGTACCCACTTTGACCTTACTGTTTTTCTTATAGGAGTTGTGGTCTGAGTTTAAGTAATGTTATAGAAACATATTTTAATTCAACATGGAGCATCTTGCTGACTTCTACGCGACTTCTTTTTAGGTTCTTCCACGCAGGAGCCATGTGTACACTGTTAGATAGATAGTGCCGAATAGAAATCATTTGGAAGTTTATGCAAAATTGCACCACAGCAAGCTTCACTTTTCGCGTGCAAACTGATATGTTCTACGCAGATGTTACATATCTTGGTGGTTGTATCATCTATTCTGTGGTAAAATAATTGTATGAAGCTAATGTTTTAAAGAGAAAATACAATTTATTTCTAATGAATGAAAGACATTTGTGACGGATGAAATAGAAAATACAATATATTTATTATTTTTATTGTTTTTGTACTGTGTATCACTAATGAAACTGTTGTAAACAGATAATACACTTAATTGCATGTTAATCAATATTCCCTATGATCTACTTCAAATAAGGTAAGAAAAGGTATTGCAATATTAGAACATTATAAAATACATCTAAAATACACCATTCTAGTTGCATATAAAAAAGTCTAACAAAAATTGCGGATTTCCGGATTGACAATCTAAGCTCTTGACCGCTCAACCAGCGATGGCGCTCGGAATGTTGTTCATATTTACGAGTAGCCAAGCTATTTCAACGTAAAGCATGTATTTAGTAGACCTTAAAAAGATCCAATGAAGGTTCTCACCACGTATAGCATTGGAAACACGATTTTCCATCGTCAAATTTGACCTAGATTTTTTGAAAGCTACTGTCTAGCAAAAAGCCGAAACACGTCTCCTTTATATTCAATATTGAACGTCTATGTTAACAAAATTCGATCGAAATCGATGACCTACACGTCAGACCCTTCCCTTGTTAGTAGTATGTTCTTTAATCTTAGGACCCGCACTTTCCGCTCTTCTTCTTGCAAGTGGCCGTAATCTTTCACGAGGAAGGTATTGTGGTGCTGTTGTAAATTAAATTTTTTCATTGTGTTGAGAATTTTGAAGCATACTATTTTCAATCGCATATAAGAAACATGTACCCTTCTTGCACTGACGTGTTGTACATTGATGTTGATGTGTCTGCTTTTCGCTTTGAAGCCATCGTACTAAATTTCTTAGACGTGAAAATAGGTGCTCTGTACGGACAACTAGTATAGGCGGGAGCCAATCAGATCTCTGCTTGCAATAGGGGCGGAGCTTTCCCACGGGATACAAGCTCATCTACTGTCTCTCTCCCTCGCCCTTTCTACTATTGCGTCACACAGTTCTCCAACCAAGAAAACTTCTTTAACACCTAATATATTGATATGCGAAATAAACGGCTCCATATCAGCCCCCTCTCAAGCTGCATACAAGAACTCTTGAAGGTTGCTTAATTTAAATGTGCAGCGTATTTTATTGATATTAACAGTTGCAATCCGATACCATTGCAACGGTGTCTCATTTGCAGGCATACTTGATGCCAAGCTTCCTCTTACTTCTATTAATGACACATGTCTTAAAAGTGTTCTGGGTCGTCGTCAATTTCTCCCGATCCAGCAGCGGTGTTTTGTTGCCGGTTAGGTTTGCCTATATGTGTATCTGACCACGCCCCTGCCGTGTTTCTCGGAATCTCTGGCATCTCTTCCTCTCGAGTAGCCTCGTCGGTGTCATCTGCCCACGCTCTTGTGTTGATATTTCCTCCGCACTCTCCCTCCTGTTCTTTTCGATGTATGTTTGCTTCCTTCCGGAGCCATTGTATTCGCTGTTGCTTGTTCTTCTGACGTTGTTTGCATTTGGGTGGAATCGGATTCCTGCGTTCTGGTCTTTTTTGACGCTACAAGGTTTCTCCGTGGTGGGCATACACATGAAAGAATATTGTTCGGTAAGACATTTTTTCTGAACTGTTACACTGTACTGCATACTCCAGGTGACCAGGTCAATGGCGACAGCAGCCTCCTGCCTTACTGTGCGCTGACAGTGCGGCTGCGTCCGCACTAGCTCGGCGTGCGGAGGTAGGCGACCCTCCTGCCGCGCCGTTTGTTGCGGAACCGTACGGGAGTACGGTGGAATGAGTGAGTAGGAGATTCACACGTCTGGACTGG
The DNA here is from genome assembly GCA_026315105.1 of Locusta migratoria. NCBI lineage: Eukaryota > Metazoa > Arthropoda > Insecta > Orthoptera > Acrididae > Locusta > Locusta migratoria. The sequence continues at coordinate 58,607,835 of CM048746.1, read as the reverse complement.
TGGTTCTCAGTCCCCACCCTAATTGCTGTCTCGCATCATCTTCATACTGGGCCGCGTTCACGGTTGTCGTGTGGTCGCGATGTGCGCTGACTCCAGCCCTACCGGCAGATAGCCGTCTTCCCTACGAAAGTTGGAGTTCCGGTGTGCAGGACATGGTAGTCATCCTGCATACTTCCTCTGCATCCGTAGTTGGTTGTGTTGCTTCAGGACCATTCATGCGTAACCGCCAGAGCTCGAGTAGCCAGGAGCTGGCGTCTCTACCTGCTCCAACGCCAATGTTAAAGGCAGCGTTTCCCCTCGCTCCGCCACGGAGGGCCCATATGCTGCCTCCAGGGTGTTCAGAAGACAATTTGAACCTCAGCCGCGCATTGCAATGCTGCGGCCACTGTCGGCTATATTAAGCGGCCGCGCTACGACTCGTATACGTGCTTTTTTCCGGGACGTTAAACGTTTCTCATGTCATAAAAATACTTTGAATGTGCATATGAAATGAACTGATAGAAGAACAAAATGAATAATGGTCGTTTAAAAACTGTTTTTATTTTATTCATTTATTTACTGTTTTTCCAGGACCAGCTTTTTTTCCGAGGGATTCACTGAACCAGTGAACACACAGGACGCGCCGCCACTGGTCGCTGCGGATCCAATAAAGAATGCCTCCTCATCTTCAGGTGCCTCATTTAACATCAATTATTACCGGTCTCTGACTTCCGTCTCGACGTAGTTTTGGTGGAATTTGCTGGCGTGTTGTGAAGTTTGCAAGCTACTGTTATTTCATTCCAAGTTCGTATGTATAACCAAAGTATTGGTCTGCTTACTAGCCGTTTCCGGTCAGTTGGTTGCCCTGGCCGTCAACGTATTTGGGGGCAGCGTTTTTTCCGCCCCTCTTCGATTACTGCCTCGGAGAGTGGGTGTATTTGCGCAGTTTTAAGGAGTTTAAGTAACCGCCCCCGCCCAACGTGGTGTGGGATGTCTCCCTTTTAATTGGTTACGTGTTCCGGTTGGAATGTTTATACTATTACGCTGTCTCCTCCCGATGGCTACTAATTTGTGGATTTTATTCATTGATGTTGCCGTCACCGACCTGATTTAAGGTGTAATCATCGTCAGCCAGGTGCTCGTCCCGGGCACGACGTTAAACTGCCCACCAACCCAAGGTGTGGTGCGACCCGTGCTGAGGGGTGCGTGGCACATGGGTGGATGTGTGTCGAACGGAGCCTCAGGGATACCGGGCGACCTTCCTGAGTAAGTTGCCTTGCACCGCGCGGGGTTATCGTAGTGTGGACCATACATATCCCCAAATCTCGTGGGACTAAGATGAACACGGAGAGAGAAAGTATTTTAAAAGAATCCGAGGGGCAATCTGAGACCTCAGATACTCAGACATCGGTATCAGGACCGATGGAGTGCACTCCTACTTCTCTGTCAGGGTCTAGACCTGAGCAAGAAGTGGGAACTGTATCAGAGAAGTTGGACCAGATTAGGATTAAGGCCTTGTCTGGGGCTCAAAGGAGGAAACTTCTCAAGGAAAAGGAAAAATGTTCAAATGTTTGTAAAGTCTATGGGACTTAACTACGGGGTTATCAGTCCCTAAACTTACAAACTACTTATGAACTACTTACGAACTAGGACGGCACAAATATCCATGCCCGAGGGGGGATTCGAACCCCCGACCGTAGTGGCCGTGCAGACCGTGACTGCAGCGCCTCAGTCTCCTCGGCCACCGCGGCCGGCGATAAGGAAAAGAATGGCTTCCTAAACATAAATGGAAGGAATCAAAAGGGCTTGAGCCCAAGACCCCCGAAAAGAAACTGCCTCAGGTCGAAGTGGATACACAGACCCCCTCGACGTCAAAGACAGGTGGCAAGAGGGTTAGGGAGGAATCTAAGACTCCCTCCTCTCTGGACAAACGTGATCCTAAAAGGCTGAGGCAGGAAATAGGGAAACAGACCTATAATACTGCAGTCTCGGTCTTTAGAGTGGCGGTTGTCCAAGAAGGATACCCACTGGTAAGCATCACCTCGCAGCAGGAGGAGCTCATGCAGATGGCCCTCTTTGAAGAGATTGGGGGGGGGGGACGCTGGTCCAGGACCCAAATTCAGGAGGGTCTATCTAGATCGCGGTGCCCTCATTTTTGTCTGCAAGGGGTAGCACTCAGCAGAATGGCTTAAGTACAACGTGCCCATGATATCCCCATGGGAGGATGCGAAGCTGCTGGTCAAGACAGCAGCCGAACTCCAGAAGACCGCAAAGGTATATGGGTACCAAAGATCCTTAAGGATGTCTCTCCAAAGACTCTGTTCGAGAAAATAAGGGCCCAGAACTCAAAAGTCTCGACAGAGAATTTGAGGGTAATTAACCAAAAGGTCGTTCTGGAAGGACGAACCCTGGTGGTGGAGGTCGGAGAGAATTCCCTGAAGGCATTGCGAGAGCAAGGCCTGAAACCGTTTTTAGGGTTCTCGCAGGTCTGCATCAGGGTAATCAAAGAACTTAAAGGCAATAATGGCAGTAAGATGGGGACTGGAACTGCTGCAGATAAACCTGCAACACAGTAAAGGGGCCACTGTTGCCCTGAGCCGTCGCCTGCAGAGACAGGAGGTGGACGTGGCCCTGATACAAGAACCCTATTTATACAAAGGTGGTGTAGCGGGCCTCGGTGATACTGGAGGTAAGCTGATTTATGCCAGAAATCTAAAAAACTCCGGAACATGCATTTATGTTAGAAATGGAATACCTTTCATACCAATGATAATTTTTTTTCCAGGGACCTGGTAACCATCAGGATGCACCAACGTGTGGAAGGAATCACGAGGGAAATTGTTTTGGCCTCAGCATACCTTCCTTACGAAGACAGCTCTCCTCCTCCTTTGGAAGTGAGGAGACTGACAGAAGCCTGCCATTGGCAAGGTGACAAACTGTTGGTGGGATGTGATGCCAATGCCCACAATCTATCGTGGGGCAGCAAGGACACCAACAGTACAGGTGAGCACCTTCTTGAATTTCTCCTATCCAACAACTTGGAGATCCTGAATAGGGGTGATGAACCTACATTCAGGAATAGTAGAAGGGAAGAAGTAATTGACATAACTTTTGGTTCCATGATAATGGGCAGTTACGTCAAACAGTGGCATGTGGCCCTGGAGCCATCCTCATCAGATCACATGTATATTAAATTCAAGGTTGAAATTGAAACCAGACAGACCATGACCTAGAGGAACCCCAGGAAAACGGACTGGGAGACATATAGGAAAGACCTTGACTTCAGCCTATCGGAAATTAAAACTTCGATAAGGAATCCAGCAGATTTTGAGGAAGTATCAGAGGCCATAACCTCTGCTGTAGTGACCTCATACCAGGACAACTGCTCAATAACCAAGAAGTGCACAAATAGGAGTCTGCCTTGGTGGAATAATAACCTGGAAATGCAAAGGAAACAGGTACGAAGACTGTTTAACCTTGCGAGGCGCAAAGGACAATGGGCAAAGTATCGTGAGGCCCTTGTCAATTACAACCTTGCCATCAGACGGGCAAAGGAGGCATCCTGGATGGTATTCTGTGAGGAAGTGGAGGGCACGGCTGCTCAAGCGAGACTTCATAAAATCCTCACTAGGGTACCAACTAATCCAGAAGGAACATTGAGGAAGGAGGATGGGGAGTATACAAAGACAGCACATGAAACGCTGGAACTGCTCCTCAAGACTCACTTTCCTCAATATACTCTGGGGGATAACTCAGACCAGAATGTGATTCCTGAGAGACAACGGTTCTCAGGTATTCGCAAAGAGGACTGGGATTTGGCCAAGGAGTGTGTCGATCTCAGTAAGGTCCGATGGGCGGTGGGAACATTTCAACCGTTCAAGTCACCTGGCCCCGATGGAATCTTTCCAGCTCTCCTGCAACAAGGGGGAGAAAATCTTATTAGATTCCTATACAGGTTATTCACCTGGCCCCGATGGAATCTTTCCAGCTCTCCTGCAACAAGGGGGAGAAAATCTTATTAGATTCCTATGCAGGTTATTCAGGGTTAGCCTAGCAGCAGTAATCATTCCCAATGCCTGGACGGCAGTGAAGGTTGTCTTCATTCCTAAACCAGGGAGAACTGATCATACCAAGGCCAAGGATATGATACCAATCAGCCTGTCCTCCTTCATTCTTAAGACATTTGAAAAGCTGGTTAATGTGCATGTTGGAGAAAGGAGGTTAAGTAGGGCTCCTCTACATTCAAACCAACATACATATCAGCAAGGTAAATCATGTGAGACAGCTCTCCACCAGCTCGTTGGGAAGGTGGAGAAAGGAAATAGCCCTCTGTATCTTCCTGGACATCGAGGGGGCTTTTAGCAACACGACCTTCGATTCCATGGTTAGGGCAGCAGAAGTGCATGACCTAGGGACCACTATATGTAGGTGGAATGGGGCCATGCTCAGTGGAAGAAAGGTAGAAGCTACCATGATGAATGAAAAAATGGTAATCAACACTACTAGGGGTTGCCCGCAAGGAGGAGTTCTTTTCCCTTTATTGTGGAATCTAGTGGTGAATGATCTCATTGGAGAATTAAACTCTAGGTAGTACTTTTGCCAAGGATACGCAGATGATATTGTCATATTAATACTAGGCAAATTTGCTGACACAGTAAAGATTATGGCACAAGGTGCAAGACTGATGCAGAAAACAGGATCTGCGGGTTAGTCCTAAGAAGACTGTTGTTGTACCATTCACAAAGAAGCATATACAACATTCAAGTTGGAATCTAAAGCTTTTCAATGAAGCGCTACCCGTGAAGGGGACAGTGAAATATCTAGGGGTTACCCTAGATGAGAAACTGACATGAACCTCTCACATCAGGAATATTTGCTCCAAGGCAAAAGGCACTCTTGTACCAGGAGAGCTTGTGACAAAAATTGGGGCCTGAGCCCGAAGGGTATGCACTGGATATACACCACAGTGATTAGATCCAGGATCACCTATGGGGCGATCGTGTGGTGGAAGAAGGTAGAACAGCAGGTTTGCTGCTAAGGAGCTTGGTAAGGTGCAGAGATTAGCCTGCTTAGCCATAAGAGGCGGAATTAGCAGCACACCAACTGCTGGGATGGAAACCATGCTGGATATGCCCCCATTACACCTTTGGGTCAAGATGGAGGCAGCGGCTGGTGCATACAGACTCAAATCTGGCAACAACTGAAAATCTTAAAACTAAAATAGTGAGTGAGGTAAATATAGGAAAGGTTGGGGAAATGCCAGCCGACTATATTATAACCCCATACTGCTTCAACAAGCCTTTCAATATAACAACTGGAAGTAGGGAGCAGTGGGAGAAAATAGTTCGACACTGTACGGGGGATATTGTCTGGTTCACTGACGGGTCAAAATCGGACCAAGGCGTTGGGGCCGGGGTATACGGGGTGCAGCCAAGACTGGATGGCGTCATCTCTCTAGGAAAACTGGCCTCAGTATTCCAGGCCGAAATCACTGCCATCAGGGCGTGTGTGGAGGAGAATTTGCGTAGGTGCTAAAAAGATCGTAGCATCTATATCTATTCAGACAGCCAGGCAGCCCTGAGATCACTTGCAGCTCCTGCAACAAGATCTAAAATTGTTGCAGAATGTCACAGGGTTCTGGTGGAGCTAGGGGAAAGGAATAGAGTAAACCTATTATGGGTCCCTGGCCACTCGGGGATCAGTGGCAACGAACATGCCGACAGATTAGCCAGGATGAGGGCAGAGACTCCATTTATTGGACCGGAACCTGTCCTGACAATCACCAAGGCAATGATCAAATTGGAGCTACGTAACTGGCTCAGAAGACAGCACGTAGAATATTGGACCAAAGTCCATCAACAAAAACATGGCAAGGTAATGATGCAAAGCCAAGTTTTAAAAGAAGCTCTGCATTCCTGGGTCTGAATAGGAGAGAGATTAGACTCATGGTTGGATTGCTGACAGGCCATGGGAATTCCAAAAAACACCTACGTATAATGGGAATAACAGAAGAGGACCCTAAATGTAGGATCTGTGATGACGGTGATGGAACTGCATCACATCTAATCTTCGAATGCATTGCATTGGAGAATGAAAGGCACAGAATATTTGGGACAATCAGACCCGAAGAAATTGTGTCTAATAAAGAACTGGTAAAGGGACTCCTTGCACTGTTCAAGGGCATTGGTTGGCTTTACTAGATATACAGGGAGCGATACTGCACAATGAACTTAGTTTCGGTGCGGGCAGTGGCGGGTTGGTGCAAGACTGTTTTGGCTTCCCTGAAAAAATTAATCAATCAATCAATCAGCCAGGTGCACCCATAATATCGTCGGACTTACATGCTAGTTTACTGTATTATGTCGCGTCATGTGTATACTGTGGCCTTTAATTTTTATTATTTAATTACATCCACCTTGTCGAACCTATACTTTCAGTGAGCCAGTTTAACGCTTTAACCCTTTCATCCTCAGTGTTGTTCCTCGACAACAACGTATTAAATGCTGATTTATGTCGTATTTCTTATCAGTTCGTAAAGCGGCATTCTTGTTGTTAAACAACATGCTTCTAGTACGACATTTTGGTACGGTGTGTAGCCATTTCCAAGGCATTAATCTGTCCGTCTTGGAAGTTGTATTACGTTGCCGTCTATACGTGGCTGTGAGTGTGAGCGTGAGTGAGGTTCATTTTATTTCATCATCGAATTGTCTTGTCTTGCGTGCTGTGGCGAGGATTATGAAGCATTATTTATCTGAAAATGTTAACTATTAACAAAATAACGTCCCAGGTAACAAAATACATCTATACAAACGTCTGTGTTGTGCCTGAAATACGTGATATAAAAAACAATAGTTCGATCAAAAGTTTTAAAACACATTTATTGATGGTTAGTGCACTGTATTAATACAGCAAACACTAAATTTTAACTTTTCCAAAGCTGAATTCATAGTGTGGAAATGAAACGGTTAAGGCGCGGGATTCACCAGCTGATTGTCAATGTTTTATCTATTGCTTTTGTGATTACTCTTTTAAATATTCATTTAAGGTTGATGCCTTTTGTCTTTAAAACTTTGGTTGATTTACGATTTAAGGTACGGGCTTCATCCGTTGACTGTCAAATTTTAAATTAGGCTGCACCCAATGATTGTTTCTTATTTCTAAACTATATAAATTCATGAAGTAGCAATTGTTCTGTTTGGGTTACTCATCCAGTCATTTCATTTGTATAAAGGTAAATTTCAGATTTCAGAAATATTTGAAGGAAACTGGATGATTGTATCGAAAAGAGGATCTTCACAAATTGATCGTCTATCCGCCTCTGGCCATTCTGTAAGCAGTTGGGCATGACATTGTTTGATAGATCTGTGGGTGTTTTCCTGATGGATATCGTCTGAATTTCATGGCAGCAGAGCTGGTTTGCGGGCCATGTCAATAATGCTCCAAACGTTATCGTCCGGGGAGATATGAACGAGCTCTGAAAGGACTAGTAGAACCAATAATTTATCAATTTTATTGCATAAAGTAATATGTCAATCTATAATTTATGATTTTCGAGATGGTGTACTGTAAGTAATTCAACATGATGTTAGCACAATTAAAATGTTAAAAAGCTATATGTTATTCAAAAGGAGATGTTAGTAAATTATATAAATAAAATATAACTCTGACCACAGATGTTATGGTTATACTAAGATCTTTGACCTCAATGTAAACAAAAACTGAGAGTCAACAACATGGCTGAAGTTACAGTGTGTGTGTGTGTGTGTGTGTGTGTGTGTGTGTGTGTGTGTGTGTGTGTGTGCCGCGCGCGAGATAACACTAAAAAAAGCTTAAGAAGAAATGACGTTAAGCAACCAACACGGCAGAATGTAAGTACACTTGTTTATGAAATCTTATGGATAAAACAGTGAAAATCTAAATAAATAATGAAATTAATGATCTTGCACAGGCAAGCTGCAGCATAGAAACTGATGTTGACGCCTCCAAATCGTACCCACTGAAGAATGATGTACAAAAAGAACTCCAACTGATAATGGGTGCAAACCCGAAACGCAGTTTGGCGAAATAAGTTCGTTGTTTAAAAAAGTGGCTGCTTACTGTTATTTGTAATAATAAAATAATAACCAGCAGAACCACTCGCTATTGGAAGATGAAAATTTTCCTGCGCCTACTTATAAAAACGTGATACCTTGTGAGACCGCTGTGGCCGGGCCTCGACCCCGTGACCCCGGCTGCCACCGACGCTGGCCGGCGGCGTGCTCGTGTTTGTATTGGCCACCTCGGTCCCTGGCACCCGCACCAGCGCCAGACCGCTCGCCACAACACCTGCTCACGCACCGCCCATACATCAATCTGTCTACTTTTCTCTGAAACACCAAGCTACTGTGTAAAATTTAACAGCGTTCAGTCGCAGTTATTCTTTAGTACATATGCAGAATTCAGTCACTGATTGACTGGCTCACACAAACTCAGCAACTTTTTCCTGCTCAACACACGAATTCCGCATTTGGCCGAAACGGTACTGACCACGAGTTCAAATGTTCAAATGTTAGTGAACCTTAAGGGACTCAACTCCGTGATCATCAGTCCCTAAACTTATAAACTACACTACTGGTCATTAAAATTGCTACACCAAGAAGTAATGCATATGATAAACGGGTACTCATTGGACAAATATATTATCCTAGAACTGACATGTGATTACATTTGCACGCAGTTTTGGTGCATAGATCCTGAGAAATCAGTACCCAGAACAACCATCTCTGGCCGTGATAACGGCCTTGATACGCCTGGACATTGAGTCAAACAGAGTTTGGATGGCGCGTACATTTACAGATGCCCATGCAGCTTCAACACGATTCCACAATTCATCAAGAGTAGTGACTGGCGTATTGTGACGAGCCACTTGCTCGGCCATCATTGATCAGACGTCTTCAGTTGGTGAGAGATTTGGAGATTGTGCTGGCCAAGGCAGCAGTCGAACATTTTCCGTATCCAGAAAGGCCCGTATAGGACCTGCAACATGCGGTCGTGTATTATCCAGCTGAATTGTAGGGTTTCACAGGGATCGATAGAGCCACGGGTCGTAACACATCTAAAATGTAACCTCCACTGTTCAAAGTGCCGTCGATGCTAACAAGACGTGTCCGAGATGTGTAACCGGTGGCACCCCATACCATCACGCCGGGTAATATGCCAATATGGCGATGACGATTACACGCTTCCAATGTGCGATCACCGCGATGTCGCCAAACAAGGATGTGACTGTCATGAAAAAATAAATAAATAAATAAATAAAAATAAAATGTGTTTTGCCATTTGTGCACCGAGGTTCGTTGTTGCGTACACCATCGCAGGCGCTCCTGTCTGTGATGCAGCGTCTAACCGCAGCCATGGTGTTGCTGCAAATGTCGTCGAACCGTTCGTGCAGATGGTTGTTGTCTTGCAAACGTCCCCATGTGTTGACTCAGGGATCGAGACGTCGCTGCAAGATCCGTTACAGTCATGCGGATAAGATGCCTGTCATCAAGATGTGATACGAGGCCGTTGGGATCCAGCACGGCGTTCCGTATAGCCCTCCTGAACCCACCGATTCCATATTCCAGTCATTGGATCGCGACCAACGCGAACAACAATGTCGCAATACGATAAACTGCAATCGCGCTAGGCTACATTCAGACCTTTATCATAGTCGGAAACGTGATGGTACCCATTTATCCTCCTTACACGAGGCATCACAACAACGTTTCAACAGCCGTCGCCGGCAACTGCTGCTTGTCTATGAGAAATCGGTTCCAAACTTTCCTTATGCCAGTACGTTGTAGGTGTCGACACCGGCGCCAACCTTGTGTGAATGCGCTGAAAATCTAATAATTTGCATATCACAGCATCTTCTTCCTTTCGGTTAAATTTCGCGTACGTAGCACATCTTCCTGATGTACAAATTTTAATGGTCAGGAATGTACTTATGAACTACCTTATACTAAAGACAGCACAAACATCCATGCCCAAAGGGAGATTCGAACCCCCAACGGGGAACGGCCTCGCGCATCGGAGCACAGCGCCTCAATGCACTTGGATACTCCACCGTTGTTTGCCATCAGTAGAACACGTACAAGTGTAATAATTTAATTACAATTTACGGAGCCGGTTGTAACTTGAATGGTGGCAACACTGCCGTGGTGACACTATGCATTGGAATCCACTATTGTAGATTAGATTAGTTGTTCCTTCCATTGATTCTGTTGAAGAGATTCTCGTGGATGTGGAACATGTCAGTATGCCTTTTTTTTTTTAAAGCTGATATATTAATACTAATAGTATGCATAGTGATACATACATCATGTGGTTTAAATATTTGTTAGTGGGGCAGAAGGAGTTGGCCACTAGAAAGTATTGTAGGCTCGTGTTAATCTGATCTTTATTTGTAGCTAAACCTTTTTTGGTTGGTGGTAAATTATTGAAGATTTGTGTTCCTGAGTAGTGGACCCCTTTTTGAACTGAAGTAAGTGTCTTTTATGTCCTTGTGTAGATCGTTTTTGTTCTTAGTATTGTATGTATGGACTGAACTGTTTGTTGGAAAAGGGATATATTATTTACGACAAATTTCATTAAGGAATAAATATACTGACAGACGGTAGTGAACATACCCAGTTCTTTGAAGAGGCTTCTACAGAATGTCCGTGAAATTACATATTACACTTTTTTGGACTCTGAAAACTTTTGCTTGACTTGAAGACTTACCCCAAAATTTTATACTATAACACTTTATGAAATGAACGTAAGCAAAGTATGCAAGCTTTTCTATTATTATGTCTCCTATGTCTGATGACACTCGTATTGCAAATGCAGATTTGTTTAATCGTTTCTGCAGTTCTGTACTGTGCTCCTCCCAACTTAATTTATTATGAATGAATTTAACACCGTCAACTTCTTATATCTCCTCTTCTTCATACTTTATTCATATGATGAATGCAAATCTCTTACATGTTCTAAACTGCATGTAGTGAGTCATTTCAAAGTTTAATGTCAACGAGTCGGCTTTAAACAATTTATTAATGTTCATGAAAATACCATTAGTAGATCTTTCCAGAACTATGCTCAACATGCTATTCATTGCAATTCTTGTATCATCTGCAAACAAAACGAACTCTGCTTCTGGTAGTGTAACTGATGAGAGGTCATTAACGTACATAAGAAAAAGCAATGATCCTAAGATGGACCCTTGTGCAACACCACATATAATTTCTTCCCAATCTGATGATGACTGTTGGCTTAATTCACTAGTCCCTTCCACTGACACCCTTTGTTTCCTGTTAGCGAGGTACGACTTGAACCATTTTGCAGCAATTCCCGTGACACCATAGAACTCTGATTTACTTAAAAGGATGTTATGGTTCACAAAATCAAATGCCTTTGCCAAATCACAGAAAATACCTGCTGCTTGTAAGTTATTATCGAATTCAGGACATTCTCACTGTAGGTGTAAATAGCCTTTTCGATATCGGAACCTTTCAGGAATCGGAACTGTGTTCTAGACAATATGTCATTTGAGGTTAGGTGGTTGAGAAGCTTCTTGTACATTACCTTTTCTAGAATTTTTGAGAATGCTGGTAAAACTGAAATCGGTCTGTTTTTCGATGGTATCTCTTTATCCTCTTCCTTGAATAGATGTTTAATAGTCGCATATTTTAAGCAATTAGGAAATGTTCCATTTATAATAGACTGGTTACACAAATATCTTAAAATTGTGCTAAATTCAAAAGAACACGCATTAATTAACTTTACTGATATTTCATCGTAACCACTAGAATTCTTTGTTTTTTAATATTTTATTGCGGAAGATATTTCTTGTGGTGAAGTGAGTGATATGTTCATGAACCTTAAGTTATTTCGAAATGCTACTTTCATATATTCAAGGGCACTATTTACTAACCCTCAGACTTCCATACTATCAGTAACTGATATAAAGTACTTGTTAAATAGATTTGAGACACTACGCCCCTCATTTACTATTGTATCATCAACTCCAAATGCTATCTTCTCCTGTTCCTTTCCGGTTGTACCAGTATCCTCTTTCACTGATTGTACACCTTGTTGACATATCTACTCACCTGCATGCAAATGGAGTCGCTCGTCCACGTCACGGCGTGCAACAATCCAGGGAAACAAAATGTTGTTCAAATGTTTGTTAAGCTTATGGGACTTAACTGCGGGGTCATCAGTCCCTAAACTTACAAACTATTTATGATCTATCTTATACTAAAGACAACACAAAAATCCATGCCCGAGGCAGGATTCGATCTTCCGACACAGGAAGCCGCGCGATCTGTAACGTGGCGCTCTAGACCCCTCGGGTACTAACATGCGGCCACGGGCAAACTCAGTCACTTTTGAGCGAGCGATCTGACGTAAAGATGTCACTAGGTACGAATGTGATAGTTATCCTGACTAGAATGCACAGTATTATCGTTCGTTTTTGGAGCATCACCTGCGACCAGCTTTGCAAAAGAAGTAGCATCACATTCTATGCAACTCACCCATCATTTTGCACGCATATAGCGCAAGCTGTGGCTGCTCTGTTCGGTCGATGGAACTGGGAAGTTCTTTACCAGCCACCGTACTCCCCAGTCATAAGTCCTTTTGACTTTGATTTGATTCCTAAGATAATAATAGTTTCGTGTGGCTCATTCACCTGGTGCAAGTCTTTAAATTGGAAGCCGCTTCGGCGGCTTGCGTGTCCCTAGTACAGATGGGCAAAACCGAATTTTTCAGTGAGCGGATCAGAAATAGTCACTCACTGGGATGAACTAGTTCTGTTTCGTGACTCACCAACTGATTTCGCCATACTGTGAAAGAAGAAAGAGAAGTAATAATTTTATTGTAAGCCCTTAGTAGTTTCGACAATTAAAATTTGTGATTTACAGCTGCATTAAGAATTAAAAATGATATAATAATTCGAAAAATAAATGCTGTTTTTTTATATTTTATACAATATTTTGCAGAGTACAATGATACTTGTTTCATATTTACACAGTGAGTAGTTTAGAGTTTGAGCGAGTTGAATAAGACGTGATATATCGCGAGAGGTCCGAGCAGACGCGACAATTGCCTCGGCGGAATAGCCGTGCGCAATAAGGCCGTGTCCTACGTGAGTGACAAAAGCGACCGACAGCGCGCGACATTCAGCGACGCGACACCGCAGCTACAAGCAGCGACATTCGACGACACGGCCGGCTGTCCTACGTGACTACGTGGGCGCGACAGATATCTGTTTCTAACATTTAAAGTCTACCACCCATAAACGGTAGAATAACGATAGCTCCAAAGTAAGGCAATTAAGTTTTATTTACTATAGGAAATCAGGCTGTGCATTGAACTTGCAAAGCGAGGAATGTTCGTAGACTATTTCATTAATAATTTCAAATACGAAAAAAAGACTGTGAAGATCTTCAGTCAAATTCTTCGAAAATACGACGACGAATACAGACACTTTCGACTATGCCGTCAATGAGTTTTTCTTTTGTGAGTACGAAGAGTGTCTTACTGAAATAAATCATAGTTAAACCGTTTAAAACGGCGGGGATACTGTTACAGTCGGCGTAGGACAGGGGTAGCGTTCTGGGATCTTAAATTGTAAGTTTTGCTGTTGCTGGTACGATTTCCATTCCATCTCATATTTTAGTTCCCGTAAAGAACACTACAAATTACGTTTTAAGTGTTACCCAATATAGTTTATCTTTAATTGCAAAAGGCACGTATCCTACTGTATCATACATATTAAATTCCTAATGAAACATTATATCAAGATATTTTACTTAGAACCGTAATTTTACAAGCATTTCGTTTGACACCCTAGTGTTCTCTCTCTCTTGCGAAATAAGTTAGTTGTTGCTATCAAAGATTCGACGCCAGCAAGAAAATTTCAAATGGACATATTCCCTAACCTGAATGGTTTTTAAGATAGAAAACATTAATGAACATTGTTATTTAAAAAAAAAAGAAATGTTCAAATGTTTGTATAGTCTATGGGACTTAACTACCGACCCGACCGTAGTGGCCGTGCAGACCGTGACTGGAGCGCCTTAGTCCCCACGGCCACCGCGGGCGGCGTGTTATTTTCCTTGTTATTCGGTATGTAATCATTGTTTTCAACGTGCCAAAATAGTGTAGGCGAAGAGAAGACGCATAATTTGATACAGGACAGTTGGCTATCAAGTCAGGAAACTGCGTGATATGAGCTTAAAAAACCTATCTAAGCAACAGAGAATGCACATTGCACAAGACTTTGTCTCTCTTGCTCTCTTCATGCAAACCAAAAGTCTTTGAGAAAATATGAGTAGGATCTCGCGGAAATTTAATATTGTTTAATTTGGTACAGTAACGCTTTTTCCCTACAGACTGTGTATTTCCTGTTATAAAAATAATCTTATAAAAGTAACATTAAATAAATACGTTTTATCTCGAAAACTATTCGGAACAGGACATCTAATTTATTTGCTGCGTATCTGCTATTTTTATTCGGCCATGAAATATGTAAGAGGCAGTCTACAACATAAAACGAACATTAATAAGAATAATATTAAATATCAGAAAATACATATATAAATGTAAAGTGCTTTGCTGGGTTAATGTTTTGTGTTTCTGTGGTGGAATGTATGTTCTGACAAAAGCATATTACTACCTCAACGAAAACCAGAATGAGAGAGTAAAAAAGATTATTGAAAGAATATGGAAATAACGTGGTGCATCTTTCAAGATAGGTAGTGTGGTGCATTGTTGCCCATTTGCTTCTTAAGCTGTTACTGATAAACACTACTTATCAATAATTGTAAACATAAGTCTTATAATATTATTATTATAATACTGAAATTTATCGGCTTCTTCTCGATCAGCCAAGACCGCCGTTTCCTGTTTCTGAGCAGATTATGGATACTCAAACTAGCTTATTCTATTCACTAGGAACAACACTGTTAGCCGGCTGGCTGGGGAGCCCAACAGCTTGCCAAAACTTGCTTTTCACAAGTGAACAATCAGCTTCCCCCTTTATCTGTAATGTCACAAGCTTATACCTTGCATTAATACATGGACTACCTTTCATAAGCCGCTGCGTGGTGTGTGGCAGATGGTACCTTACAGTGGGTTAACACGTTTGTCATTCTTCACGCTTAAACGGATGGACGGAATTGAACGAAATTAAAATATGGGGTACCTTTCGTAAGCCTCCGTAGGTGCATGTCAGAGGGTATGTTACAACTAACATCCAAATTGTTTGACTGGTCGCCATGAAAATCAGCACATAAATGTATGTTTCCATGAAGTAGATTTCCATAATCTGGAAGCTAGGAAATTTAACATGGCTGAGGGTACCTTGCGCCTTTGACACCGTTTGACCAGTCACCTTGAAACTTGGCGCATAAACGTAGATAGGAAGGAGAGGAGTAGGTGGAGGAGGAGTCAAAGGGAAGGAACCAGATGGACAGAGAGAGAGAGAGAATGGGTACATGAGGAGAATGAGAGAGAGGGGATGGTGACATACAGGTGAAAGCAGATGAACAGAGGAGGCGGAGAAGGAAATGCACAGAGAAACGGACAGGAGGAAATGGGGGGAAGGACAAGATGAAGAGAGAGAGAATGGAAGCCTGCCGCGGTGGCCGAGGTGACTGAGGCGCTCCAGTCACGGTCAGCACGGCCGCTACGGTCAGGGCTTCGAATCCCCTCTCGGGCATGGATATTTGTGCCGTCCTAGTTCGTAAGTAGTTCATAAGAAGTCTGTAAGTTTAGGAACTGATGACCCCGTAGTTAAGTCCCATAAGCTTAACAAACATTTGAACATTTTAGAGAATGGAAAGGATGAGGTATACTAATGGAAGATTGGAAACCTCATGTATATTTGTTTGTTTGCGCGCTTCCTTAACGTTCATCTGATTGCGATAAGCCGCGACGGATAACCGTGCTCACAGATGCGCCGTGTTGTGGTGCGCGCGGCCATTCGCCGTCGGGGGTTCGTATCCTTCCTCGGGCATGGGTGTTTGTGTTGTCCTTACGTTAGTTTTCCTCCGTTTGAGTAGTTTGAAAGCCAGGGACTAATAACCACACAGTTGAGTCCATAGATTTAGAAACATGAACAATTTTTTGACTGTGATAAAAATTTGTCAACGTACTTCTTGCTCTTACGCGAAGGTCAGGGACATAGTACCGTTAACTTGCAGTTGGTGTCGTACCGTCAAAAGTATTTGAAGGGACATTGAAGTAGCCGCGGTGGAGTAGCCGAGCGGTCTAAAGCACCTCGCTACGGAGCACGCGGTTGCTCGCCGTAGACGTTCGAGTCCTCCCTGGGGCATGGGTGTGTGTGTTTGTCCGTAGGTTAGTTTACCTAGGTTTAAGTAAATTGTAAGCTACGGACTGATGATCACGCAGTTTGGTCCGATAGATTTACAGACATTTGAACATTTGAACATTCAAGTAGTGAGATGTGTGACTGTAACACGAATAAACTATTGTCTACCCTAAAGCACTTTAATAATGAAGGCAACAACATGGAATGAATGTCACTTACACTTCTCTTTTATGTATCGTTAAATCTATATCTATAAATGTGAATATCTGTTCGGTGTACATTTATCACACAGTGTACGTTTATCCATACCAGTTCCAAGCCGATAGCTATAAGGGGGTGGAAGATATGACGGTTGAAAGTCTCAAATTCGGACTGAAGGCCAGCGATGACGTTTGCGACTCTATAGCAAGGATACAGCGAAACGTGATGCCACAGACCATATCTTTGGTGTATGCTTGCTACAATGTCTTCAGCTCTTTCTCTGTAAGGATAAGCATATGAGTAAGGAAATATAAGAATAAATAAATAAAGCAAAAATAAATAAATAAATAAATAAATAATAAAAAAAGGAATTTCTTTTAATATATCTCTTTTAAAAATTGTTTCTAAAGACGGTATTTATTTCATTTCATCCTTCAAAACCAGCTCAAGCACACTACTGAAAAATAGCTTATCTATCATAATCAACCAAAACGTGAGCGGAGCCGTGGGTTTAAGCTAGTTTTAAATGTATTCATTATCGACTATGAAATGAATATTTATTTCTATCAATCGTAAACAAACAAGCCAACGGTATCAAATTTCAAACGTTATTTGAACAATTATTTCCTCTGTGGCAGCAACGTGCCGCGTACCAGCTAGTAATAATAATAATAAGAATAAACAATTATTTCAATAAGTCTATAACCGGTTGTTAGGACAGTCGTCCATTATGGAACGAAACCAGTAAGTACATTTTATTTGCTGTTTTCTTGTAGCGCGCTCACACAAAAGTCCTCCGCTCCTCATTCACTGTGCGATAGCGTGAGCACAGACCTGCACTGATACTTACCCTGTATCAGGCGATCAGTTCTCGACACCCGGAATTGCTATATTCGCAGACCGGACGTGCCGCTCCACCCGCGCCCCAGTTCACGAAGTCCCCGGTGGCGGGCGCAGACTTTATACCGCGGCAGACGGCAGATGGTCCTCCGCCCAGAGGCGTGGCCGCGCAGTTTTGCGCTCGCTATTCTATTGTCTCGCCGCCATTACCGCGATTGTGGCGCCGCGGTGGCGGCGGGCGCAACCGCCGGCATTATCCCGGGCGGCGTAGCGGAACACGGGCCTGGGTAATTCTGGGGGAAGCGGCCGGCAGAAACAAAACAGGCGCGAGTCACGTGACCCGCGCCAGGAGCTGCCGCCCCGGGGGCGATGCGGTGCCGGCCAAACAGGGCGCGAACCGGACCAGAGCTGCCGGCTGCGTCTGGGTAATGGACCGAGCAGCGATTGCCTGCGAAATAGAATTACAGATTCTGCAAGAAGGGATCGTTTGAAAACGTGCAAGGTGTAAGCCTCCATAGCTGGTGCCGAGTTAAATACAAGGTGTGTTCGAAAGGTAAGGTTTCGTATTTTTATGAAAATTATTTAGTTATATATATGTGGTGACTCTTCTCTCGCAAATGTCCAAGGAACAGACACCAGTTTTGATCTTTAAGTTGTACTCCGGGAAAATGAAAAAAGAGCACCATGCATTCGTCGTTCCAGCAAAGCGGAATTCTACTGACACATTGTGGAGGATGTATATAGGGTGTTACAAAAGGTATGGCCAAACTTTCAGGAAACGTTTCTGAAATGTTGAAATGTTTGTATAGCTTATGGGACT
The DNA here is from genome assembly GCA_026315105.1 of Locusta migratoria. NCBI lineage: Eukaryota > Metazoa > Arthropoda > Insecta > Orthoptera > Acrididae > Locusta > Locusta migratoria. Next base: position 58,589,656 of record CM048746.1, on the reverse strand, counting down.
TAACTACAGGGTCATTAGTCCCTAAACTTACAAACTACTTATCAACTAGCTACAACTAAGGACGGCACAAATATCCGTGCCCGAGGGGGGATTCGGACCCCCGACGGTAGTGGCCGTACAGACCGTGACTGAAGCGCCTCAGTCCCCTCGGCCACCGCGGCCGGCGAAACATTTCTCACAAAAAAAGAAAAAAAAATGAGGTCGTGTGTCTCGAAACGCTTAATTTCCATGTTAGAGCTCATTTTAGTATTTCTCTTTAAATGTAAATTGAAATAATTCCTGCAGACAATTGTCAAAATACCCAATTGTTTCGTGTGGGCTGACGAGAATCCGCACGCAATTCTGCAATCACGTCATCATCACAGATTTTATGTGAACTTTTCGGCAGGAATTATTGGTGATGTCTTGATTGGGCTTCACGTTCTTCCACCTACGCTCACTGGAGCACGTTATCATGATTTCATAAGTGTTACTGTACCTGTGCTGCTAGAACATGTACTTTTACAAGTACGTCACAACATGTGGTTCATGCACGATGGAGCTCCTGCACATTTCTGTCGACGTGTTCGTACGCTTCTCAACAATAGATTCGGTAACCGATGGATTGGTAGAGGCGGACCAATTCCATGGCCTCCACGCTCTCCTGACCTCAACCCTCTTTACTTTCATTTATGGGGGCATTTGAAAGCTCTTGTCTACGCAACGCTGGTACCAAATGTAGAGACTCTTTGTGCTCGTATTGTGGACGGCTGTGATACAATACCCCATTCTCCAGGGCTGCATTAGCGCATCAGAGATTCCATGCAATGGAGGGTGGATGCATGTATCCTCGCTAACGGAGGACATTTTGAAAATTTCCTGCAACAAATTCTTTGAAGTCACGCTGGTACGTTCTGTTGCTGTGCGTTTCCATTCCATGATTAATGTGATTTGAAAAGTAATAAAATGAGCTCTAACATGGAAATTAAGTGTTTCCGGACACATGTCCACATGACATATTTTTTTTATTTGGGCGTGAGGAGTGTTTCCTGAAAGTTTGGCCTTACCTTTTTGTAACACCCTGTATAACCCACGAGCAGACTGACAGAGCAATATGCGCGTGAGTAGTCACCAGAGCCTGTGTAATGGAGACCCTCATTTAGCAGCAATGCAGTTATCCCATGGGGACGATGCCGTATGTAGTCTTGCAGAATAGCTTGTTATGCAGTTTCCACCTGGGGCCTGAGTTGGGGCAGATTTCATGGCAGTCGTACCGACCGCGGCATCTTTCATCCGCTCCCAAACATGCCCAATGGGGTACAGATTTTGGGATCGTGTTGACCAGGGTTGCTGTGTACACCTTGAAGACCACTTTGGATGGATTGTAAGTAGACGCGCATTAACCTGTTGGAATAGCATATCGCCTTGTTGGTGAATGAACGGTAGCAAGATGGCTTCAATGATGAAATAAATCGCAATTTGCGATCAGTTATGGCTTCACTGTTCCAAGTTTAGATAGAATACCGAAGTGCAGCAAATGAAAATTTGTGCCCGGCCGGGATTCGAACCCGGGATCTCCTGCTTACTAGGCAGACACGTTGACCACTCTGCCACCGAGGACACACTGACCAACGCGACTGCAGAGGACTCTTCCCTGCATGTCGCCCGCCACACCCAAATCTCCATTCGCCACGCTGTCTCTTTCGTATTACCACAGCCTATTTGTTCTGAGATTTTGGGTGTGGCTGGAGACGTGTAGGGGTCGGCCGCGGTGGCCGAGGAGACTGAGGCGCTCCAGTCACGGTCTGCACGGCCACTGGCCGTTGGGGGTTCGAATCCCCCCTCGGGCATGGATATTTGTGCCGTCTTTAGTATAAGGTAGTTGATAAGTAGTTTGTAAGTTTATGGACTGATGACCCCGTAGTTAAGTCCCATAAGCTTAACAAAGATTTGAACATTTTTTTTAGACGTGTAGGGAAGAATCCCCTGAAATCGGGCTGGTCACTGTGTCCTCGGTGGTGGTCAGCGTGTCTGCCCAGTAAGCAGTAGATCACGTGTTCGAAGCCCGTCTGGACACACTTTGTTATTCCATCTAAACCTAGTGCAATGAAGCCATAACTGATTGCAAATTGCGGTTTATTTCATTCTATGAAAGAATAGCCAGTGTAGGATATGGCTCTCCAAACAATGTGTAGAGCTAAGACTTTTTACATATCAGCACAAAGGTGTCATGAACCACATGGCCAGCCTTTACGACAAAGAGAGAGAGCATAAATAAAATAATTTTTAAATTTCTGACGACTGATTCCAATCTAATGAAAAATGACGATTCGTTTGAAGTATTAAAAAGTTGGATCCGATTAATATTCAAGAAGTTGGTAAAATTAATCGCCAGTAAAATCATAAAAAAACTAATTTTCCCCGACAATCTAAATTTACCGTTTGCTTGCCTGGTCAGCGGACTATCGTCTCGTTGTGGCGAAATAATTTTCCGTGTCCTGTGTTATTTAATATATTAAATTGGCAAGATGGCGATCAGGCACAAAGGCTACCAGAGCCGTTAAGTTAAAACGCGTAGAGCCAACGCTTCGCGGAAGGACACTTCTGTTCCCGCCGTCTTTGACGTGTTGCCGCCAAGACAGGCCGCCACCCTAGGAGTCATGAAACCGAGCCTTGCGCGCCAAAAAGAACAAAAAAAAAAATTCAAATGTTTGTATAGTTCATTGGACTTAACTACGGGGTCGTCAGTCCCTAAACTTGTAAACTACTTATGAACAAGCTAATACTAAGTACGGCACAAATATCCATGCCCGAGGGGGGATTCGAACCCCTGACCGCAGTGGCCGTGCAGGCCGTGTCTGGAGCGCCTCAGTTCAAAAAATGTTTGTAAAGCCTATGGGACAACTACGGGGTCATCAGTCCCTAAACTTACAAACTACTTATGAACTACTTACGAACTAGGACGGCACAAATATCCATGCCCGAGGGGGGATTCGAACCCCCGACCGTAGTGGCCATGCAGACCGTGACTGATGCGCCTCAGTCCCCTCGGGCACCGCGACCGGCAGCGCCTCAGTCCTCTCGGCCACCGCGGTCGCTCCAAAAAGAACTCTAACTGTACTCTTGGTCATGTTGGTAACAGTTTTTGCCGGCGGAAGAATCAGCGGTGCGAAACTCGCGTTAACAAAACTGGCGTGAGCGACGTGGCCGCCCTCAGTTCGGCAGTTGCTTCAGATGCTTGCAGTTCTTACGAGGAAAGGTCCGCGATCACCTATTGTGCGGAAGCCACCATGCACGTTAAAGTGAAGTAATTGCATTCGGTCGCGAGTTTAATAAATATGCAACGGTCTGCATATCGGGCGATAGGCGCGATGATTCCTAAGACGCTCTTCCTTTAGATTTTGTGCCGGCCCGGTTTCGGGCTCAGTTTACTGTTCTCATGACCAACGGAAATTTTCTTGAAACTCATTAAGCACTGAGTTTCTTTATGTTCTAGGAGGCTATCCAATTACGATATTGTAGAAAGATATAAAAAAGCCAAGATCGCTGATCATCAATTTTTATTTAAGATGACCGGTTTCGCTGAACTGTGTCAGCATCATCTGGTCCAATAAAATCATTTTACAAGGGCATAATCTTGTAATGTCAATCAGTTGCTATATAACATAATTTACAGTGCATAGGTGCACTATGTCAGTATAATAAAACATAATTATCACAGTGAGTGACTATAGCAAACTGATTGACATTACAAGGTTATGGCCTTGTAAAATGCTTTTATTGGACCAGATGATGCTGACACAGTTCAGCGAAACCGGTCATCTTAAATAAAAATTGATGATCAGCGATCTTGGCTTTTTTATATCTTTCTACAATATCATTAAGCTCTCTTTCTCTCTCGTTAAAGGCTGGTATAACTATTTGAACGTGCTTTATTTTCAATATTTGCTCTCTATTGTATGTCTTGTTCTGCAGCAAGAATCAGTAACCGTTTAATAAGATGTAACAGGCTACTTCGTAATTCTATATGCTACTTTTAGAATACAATATTTCAATGATCTTTTCGACTTCTTGTCTGTAGCCTTCCCCTGTTGCTATCATTTTTATTCATTACCCCTGCTAGAATAGAAGAGGTCCAATGCAGGCAACGGTCACAGCCACAGAAGATTACCAGGTAAGTCACCTGTTAATTGGGAAACAGAAGTCAGGCAGATTGATTTAAGTCATAATCTCGTTTCTTTCTTCCCACAACCGACCACAGCAAGATCCAGCGTGCCTTTCACTCACGCGAGAACGGTGTACAGCCTGCTTCCAGTGGTGTCACAAAGGTGCTTATGGAAGAACGTGTGTCGTCTTCACTGATGAGAGTCGCTTCTGTCTCGGCACTAATGATGGTCGTACGCGAGTGTGGCGTTGTGCAGGGGAGTGCGAAAGTCTGGAGTTGCGTATGACAGAGGCACATGGGGCCGACACCTGGCATCATGGTGTGGGGAAACATATCCTACACTGGCCGTTGCCCTCTGGTGATCGTCAAGAAGCACACTGAACAGTGCAAGGTACATTGAAATCATCATTCAACTCATTAAGTTCATGAACCAACAAGGTGATATGCCTTTCCAACAGGACAATGCACGTCCACATGTATCCAATACCACCCATCACGCTCTTCAAAGTGTTCGTCAACTATCCTGGCCAGCACGATCCGTCGCCCTTTGAATGTGTTTGGGAGCGAATGAAACTGCGTCTTGCGCGGTCTCAACGACCGGTACGAAGTCTGGCCCGACTGAGGTATCAGGTGGAAACGTCATAACAGACTATTCCGCAAAATTACAATATACACCTCTACAATCCTCTCCGCAGGAGAATTGCAGCTTGCATTGCAACAAAAGGAGTCGACAATGCGCACGCTCTGGTAACGGTATTCACGTTCGTGTGGATCATTCTGTGTGTTAGTGAGTTGTATACATTGTCAAGAATGTGTCCTTCAAATTTCCCTCTGCTGGGATATGTATATTTTTTAATTTCCAGAAGTGTATTATCTACTCAAATTACTTGAATGTATGACACTATCTGCGAATGGGTGAAGTTGAAAATGTGTACCCAGCCGGGATTCTAAAGCGTGTCTCCTAACTTCTGGACAGTTGCGCTGACCCCTACACCACTGGGGACACAGCGATCACCACACCTGCACGGAATTACTCAATCTCGCTCCCCGTTAGATACAGATTCTCAACTTCACCCTGACCAGTATTACTCAAACTCGCGGTTTCTTAACCGTTTCAAACAACCGCGAGTTTGAGTAAAAGTTGGGAATTTGTATCTGACGGTAGGCGTGTTTGAGTAATTTCGTTCAGGTGTGATGATCGCTGTGTCCCCAGTGGTGTAGGGGACAGTGCAACTGTCCAGAAGTCAGGAGACTCGCTTTAGAATCCCAGCTGGGTACACGTTTTCAACTTTACCTAATCGCAGGTAACGTCATACATTCCTTGAATGTAAATATGTTCGTCAATATTGAAGATGTCCCGTTCAATGTAATCTCCCTTAGATACAATACACTTGTTCCAACGCTTTTCCAACCCTCGAAGTACTTCTCATAAGCACTCTTTGGTACAGCCTAGAGTACTTACAGAGTTGCATTTTCATTTCTTCAATCGTTCCAGTTCTTTGTCCTTTCAGAAGTTTTCGTACTGTCAATAATTTTGATCGTTCGCAAGTTTTATGAAAGCAGTACTTGTTCTCAAAATGTTGTAATACTTTCTTACTGACATTTGAAAGCTCATCGACAAATAACCTGAGATATAATATGATTACATACTGTTTGCTTATACTTTGGATAATCTTTCCTATTTGAGTAGATGGTCGAATGTATGATCTTCAAATATGTCGAAAAAATTAGTGATATCTTTTATCCGAATCGTTATTGACATGTGTTATCTTAGTATCGTAAATTCTTAGTTACCTTATCTACTGATATCTTCATTGTTGAATGTTCACTTTATGACTTTCTCGTATATTTATCCATTTTCTTGGTGGACGATATCAATAAAGTGTTCTATGAATTTTTTGTGTTTCAAGTCTACTTTTCTATTTAGTATTTTAGAGGGGGTGGTGAAATGATTGTAAATAAATTTAGACTTCCCCCATAATGTTGATGAGTTGTCCAATGGGTGTTTATATATAAAATTTTGAATGCCCGTTCTAAATTGTCTGCTGCGTGTTTCTCTGTTTATAAGTGTTGATAGAAAGTAGATCAGTTGTTTTCGGTTTGTCTGGTGGGCTCTCGGTGCCTAATACTGAAATATCAGCCTAACTGGCATAGTAAAACTTACTACAGTTGTTGCATGTAATTGTGTATACTCCTAGGTTCGAGATAAGTGGAAATACAACCTTATTTTAATTGTGACGAAAGGCTGTGACGTGTCTAACGAGCGAACCTTATGTTTGTATGTTTCAGTAATGCGTTAATTTCTTTCGAGATATTTTCTAGAAAAGTGGTTTTTAGTTATTTAAATTTTTCTTTTATTGGTGTGGTTTTATCAGTGTTATTCTTTTCGTATATGGGTTTTTGTTGGTGTGTTTATTGTATATTTGAGTGACTGTTCTTGGATCACAGTCGTTTTTAGCTATATATTGTAGGATTATTATTTCTTTTTGTATTGTAGCGAGTTCCAACGGTAGGTTTATCATTCTGTTTATCATGGGGCTGAAGTAGGCGTATTTGTGTGCTTTTGGGTGGCACGAGTTTGCACTGATAATATTATCTGTAGACGTAGGTTTCTGTAAGATTTCGATTTTGTGAGAGTTGTTAACGTTTTTCATTGTGAGATCAAGGTAATTCAATGTTTTTCTCTTTTCAGGCTGAACTGTAAATTTAGTTTTTGGGTGCAGTGTGGTTTGACTGCTCACAGCTATAGAGACGAGAACCTTCGACATTTTGTTTTGGTCTACGAACACCAGCAAATGGCGGCGAGTGGGCGCAGACCGCAAAGGGGGCAGGGGAAGGTAACAGACATAAATACTGAACCAGATCCACTACAAGAAAAGTCTCAGGTCGCACCTGAAAAAGGCTACGAGCTACGTGGCTGATATATTACGGAAGATTCTACATTGTTATCCGGCAGAAACCCGACAACCAAGATGATGTGGGTGTATTGTGTATTACCACCTTATCCCCTAACTGTTTTGAGCGGTGTATGTTACACAAGCTTTGCCGGTAGTTACTGGGGAGAGCACTATGCGTGTATAGAACGTGTAGGCGGTGGACTTAGTTGCCAAACAGCTTGAAAACCCATTTTCTAAAAGAAATCGCTCCTGTCATCCTGGAGCCATCCATAGATGTGTAACACTTACTTAATTCTGCTATGTGAAAATTTCCTCTTCCAGATCTGTTACATCTAAGCCAGGGTCTCAGAGCAAAAGTTACCGGAATGATAGCTACCATGCCAGAAGACTTTATTGGAAGTAAAATAATGCTAGTAATTGTGACATTTTGTAATTTTTTCGGACTATTTATTTTTTAATTGTTTTATTTTATTGTATTTAATGGATAAATAAATATTTTGAGCTATCGATTGTAAATTTTTTCTTGTGAATTGTAGTGTGTATATTTCTTTGCAACTCAATAGGATCAATTGCTGACTTAAAATGATTTTATGTAGCTTGGTCGTACAGTACTTTTGTGGTAACATGCATCGTTATGAACGTAAAACTGTAACCTGGTCCAAGCCCAGGGCACATATTAAGACATGTGAAATTTAAAAGCATCTGCATTTCCTCGTTGTTGATGTGGAAGGAGCGCATGTAGAGGCAGCGATAATGTAGTGTGGCTTAAGAGCAGTGAGAAAGCGGTGAGGCTTGAGCGAGGCAGCTTCTCACGGCAGACAGGAGGCTTTTGTCTGCAGGAGTGTGTGTAAAGTAGTCTCGGATGCTGGGATGTTGTATGTTCCATCGTTGCGTCGAACTTTTAGCTCAGTGTAAATAGTTATACGACGTCAGAAGAGAACATTGTGCCATACAGCTAGAGCAGCGTCGAAATGATTATGTCTTAAATTGTGTGATGAAGCAACTGCTCGTGCACAGCACCGGTTACAGTACAACGTAATGCACTTTTAGAACTGTGACGTCGGTGAACCGGGCGGAAAGCAGTGCATTTAATTGAAATAACCATTCAGTTGAACTAAAATTTCTGTCAACCATAATTTATCCCAATTACTTACCTTGTTACACTCCCATCCTTATGTCTTATATGAAAGTAAAGCCATATTAGTTCGATAAAATTAATCATTTAAAGTGATTTTTTAGAAGTTTGGAGCAGTAAAATTAAGACTTGTGAATGACTTTTGTATTTGGCTCCATCGGTAGTTCAAGAATATATTTTTGCTTCCTGAATAAATTCAGACAAAAATAATGAAATGATTCAATCATAAATACTGCCATTATCAATAAGTTTGCAGTAGTCAAGTTTTAGAAATTGCGCAAGTTCCCTTTCATGTGTTTCATATCAGCGCATATTCCGCTGCAGAGTGATGTTTTCATTCTGTATCGCGTTAGTTAGCACATCGCGACACAAATCATGCTGGAAATCCTACGTAATGATCACATGAGGAATGTTGGTGACCTCATAAGTTGTACTGACGATGATCCAACGTTTCTCAACTGCATAATAACTGGAGACTTTCCGTATACGATCCGAATCTCAAACGACAATCAGCAGTCTGGAATGCGGCAGTGTGTTCATTATGAAGAGTCGTGTGGGTGCCTAGTCTCCAGACTTTGAGTCTCCGAACGACTGTACGACTTTCGTAATGTCTGATCCTGACCAATAAAACGTTGTCTCTATGCGACTGGCCCAATGTTGTATCAGGAACAACCAAACAAAGAAGAAATTCAACTGCGATTTATTAAAAAAAACTAATTAGAATATAACGAATATTTCTGGAACAGATCCCTCGTAGCATCTGGTAGGCTCTGATAATCCGACATGTGCGTCGTTAACCACTTGTAGGTCCTGCGTCCTATGAGATGCTTGGTGGTTACCCTCACTGTAGCTCAGGCTGTAGATCCACTATACACTAATGTACTACGAATGCACCCAACCCACTTGAGTGGCTGCTCGCTAGTTGACTCGCCTACTATTCATTGGCGAAATATATTATACTGGAACTCACATGTGATTACATTTTCACGCACTTTGGGTGCGTAGACCCTGATAATCACCTGTGACCGTAATAACGCCCTTGACACGCCTGGACCTTGAGTCAAACAGAGCTTGGATGGCGTGTACAGGTACAGATGCCCATGCAGCTTCGACACGATGCCACAGTTCATCAAGAGTAGTGACCGGCGTATTGTGACGAGCCAGTTTCTCGGCCACCATTGACCAGACGTTTTCAATTGGTGAGAGATATGGAGAATGTGCTGGCCAGGGCAGCAGTCGAATATTTTCCGTATCCAGAAAGGCCCGTACAGGACCTGCAACATGCGGCCGTGCATTTGAAATGTAAGGTTTCGCAGGGATCTAATGAAGGATAGATCCACGGGTCGTAACACATCTGAAATGTAACGGCCACTGTTCAAAGTGCCGTCGATGCAAACAAGAGGTGACCGAAAGGTGTAACCAGTGGCACCCCATACCATTACGCCAGGTGATACACCAGAATGGCGTTGACGAATACATACTTTCAATGTGCGTTGAACGCGATGTCGACCAACACGGACGCGACCATTATGATGCTGTAAACCGAACCTGGATTCATCCTAAAACATTACTTTTTGCCATTAGTGCACCCAGGTTCGTCGTTGCGTACACCATCGCAGGAGCTCCTGTCTGTCATGAAGTGTCAAGGGTAACCGCAGCCATGGTCTCCGCGCTGATAGTCCATGCTGCTGCCAACGTCGTCGAACTGTTCGTACAGATGGTTGATGTGTTGCAAACGTCCCCATCAGTTGACTCAGGGATCCAGACATGGTTGCACTATTCGTTACAGCCATGCGGATAAGATGCCTGTCATCTTGATTGCTAGTGATACGAGGTCGTTAGGATCCAGGATTCCATATTCTGCTAACAGTCATTGGATCGCAAGCAAAGCGAGAAGCAAAGGCGCGATACGATAAACCGCAAATGCGATATGCTACAATCCGACCCTTATCAAACTCGAAAACGTGATTGTACGCATTCCTCATCCTTACACGAGGCATCACAGCAACGTTTCAGCAGGCAACGACGGTCAACTGTTGTTTGTGTCTGAGAAATCGGTTGGAAACTTTCCTCGTGTCAGCACCTTGTAGCGTCGCCACCGGCGCCAACCTTGTGCGAATGCTCTGAAAAGCTAATCTTTTGCATAACACAGAAGCTTCTTCCTGTCGGTTAAATTTAGCGTCTGTAGCACATCATCTTCGAGGTGTAGCAATCTTAATGCCCAGGAGTGTAGTTACCGCCGTCCGTAGTACCAACGATATCTGCCTTTGCTGCTCCTGCAGAGTAGGCTACCAGTCGCACCGAAAAGTGCGGTTGGATGTCGTACGGCAGGCGTTTGGGTACGACGCTACTGGCCATTAAAATCACATCATGATGGTAGAAATAAATAATGTCAAACGTGCATTTTGTGTACTACATTTCGTAGTCTTTTCATTGGGCGAAAACTTATACTTTATGCGATTATGATCCCTTAATATCTTCCAGCGTATGGCGTATACAGAAAACTTACTGGTATGGAGCCAGGTATGAAACTCGACATCGGCCGCTATTTCGGCAGGATACACCCTGCAGTTCTCAAGGGAGTACTTAATGGATGAAGCAGTGTGCAACGCCGTTTAAAACCTGGGTTCTCGATGACAGCAGAAAGACAACACACACCGAGCAAACAGGCACACATCGCCATCACATCACACGACCCAAGATGAAAATCAACAGCAATATCGATCATAAACATCAATTTTCAGCGGGTGAGGTGGCATTAATTTTGTCTTTTTTTTTTTTTTTTTTTTTTTTTTTTGGACCAGTGAGGGAGCACTATTCCATGCAGAGTTTACGCAAAATCTTGCACTCCTGTTTATCAGGTTACCCTCTACTATTATTCCAATAGCTTCCTTAATAACACGTACCAATTGTTGGAAGTGCATGCCAAAATTTCCGTTTTGTTGTATTCCATCGGGTGACCAGTGTCCAAGCAGTGTTCGGCAAAAGCAGACTTATTAGGTTGTTGCAAACGTGTTTATGCTCATTACATCTGTCATCGACACACTTAATTGTCTTACCAATATATGACATGCCACGGCTACATGGGATACGGTAGACAATGGTCTTCCGAAAACCCAGATCACCCTTACGGACCCTAACAGCGCCTCATTTTTATAAGGTGGTCAAAACAAACACTTCACGTCATATTTACGTAAAAAATATAAGAAAAGAACATTGTCAAATGTCGCATGAAAAAGCGAATAATTTAATTATTTGGGTAATACAAAGTCTACATTAACTGTGAAAGGTGAAAATATATATAGTATAAAAGAATAATGCCTTAAGTATGACGCTACTATAAGAAAATAGTACAGCTTTTGTAAGGTATACAAAAAAAAACATTAAGAAATGAACATATCGTAATGTTGATGTCAGTAGGTATTATGGGTGACAAGCCTCAAGTCACATATAAGTGAAAAACCATGAGTGACTGGAAGTCAATATTAACTGTAGCAGACAAAATTTATATATAGTATAAACAAATAAAAGTCAATATTAACTGTAGCAGACAAAATTTATATATAGTATAAACAAATAAAAGTCAATATTAACTGTATCAGACAAAATTTATATATAGTATAAACGAATAAAACCTAAAAAATGATGATAACATTGAAACACTGTGTTATGACGTGCAACGTGCTTCTCATATAACATGAAAGAGTGTGACATGTGTCGTGGCTAAGACAAAATTTACCCAGAATACAAAGGTCACCCTAACTGTAGTATAATGAAATTAAAAAAGTTAAAAATGTCAATAACATGATAATGAAGTCACGTATATAGCATTGAAAAAACATCATTAATAAATTAACAATGACATAACAATGAAGACGATGTGGAGTCATGTGCAACATGATTCAACACATGTAATTCAATAATTTCGTTACTTGTGTAGCTCGAGGTCTATATTGACTGTAGGAATGAATAACATGCTTCATGGGTAGCTCAAGGTTTACTTTCAATAAAGTGGGTCACACTACATGTAGTATAATGAAATTAAAAACGTTAAAAAGGATAACATGATATTGATGTCATGTATACAGTACTGATATTTATTGGTATTATTAGCGTAGCACGTCTCGTTTTTGGCGCACTTTTGAGCTAGCTCTTGGATAGAGCGGCGGACTGGGCGTGCCCTGAGGTGGGTCTTGGGTGGCCCAGCTCCTCCCTCTGGCGGCGGTGCCCACGGAGGATCATGTGTGGCGACAACTAATTGCTTATAATGAAAATTAAAAGCTTTAAAATTGACACTAACATGATATTGAAGTCATGTATTTAACATTAAAACTAAATAATTGAAATTAACAGTGACGTAACAGTGAAGGCAACTAGGTATCATGTGCAATATACTTCACATCATATGTGAATGAATCATTTTAATTACATGGGTAGCTGTAGGGACGAATGCTGAAGGAATTAGATTCGGTAACGAAGCAATAAAGGAGGTAGATGAGTTTTGTTACTTGAGCAGTAAAATAACAAACGATGGTCGCAGTACAGAGGATGTAAAATGCAGAATGGCAATGGGTAGAAAAGCGTTCTTGAAAAAGAGAAATTTGTTAACATCGAATATTGATTTAAGCCTAAGGAAGTACTTTCTGAAGGCATTTGTATGCAGTGTTGCCTTGTATGGGAGTGAAACATGGACGATAAACAGTGCGGACAGGAAGTTGATTGAGGCTTTTGTAATGTGGTGCTACAGAAGAATGCTGAGGATTAGGTGGGTGGATCGCGTAACTAATGAGGAGGTACTGAACAGAATTGGGGAGAAAAGAAATTTCTGGCATACCTCGAGCCGCGGTGGAGTAGCCGAGCGGCCTGAAGCGTCTCGCTGCGGAGCGTGCGGTTGCTCGCCGTGGAGGTTCGAGTCCTCCCTGGGGCATGGGTGTGTGCGTTGTCCTTAGGTTAGTTAACCTAGGTTTAAGTAGTTTGTAAACTACGGACTGATGACCACGCAGTTTGGTCCGATAGATTTACAAACATTTGAACATTTTGAGCATACCTTGACTAAAAGAAGGGATAGATTGGTGGGGCACATTCTTAGACATCAAGGAATTGTGAATTTAGCGTTTGAGGGAAGTGTGTGGGGTAAAAACCGCAGAAGAAGACTAAGAGATGGATACAGTGAGCAGATTCAGACAGATTTAGGTAGCCGTTCTTATGTGGAGATGAAGAGGCTTGCTCAGGATAGGGTATTGTGGAGAGCTGCATCAAACCAGTCTCCGGACTAAAGACCACAACAACAACAAACAACATATTTCTTACATAAATCGATTACGATTATTGATATCCATCAGCCTAATGGGTCATACAACAAAATTATTGATGTGTTCCTGAGGGCACATGCTCTTACGGAGACGTCGAGCACCGCATCATTAATGCGTAATATTTAGATTTTATTTATTTAGTTCAAATGTGATAATGCCGGCCTCGGTGGCCGCGGGGACTGAGGCGCTTCAGTCACGGTCTGCACAGCCACTACGGTCGGGGGTTCGAATCCCCCCTCGGGCATGGATATTTGTGCCGTCCTAGTTCGTAAGTAGTTCATAATTAGTTTGTAAGTTTAGGGACTGATGACCCCGTAGTTAAGTCCCATAAGCTTAACAAACATTTGAACATTTTTTGAAATGTGATTACATTGGGCATACGAGGCATGAAATCAAGCATCACATACAAGCAACGTACAATTACATTTGCATAGTGGATCCATTCAATTACGTTTTAGTAAAGCAATTAAATAAACAATGTTATAATCTGTTACCATACCACACCTGATGTCTGGGTGTATCCTAAGCCTACATGAACTAAAACTGTATTCTAGATCATATATAACTGTATAGCCAATTTAAAAAGTTTTAATGTTGTTTTACGTTGTGTGTTGCGAACTAAGATGGTTTACATCATTTTAGTTGATCACTGTAGCACATCTGATTCTCTATGTTACTGCAAAGAATACTCTTATGTAGACCGTAAGCACTGCATCAATCGCTTGTCTTCTAAGATAGTTTTATGTGTTGTTAAGAAAAAAATTTAATTAATAATAATATCTCACCTTATTTCCAGATGTATCACTTGTTTTTTCTATTGTCAATAAAAACTCGAGCATTGTAACAAACGATCCTGTTTTCAAAATTATTGACTAGAAATTGTGTATTTTATCGGTTGTAAACTTCAAGCACTAAACAAAACGATAAACAACTGTCAGTCATTCTATAGAATGGGAGCATGTTCGTGAATGTATGATCTGTACTACCATATCATCCTAGCAGCGTCCGTACCACATTGTAATGACTTCTTGATATCTAAAAATGGCACTATGTAAACATTAAGCACCACATAGTTTGCATATATGACTAACGACAACATAAGAAATAACTCTCACTGTAACAGCTTACATTTATGTGGAGTAGACATAAAAATATGTATAATTTTTAACTCATATTCTACTGTACAGGTTGTTAGTTAATTCCGTAAAATAAGTTCAAATGTTTGTAAATTAATAGGACTTCTTTGGTTATTAGTCCCTAGGCTTACAAACTATTTAAACTAATCTAAGGAGAACGCACACCCATGCCCGAGGGAGGACTCGAACCTCCGATGGCGAACAAGCGCGCGCTCTGCAGCAAGGCGCCTTAGACCGCTCAGCCACTCCAACGCGACTCGAACATAAAGTCATTGAGATCAGAGTATAGGAAGAGTTTTGTCTGGCACATTTGAGTGACATATATGTGAGTATTCATCGATTACCGAGTACTGTGATCCAAACAACCGGATACAGATCCAGCTTTGCTAAATTCTTTAGCTCGGTGCCATTATATTATTAAGCGGAATACTACATTGGAATATCAATAAAAAAGTTAATATTTTATGTTGGTGTTGTTTTTATTCTTGATAGACTGATGTTCTCAGCATCTTACCATGAGAGGGTACTTTACAACAAACTTCCAAATTGTTTGACTGGTCACCACGGAAGTCAGCACTTAAATGTATGTTTTCATAAAGGAGAATTTTCTAATCTGCAAGCCAGTGAATTTAGCATGGCGGAGGGGACCTTCCGACTTTGACACCTCTTGACCAGAGAGAGAGAGAGAGAGAGAGAGAGAGAGAGAGAGAGAGAGAGAGAGAGAGAGAGAGAGAGAGAGGAGAAAGAGACACGGGATATGGTGATAGACATGTGGAAGGAGATGAAGGAGAGGAGAAAACTGACAGAGAGAGGGACAGAAAGAGACCAGGGGAGGAGCAGGTGAACGGAGAGAAAAGGAGCTGGGCTACTGGAAGATTGGAAAACTCATGTATATCTTTTCGTTTGTTTGTTCGTATTTTATGCACTGCCATAACGTTCATCTGATTGCGATATAGTTTCGTCAACTTACTTCTTTCTATTACACGAAGGGTATGGAAACAGTACAGTTGACTTACGGTAGGTGGCGCGCGTGCCGTATCGTCAAATGTTTTTGAAGAACCAATGAATATTAATTTCTGTCAATAGTAATTAAACAAGCTAACACTTTCACATTCCAAATAAATATTTATTTTATAGGTACACTACTGTACATTAAAATTGCTACACCAAGAAAAAATGAAGACGATAAACGGGTCTACGTTCCACAAATATATTATACTAGCTGAAAGCCCAGCGTTGCTCGGTTATTTATTTCTTTCTTCCTGCCATTTTTGGGTATATACTCATTTGTATAATGGATGTATTTCTAAAATCTCTTGGGAATACAGTTAGTAGAAAAGAAGTAATAGATTAAAACTTTGGCCGTGATGTGGCGGTTTTCCATGAACGTTACTGTTTATGTGTTCATATTCTCAAGAACTACATGTCGTACTGTGATACAATTTAGAAAGTACACTCAACTATATGCGTGTATACTGTCTGTAAAATTTCCTTCGGCTACAATAGTGTAGAAATTATGAATTGTAACGTCATACCGAATGCCGTATTTTTACTACACAAACAGCGGAAAAGTAGTAAGCGAGAAACTTATTTCCTTTCATCGGTTTGCTATGGTTGTCAGCGAGAAAAGTTTAATAAAGTTTTGAAATTATTTTTAAAGTTTGTTGCAAGTCGCTAAGTACTCTCATTCCCATATAGCGTACTTATAAAGTCTCGCTGCATTATAAGGCAGTTTTTTGCGATTCCTATTGTTTATGACCATGTGTCGTGATTCTTAACCATTCAGCAATTGTTACCTCACGGTAAGGAATATGTTTACCAAATTTGGTTGAAATCGGACCAGTGGTTGGTTTTTGGAAGGGATTAAACTCAGTCCAGTTGTTTAGGAGAAAATGAGCAGCATTGTCTCTAAATGCAGCAGTTTTCCACGCATCTCATTGTTTATGACGTCATATCTCGTGATTCTTACACTTACGGCGACCGTTCTCATGGACTGAAGCTTACGTGTACAAAATTTGAAAAATATGGGATCTAAACTGTAGATTTGTATGCAACACGTACATGCATATGAACACTCTGATTTATATATTAGACTAGAACTGACATTTGATTACATTTTCACGCAATTTGGGTGCATAGATCTTGAGAAATTAGTACCCAGAACAACCACATCTAACCGTAATAACGGTCTTCATACGCCTGGACATTCAGTCAAACAGAGCTTGGGTGGCGTGTACAGGTACAGATGCCCATGCAGCTTCAACAAGAAACCACAGTTCATCACGAGTAGTGACAGGCGAATTGTGACGAGCCAGTTGCTCGGCCACCATTGACCAGACGTTTTCAATTGGTGAGACATCTGGAGAATGTGCTACTCAAGGCAGCAGTAAAACATTTTCCGTATCCAGAAAGGCCCGCACAGGACCTTCAATATGCGAACATGCATTTTCCTGCTGAAATGTAGGGTTTCGCAAGGATCGAATGAAGGGTAGAGCCACGGGTCGTAACACTATTGTTATGTAACGGCCACTGTTCAAAGTGCCGTCGATGCGAACAAGAGGTGTCTGAGACGTGTAACCAATGGCACCCCATACCATCACGCCGGGTGATACGCCAGTACAGCGATGACCAATACACGCTTCCAATGTGCGTTCACCGCGATGCGTTCACGGATACGACCATCATGATACTGTAAACAGACTCTGGATTCATCCGAAAAAATGACGTTTTGTCATGCATGTCGTTGAGTAGACCATCGCAGGCGCTCCTGTCTGTGATGAATTTTCAAGGGTAACCGCAGCCATGGTCTCCGAGCTGATAGTCCATGCTGCTTCAAACGTCGTCGAACTGTTCGTGTAGATGGCTGTTGTTTTGCAAACGTCCCCATCTGTTGACTCAGGGATCGGGATCGAGACGTTGCAGCCATGCGGATAAGATGCCTGTCATCTCGACTGCTAGTGATACGAAGCCGTTAGGATCCAGTACGGCGTTCCGTGTTGCCCTCCTGAACCCACCGATTCCATATTCTGCTAACAGTCATTGAATCGCGACCAACGCGAGCAACAATGTCGCGATACGATAAACCGCAATTGCGATAGGCTGCAATCCGATCTTAATCAAAGTCGGAAACGTGATGGTACGCATTTCTCCTCCTTATACGAGGTATCACAACAACGTTTCATCAGGCCACGCCGGTCAACTGCTGTTTGTGTGTGAGAAATCGGTTGGAAACTTTCGTAATGTCAGGACGTTGTAGGTGTCGCCACCGGCGCCAACCTTGTGTGAATGCTCGGTAAAGCTAATCATTTACATATCACAGCATCTTCTTCCTGTCGGTTAAATGTCGCGTCTGTAGCACGTCATCTTCGTGGTGTAGCAATTTTAGTGGCCAGGAGTGTATGTATATATCTTTGTGGTTCTTCATAGCCGGTGCTACTGCTCATCGCGGATGACCTTTACTCAGATTCGTCATTCTTTAGGCCAGACGTGTTGTGACTGAAGTGTACGACTCTCCACGCTCCCCTGGAGTCGCACGCTGGCCTATTCCTGACGCCTATTTAAGTGACAGTTTAGGCATTAGGAAATACCTAAATGCTCACTCGGTGTTATAAATTTCTTTAGCTGTGAATGAGTTATTTTAGCAGAGAGCGCTCCACCGTTTTATCTCCTCAAACTGGAATTTGAATGTAGAGCCGTGGTACCTTAAATTATATTTTCATTATCTCCTGTGAAGTTTAGTGTATAATTGTTCACTGTTTACCTGTTTCTTTTAATTTAAAACTGCCAGCATTTTGGCGCAACGAAATGTGGTGGCTTAAATATTACTAGCATTCTCTCCTGTAATCTCATATGTAGTGGTGTTCACTGTTTATCTGGTTCTTGGAATATAAAATTGCCGGCATTTCTGCCGGAACGATTGTATGTGATCTGCATTTAATCTTAATTCCTTAGTGATTTTCACATTTGTCTGTTGCTGTATTATTTTATTACTTTCAAGACGATGCATTCCCGCTTACAACTTGTTTCTTTCCTGCTTTAGATGATAGTATTTAGGAGGAGTTTTTTAGTATTAATTCAGTATTTATATTGTTCAATATAATTAAAGGTTTTTAAACCATTATACCAAAAAATTATTTGTTTCCCAATCATTCCATTACTACCCTATTATTATTTTCATGAGAGTATTTGATGCAGCCATCGGCAAATTGCTGTTCACGATTCGGCACTGCAATGCGTGTGGGACAAATGACTCATGGAATGCTGGAGAACACGACGAGATGTGTCAGGTAGCATCACCGAGACCACAGTCCTTTCCCTTACCTGAGAAAGCCAGCACCGCACGTGAATGGAATATTGAGACAGACCTGCATTCCAGTAGGTCTGGTACCCTAGCGGAGGCTGTAAACACATTGTACACTGACATAACTGTAAAATGATGGTCCAGAACACTGTAATATATTGTTTTATTTACTTAGCACGAGATATCTTTCGGCTTATAGCCGTAGTCAGGTGTTTCTGCAAAAACATTTGCTTACATCAGTATGTATCCAAGTACTTTATAAATAAAATTACATAAATAAAATTTACAAATTTAAATAATAAAACACAGTACGTACGGTATTGACAAGTCTTAACTGTTTCAATTGACTATTTATGAGACATTTTATATTTCTTCATTAATGTAGCCAGTTATTGTATCTGTCAATGCCTCAGAATACTATACGTTTACAAATTTTTCTTTCAAAGAGAAAATATAGACGTTAACAGATATGGGATAATTTTATTTATTTCTGTGTAAGTTATTATGTTGCGAGTGTGTTACAAGATTTGACTTGAAATTTTAGGAGGGCATTCTGGATGATTCATTTTTGTTTGACATGGTTGTCTTTATTTAGTTTTTGGTTGACTTCATGTATTTATTCTATGGTTGACTTTAGCATTGCCGCGTGGGAGTGGCCGAGCGGTCTGGAACGCCATGTTGCGGATCGCGCGGCCTCCCGCGTCGGAGCTTCGAATCTTTCTTCGGGCATGGACATGGATGTTTGTGTTGTCTTTAGTATAAGTTAGTTCATAAGTAGTTTGTACGTTTAGGGACTGATGAGCCCGCAGTTAAATCCCATAAACTTTACAAACATTTAGCATTATAGTACGATCTCTGATCAATATAAACAGCATTATCCCTAGTCCAGCGTAAAATTATCAATAAAATTATCGCTATAATTTCTGTGTTTAAAATCTGTTTGATCGTTTAGCAAATTATTTGCGCCGCTAGTTGCTTGATACATAAAATAAGTTGTTGACATTGTACACTATCATGAGAGACCGTCCGTCATTGTTTATTACGGCATGGATTGTATGCGGTCGGCAACTTCTTCGCATACCTGTGACAAATCAGCAAAAAGAAACTTGACGGCAATTGTGTATGTAACGGCCTTGCTGTGGAAAGGAGCAGCAACATATAGATTGTTTTGGACGAATCGAGATACTATTAATTTGAAAGTAATGGTCGCATTTTGTTTCGCTGGAGACAGGTGACAGTCGTCGCGGAGATTACATTCGCGCAAGACATACGGAGCCTCATGGTGAAGGTTGCTGTTGAGTACAACCACAAATCACGGTTGATGTATGTTCAGTGCACAATGGCCACTTTGACCTACGCAAATGACATCCCGCGACCCCAAGCCACATCATTCTGCACGAGATCCCAGACGCCAGATTTCAGCAAGCCAATGCAATAACACACGAGAACGTGCCCTCTTGGTGTCACAGGATGTCAGCTGTGACTTTACGGAAGTAATGTCCGTAGAGTCGCGCAGCTAGTATAAGCAATGGTATAGTGTGGAAAAAAATGGACTGGCAGTGAACAGTGGCAAGCGTTTGGAACTGCTGACAGACAGGCCTGGATATATTATGACGTGGGCTGGTAAGTAGAATCTTCAGTGAAGTAAACAGATGCACAAAAAATCAAAATTATTAATCAACTTGTACAGTTTAAATAATGAACTAATTAAACGCTTTGTAACAGGGCATATTTTTTGAAGTGAATTGTATTTAGTATGTGCAAAGTTGACAGACAGTCTTTTATCAGTATTTTTTCGAGTTTAAAAATACAAACGATGGTCATTTATCTTTATTTACAATCACATGCAATATTTAAACCCCTACCCCATCTCATACTGTCAACATTTAAGACATATTAGATGTTGGAATAGTTACGCATATCTCATGATTCTAAGAATAATTTCCATATCTCAAAAATTACAAAATCAAAATATAGAAAAATTAAGCTTAACATAACCAATTTTGAATGTGTCATGCAATATAATTTCCATATCTCAAAAATTACAAAATCAAATTATAGAAAAATCAAGCTTAACATAACCAATTTTGAATGTGTCATGCAATTGCAACAAACTAAGCTTTAGACGATAGCTTATTGTCTTGAAAGCGTCACACTTGTATAGTTTTTTTATTTTTTATTTATTATTTAACATGCCAAGTACAGTATATAAGCTGACAGGGTTTACAAAGGAACAAACAATTTTATACATTAGGAAATCTTAATTAATTACAAAAATTGTAAAAGTTTTATACATTAGGAAATCTTATTGAATTACAAAAATTGTAAAAGTCAGTAGTGTATTTATGTACCAAGTCATATTTACTGACGGGCCATCTTCCTCCTTTGGCAGCTATTTTTTTCCTGAGATGGTCCCTCTCTTTCAATAAATTGCAGCAGTCAAAAAGCACGTGGTCAATAGTTTGGACAGCACTGTTACATGTGCACGTTCCGTCTACAATTATTCTGAACCGCTGATAGTAGGCTTTCAGTTTTCCATGAACTGTTAACATAGCTGTAAAATTCGGAGATATTGGAAGTTTAATCATTACACGTTGTCGGATCGTAGGAAAATACGGTTTAGTGCTTCCCCAGTTTTTTGTTTTGTGCCACTCAATGTCCCATTTGTTCCTAAACTCTTCTCGAAGTTTCTTCTTTACGGCACTTGTAGGTATTTTGTTATAGCGTGTTGACTGTCATGATCGAGCTGCTCTTTTAGCAAGGTTGTCAGCTAGTTCATTTCCCCATATCCCTTGATGTGCCTTAACCCATTCGAAATGCACCAGCCAGTTGTTTGTGTTTTATTTAATGACTGATCTCAACTGATATAAACTGATAATGGAAATATAAACACATCATCATATTCTCCACAGTAACACTGAAAATGCAAGCAGCATGTTTTACCTCTCGTATATTTAATATAGTGTGTCGAATAGTTGTACAATTTGCCAGTAATTTGAGTAAAATTGTGAGGCATGAGCGGTCTAGCTCATGAAAGCTGGTTTGTCTATCTAATTATTTCAGACTTTATGTAATACTTTTTGTGTATTTAAAGTGCTTTCAGTTAATCAGTTTCTACTTAAATAAATATTTCATACTAAGATGTATACGATTTTGGAAGGGATGCAGTTCGGCCAATAAGGAAGCGGCCTAGGGACATAACTTCTGGGGAGTGTGTTTTTCAGAGGGAGGTCAGTGAAGGTTTTCGCGGAGAAAAGAAACTCCGTGTCTACTATAGACAGAGGAAGGACCCTCCTGGATGATACTAGTAATTCGATCGAGCAGTGTTAAGATTTTCGAACGGAACGGTCGCTTCTCGAGACTAAATTTGGCGAGAACAAGTGAACGCCAGTGTAGCTGTTTTTACACAAGAACTTACGACTGTAGAAATGGTGTTCAGCAAACTTAAACTATTTCTAACTATTACCAATTAAATTTTGAGTGCTCGCGAAATATGCAGTTTCTTAAAGTTATTATTACTTAGTTGGGGCAAAGTGCTACCAATTTCTAATCGTAGATAATTCAACTGCTGAAACATTTCATTCTATTTATGATTAATAATTCATCTGTCCACATCCAATAAGGATTCAATTTGATTGAATAAACCTTATTATACTAAAGCTCTGGCTATTGGTACATCACTTGCAAACGTTAAAATAAAACCTTTTTTTAATGAACCACTTAATTCGTGTAATATTTCTTATTAGTTTCGCAAACTATAGCCCAGGCGTAGAGTGTTTTAGCTACAGGATCACAGGTAAAAGAAAATATCTGCAACTAAAGTGCGAGAGTGATTCAGTCACAAACTGAGCTAAACACGGCAGTAGTGCGTTTACGAGCCTGAAAATGGCTTTACTTTTCAGCTGACTCCACCTGTAAACACTCGTTCCATCGTTCGTGAAGGCTTTAGAAACCTGGAGCTTTGAATTTTTGTGGCAGCGTTTGCATCCTATAAGTGACGATCTTGACCTGTAACTTTATTTGATTCCTTAAACTGCTTCGACCCACAAGACGGATATATCGGCGTGTTAGAGAAATATTCCTACACGTCGGGCAGTACTAGCGTGTGTACCTCAGTTTGATCTTATTTACTGAGTTTGCATCTTATTTACTGATTCAACCTCCTAGTTGCCGGGCTATGAAAGCAGATATGTCCGGTTTGACCCTAAGATAACATCGAGCCAAACATCTAAATCAGAAACGTAAACTCCCAATATGCAGGTTCTTACAGAGTATAATCTCACTTGCTTTATTCTTTGATGACAAAAATGCGGTGCAAGAAAAAAGGTTAAAGTCGCAAAACTTATTCCTCTAGCTCGCCAGGTCACCAGATTTGTTACAAATCAAAAATGTGGTGGATATGGTGAGCCACATCAAACCACCACAGATGAACGTTTCGAAACAGATGACTGCAGCAAACAAGGCTACGCGTGATGTGCCGCGGTGGAGTAGCCGAGCGGTCTAAGGCGCCTCGCTGTGGAGCACGCGGTTGCTGCCGTCGGAGGTTCGAGTCCTCCATGGGGCATGGGTTTGTGTAGTGTGTGTGTGTGTGTGTGTGTGTGTGTGTGTGTGTGTGTTGTCCGTAGGTTAGTTTACCTTAGTTTAAGTAATTCGTTAGCTACGGACTGATGACCACAAAGTTTGGTCCGATATATTTACAAACATTTGAACATTTGAATTTGAACGCGTCGAATTCAAATGGCACAAGCTTTCAGGGCCTACTAGGGAACGGGGTACATGCTCACCCGAGAAGGTAACCCAAAAGGTAATATTTTAGGGAACATGTTCTGTGAATATGAATTTCCTAGCTATAGTTGTTCAAGGTGTTCTCTTTTTCCCTGAACATGGATCAACGTTAACGTCAGTCGAAAAATCCTGTATTTTTGATGAGACAGAGTACGTCGAGGTAAGTGTGTGCGTGAGTAGAAGTAATTTACATCATTAGCTATCACGTTCCTGCTTCATAACGCAGTTTTACGAAGTGTCTCGGCTGGTTGGAAACCCTGTTGAATGATTTAGAAATTAAACTCGTTTTCTCTTCCAAATAGTCAAATGTAAAAAAAATACACCTATCCTAAGAAACAGACATGTTTATATACAGCGAAATCAGTACACCCGTATATCTTATAGAATGTTAGTTTCTTTTCGTAAAGATAAAATATGGATCCTTAGTTCTGTCCTTACTGTCAGTGTGAGTACAAAAACAAACAGCACAGTCTGTTGTCTCTTTGGTTTACAACGAAACTGATAGCACTATTTATTATTTCCTTGGTATTAATACGGCGTACTTCTACTACGAACCAGATTCGAGTCCTAAAAGTAAATATTACGATAACTCTTCTTTTCCTGAACCGATTTTAATGAGATAATGTCTGCATGCTCACCAAAGATAAACACAAGTTACATATAAAATCGCATGAAAATACTTGAGTAGTTTTACGAACTGCTGTGTTCAGACAGGCAGACATGATAGTTTTGGATAAATCTGTAAATTATAATAACTTCTTTCCCGTGAACGTATTTTAATGAAGTAAACGTATTTTAATTAATCATAGAATGTATGATGCCCTAATTAATTTCAAATTATTCGTGAAACCCCCAGGCAAAATTTGTGTAGCGCTTTTGCAGATTAGGTTCTTGAAAAACAATAACCTAAAGACACGAAAGTTTAAGATAAAAATTTTAATTACGATATTTTCTCCGTGATCCATTTTTTTTTAGAAATAAAGACTACAACCTCAAGCAAATTCGTCGAGTATTTTCCCTTCCGAAACACTACGCCTGTTTCATACCCATCGAGCCTTGTACCTTCTGTCTGATTTTTGAACAAGTTGTATATAACTTTTATTTCCCTACATTTTACCCCTGCTACCTCCAGAATTTCAAAGAGTGTATTTCATTCAATACTGTAGATGTTCACCAAATGTACGAAAGCTAAAATTGTAGGTTTCAATTTCCTTAAGCTGTATTCTATGAGACGTCATAATGTGCGTCTTGCGTGACTTGTTTTTCCAAAATTCAAACTATCTTTCCCGATGTCGTATTTCATCAATTTTTCCATTCACTTGTAAATAATTCTTGTTATTATTTTCCATCCACGACTGATTACGGTGATAGTTGCGTAATTTTCACAGTTGTCTGCACTTCCTTTCTTAGATGGATAAATAAAACCCTAAATGTGATTTTGATGAAGTAATCATTATATTTTGCCTCAGACATCGCATATGCTCCCTCGAGAACCACATGGAGATGCGTGAGTACTGTTAGGGATTATTGCGTACAGAAGACGGCGTGATTTCCTGTAATCACTATTGTTGTGATCGGCTTGGTTACACTTGGTGGTTAAACGCACTGGTGATCTCGCGCAATTCATCCGCTCGAGCAGAGAACATGGCCGACGGTCTCGATTACTGCCAGATGCCGCCCGCGACAACGGAACACGCCCGGCAACAGCGTGCTCGCCTATCGGAACGCAGGTAGGCATTGCGAACACACCCAGCCACGAGCATCCTGTTATCTGCTTGCCGTACTCACAAAATATTGTCACTTGTTTAACCTTCTGTCGTTGTGGATTTCAGAGACTGGTTTGAGGCAGTTCTCCGCCCTACTGTACCCTAAGTAAGCTTCTTCATCTCCTCATAAGAACGGCAACCTACGTCCATTTGAATCAGCTTACTGAATTCGTGTGTCTCCCTCTGCGTTTTTTACCCACTCTTCCCTCCAATGCTAAACGCACTAATCCTGGTTGTCTTTCAGACAAGGTATGGCAGAAATTCCTTTTCTCTCCAATTCTCTTCAGTACCCCTCATTATTCACTCGATCTACCCATTTAATTTTCACCATTCTTCTGTAGCAGCGCATTTCAGACGCTATCCTCTTCCTGCCTGAACCATTTATCGTACATTTTCTGCTTCCGTACACGGCTACATTGCAGACAAATGCCTTCAGAAAGACTTCTTTCTTAAACTTAAATTAATGTTCGATGTTAACAAATTTATTTTATTCAAAAACTTTTTTCCCCATTACCATTCTGCATTTTATATCCTCAGTACTGAGACCTTCATATGTTATTTTACTCCCCAAATATCAAATCTCATCTACCAACTTTATTATTTCGTTACCAAATCTAAGCATTATTTGATTTTCGCAGACTGCCTTCCGTTATTCTTAACCCTCTACAAAAGTTTGTTTTCAATACAGAGCATTAATATGTAATTTGTGAGATTATATACAGTACCCATATAAATAAAAAATAAAATATGATTCGGGAAAACTTGTATCATTAATCCATATTCCATAAAGGCTAATTTGTGGTCGCTAATTTAAACATTTCGTGAAAATGAGGTATTTCACTAAAATACTAGTATAAAGAGGAAACCAAATGCTAATTTGTTGTGTCCGTTTCTTTATGTCGTACTTATTATTGTTTTTCTTGCTGAATTTCTTGTTATATGTTTTAGGTAGAATTAGGTAGAACGTGCCAT
Source organism: Locusta migratoria (assembly GCA_026315105.1). Classification (NCBI taxonomy): domain Eukaryota; kingdom Metazoa; phylum Arthropoda; class Insecta; order Orthoptera; family Acrididae; genus Locusta; species Locusta migratoria. The sequence goes on along the minus strand of CM048746.1, from coordinate 58,563,209 downwards.
CGTTAGTTATGTTATTAGGAGATTCTTAAGGCCAATTAGTTGTTTGCGTTTGACAATTGATTGGCGCTGAGAAGAATTCATTAACTTCGTTAGCTGAGATCTGAAGAACAGAGTCTTATATTCTTATGTAGTTTCACCGAAACCCAAGCTATAGAGATTATTACATAGGGTCGCTGGAGTAGTGTTACTGATTACAAAAGAACGAGAATACCTTATTTGTCATTTCTAATGCAGTGTTTTAGTTTGGCTCTTAACGTTTCTTGTGTTCTTCGAAATATGACGGTTTTGCACTTGAACCGTGTATGAGCAGCATCCCTACTGTTCATCATTTAACTTAATTCTTTTGTCAGCCATGGAGCAGGGGTTTTTCTTGAATGGATTGTACGTGTAGGGGCATGGTTGTCATATAGGGAAAGTTTACTCCTAAGTTTACCGTCGATCGAGGGTTCTGTTGTTATTTGACGCCATGACATTTCTGAGCAGTCGGCCAAGAACGTCACAGTTTATTTGTTTCACGTTTCTACGTGTAATGTAACGTGACTTTTGTGGCTGCATGGAGTAAGCCATGAACATTAAATCGTGTGCTGATAGGCCTGGGGCTGACCTTAGTCGATCTTTTTCATTGCGATCACATCGATAAGAGTGTGACTGTGCTCCGTATTGTGAAAAGGTTCTAATGGCAGAATGTTCATGTTGTTGGAGTTAAACAATCTTATTAGGTTTATTGTAGATGGAATGTCTCTTAAGAAGTCTATGTTCAGGTCTATCACGATGACATGATCAAATTGATAATACAGTAAACGTAATTTCAGTTGAAAGGAGGAATTTTTGCTGGATTTTGGTGGTTTCTATATGATCCCAGTTACTATACAATTTGTATATGTTATGGGACCGTCTTAAACAACTGTAAATTAGGCTACTTTAGACCAGACGCATTTCGCTTTATTCTAAATTATCTTCAGTGGTATGTTTTCCTCTTCATGTATGATTTGCCACTTGCTGTCACTGCTTATATTTACACTTTTTACAGTAACACTTTTTACATAAGTTTTAGAAAAATAGCAATTTCTGTGGCCTGGCAGGTTCTGTATGTCGTTTGTTTTGTTTCTGTTTATTGTCCCAATGCGACGGACTTTAATGACGATCAAAACATGACCTCGTGTGACATTGCCGTAAACACAATAAATAAATAAATATATAAATACTGATAAAATCGCAATGAAGATTAAATAGAATCTACTAATGTCATACACGCTCCGCTATATGTGCGAAGCTGGGTGGGTCATCTTATATTCCAGTCCGGTAATCATAGGTCTGTACCGTTGCTCAAAGCATCGCACTTATCACTTACTTTCAGTCGATTCTTGGAACTGTTTATAACACGTGACTGTCAAGTGAATCAATGTCGACTCACAGTTACACGGGTTATGACACCACGTTGGCAGTCGATGTGTTTAACAGTAAAATCCTCGTTCGCGTAACTAAGACGTGGGGAAAATCGTTAAGGTAGAGTAAGGCAACTTCCGAAAGGTTATTGCACGATTTTACCTTTATACAACAAAACTGCCCAGATGGATGGATTCAAATTCTTCCTTACGGTTTGTATCATTTTGGAATACAACAAGCGTTCACAATACTGGGAGACAAATGATCATATCTGAAACTGTACCGATGTTATCTATTTTTGGCATCGCCAGTGGTCAAATTCTCGTGGTCACACCTTTAGTTAGCTGACCACATAACAGGAATTTAATGATCCCTTGAGAACCTCATTTTAGATCTCGTGGACCACAGTTTCGGAAATGCTGACACAAGCGCTACAACTACCGGGTGATCAAAAACTCAGTATAAATTTGAAAACTTAAATCACGAAATAATGTAGATGGAGTGTTGTGGCGTAAAGTCAGCGCCACACACCAGACGTAGAGAACGATCGTGGAGATGGCAGACCGAAAGCGAATCACAGACAGGCGCCACGCATCCTGGACGGAGTAACCGAAGATGCGCGCCCTCTACAAGCGGCTATATCTAGGCCGACATACGTCTGGATCCCCGGAAGTTACAATTCTGGAATACGGCAATTATCAGTGAGCTACGAAGGCAGTTACTAGTGATAACTCAGGGCAGTTACTAGGCAGGTACGACGCCAGAAATAGGACAGTATTAAGTAAGAACGCGGCAACGAACTTAGCAGTAACTAGGTCTCAGCGCAGCAAGTATCACACGGACGACGCCATGAGAAGCAAGAAGAGAGAAGAAACAGACACATGTTCTAAAGTTGAGTATCTTAAAATTCAGTCAATAAAACTTGTGTTATTAATCTGAATAGTTGTTACAGATTACATAAATTCATGCACTAGTCCCTTTCCTAACTACTAGACCAGGACGAGTAAACAACAAAAGGCGACGAGGTCACAATATAGAGAGGTAAAAATTGACACAAATTCTTGGAATGACATGAGGTTTTATTAGACAAAAAAAAAAAAAAAAGTATTGCTAGACGCGTGAAAGACCTCTTGCGCGCGTCGTATGGTTATGATCGTGTGCTAAGCCGCCACTTTCGTCATTCTTGGCTCCCAGGTCCCCAGACCTCAGTCCGTGCGATTATTGGCTTTGGGATTACCTGAATTGTTGAGGAATGATGGTGAACATATTGAGCATTTCCTGTAAAGAACATCATCTTTGCTTTGTCTTAATTTGTTATGCTATTTATTGCCTTTCTGATCAGATGAAGCACCATCTGTAGGACATTTTTTGAACTTTCTTTTTCTTTTGTTTTTCTACTATTCATGGATCATATCTTGAAAACAGTAGACTGGCAGGACGGGATTAAAATAGGTCAAAACAAAATAAGTAGTCTCACATATGCGGATAACTTAGTTGTAATTGCAGATTCGATTGAAAGGTTGCAAACTAATATTTCAGAGCTCGATAAGAGGTGCAAGGATTATGATATGAAGATTAGCATCTCCAAAACGAAAGTATTGTCTGTGGGAAAGAGATTTAAACAGATTGAGTGCCAAATAGGAGGAATAAAGAACAGGTAGATAGTTTCAAGTACCTGGCATGTATTTTCGCACAGGATGGCAACATAGTGAAAGAACTGGAATCGAGGTGCAGCAAAGCTAATGCAGTGAGTGCTCAGCTAAGATCTACTCTCTTCTGCAAGAAGGAAGTCAGTACCAAGACTAAGTTAGCAGTGCACCGCTCTATCTTTCGACCAACTATGTTGTATGGGAGTGAAAGTTGGGTTGATACAGGTTACCTTATTCACAAGGTAGAGGTTACAGATATGAAAGTAGCAAGAATGATTGCAGGTACTAATACATGGGAACATGTACAGGAGGGTGTCCATCATGAGGAAATCACAGGAAAACTTAGAATGAACACCATAGATGATGCAGTTAGAGCGAACGGACTGAGATGGTGGGGTCATGTTACACGCATGGGAGAAGTAAGATTACCTAAGAGACTCATGAGCTCGGCAGCGGAGGGTAAGAGGAGTCGAGGTAGACCAAGAAGAAAGTACTTACATTCGGTGAAGAATGATTTTGAAGTAAAAGGCATAACATCAGACGAGGCATCAATGTCAGGATTGAAGAGGGGATACTGGAGGAATTTTATTAGAGGTACTATGCTCCAGACTGAACGCTGAAACGCATAATCAGTCTCTAATGATGATGATGAATAAATTACGAAATAATGTAGATAGAGATTGACACACATTCTTGGAATGACATCGGGTTTTATTAGACCAAAAAAGTTCAAAAAATTTCCGACGGATGGCGCTGGACAGCAAAAAGTCAGTATCTGCTACCGTGACGAGTAAGAGGTACGCCGATAAGTTACAGAATCGCATCATCCCCAGCCTGGCTGATAAACACTTGCTGGAACGTACGACTTTTATGCAGGATAGCGCTCCAATCCATATTGCTAGACGGGTGAACGATCTCTTGTGCGCTTCGATTGGTGATGATCGCGTGCTCAGCCGCCACTTTCGTCATGATTGGCCTCCCAGGTCCGCAGAACTCAGTCAGTGCTGTTATTGGCTGTGGGGATACCTGAAGTCGCAAGTGTATCGTGATCGACCGACGTCTCTAGGGATGCTGAAAGACAACATCCGACGCCAATGCAGCTCCGGACATGGTTTACGGTGCTGTTCATAACATTATTCCTCGACTACAACTATTGTTGAGGAATGGTGGTGAACATATTGACCATTTTGTGTATAGAACAACATCTTTGCTTTTTCTTAATCTGTTTTGCTAATTATGGCCTTTCTGATTAGATGAAGTGCCATCTGTCGGACATGTTTTGAACTTTTGTTTTATTTTTGTTCTAATAAAACCCAATGCCATTCGAAGCATGTGAGTCAGTTTGTACCTCTCTATCTACATTATTCCGTGATTTATTAAGTTTTCAAATTTATTCCGACTTTTTGATCACCCGTTACTCGCGCGCAACATGAACTTGGCTGACCGCGACGGACGTCATAAAGGAGACACGACCGAAATAGACGCGCCAGTTGCTGCAAATAGCGGGCGACGTCAGAGTGCTCACGACCCACCTCAAGACCACCAGAGCACAACCGGACCCGAACGTAGACTGCGTGTAGCTCGTGTCCTCCGTGTGCTCCTCATTATCAGCATTAAAATTAAGCGGTACACAAGGAAACCACGTTTGAAACACTGAAGTATCTTTGTGAAAAAGTTAAGTTTGCTGTTCCAAGACGTTGACATGTATTCAAGGCCTTCGTTGAAAATTCGGTGTGGGCATGACTCGTTCCCGGATTTACCGTATTGTATGCTGTGGTCTTCCGTCCGGAGAATGGTATGATGCAGCTCTCCACAATACCCTATCCTGAGCAAGCCTCTTCATCTCCACATAAGAACGGCAACCTACATCTGTCTGAATCTGCTTACTGTATCCATCTCTTGGTCTCCCTCTGCGATGTTTATCTCACACACTCCCCTCCAACGCTAAATTCACAATTCCTTGATGTCTGAGAATGTGTCCTACCAATCGATCCCCCTTCTTTTAGTCAAGGTATGCCAGAAAATCCTTTTCTCCCCATTTCTGTTCAGTACCTCCTCATTAGTTACGCGATCCGCCCACCTAATCTTTAGCATTCTTCTGTGGCACCACATTTCAGAAGCCTCTATCCTCTTCCTGTCCGCACTGTTTATCGTCCATGTTTCACTCCAGTACAAGGCAACACTCGACACAAATGCCTTCAAAAAGGACGTCCTTAGGCTTAAATCAATATTCGATGTTAAGAACGCTTTTCTACCTATTGCCATTCTGCATTTTATATCCTCTGTATTGCGACCATCATTTGTTATTTTACCGCCCAAGTAACAAAACTCATCTACCTCCTTTATTGTTTCGTTACCTTATCCAATTCCCTCAGCATCACCAGATTTTCTTAGACTGCATTCCATTACCCTTGTTTTACTGTTGTTAATATTCATCTTATATGCTCCTTTCAACACACATTCCGTTCAATTGCTCCTCCAAGTCCTTTGGTATTTCCAAGAGAATTACAATGTCGTCAGCAAAACGCAAGGTTTTTAATTCTTTACCCTGAACTTCAATTCATTCTCCAAATTTCTTCTTGCTTTCCTTTATAGCTTGCTCAATGTACAAATCGAATGACATTGGAGAAAGGTTACAACCCTGTCTTATTCCCTTCCCAGCCACTGCATCCCTCTCATACCCTTCAACTGACAACTGCTGGCCATACAGACACGCTTTTCTAAATTATGAACTTGCCACACACTGCCGCTATGGCGTGAACTGTGTCTTGTCCCAGCTACTCCTGTGCTCCCGAAATGGGACGTATGATTTTCGTGCACACTCAAATTTTCGTTTCGAAGTGTAAATAAAGCAATTAATGCTATCAATTGTTGTAGACTTCATTTAACTACTAGTTACTGATTTACTCTTTATTGGTGATTAGTTTTTGCGTCATTTGATGCCGTTCTCAAATCAGCGAGATATGGCACCATCAGGTTCAGGAACCCACCGTTTACGAAGTAGTCGAACAGAATCTACAACCACTATTAAGACGTCCATTCCACTGTTGTGCATATGCTGTCTCCGGCATGGGCCTATATAACTGCTCTAATATCTATGAATATTCAGTCGGTAAGAGCAGCGACTTGTAAAATTTTCTTGATAATTTGTGGTATATAATTTCGGAATGGTCTTTCACCTAAGACAAAAATTACGGCAAGTCTCGCATTTTAGTAAAACTTAAATTCATTTTCCCTGTCTCGCTGTTATTGTTCAGCAGAATCTTTTGTTGTTGTTTGTTGTGCTGTTCAGTCTAGAGACTGGTTTGCTGCAGCTCTCCACCCTACACTATCCAGGCCCCATAAGAACGACAACCCACATCCATTTGAATCTGATTACTGTATTCGTCTCTTGGTCTCCCTCTGTGATTTCTACCTCCTAAATTTCCCTCCAATGCTAAATTCACGATTCCTTGATATCTATGAATCTGTCCTAACAATCTTTTAATCAAGATATACCACAAATTCTTTCTCTCTCCAATTCAGTTCATTACCATCTCATTAGTTACGGAATCTACCCCCCTACATTTTAGCATTCCTTGTAGCAGCACATTTCAAAAGATTCTGTCTTCTTTCTGTATGTACTATTTAATGCCCATGTTTCACTACACCAAGTACTGTCAATAAAGACTTCATAACGAAATTCCTAAATACCTCTAAAACTTAAATTTATAAAATGACATGTGACGACTCTAATCATTTCTACATTGGAGAAATACGTACAGACAAACACGAAATTGCGAAAGTAATCAATCAACATCTTCTATAAACTTACGTGACCATAAACACAAAGCAGAACGAATAGAAAAAGCTAGCCAAGAGAAGCGTAATGAGTATTCTGAAAGAGTTCGAAATATATATCTGCACGGTTATATATCTCCAGACAAAATTATTTACGAGGAAACAGACCTAAGGCACAAACGATATATAGAAAACGTTATTGGTTTCATACAAGAAAAAAGAAAATTTTCATTATTTCAAGTTGTAAAGAACAAAGACACAAATTACATCGCTGAAAACATGCATAGATTATCAGATCTTTATAATAAACAGGTAAGATCATTGAAAACAACATAGATATCAACGAAAAGTTAGCCGTGCGGTAGTAGCCGAGCGTTCTGGAGCGCTACGTTTCGCATCGCGCTGCTTCTCGCGTCGGAGGTTGGAATTCCCCCTCGGGCATGGATGTTTGTGTTGTATTTAGTTTAAGTTAGTTCATAAATAGTGGCCGAGCTGGCTGCGGCGCGCCAGTCACAGTCTGCACGGCCACTACGTTCGGGGGTTTGAATCTCCCTTCGGACATGGATATTTGTGCCGTCCTTAGTAATAGCTAGTTCATAAGTAGTTTGTAAGTTTAGGGATTGATGACTTCGCAGTTAAATCCCTTAAGCTTAACAAACATTCGAACATTCGAATTCATAAATAGTTTGTAAGTTTAGGGACTGATGACCCCGCAGTTCCTTAAGTTTTACAAACATTGGATCATTTTTTGAACAAAAAGTTACATGGTTGCTAATTAAAACCCAAGTCACAGACAGACGAACTGTGTTTAAAGCATAAAATATTGAGATATTTCTTCACAGCTAACATCGCTGGAATTCCAAAACTTCGTGAAATGTATACTCATTGTAAACTGTGAACCGTTGTGCGAAAATAATTCAAGTGTAAGTGATAACTTGGCGAAAACATCTCCCGAAACTCAACAAAGCAAAAGATAAAGCACTTCAAGACAGTCTGCTGTAACAGGAAAACTTAAATATAAATACCAATTATTATAGAGTGTAGATTCAAAAATATTTGTACATTTGTGTTCAAATGTTTGTGAATCTATCGGACTCGACCTTCAGGTTATTAGTCCGTAGCTTACAAACTACTTAAACTAAGGTAAACTAACATAAAGACAGCATGAACACCCATGCCCTATGGGGGACTGGAACCTCCGACGGCGAACGGCCACGCGCACTGCAGCATGGCCCCCCTGTACTCGCGGCTAATCCGCAGCGGCTAGATCCAACGCATCACTTTTATATGCAGAGTAGCCGAAAACCCGTCGTGTTATTTATTTATTTTAGTACTTCTCCTATCCCTTCTCTCTGTCCAACTTCTTTTTTTTCTAAAAAAAGTTCTATATGTCACGGAGAATATATAAGCAAAAAGTCTGTCTCAAATAATGTAAAAAATTATAAGTGTAGTATCCAAAGAAAGAAAGACAGTAATCGAAATACAAATGACATATAAAATTCGTGTGATTTCATGTTAGTGAGTTATGTGTTGCACAATTGTGTAATTTTTCTGCTGTATATTCATTTAGTTGTAAAAAAAGTAATAGATTAAAACCGGATCCGTGATGGGGCGGTTTTCCATGAAGGTTATCGTTAGTGTTCTTATATCTCATGAACTACCTGTCGACTGTGATATAATTGCAAACTATATTCATCTTTATGTGTGTATACTATCTGTAAGCGCTCCAGTCACGGTCTGCACGACCACTATGGTCGGGGGTTCGAATCCTCCCCTCCTCCCCCCCCCCCGGGCATGGATATTTGTGCCGTCCTTAGTCTTAGTTAGTTCATAAGTAGTTTGTAAGTTTAGGGACTGATGACCCCTTAGTTAAGTCCCATAAGCTATACAAATATTTGAACATTTTGAACTACCTGTAAAATATCCTGCGACTACAATTTGTAGTGTAGAAATTATAAATGCCGTGGTTTTGGTCCATGAACAGTGTGTAAGTAGTAAGCGCTAAACTCTTTTCTTTTCAATTATTTGATGTGATTGTAAGCGAGAAAAAGTTTAATAAAATTTTGAAATAATGTTTAAAGGTTATTGCAAGTCGCTAAGTATCGACATAGTCATATTGTGTATTTATGAAGTCTCGTCGCATTATGACACAGTTTCTTGCAACTCTTATTGTTTATGAAATATCTCCTGAACCTTCTACATCTACATCTACATCGATACTCTGCAAATCACATTTAAGTGCCTGGCAGAGGGTTCATTAACCACCTTCATAACTTTTCTCTACCGTTCCATTCTCTAATAGCGCGCGGGAAGAAAGAACACCTAAATCGTTCCGTTTTCGATCTGATTTCTCTTATTTTATTGGGATGGTCATGTCTCCCTAAGTAGGTGGGTGCTAGCAAAATATTTTCACATTCAGAACTAAAAGTCGGTGATTGAAACTTCGCAAACAGATCACGCCGCAATGAATAACGTCTTTCTTTTAATGATTTCCACCCCAATTCGTGCAACATTTCCGTGACGCTTTCCCCCCCCGTAACGTGATAAAACAAAACGAGCTGCCCTTCTCTGAACCTTCTCAATATATTCCGTCAGTCCTGGTGAGGGTCCCACAAGGGGCAACAGTACTCCAAGAGAGGACGCACAAGTGTGATGTAGGCAGTCTCTTTGGTGGAGCTGGTGCATCGTCTAAGCGTTCTGCCAATGAAACGTAACCTTTGGTTCGCCTTCCCCACAATATTTTCTATGTGTTCTCTCCAGTCAAAGTTGTTCGTAATTGTAACTCCTAGGTATTTGGTAGAATTTACGACCTTAAGGTTTGACTGATTTATCGCGTAATTGAAGTTCAGCGGATTTCTTTTAGTGGTCATGTGTATTACTTCACACTTTTCTTTATTTAGTGTCAATTGCCAATTTTCGCACCAAGTAGAAATTTTGTCTAAATCGCTTTGCAGTTGCTTTTGATCCTCTGTTGACTTCACTAACCGATAAACGACAGCATCATCCGCGAACAGTCTAAGGGAGCTATTCAGATTATCTCCTAAATCGTTTATAAACACGAGGAAGAGTAGGGGACCTATAACGCTTCCCTGTGGAACGCCAGATATCACTTCTGTTTTACTCGATGACTTACCGTCAATTACAACGAACTGTGTCCTTTCTGATAGGAAATCGTGAATCCAATCGCACAATTGGGGAGATATTCCATAAGCACGCAATTTCATTAGAAGCCGCTTGTGGGGTACAGTATCAAAAGCCTTCCGGAAATCCAGAAATATGGAATCAATTTGAGATCCCTTGTCGATGGCACTTAACACTTCATGTGAATAAAGGGCAAGCTGTGTTTCGCAAGAGCGATACTTTCTGAATCCGTGCTGACTATTGGTTAATAGGTCGTTCTCTTCGAGGTAGTACATAATATTCGAACAAAGTATATGTTCCAAAATCCTATTGCAAATCGACGTCAATGAGATAGGCCTGTAATTTTGGGGATCACTCCTATTGCCTTTCTTGAATATTGGAGTAATTTGGGCAACTTTCCAGTGTTTGGGTACGGATCGTCCTTCTACAACAATTTCTATCATCGTAAGGAATATGCATACCAAATTTGGTTGAAATCGGTCCAGTGGTTTAGGAGAAAATGAGGAGCATTGTCGCTTTATGCAGTAGTTTTTCGCTCATCTCATTGTTTATGACGTCATATCTCGTGATTCTTACGGCGACCGTCCTCATGAATTGAAGCTTACGCGTACCAAAATTTCATAAAGATTGGAACAAAACTGTAGATTTGTATGTAATACGTACACACAAACAAATACGAGTAAACATACGGACACACTGCTTTATATATAAGAAGAAGAGTATGTTTTGTATTAATCGGATGTAGATAACACGGAAACGGAAAGCAAATTTCAGATGCATTACATAATAATGCGCAATATAATACGAAAAAGATCCCAAACAGTATAGTGCAGTGATACAATCTACATTATTTATTCACGATTCTAGAACGACGTTACTTTTAATATCGCTAATGTACGTTGCAAATTCACGAAAAATCCAGAGCAGTTTTGAGCTGCATGTGTCGGCAGTAAACAGCGCTGCTCTGTGCAACAAGGAATAACGAAGAGATTAAGGTAATCGAGGCGAGTGAGAAAGATAAATTGTGTTGCGCATTAAGGGCCGTAAAACACAGATTTATGTGACTTTAACGAACAAGGATAAATTATAAATGAAATACACAACATAAGTGTAAGATATTCTGCAAATTTATTGGTTTTCGGCTGTTACGCCATCATCAGGTAAACATTACATGTTTAAGTTTCAAAGATTTTAAGTTGCTAGGTGTATAATCCACCCCCATGAACCACAGACATTGCCGAGGTGGGGTGGCTTGCGTGCCTCAACGATGCAGATAGCCGTACCGTAGGTGCAACCACAACGGAGGGGTATCTGTGGAGAGGCCAGACAAACGTGTGGTTCCTGAAGAGGGGGAGCAGCCTTTTCAGTAGTTACAGGGGCAACAGTCTGGATGATTGACTGAGCTGGCCTTGTAACATCAGCTAATGTGGCTTTGCCACACGGTTACTGCGAACGGCTGAAAGCAAGGGGAAACTACAGCCGTTACTTTTCCCGAGGACATGCAGCTCTACTGTATGAAAATATGATGATGGCATCCTCTCGGGTAAAATATTCCGGAGGTAAAATAGTCCCCCATTCGGATCTCCGGGCGGGGACTACTCAGGAGGATGTGATCATCAGGAAAGACAATTCTGGCATTCTACGGGTCGGAGCGTGGAATGTTAGATCCCTTAATCGAGTAGGAAAATTAGAAAATTTAAAAAGAGAAATGGATAGGTTGAAGTTGGATATAGTGGGGATTAGTGAAGTTCGGTGGCAGGATGAACAGGATTTCTGGTCAGGTGAGTACAGGATTATAAATACAAAATCAGTTGGGGGTATCACAGGAGTAGGACTGATAATGAATAAGAAAATAGGAATGCGGGTAAACTACTATGAGCAGCACAGTGATCGCATTATCATTGTCAAGATAGATACGAAGCCAACACCGACAACAGTAGTACAGGTTTATATGCCAACTAGCTCTGCCGATGATGAGGATATAGAAGAAATATATGAGGAGCTAAAGGAAATTATTCAGACCGTTAAGGGAGAGGAAAACTTAATTGTGATGGGAGACTGGAATTCGGTAGTAGGAAAAGGAAGAGAAGGAAAAATAGTAGGTGAATATGGACTGGGCAGAAGGAATGAAAGAGGAAGTCGCCTGGTAGAATTTTGCACGGAACATGATTTAATCGTAACAAACACGTGGTTTAAGAATCACAAAAGAAGGTTGTATACTTGGAAGAGACCAGGAGACACTGGAAGGTATCAGATAGATTTTATAATGGTAAAATATAGATTCCGGAACCAGGTTATAAACTGCAAGACATACCCAGGGGCAGATATAGACTCTGACCATAACTTGTTAGTCATGAACTGTAGGCTGAAACTGAAAAAACTGCAGAAAGGTAGGAAAATATGGAGATGGGACCTAGATAAATTGAAGGAACGTGAAGTTCTGGTGAATTTCAGAGGGAGATTTAGGCAACAATTGACAGAAACAGGGGGAAATAAAACAGTAGAAGAGGAATGGGTAGCATTGAGAGATGAAATAGTGAAGGCAGCAGAGGACAAAATAGGTAGAAAGGCAAGACCTGCAAAAAATCCTTGGATAACACAGGAGATACTAAATTTAATTGATGAAAGGAGAAAATATAAAAATGCAGTAAATGAAACAGGCAAAATGGAGTACAGACGACTAAGAAATGAGATTGATAGGAAGTGCAAAATGGCTAAGCAGGAGTGGCTAGAAGCTAAATGCAAATCTGTAGAAGAATGTATAAGAAGGGGAAAAGTAGATACCGCCTACAGGAAAATCAAAGAGACATTTGGGGACAAGAAAAGCAATTCTACGAATATCAAGGACTCAGATGGGAAACCAGTTCTCAGCAAAGAAGGGAAAGCTGAAAGGTGGAAAGAGTACATAGAGCAGCTCTACAAAGGAAATGAACTTAGAGACGATGTTGTAGGAAGGGAAGAGGAAGTAGATCAAGATGAAATAGGAGATACTATACTCAGAGATGAATTTGACAGAGCCTTGAAAGACCTAGGCAGGAACAAGGCCCCAGGAGTAGATGATATACCCTCAGAGCTACTAAAGTCTCTGGGAGAGCCAGCCATGACAAGACTATTTGAACTGGTGTGTAGGATATATGAGACAGGCGAAATGCCCTCAGACTTTAAGAAAAATGTAATAATCCCCATTCCAAAGAAAACAGGTGCAGACAGGTGTGAAAATTACAGAACCATCAGTTTGATAAGTCATGGTTGCAAAATTTTAACACGAATTATCTACAGGAGAATGGAAAAGCTGGTAGAAGCTGACCTAGGGGAAGATCAGTTTGGATTCAGAAGGAACGTAGGAACCCGGGAGGCAATACTCACTTTACGTCTTATCTTAGAAGATAGATTAAGGAAAGGCAAATCTACATTTTTAGCCTTTGTAGATTTGGAGAAAGCGTTTGACAATGTTGACTGGACTACACTCTTTCAAATTCTGAAGTCAGCAGGGGTACAATACAGGGAAAGGAGAGTTATCTACAACCTCTACAAAAGCCAGACCGCAGTTATTAGACTCGAAGGGCATGAAAGGGAAGCATCAGTTGGGAAAGGAGTAAGACAGGGTTGTAGCCTTTCTCCGATGTTATTCAATTTGTACATTGAGCAGGCGATGAAGGAAAGCAAGGAAAATTTTGGAATAGGGATTAAAGTTCAGGGGGAAGAAATAAAAACATTGCGTTTTGCTGATGACATTGTAATTCTGTCAGAGACAGCAAAGGACCTGGAAGAGCAGTTGAATGGAATGGACAGTGTGTTGAAGAGAGCGTACAAAATGAACATTAACAAGAGCAAAACAAAAATAATGGAATGCGGTCTTAGAAAATCAGGCGATGCTGAAGGAATTAGATTAGGTAACGAAACAATGAAGGTGGTAGATGAGTTTTGTTACTTAGGTAGTAAAATAACATGCGATGGTCGCAGTACAGAGGATATAAAATGCAGAATGGCAATGGGAAGAAAAGCATTTTTGAAAAAGAGAAATTTGCTAACATCGAATATTAATTTAAGTGTAAGGAAGTCTTTTCTGAAGGCATTTGTGTGGAGTGTTGCCTTGTATGGGAGTGAGACATGGACGATAAACAGTGCGGACAGGAAGAGAATAGAGGCTTTTGAAATGTGGTGCTACAGAAGAATGCTGAAGATTAGGTGGGTAGATCGCATAACTAATGAAGAGGTACTGAACAGAATTGGTGAGAAAAGGAATTTTTGGCATACCCTAACTAAAAGAAGGGATCGCTTGGTAGGACACATTCTTAGACATCGAGGAATCGTAAATATAGCATTGGAGGGAAGTGTGTGGGGTAAAAATCGCAGAGGGAGGCCAAGAGACGCGTATAGTAAGCAGATTCAAGTGGATATGGGTTGCCGTTCTTATGAGGAGATGAAAAGGTTTGCTCAGGATAGAGTAGGGTGGAGAGCTGCATCAAACCAGTCTCCGGACTGAAGACCATAACAACAACAACAACAGGTGTATAATTTTGAAAGGAGACTAGTGTTTTGCTTTATAACTAACCTAATATTACAATTCAAGTTGTGGTGTAAATTTCTGACATTGATAAAATACGTGACTATATAATAGAGTATGACGTTATCCTGATAAATATAAAATGAAACAATAGCAATTGGCTGAGAAATAGTGATCAAAACGTATATATCTTAAACAGGTCTAATGTCTAGAAACAAGGAAGCGTTGTGAATATATGTTAAAATGTTAACTGTCTAAATTAAACTTGACCACAAAATTATCTTAAAGACCTCCTATGTCTGAAACATGGAAGCATGTGACAAAGTTGAATGAAACATCTGTAAATATATGTTAAATTTTTTAACTGGTTGAATTAAACTATGGATACTAGCAAAAATAAGACATTAAAGTTTATATCACATAAGCAGCCAAAGCAGTTGTGATTACACAAGACTTTTATAACTAGCAAAATAAGGCATTGCAATTTATATCTGGTAAGCAGCCAAACAGTTCTGATTACACAAGACTTTTTATAACATGGCTATGAAACAGTAGTAGAGGTATGAAACAAGTGGGTAGGAGATGGTAGTTTACATTGTCTGTACAGTGTTATAATTAGGTTCTGCAGACAGAAGTGGTGAGTATGGAAATTGTGTCTAATCATTCAGAGCCAGGTTTGGGAAAGTGTACATATGTCTGTTAATTTCCATTATTTCTAAGAAGTTCATTTTCCTTCCTTTTTGTACGTGGTGTAGGATTTCATGTGTTACATTATAACTGTGGCCTTCTTTTAGCGGGTGGTCTGCAAATGTAGAATTTCCTTTCCTAAGTTTCCAACTTATGTGGTGTTCCTTTAGTCTAGTACAAATTGCTCGGCCTGACTGTCCAGTGTAGAATTTGCCACAGTTGCAAGTAATCTTGTATACTTTTGTACATCAGGTTAGTTACAAACCAAAACACTAGTCTTGAAAGTTTTGTATCTAGAAAGTTAAGATCTTTGAAACTTAAACTTGTAATGTTTACCTGATGATAGCATAACAGCCGAAAAGCGGTTCGTAAACCAATAAATTTGAAGAATATCTCACAGTTATCTTGTGTATTTCATTCATAATGTATCAAATATTCTGTCAAGAAGCGACGGAACAGTCAGTGAATATGAACAAGGATAAGATATCGGAAGAATGAATAAAATGAAACGGGCAGATGACAGGAACGGCGAAGAAGACCAGAAATGAAGTAACTAACGAAATTGTTGGGACTGGTTCGTCAGTGCGCGGGAAAAATCTTACCTGTGTCTAGACCTATGTCGCAGAGTGAGGCTCAGAAAGTCGCCAAAGAGCTTGCAAAAACGGAGTTCAGTGCGTCCACTGGATGGCTGGAACGTTTGAAAACTAGGCAGAACATCATGTGGAATGAAGTGTGTGGGTAAGCTAAAGATGTGGAGCAAACTGTTATAACTGAAAGACAAAACTGCCCAATCATAACCCGAAAGACGTGTTCAGTGCTGATGAAAAGTGTCTTTTTTAATTTTTTATTTTATTTTATATTATTTTTTATTTTATTTTATTTTATCGCGCATTGCCTTCGCTGTGAATTGGAGGAAAAACTCGCTACGCTGGTTTGTGGAAACGGGTGAAGTGGAGTGGCCACTAGTGATTGGAAAGGTGGAAACACCGTGTTATTTCAAAACATATACGTCAAAAAGCTCCCAGTCACTTGGCGTGGATGGTGAGTGCTGTTACGGAGGAATGGCTAGGTTCTTTCAACGCAGAAATGAAAAAAAAAAAAAAAAAAAAATGAAATCGCCAAGCCATCCTTTTCCTGGACAATGCAACGTGCCACCCGAATGTGGAGTTGTCAAACGTTAAATTGTCATGGTTTCCCCCAGTTTCGACCATTAATTGATGGCTCAGGGGTAATTTACGAATTCAAGTCTCATTATAGGCGATTCCTCTTGCAATAACTTAGTGTTGAAAAAGCCGAAAGTGCGTTTGCTCTTGCACGGTCAGTTTCAGTCCTAGACGCAGTAAACTGGATTGCTTTGGCGGTGATGGAAATAAAGCCACCCATGTTTACTGAAAGAAGGTCGCGGATTTTAGCTCGTAAAAAGAGAATTTTAGGCACCTAAAATAGGCTATTACCTCATTTAGGCCAGATAAAATATAATACAGGTTCTAAAAAGTTTACTACAGAAGAAATAAATTTAATGCAAAATAGGTAGTGTTGACTTATGAACAGATTTGGAGAATAATGCTAGCAAGTCCACGCAGCAGCGATAAGCGCCGTTGTTGTAATGATTCCCATCCTAGATCCTGTATCATTTCCGTAATGCTGTCTCCTCTGTATCGTTACAATACAAAACGAGCTGCCCTTTTTGGACTCTTTCGATGTCCAACCCACCTGATAAGGATCCCACATTGGGCAGCAATACTCCAAATGAGGACGGACAAGCGTAGTGTATGCAGTCCCTTTAGTAGTTCTGTCGCATCTTTTAAGCGTTCTGCCAATAAAACACAGTCTCTCGTTCGCCTTTCCTATGACATTATCTACGTGTTCTCTCTAGATTATGTCAAGTAATACTAATTCCTAGGTATTCAGTGGAGTTTACGGCCTTCACATTCTATTGATTTATTTTATAAACTGATGGTTCTCTCCCCTTGGTGAGAGGTGGGGTTTCAATGAGCAACCACCACCGCTCTGTTCCTCACTCACGTCCCAACGAAGCACCTTACGCTCAGTATCTTCCTTCCTTCAATCACCTGTGCTACTTCATATGTCCACACCTCCTCATATGTCTTCCTCTCTCGTACTGATATATCCTACAGTCAAGTTGTTCCTGCCCAGCTCCATCACTCTTCTTACTCCACCACCAAGCTCTGGCAATTTCATTAACATTTCACCACCTCCTGTCAACCCACAAACTATGAAAGTGTGGGAATAAGTGTTGGGGACTCAATGACAAAGTCATTGCAGTTACAAGGAGAGGGAGTGATTATTCAAACAGTGCGGATTATGGCGGGAAAGGAGTGGATGTGTTGGGGTGGGATAGTTGCCATAGAGATGGGAACATGGTGTGATAGAGGAATGGTGACAGAAATAGCAGTGGGCTTCTTGGGGACGACAGGAGGTGGATCTTTGTATGGTTTTTTTTTTTTTTTTTTTTTTTTTTTTTTTTTTTTTTTTTTTTTTTTTGTTGGCAGTTCATCTGGTACTGAGGGATTTGGTGAAAGGGTAGGTGTTGGATGGCAGGACCAGCTTGCTGTCCGTGGCACCTGGTGGCCACTTGGTTCTCTTACATGTGATGCAAGCTGGGGAGTGTACTCCTCACGGCATGTGATGTGAAGGTCTATGAGGATTAGGGGTAAGATGGTGGAATGGTGCTTGGGGGTAAGTATTCACAGCGGTGGCGTGGTTGGGAGGGGGTTATTTAACAATGAAAAGTCTAACAGGCTCGCGTCATCCAGTGGTGGCAGCAGCGATGAAGGCGGAGTTGTGGCTGGATAGGACGACGAAGAACATCTAGGGGTAGTTGGGACTGCAGTAGCGTCTGCAGTCGAATGGGAGGCGTCTAGCAGCTGCGACTGGTCGACAGCGAAGGGCTTCTTGGGGGTGGAGGGGGGCTGCATTTCGTGGGGGCAATGGTTTCTTTAGTGGCGACGGCGTCCTCATACGATGATATCTGCTGGTCTGGTCGGTGGTGGCGGCAGCGGTCGTAGGTCCAATTAGAGGTACAGCACCTCACAGCAGCGACGACAAGTTGAAAAGTACGAATGCAGATTAGAAATCATTCTGAACCAGATAACAAAGAGCGCATGGTAGCTTGGTCAGAGGAGTTATTTGGTAAGATGTGATGGGTAAGCTTTACAGACTCCATGAAAGTAACGTGCAAGCAGTTATTGATAAATGTTTTGCATGGAACTGAAATGATTTTGTCAGGCTACCAGGAGATCATCTGGAGCCATTCATGCTAAGCGACTACATTGACATCCTGTCCTAATTCCTACCACTGCCAATGCTGCCTTAGATACAATGACAAAGTGGCCAAAAATTTCCATAACCCAGCCAGCTGTCTCCACTCCCATAAAAAAATCTTCACCGACCTCGCCTGTCATTTCACCTGTAATACCTGTAGTGAACAGCACGCAAACTACTCCTATAAATGAAGACCCGCCCTCAAACTGTCAACCCTGAACTTCCCATTGCTGTCTGTCCTGTTGATAGTGGCCACAACCCAACAATTCCCTGTGTTCTCTCCCCATTGTAGAGGACATGTAAGCACTGTCCTTAAGAACATATATCATTTCCAAAATCACAATACCCTCATTTCACTCTCCATCTTCCATCTTGCGACATTAGCCACATTCTCTCAGGATAAGTCCCACATCTTTCTTGTCCAGAGATTCTCGATCAAGCTGTTACCACCTGATCCATTTTAATTCCTTCCTCCCCCCTCCCCCATCGTTTTCATCATGGTTCGCCTATCCTACACACTCCTCTACCGCTCCTAGCCTGCCAACAAACACCTTTTTATGGATAATTTGTATCTCAACAAAAGTCCCTACGGCCTCGCTATTCAAACAGCAGCAGGCCGTTCCCCCACCACCAAACTGATGGTTCTCTCCCCTTGGTGAGAAGTGGGATTGCAATCAGCCACGTAGACCACCACCCTGTTCCTCCTCCATGACCCAGTCCAGCACAATGTTCTCAGCCTCCTCCTTCTTTCAATCACCTGTGCCTTTATATGTCGACCTGTCTCCCAACTTCATGCACCTTGCAGTTCGAGCGAGTATAGACACCAGATGCAGATGTCTAAGACGATCGAGCAAGGGCGACAATGTCCAAACTATTTGACACCAGAGAGCCTATGACGTTACGCGTTGAATGTTGGTGTTTACGTGAGAGCAGTTCCCCTCGGCTGATTACTGCAGGCAGTGGGGACCCACGGGCGCGGATTGGGCGCCTCGATTTGGCGTGTCGGTGGCGATAGCGCGAGATAAGCGGCGCGGCGTGGCGTCGCGTCCGCCTGCCGCAGTCAGCCGCGGGCGTCGCGTCGGTCGCCAGGTGACGCTCGACGCACAGTTCTACGGGTTCGGTGCCGTCTTGTTTCGCGCGCACAGTGTTACAAGCGCCGTCCCGCTGCGTCACTCAGTGTTACGCGGTCGCTGCCACCGCGCCTCCTCCGTACGTACAGGTAACTGTTCAGCACGTCCCGCGACTCGTCAAAGCATCTGGCGCAGGGCCAGAGCAACGCCAACTGGTACCCCGTGCGAAGTACAAAATTGTCGCACCCCAATATTTCAATTTTTAAAACACGTTTTGTTGTTCATTAATTAAAACTTCCTGGCTAAGTTGCCGTGGTCCACCAATAATACTTCTTACTCCCGACGTTTCGTTGCCTACTGCGGGCAACATCTTCAAGGGCGAGTCGACGACCATTGAAACGGGTCGTAAGTAAATTAAATATACAGCAATCTTGGCATTTTATTTTTCAAGATAATTAATTTATCTTGAAAGTTTCTCTGTAAGTATTTGTTACATACAGTATCCAAACATTTATCTCCAAATGTTTGCGTACTGTATGTAACAAATATTTACAGAGAAACAATGAACAAATTTGAATAATTTGGGATAGTTTTATCCCTTACTATATTATGCTTGAAAGTGGCTGTAAAAAGACTATTCTTGCAAGTTATGCAAACATTATTTTCAAAACTACGTCGTTAAAGTATAAAATATCCTTAAAGCTTTTCATTTCCATGCTAAATTGGTTACTTCCGTTAATTTAATGCGAGCAATTTGATGGTGATTATTACGAAACCCTTTCGTAACTTTTTAGAAACAGAAGTACAGTATAACACACTGCACAGTGATTGCTCAAAAATGACTCCGGCCATCCAGATTTAGGTTTCCATGATATTTTTAAATCACTGCATGTAAACGCCGGAATGTTTTCTTAGAAAAGACTTTCCTGATTCCCTTCCCGATCTTTACTCAAAGGTCTAAACGTGACCTCTGTCTCTAGTGACCAGATTGTCAACAACATTAATCCCTAAGCTTCCTTCGTTTCTTTTTGTAACACTTTTTACAAATGAATTTATTAACTGTCGACCGTCAGCCACTGCCTTGTTAGTGAGGTATACTCCTCATACACTTGACAGAGCGGGTTTTTGAATAATGAATTCCTTAAAGATATTAGAAATACAATGTTTAATTCCTCTGTATACAATTACCATTTTCTTAAAAAATGTTCAAATGTTTGCGAATGAAAGTGGCTTAACTGCTGCGGTTATCAGCCCCTAGGCTTACAAACTACTGAAACTAACTTATGTCGTGGCGCGATGGTAATCACATCAGAAATTATCACGTGAATCGTTGGAAATCGAATGAAAGCTACGACAATCTATCGCCCTTTCTTAGATTGTGTTCTTCGAACATCATAAAAACCCTCGAAGAGATCGACCTATTGACGCAGAGTTAACACGGATTAAGAAAGTATTGATCTTGTGAAACACACTGCCTATTTACGCACACGAAGTGATGAGTGCTATCAACGAGGGATATCAAATCGAATCAAATGTCCATATTGTTTGTAAATCTATGGGACTTTTCTGTTGTTGTTGTCCGTCCTAGCTTTACAAACTACTTCGAGTAATCTAAAGACAATACATACACACATGCCCGAGAGAGGACTCGAACCTCCGACGGAGATCAACCACGCGCTCTGCAACAAGAGGCCTTAGAAGGCACGGCCATTCCACCGCGGCTCAAATCGAACCCATATTTCCTGAATTCCGGACGACTTTTGACAACTTACCTCAAAAGCGGCGTATAATCAATTTCCGTGCCTATGGAATATCGTCCCTATTATGAGACTGGATTCGCTATTTCCTCTCAGAAGGACGAAATACGTTCTAATTGACGGAATGTCATCGAGTAAAACCGAAATTATATTTGTCGTTCCCCAGGAGACAAAGTGGGCAGCTCTCTTCGACTGAGCCGCGGTGGAGTAGCCGAGCGGTCTAAAGCGTCTCGCTGCGGAGCGCGCGGCTACTCGCCGTGGAGGTTCGAGTCCTTCCTGGGGCATGGGTGTGTGTGTTTGCCCTTAAAAAAGCCGGCCGCGGTAGCCGAGGGTACTGAGGCGCTCCAGTCACGGTCTGCACGGCCACTACGGTCGGGGGTTCGAATCCCCCTTCGGGCAGGTATATTTGTGCCGTCCTAGTTTGTAAGTAGTTCATAAGTAGTTTGTAAGCTTAGTGACTGATGATCCCGTAGTTAAGTCCCATAAGTTCTACAAACATTTGAACATTTGAATCTTCGACTGTTCGCGGATGAGCAGTCATTTTTCGTCTTGTAAAGTCACCAGCAGATCAATGGTAACTGCAAAAGTTTCAGATAAAGTTTATGCCCGGTGCAAAAATTGGCAATTGACGCTAAATAATGATGTCTGACGTCATCCATATGATCACTTACTGAAATCCGTTTGTGCTATAAATTAGACATATTCAACTAAATACTTGGGAATAACAACTACGAACAACCTAAATTGGACAGAACGCATAGGAAATATTTTAGGCTACGTTTCATTGGCAGAACACTCAGAAGATGCCACATTGCTACTAGAAAAACTGCCTACACACTTGTGCGTCCTGCTTGGGAGTATTGCTGCCCATTGTGGGATCCTCAGTAAGTGGGATTGACGGAGAGTATAGAAAAAGTTGAGAGAAGGGCAGCTCTTTCTGTATTATTGCGATACAGGGGAGAGAGTGTCACGAATTGGAGTGGAAATCATTGAAAGAAGAGCCTTATTCGTTGCGACGACATTCATTTGCGAAATTTCTTTCACCAACTTTCTCTTCTGAAAGCGAAGATATTTTGTTAGCACCCACCTATAGAGGAAAACCCGATCATAATAATAAAATAACAAAAATCATATCGGAAACAGAAATATTCAGGTGTTTATTTCCTGCGCCACTAGAGAACGTAAGGGTAGAGAAACATCATAAAAGCGGTTCGATGAATCCTCTACCATGCTCTTCAATGCGAGTTCAAAGTTCTCACGCATATGTAGACGCTACCGTCATTAGTTTCCAATTTCTATGCATTCTACTATTCAACGCTTTTTTTACTGCAGTGTATATCCACGAACAGATCCTGAAAATAAAAGAAGACAGACTTTATTTGACACAGAGGCTTGTCAATAATCGTTTTCAAATGTTAAAATGTTTGTAAAGTTTATGGGAATTAAGGCTGCGGGGTCATCATTCCCTAATCTAACAAACTACATATATCCTCTAACACCATCCTCAAGAACTAGGTTATTACCTTTCCCTTCCTTTCCCATTCCTTTTTTCTTCTTTTTCTCCCTTCTCTCCACCTGAAGAAGGAACACAGTTCCAAGAGCTTGTTATTTTCCTCCTGTTTTCTGTGTGTAAGTATCGGCGGTACAGCAGAAAGGTTAGTACTGGCCAGCCAATCTATCTCTTTTGAAAAATAAACTACTTATGAACTAACTTATACTAAAGACAGCACAAACATCCATGCCCGAGAGGGAATTCGATCCCACGACAGGAAACGGTCATGCGCATCGGAACATAGCGCCTCAATGCGCTCGGCCGCTCCAACGTGGCTAATCGTTTTCCACGCGGGTCTATGTAGAGTAATCCACACACCAAAACCAAACTGCCGGTATAGAGAGAACGAATACAAGGCAGAGCCGGAAAAGTCCGTAAGTATAACTAGGCGTAGGGTAGATACACATCAATAACGCCTTAGGGAAATATAAGGGCAGACGTAAAGTGAAAATTTGTACTAGTTGCAGTAGTTTTTCCTTAGCCGTTCAGCTATTGGAAAGAAAATCTAAGTTTCGTTATAACGACTGCGTTTTTGAACGAACGGTGACCAGCTTACTCTTGACATTTCGCTCTGCATTCCGAGCCACCAAATCAGAGTGAAAGTTTGCTTTAGGTCAACCGGTCGCTGTTATCCAATCAGCGCAAAAAATAAACAAGTACATCTCAACAAGTTTCGACGTGAGTACTTCTTGTAAGGTGAAAATGTTGCGCCATTGTGGAAAACTTGTGTAACAGATTTTGACCTCTGCACAGCTAACGGGAGTGTGAAAATAGCATGTAATTGCATACTATATCAAACAATATCATTTAATTACTGATAATCAGTGCATACGATATTTACGCGGTTAATATTACGGCAGCAGTAGTTTTCCGGAGTAATTGCAGAAAGCATAATGGAGTACAGCGGTCTGTAAATATTGGTTAAAATTGAAATTAAAATTAAAACAGTCCAGATCGCATACTGGTTGATTTTATTTCACGACCGGTTTCAGTCAATTTTGACTATTTTCAGATGACCATGATGGGAGGCGGTGGCGGTGGACACGGCGAGACAGTCTCGACTTTTTTAATTGTAGTTTTCAGGAGTGATTTACTTTGATTTATTTGATCTCAGTCTCGTATCGTTCGTCGTGATACTTCAAGTGACATGAGTCAGTCATTTTAGCACGTTGAGGAAGTCACAGGTAAAAAACTCTTTCCAGCCATTCTGATTTGTGTTTCTCTTAAACGATTCATGCATTATGTAGCAGAATTTATCTGGCCCTTTCTCAATTTTCCTGAGATGGCTTGACACCATGAGAACCATTCATATTGGCATAGCGCGAATAGCATTTTCTCGTAGGATTTAGAGTAAAATTTAGCGTCCAAGTAGGACATTGATTTTCAACAATTGTGTATGGATATCACAAACATCTAGTACATCATAATTCGATCTAACGCATTGTACGTTAATTTATGTTATGAAAAAACCGAACAGCTAGACAGGAGATAGGAAGCTTATATTCACAAAACATGTTCATTAATGTGTTCTGAAGAAAAGATCGGCATGCGGCCTGTTGCTTCATAGTCAAATGGTCCGCCACGGTCCCTGATAACTACACTCGATCAAAGCTATTAAGGATTGAGAACTTTCCCGCAGATTAAAATTGTGTGGCGGAAGCGGGACTCGAACCTGGGACCTTTGCCTTTCGCGGGCAAGTACTCTACCACTGAGATCTCCCGACACAACTTACGGTGCCGCCCCATAACTTTCTTTCATAAGTGCTAGTCTTGCAAGTTTCGCAGCAGAACATCTGTGAAGTTTGGAAAGTCGGAGGCGAGGTACTGGCAGAACTGAAGTTGTGGGGCAGCACCTGGAGTCGTGTCGGGATAGCTCAGTGATAGAGCGCTTGTCCGCGAAAGGAAAAGATATCAGGTTCAAGCGCCGTTCCGGCACACAATTTTAATCTGGCAGGAAGTTTCATATCAGCGCACACTCCGCTTCAGAGTGAAAGTTTCATTCTGCAATTAAGGGATCAATTGAGCTGTTTATATTCTGGGTTCCTTCTGGTGTACGACAACGCTCAACACCACAGAGCTGCACCGGTGGGCAACATGCTTGTAGCTGAAGGAACTGAACGGATGGAGTGGCCAACTTGTTCACCGGACTTAAACCGCATTGACCGTCTCTGTTATAGGCTTTTCAGCCAGAACAGCACCTCCCAAAACGGTTGCAGAGCTGCATATGGCACTCATGGAACAATGGACAAATATCCCTCAAGAGGTGGTTGATAATCTCATACTGTTCACGCCACGCAGGTGTGCAAATGTATTGGCTGTCCCAAGGTTATCACACACCATATTGGATGGCAACGAGAATGACTTTTTCACTATGATGGAAATTGCTCCGTGGGCCTCGCTCTAAGCAAAAGCCATGTAAGCTCAGGTAAACAGTACAGACAGCAAAATATTGTACTGTATCAGACGCAAATCACAGTCGTAACTATTATCTGAATAAAATACGTTACCATTTGTAGATTGTGTATGATATCTCACCTTATCCCCTAATTCTTTTGAGCGGTATATATATAGGTATAGATAAATAAGGAACAACAGAGGAACTGTGACACTGCTCTAGGGAACGCTAGATATTACCTTTGATTTAATGAATGCCTTTTCATCAATTACTATGAAATTATAAGCAGTATAAACAGATAAGTCAAAGCAGTTTCTAAAACCTGCAGCACATCACCAGTGATATAGGCCTCTAATTAATAGGTTACTCTTATTGCCTGTCATAAATATCGGTGTGACAAAATTCATACGTTCAAATGTTTGTAAATCAATGAGACTTAAGTACTGTGTTTATCAGCCCTTAGAGCGATTTTAGTAACCGGTATCTCTATGGATACTGGTGTACAGAAACTGCCTGTTTCAATTTCACCACGTGGCAAACGACATTCGACGGCGAGAAACACTGATGATTATTTCACGTATCCTTTCAGAACACAGATCTGTTGCAGAACATTCCACTGTAACAATCTCCGGTACGAGCCTTTTTTTCAAAAACTATAAAGATATGTATTTCATTAACACTTGTGTTCTGGAACTTTCACAAACCATATATTACAATATACGACTGTTCAATGAACTACATTTATCCGTGTTTAAACTGCACTCTTCGAGACCAACCTGTTTTTATGTGTAATCCTCTCCCCTGATTAACAACACGGTCCACGCCACACGGTAGCCGCTACCCATTGTGGACGATTCGTAATTATGTTTACGACTGTTTTTGTTTTAATATTTAATACTATATACAAATAAGATACACTTGTACTTACCGATTTCGTAAGATTAATGCCAGGTATTATATGAAATCTTGTGTAAAGTTTTGAATTGCGGGCCAGAGCCCGCCCATGCTGTTAATATTTACATGTAAAACTCAAAGAACTTGAGGAAATATGACAGTTGGCGATCATATGTCAACCGATCGTCAACTTAGAATTCCATTACTTATTTATCTCTTCTTCAGAGTTTTTGAATTGGATACAAAGTAATTGTAACATCATCATACTTTAATGCTAGAAATTCCATATGAAACAAAATAATTAATTGAAATGAAATAAGTGGAATTGAAGTAGAACGTATCGAAAGTTTTTGTGTTGCGTTCATTGTAACGCTTGTTGATGAAAACGAACAGTGCAGATGGTTTACAAATCTCGAACAAGCCACGTGAAACTGTCCACGTGAGAAACACGACGATTCAAGATTTATCCCACAAACTTCCAACGCCTGGCCGTGCGCTTTATTAATCGTCATTACGAATGCTAGCGAACGGGAAACTGGACATGCTTAAATTGAAGCGGCAAGTCGGTTGGAATAATTTTGTGGTATTCTTGGAATTACAACATCCTCTCCTTTTTAATTTTCTTCTTCTTCACAGAGAGTCTTGTTCCATTGCATAGTTTCGGTTGGCTTAGATTGCCTAACATGATTATCACAGACCCAACCTTGACTTGAAAATCGTGCGGTGGCATTCCTGGCAATTCCATTGAATTCAGTAATTTTGTTCCATAGTTGACGCCCTCATAAGGATCGTCAGTGGAATACATCGAAGTAAATGAATGCCGTTGGTCAGCGATTTGGCTCTGTATTTTTGTGTTCAAATCGTCTTCGTCCTTATATTTCCCTGCCAAAATTGCTTGTTCGTTCAATCAAATATGTTTTTTGTAATTAGCAGCAATATTCGTCTATTTCTTAACTTTAAGTACTCTTAAGTACTCTTATTCAGATCCTAATTAAAACACGATTAACAACATTGCTACATACCGGTAAATTTTTACCATCCGCTACACATGCGTTGTATAGCTACCGATATGTTGGCAGCAGCTGTTGGATCGTGGGAATGAAGCCGACCAGTCGTGGCAAAGCTTCAGATAGACAATGAAATTGTAGCTGGCGATAGTTGTTTTCTCTTCATAGTAAACAATATTTTGATAATCCGAGGAATATGATGTTTTTCATGTATTTTCAATCCAGATAACGCCATCTCCCTTTATTCTAACCTCATTGGCGTATTTGTTTGCTCCGTTACAGCGTATTTGGTCGCTAGGCGTGAATAACCTGATTGTTGGAGAAGCTAGAAAATGATCCTAGCTACAAGCGTACATACTGTTTTTCTCAAATTCTGATATTTTCCGGTAGATTTTTCAAAAAAAAAAAAAAAAAAAAAAAAAAAAAAAAAAATCATTCATACAAACCTTGTCCTGAGAATTACGAACAGAACAAATAAAAGGTCACCCAAGTCGGTGATGCCATTCTCAAGTGATGCGCTTTCATACAGGTGACAAGTCATAGGGAGAATGCTTGCCATGGTTTTCATCATTCCATTTTTGTTGTTGTTGTGGTCCTCAGTCCGCAGACTGGTTTGACGAAGCTCTCCACGCTACCCTGTCCTGTGCAAGTCTTTTCATCTGAGAATACGTTCGGCAACCTACATCCTTTTGAATCTGCTTACTATAATCGTCCCTCGCCCTCCCTCTATGATTTTTACCACACACACCACCTTCTGATGCTAAGTTGACGTTTCTTTACGTCTCAGAATGTGTTCCACCAACATATTCCTTCTCTTAGTCAGGAAATGCCAGATATTCCTTTGCTCTCCTGTTGAGAAATTTTGTCGTTAGTTACTGATGTGAAAAATGGCTGGGAAAAGGAAAACAAAACTGCACTTATTTACAGCACAGCATAGCATGTTTATCTTGCGGCGAGCAGAAATACATCCCTGCAAATGATGTTTGAAGATAGACCTTACTCATCGCAGTCCATCATTATCACCAATATCCCTGACACCAGGCTTGATGTTGCATATGTAGCAATTGGACCGTTAACAGTTGCTTCTTTTTCTTCACTGTTCCGTATAACTTCCTCCTGTTATCGTGCTTCATCTGCTTTCAGTCTTTGATGGGCTTTCGGCTGTTAGTCTGACTATTACATATGAGTGGCGTAAGCTGGGGACATCACCTTGTACGAGGGTTGAGGCATAAGTCATAGCAACTATTTGTTTCTTTTTAGAAATACCAGTCCGGTTGGAAAATGCGACATATACAGACGAAAGGACAAAGTGTTATCTACATGTGTGGATAATGATTAGCACTGAAATATCATAGCATACTAATTTATTGCGGTAGTATACAGGGCAATAATGCCTTCACGGTGCAAAAGAATGACAACACAGTACAGATACAACTGACATGACAAACTTGGGCCTACAGACCCTCAAAGTTGTCCCCTGCTATTGTCACCGAGCTACAAACGATGTGGGAGGCGCGGAATTTCATCTGTCTCAGCGTTTTCCCCACCATGTATGGGTCGGGTCGCCCGTTCGCGCACAGCATTGGCAATATCCTCTTCCCTCCCACCGACACAGTAGGCAGCGTGTTGACATTAGCATGAGACCACTTTGAGTGTCGGTAGACCCAGGTTTGCAATGTCAGTTTATCGAAATTAATTTCTTTTCGGTTAGCCGTGGACTTGTGATAAATTGGTGTTTTCCGAGTGCGTTCCAACAGTTAGTTTCTGTGCAATGTATACGTGGCGAACTGCTCTATGTGCCATTTTCCAGCTCTATTAAGTTTCAGAAAATTTTTGCAGGCATATATATAATAACTTGAGATATTTCTCCCGCCGTAATTTTAGCGCATAATTTTCATTTCAAAAATTACGATTAATTTCAAACTTTATTTGCTTTCGTTGTAAACTTTCTTATCGCGGAACATTATTTTCTCAGGCGCTACCTTTTCTAAATTTATATCATTACATTGATTATATATATATATATATATATATGTAGAGCTTATGGGACTTAACTACAGGGTCATCAGTCCCTAAGCTTACAAACTACTTATGAACTAACTAAGACTAAGGACGGCACAAATATCCATGCCCGAGGGGGGATTCGAACCCCCGACCGCAGTGGCCGTGCAGTCCGTGACTGAAGCGCCTCAATCCCCTCGGCCACCGCGGCCGGCACGGGGTCATCAGTTCCTAAACTTACAAACTACTTATGAACTAGCTAACACTAAGGACGGCACAAATATCCATGCTCGAGGGGGGGATTCGAACACCCGACCGTAGTGGCCGTGCAGACTGTGACTGGCGCGCCGCAGAGCGCTCGGCCACCGCGGTCGGCCATTAAATTGAACCATTACTTTGATTTTAACCATTTTAAATAATTTTATTATTATTATCATTATTTACCAATCTATTATGGAGAAATATTTTAAGGTAGACGATTGAATGGGTGAACAGCCTTGGCAGCGGTCAATCGTTTCCCGGTTTCAAAATGTTTCAAATATTTGTAAAGCTTATGAGACTTATCTGCGGGTCATCAGTCAAACTTACAAACTACTTATGAACTACTTATGAACTAGGACGGCACAAATATCCATGCCCGAGGGGGGAATCAAACCCCGACCGTAGTGGCCGTGCAGCCCGTGACTGGAGCGCCTCAGTCCCCTCGGCCACCGCGGCCGGCGGTCATCAGTCCCTAACCTTACAAACCACTCATGAACTAACTTATAGTAAAGACGACACAAACATCCATGCCCGAGGGAGGAAGGATTACAGCTAGATAATAAATTTACCTGGGAGGGGCATACCACAGACCTGCTGAAGCGCCTAAACAAGTCCCTGTTCGCCATGCGAATGTTGTCAGATATAGGAGATATAAAAATAAAAAAGGTAGCATATTATGCATACTTTCACTGCATTATGTCATACGGGATTATTTTCTGGGACAACTCATCAGGCCAGGCAAATATTTTCAGAGCACAAAAGCGTGCGTTACCCATCATTTGTGGTGTCAACTCAAGAACATCATGTAGAGGGCTATTTAAGGAACTTGGGATACTTACTACTGCTTCCCAATACATTTATTCTCTAATGAAATTTGTCGTTAAAATATGTCTTCTTTACAAACCAATAGCTCAGTCCGTGGGACTAGAAAGACGAATAACTTGCATAAATATTTAAAGTCACTTACTTTGGCTTAGAAACGTGTCCAACATTCAGCAGTACACATTTTCAATAAAATGCCAGCAGCCATAAAAATTTAACTCACAATAAAGTACTGTTTGAAAAGAGTCAAAAGTTTTTTTGTTGTTGTCCAACTCCTTCTACTCCATTGATGAATTTCTTACCAGAAGTGATTGATGTAAGTTATTGTATATAATATTCAGAAATATGAATACTGTTTTCAGTTTGACTTCAGTACAAGTTTGGGCGGTGATGTAATCATCGTAAATCAGCGTCGTAAAAAAATGCACCTAGTATATTAGTATGTAGTAATGAGTTTTATGTCATATAAAATGTAAATATTCTTAAGATAATTGTTTTTCCTGACCAATTCCACATCCACAAGGGCAAATTACATTTGGGATCTGTTGAGATCTGTGGAAGGTACATTAACACATATGCTCTCTTTTTGTAAGTATATATTGTGTATTTTGTTCTGACAGGTTCTACAACCCAAGAGGAATTCCTCACTTCGAATATACTGGAACGGAAAGTACATCGAGCTAAATACGAAAAAGTCTGCTGGTCTCGATGGAATACCATTTCGGTTTTACAAAGAGTATTCTGTGGCGTTGACACCCTAGTTAGCTTGCATTAATCGCGAATCTTTAATTCAACGCAAAGTTCCTAGTGATTGGAAAAAAGCGCAGGTGACTCCCGTTTATAAGAAAGGAAAGAGAACTGACCCACACAGTTACAGGCCAATATCGTTGACATCAGTTTCCTGTAGAATTTTGGAGCATATTCTGAGTTCGAATATAATAAATTTCCTTGAAACGGAAAAGCTTCTTTCTATGAATCAGCACGGGTTTAGGTAACATCATTCATGTGAAACTCAGCTTGCCCCTTTTATTACATGACATCTTGCGAGCCATGGATGAAGGTCAACAGGCGGATTGTGTTTTTCTCCAGTTCGACGCGGTGCCACACTGCAGACCGCTAACGAAGATGCGAGCTTATGGAATAGGTTCATAGATTTGTGACTGGCTGGAAGACTTCCTAAGTAATAGAACGCAGTACGTTGTTCTCGACGGCGAGTGTTCATCAGAGACGAGAGTATCGTCAGGCGTGCCCCAGGAGAGTGTGATAGGACCGCTATTATTTTCTATCTATATAAATGATCTGAAGGACAGAGTAAGTTGTAATCTGAGGCTGTTTGCTAATGATGCTGTAGTGTATGGGAGGGTGTCGTCCTTAACTGACTGTAATAGCATACAGGATGACTTAGACAAAATCTCCATTTGGTGCGAAGAATGGCAGGTAGCTGTCAATGTAGGAAAAGGCAAGGTGATGCGCATGAGTAGAAAAAACAATCCTATAATGTTCGAATACAGCATTAGTAGTGAGCTTCTTGATGCTGTCGCTTCGTTCAAATATCTAGGCGTAACATTGCAGAGCGATATGAAATGGAACGAACATGTAAGGACAGTTGTGAGTAAGGCGGACAGCCGACTTCGTTTTATTGGGAGAATTTTTGGGAAGATGTACTTCACCTGTAAAGGAGACCGCGTATAAAACGGTTGTACGACTACATCTTGAGTATTGCTCAAGTGTTTGGTACCCGCAGCAGATCATTTTAAAGGAAGACATAGAAGCAGTTCAGAGGCGAGCAGCTAGGTTTGTTACTGGTGGGTTCGACAAATGCGCCAGTGTCACGGAAATGCTCCGGCAACTCAACTGGGGATCGCTGGAGGAAATACGATATTCTTGTCGTGAATTTCTGTTGAGGAAATTTAGAGGGCCGTAATTTGAAGCTGAGTGTAGTACGATCTTGCTGCCACATACTTATATTTCGCGTAGTGATCACAAAGACAAGATAACAGAAATTAGAGCTCGTATGGAGGCATATAGGCATTCTTTTTTTCCTCGTTCTATTTGGGAGTGGAATTGGAAAGGAAATGCCTAGTAGTGGTACAGTGTACCCTCCGCCACGCACCTTACGGTGAATTGCGGAGTATGTATGTAGATGTAGATGTAGAAACCAGTCTGCGGACTGAAGACCACAACATCATATTGTGTATTTTGTTCTGACAGGTTCTACATCCAACGGGATTTCCTCATTTCGGATCTACTGGAACGAAAAGTACATCTAACCTAAAAATAAATAAATAAATTAATTAATTAAAGAAAACTCCGACGCGGCAGGCCACGTGATCCGCAACACTGCGCTCCAAAGCGTTCGGCTACTCCGGCGCGGCTTTCCCGTTTTCCTGTCACCTGCTATACAGGTCATTTGGTGACGCACGCACGCCCGCACAGTAGGTGTGTCAACAGGGCAGGGCAGGCCAGGGCCAGCGCCCTGTTGAACCCTTTGGCCGGCACGTGGTGAACGTCACAGCGGCTGGTATCGGCTGCAGCAGATAAACTCGCAGGGCCGGAAGCGTGCGGCATCCCGCCACCTCCCTGCTACGGAGTTTACGAAGGCGTTCACTCGAGGTAGCGGTTGGCACTGTTTGCTGTCCACCGTTGTAATGACTGAGATTGCAAGGTGCTATGTAGCAACCACACCGTGTGAGTCTCAGCACTGGTCTCAATGCAATGGTTTGTACCCTACAGCTTTAGGTCGATGTACGAGGGTGTAAATGACTCGCAAACTGAGGTAGGCACGCCAGTACTGCGTTTACAAGCCTCAAAGTGTATGTACCTCGGCATCAGTCTGATGCCTCCTCGAGCTGCTTGCACATCGGCAGTCCCTTAGCGGCTTGATACGCATTTCACAGGGAACATGAGGCAAAATTAAAGTATGTGGTGTGGAGGGAGACGTGCTTTAAGACAGTCCGTGTAGTCGCTTTGGCTGCAATGCTGTGTTACCTGAGTGGTCCTCCTAGTAGGTAGGAGGACCAAGGTTCGAATCCCGGCCTCAGCACAAATTTTAATTCACTCCATCTCTTTAATACCTTTGGTATAATGATACAACGTTGTCTCAAGGAATTCAGATTGCTAGCCAGTAACTAGCATATTGTTTTTTCATCCTTTAAACAACAGGAGCATTCCTCACTTCTATAAAAGTCTCATGTGGTAATTTTACATTCTGATGATGACTTTCTAAAGTGGTCGAAATCTATATAAAACATTTTGTAATTGTTTCAAAAGTAACTTGTGGGCTGCAACTTTCAACATCAAGTAATTTGTAAGTCTAGGGAATGATGACCATAGCAGCTTGTTCCCACAGGCTTACTAACATTTGAACGTTTGTATATTATTTTGTAATTAATACAGCGTTAATGATGCATAAACGAAAAGCGTGAAACGTCTTTCCAGAAATCAATGGATAGTCGATTTGTAATAAATAATTTTCAATTCGAAAGAAAAGAATCTACTTCTTTAAATATTGAGTACATAGTGCGACGTTGCTTGGCGATTTTAATTCGTATCTGAATGTTGGCTCAAATGATAAACGCTTTTTTTGTGAAATATATTTCTCTGTCGCAAATCATGTAAGAATGGAATCTTATATATTAAAAGAAGCTCCGAAAACTGAAGTCAGTCGGGCAGACCAAACTACCCGGCCGATTTCTTCCATTTTTTTTCTTAAACGAAAGGTATTCATCCACAGATTTGTCATCAAGTATCAGAATTTACATAATTCCTTTTCCTTCCGTGCCAATCTTGGACTTTTTCAATTCTTTCCTGTTTCAAACGATCCAACAGAGCCGCATAATAGGGCCCAGTTCTGGATGTCTTTTCAAAAATTATCTATGAGGATTCTAACCCGGCGATCCCAAAAGACAGTGGCCATCACCTTTCCAGTTGACAAAACAGTCTTCGCCTTCTTTGGTGCACTCTCCCCACTCTTCGTCCATGAGTGGATTGTTGTTTGGTCTCTGGGGTGTAGCGGTGGATCCAAGTTTTTTTTTATTTTTCCACAGTTATGAATCTACGTAAAAAATACTGTGGATTGCGGTTGCACAGTGTGAGATTCTGAGCATAAATGTTCTTTCGTTTCTGTTTTTGGTCCAAAGTGAGCAGGCACGACACCCATCGCGCGCGGAGCTTCTTCATGGTCACTTTTTCATGGAGATTGCAAAGAACTCAATCAGTTGAGATGCCTACAATGTTAGCTATCTCGCGAACGTTTAATCTTAGAAGTTCCATTACTATCCCATGCAACTCATCGATGGTTTCCCGTGGCCGCGGCGGATTAGGCGTGCCTACTGGAGCGCAGTGTTGCACTGCGCCGGCAGTTCGCCGTCGGAGGTTCGAATCTCCCCTGGAACATGGATGTTTGTGCCGTTTTAGTATAAGGTAGTTCATAAGTAGTTTGTAAGATTAGGGACTGATGACCCCGTAGTTAAGTCCCATAAGCTCTACAAACATTATATATATATATATATATATATATATATATATATATATATATATATATATATATATATATTATTTATTTATTTAATTATTTTTTTTTTTTTTTTTTTTTTTTTTTTTTTTTTTTTTTTTTTTTTTTTTTTTGCATGTGTGGTGAATTCAATGGGCCGACCGGAGCGTGCTCCACTTGCAGAGCTTCTCCGAACACGTTTAAACTCACTGATCCAGAAGTAAACGGTCTTCAGTGTTGGTGAAGAACCCATCTGGACCTCATTGATATGAAAATGTTTAATGACCGCACGAAATTTGTTTTCCTCCATCCTAAGGAACTAACTATATAGTTACCACTTCAGCAAGCAGCCGTTCGAAACTTCTGTAATATCCGTGGAAATATCAGGCTTATCAACAATGGTGCAGGTTCAGGAAATTTTCCACAAATTTACCAGATTTGTCAAACCACCTTCGTTGGATTTGATAGTAGAGGACAAGGAGAAGAGGGGAGGAAGAAAGAGAGATAGAGGAGGGAGGATGAGATAGAAGAAGGACAGATGGACAGAGAGGAGTGCGGCGGCGAGAGGAAGCAAGAAGACAAACACAAGGTTGAAATATGAAAAAAAGCGCAACGTTGGGTCTTCATCTGGTATATATCGAAGGTTATCAGGAAGGTTGGAGGATAGAGCAGAGTCGTGGAGCGTCCTGTGTGTTTACTGATTCGGTGAACACCCGGAAAAAATCTGGCCCTGACGAAAGTAAATAAATAAATGACGTAGAAAGTGTTATTTCGTTCATTCTTCTATCAGATCATTTTATATGCACATTCAATTTTTATAGCATGAGAAACGTTTTACGTCGCGGAGGCAGCACGTGTGGCTGAGTTCCCACTGACGCGATCAGTCGCGCGCGACAAGTCGCGCATTGCCGCGTGCGGCTGTTGATTCCACGGCTGTTGATTCCACGGCTGTTGTTTCGCGGCCAAGCAAACCAGGAGCAGCAAGCGGACACAACCCACTGCCGCGGCCGGCAGCGCGCGACACAGGACGAGGTAGTGCGGAAAGGGCGCTATCAGAGAACTTCATCGATACAGAGTTGCTTATAATGGATGTGAAACAAAAACCAGCACTATGGTACTGTACTATAAAGGAATACAGTGACAAAAATAAACGAAATCCTTTGTGGGAAGAAATAGTGGAGAGTTTTGGAGGTCAGCTACAGGATGTGGAAGATAACAAAACACTTTGTGAGTATGAACAGTTGTGTATTTTCAGACTTTTATGTACATGGATTTCTAAATTTAACATAGTTATAGTGGGGAGGGGTGGGCAAGTTTGAAGCCCTTACTCTTACGGGAATTAGTTTCATAACTACGAGTTTGAGTACTGTGTGCAGGGCGAAGCTGGGAATTTGTATCTGACGGGAGGCGTGCCTAGGTAGTCCTTGTAGGTGCGGTGATCACTGTGCCCCCATTGGTGTAGGGGTCAGCGCAACTGCCTAGAAAGCAGGAGACCCGTGTTCGAATCCCGGCTGGTTACACATTTTCAGCTTTGCCTAATCGCAGTTGATGTCATATATTCTATGAATAATAAATAATAACAACTGCAGGATCAGAAGTGACGTCTGGTCTTTCGGAACAGGCGCCACATGTATATATATTTATTTGTATTGCCATGAAACCTGACCTTCGTTAATAAAATATGTAGCAAAGAAATCTCGGTAAGATGCAGGACGTCTTGCATGTTGTTTGAAAACAATGTAATCCGTCATAGTCTCTATCTCTGATACTAATGACATTCTGTAAACCTTAACAAGTCTTGACAATATCAGTTGCAAAAACAATTTTTACATCTAGCGAACGATGCAAAATTCGCCATTTATTAGATAATATCCCGAAAGTACATTGGATGTATCGTCGAGCACGACTAAGCCTGTGCCGCGCAGGAGTAGCCGAGCGATCTGGAGCGCCACGTTGCGGATCGCGCGGCCTCCCACGTCGGTGGTTCGAATCCTCCCTCGGGCATGGATGTTTGTGTTGTCTTTAGTATAAGTTAGTTCATAAGTAGTTTGTATGTTTAGGGACTGATGACCCCACAGTTAAGTCCCATAAGCCTTACAAACATAAATTTGACTAAGCCTGTAATTGAAAATCCTTTTTGCAGCAGTTAAATTAATGCCGGAATATGGACGCATCACGTGTTCTGAAACAGGGAAAGCCTCGTCAGCAACAAATACGTACTGCATTGGTGTAGTATTGCTTGTAGATATAGGACTCTTATGTGGAATTTGCAGTTCACCATTTATAAGTTTCTGGTAGATGGCAGAATCTTTGAATATTGAAGAATCACTGCACTTTCCGTAGGCTCCAACATCAATGCTGATGAACTTGTAATCTGCATCACAAATAGCAAGTACCACAATGGAAAAATATCTCTTGTAATACAGAGATTCGCTACGAGATGGCTGTATGATTCTTATGTGCTTTCCATCGACAGCACCTATACAGCGCTTGTCAAACGTTTCTGCAATGTTCTTCCATTCTTTCTCTGTGAGTTCCCGTAAACGTATGTTAGTCACTCTGGATATAGCAGAACAAACCTGCCTTACAGCGCTTGTCAAACGTTTCTGCAATGTTCTTCCATTCTTTCTCTGTGAGTTCCCGTAAACGTATGTTAGTCACTCTGGATATAGCAGAACAAACCTGCCTTACAGCGCTTGTCAAACGTTTCTGCAATGTTCTTCCATTCTTTCTCTGTGAGTTCCCGTAAACGTATGTTAGTCACTCTGGATATAGCAGAACAAACCTGCCTTACAATAGTGCAGAGTGGCTACCTCTTCAGAGTCCATTTCTAAACTGAAACGAATTCCTGTCGCGTGCAGTCGTATGCAAAAAGTCGCGCTTAAGAAGTCGCGCGCGAAAAGTCGCGTGCGACTGGTCGCGTCAGTGGGAGTTCGAGTCGTACCCAGCCCCTTAATATACACTGCAGTGGCCGTAGCGTTGCAATTCTCTTCTGAACCCCCTGGAGGCAGCAAATGGGCGCTCCCGTGGCAGGGAGGGGCGAGGGGAAACGCCGTTTTTACCATTGACTTTGGAGCTGGTAGAGACGCCAGCTCCTGGCTACTCGAGCTCTGGCGGTTACGCACGAATGGTCCCGAAGCAAAGACAATGAGGCTACTGGGCACTTTGCCTTCTCAAAGGCAAATCCTCCATTAAGGCATTAAGGATTGAAGATTCATAAGAAAACACGCCATATTTCACAAAAGATATGTATAAATATATGTACAAGCCTTAAGAAGATCCGATAATGAAAAATAATGAAGTTACTATTCTCGACCAATGAAGAATAGCCGTGTCTCTAGCGGCATCGCGTTGCGTCGTCGAAGGTAGGCATTTTTTTTAAACCCAATCTTCTTTGTAACAGATACTGGAACGACAATGACTTTTCTATTGTTACTTTGCAGATATATTTGGACGTGTAGAAGTGTGTAAGTATTTTGAAGGTAAATGACATTTATACTCTTCGTTGTAACAAATATTTAACAGTTTCAAAAGATGAAGGGAAGAGCAGCCTTTGCGCATGAGTAAGGTTAGGAGGGGGTGCTGCTTGCAGTGTAACACGACCCGAAAGTAGATTGTAACACATTCGTTATATTACAGTTACTTAACAATGTAATATGTTTATGATCACTTATGGCTTCACTGTACTAGGTTTAGATGTAATACCAATGTGCGACGAATGAAAATTTGTGCCCGGCCGGGATTCGAAGCCGGGATCTCCTCCTGCCGGCCGCTGTGGACGAGCGGTCTGCGGCGCGCCAGTCACGGTCTGAACGGCCACTACGGTCGGTGGTTCGAATCCCCCCTCGGGCATGGATATTTGTGCCGTCCTTAGTATTAGCTAGTTTGTAAGTTTAGGGACTGATGCCCCCGTAGTTAAGTCCCATAAGCTCTACAAATATTTGAACATTTGATTTGATCTCCTCCTTACTAGTCAGACGCGTTGACCACTCCGCCCCCGAGGACACAGTGACCAGCCCGACTGCAGAGGACTCTACCCTGCACGTCTCCCGCCACACCCAAATCTCCATTCGCCACGCTGTCTCTTTCCTGTTACCACAGCCTGTTTGTTCTGTAATGCTCGAAGCCACAATACTGTATTCCCGCATCAGGGAGAACAGACCATGAGGTTTCGAGACACAATTAATTGTCGTCAGGAGCCCTGCCTCGGCTTGTATACAATTATATATTATTGACAACGTTACAGCGTTCATTTTTAATTAAATAAATCGCAATTTGCGATCACTCATGGCTTTACTGTACTAGGTTTAGATGTAATATCAATCTAATAAGAAAGAGACAGCGTGGCGAATGGAGATTTGGGTGTGGCGGGAGACGTGCAGGGAAGAGTCCTCTGCAGTCTGATTGGTTACTGTGTCCTCCGTGGCGGAGTGATCAGCGCGTCAGTCTAGTAAGCAGGAGATCCGGGTTCGAATCCCGGTCTGGTACAAATTTTCTCTCGCTGCACTTTGGTATTCCATCTAGACCTAGTACAGTGAAGCCATAACTGATCGCAAATTGCGATTTATTTCATTCATTGGACGCTGTAACGTCGTCAAAAATATATAAGTGTGATAAGTTGCTTACTGTATCTTAGTGTTCATGTGCATGTGTTCTTGGTGTTTATTATCAAAGAAAATGTTCAGCTTTAAGCTTGGAACAAGAGCGTGAAATAAAGAAGCTTGGAAAGCATCGACGCTCCGAAGCGAGGTTTGGGGATTGGGGGGTGGGGGTCGGCTTCACTACCAAGATCCGGCACTCAAAGAAGTGAACCCCCAATTATGTGTAGCACCAGCTGACACTGATACAACTACTGATCCACAGCGCGCTAACGTCAGGCCGGACCCCGGTCTCGGGAAGAAGTGAATTAAAACGCCAGCTTCTGGGAACGACGTGCAGTGCCCGGGCGCCCGTCATAGCGTACACACACACTCTCATTAAGAGGGTCGTCTTTTTTCGCCGGCAGCCGGCGTGTGTCACCAGCGCCTAACGATAATTGCCCGGAGCAGTAGCGGCGCTGTGAGTCACGCCCGGCTCGGCAATTAACACGCGCGATATCCTCACCGCACACACACACACACACACACACACACACACGCCAGCGACGCCTGCCGTAATTGGTTGTCGCGCGGTAATCGCATCAAGCTGGCAGCCGTCTGGCTCCACAGGGGGGAGGAGACGTCCCAAACTGGTTTGGGCAGCGCTGCCGGGCGACCAGAGAGCGACCACTGTGCGCTGCTGGCGGGCACGGCGGCTGACAGCCAGGCGCCCGCTGTGGCTGCAGCTAGCAGCGCCGCTCCCTCATTTACATAGCGGGCGCGCTCTGACGCACCCGGCGCTTTATTTGACGCCTATTTAGCAACAGCGCGCGCTGCTTCGGATTACACTTCAGCCGGCGTGACAGCGGCTCGGCTCACTGCGGGCATCGCAACTCGTCCCTCGCTCGCCAACTCATGCGGCCAGCGGCAGAGATTTATCGCACCTTTGTCTCGTCCTGCTGTCCTGCCCCGAGTACCTTCACTACCTCTTCTGCCAATCCTCGTCTGAGACGTACGTGTCCTCGTATCTAGGCCAGGTAAACTGTTGCTATCCCCCTCCCAATAACCCTCACACCACCATTCCCTTTTATTATTCTACTAGCTTAATAGCCGCTGCTTCGCAAGCGTAGACTGGATGGTCTGCATTGTTTATTCTTCTAAATATAACTTTTCATAGATGTCCTGTCAAACAGGACACAGTTTGTATTAATCGATGGTAAGCCGGCCGCGGTGGCCGAGGAGACTAAGGCGTCCAGTCACGGTCTGCACGGCCACTACGGTCGGGGGTTCGAATCCCCCCTCGGGCATGGATATTTGTGCCGTCCTAGTTCGTAAGTAGTTCATAAGTAGTTTGTAGGTTTAGGGACTGATGACCCCGTAGTTAAGTCTCATAGACTATACAAACATTTGAACATTTGAATCGATGGTAACGCATCGACTGAAACAAACGTAATATCGGGCGTTCCTCAGGGTGCTGCTATTGGTCCTCTGCTGTACCTTATTTACATAAACGATTTGGGGAAAATCTGAGCAGCTCTCTTAAGTTGTTTGCAGCTTTCGCCGTCATTTATCGTATAGTAAAATCAGCTGAAGATCAAACTGAAAAACAATCTAAATAAGATATCACTATGGTGAAAAAACTGGCAATTGACTTTAAATAACGAGAGCTGTGAAGTCGTCCACATGAGTACGAAAAGAAATCTGTTAAACTTTGTCTACAAGATAAATCTATCAAAAGTGAAGGCCGTAAACTCCACTAAATACCTAGGAATTACTATTACTTCAAACTTAATTTGGAAAGAACACGTAGATACTGTCGTAGGAAAGGCGAACCAGAGACTGCGTTTTATAGGCAGAACCCTTAAAAGATGCAACAGAACTACTAAAGAAACTGCATACACTACGCTTGTCCGTCCATTTTTGGAGTATTGCAGCCCAGTGTGGGATGCTTATCAGGTGGGTTTGACGGAGGACGTCGAAAGAGTCCAAAGAAGGGCAGCTCGTTTAGTATTGTCACGATACAAGGGAGACAGCGTTACGGAAATGATACAGGATCTGGGATGGGAATCATTACAACAACGGTGCTTATCGCTGCGGCGTGGGCTACTAGCGAAACTCCAATGGCCAACATTCTCCTCCGAATGCGAAAATATATTGTTGACTACCATTTACACATGTAGAATTGATCATCAGAATAAAATACGAGAAATCAGAGCTCGAACGGGGAGATTCAGTTGTTCTTTTCTCCCGCGCGATATTAGAGAATGGAATGGAAGATAAATAGTATGAAGGTGGTTCGATGAACCCTCTGCCAGGCAAATGTTATTTGCAGAGTATCGCATGTAGATGTACATGTATATGTAGCTTCAAAAATGCTGTCCTAACCAAGTATTCTGATGCAACTTGCCACCTCCTATTGCACCATTGATAGCAGAATTCAAAACATCTCGATACACATTTTTTTAATTATAACCATTGTTGCAAATCCAAATTTTCGCATTTCTAGCATCAAAATAGTCTTAGTAGCACCCTTAAAAGATATTTCCTCATTCCACCCGCTTAATGTTGAATTTCCAAAAACATCGAAACACGAGTTTTTAAAATTCCAGTAAAAAAATCTAAATCCGAAGTTTTGTATTTCTTGGTTCAAAATTGCCGCAATAACAACGTATTCTTAAAAACCGTTAATCCCATATTTCATCTCATGGGGTAGGGAATACCGAAAAATCGATGATACCTACAGTGTAAGATATCAACGTCTACAAATTTCAAGTTTCTATCGTCTGTAGATTCACTTTTCAGTGCTGTTTTCTGTCTCTTAGAAACCGATCGAGTACGCGAAATTTCTTTGTTACACTTTGGAATCTTTCTTGTTAGTTTTACTTTTCAAACTGCAATATGCACTTATTTTTCTTTTTCCGTACGCTTGTTGCAGAAAAAAAAAAACTGAAGACTGTGCATCACGTTTCGCTGATATAACCTCTTTGCTATTATAGTGTCAAAAGTCATCGCTGGTCTTCAGTCCAAATTTTATATAAGCTGACGACTGTCAACCACAAAATCTTCCACTCTCTGCTATGGTGTACAACACGAGACTTTGTACTACAACAACACAGATAGTTCGTCTCCATTGTGTAGTTTGCTGAAGAGCAAAATATTGACACCCACATGTAGAATTTTATATAAGTCGGTAACTTTCAACTCCCATATCGCTCACCCCCGTTTTGTTATCAACCCCCTACCACAATAGTGCATAATGGGAGACTTATACCTACTTCCACACACAAACACTATTCGTTTGCGATGTGTAGTTTTGGGTGAAGAGTGAAATATTGGCACAAACACCTCAATTTTTATATACATTAAGATCATTTTTAGCCTTTTTTCGGATTAAATGGAAAAGAAGGAAAAGCACACATTGATAATATGTGTTATTTCACAAGGCGTTGCGAATAAGAACTGGATACAATCCTCTGTGGCCCACTGGAATAGCTCCATTATTTATGTACCCAATTTTTAAATTTATCTCATACTTTCTGAAGCCCAGCATTTGCACGGTTATTTTATTATTCCAGCCTTTAGTTAGTACTTGCTCTAACCCTTCTTTCTCTGTCCGTGTCTCCAAACATGTTAAAATCATGGAAAAATATATAAGTAATAATTCAGTCTTGCATAAGTTACGAAATTACAAGTGCAATATCCAAACAAAGATAGGTCGTTAAGAAAATACAAATGATATGTAACATTCATTTAATTAAATACTTGAATATAAACTTTTTTTTTTTTTTTTTTTTTTTTTACTTCTGCAGCGTCCAAGCAAGCGACTTAAAGTTGTCCATATGAGAAACAGGGAAACATAAAATCCACTCTGCATAATTTAGTAGACTGCCCAGTTATTTATTGATTATAATAGAAAATGCATGTCTCACTAGAAACGGCAGCCTCTATCGGAAATAATGAGCCTTGCAGCTTTATAGAAGTCTACTGCTTTCACCTGCAGCCGTGTGCGCTTCACAGTTCATAGTTGGTTCAAAGTTGACAAAAGCATTCAGCTTTCAGAAATTTTCTGAAGCTGACTGGAATACAGTCTTATAAATATGCTATTGTTTTAAAACTTGGTGTATGATGCGAAAGGTTTTTACCCACCCCAGTACATATGATCTCATATTTATTAAATTATTTGTTGTACAACTGTATAATTTTGCAGTTATATATTCATTTGAATAAGTACATTATCGTTCTTACCACTAAAGCAGTTGTTACTTCATTATAAGGAATATGGCTACCAAATTCGGCTGATATCGATCCATGGGGTTTAAGAGGAAATGTGCAGCATTGTCACATGATGGTGTGGTTTTTCGCGCATCCCATTGTTCATGGCGTCATATCTCATGAACTGTAAGTTGTAGGTGACCTTTACACTTACGGCAACCGTCCTCATCGTTAAAGGTCAAGTGTTCAAAATTTCATTAAGATTAGAACAAGACTGTAACTTTGTATGAAATACATACACACCAACAAACACAGGGGCACTCTGTCTCATATATAATAAAGATTGCAAAATATATAAATCTTATAATAGGGAAACCTTGTTAGAAATAAGAAAGAGGTAATTATGCAGAGATAGACACATGTCAAAATTTTTATTACTCATGAAGACAGAAACTGACATGTTGTACGGCAATCTGCTAGACATACTGAACTGAGATTGCAGCAGTACCCCTAATAACCGGTAACTCGACCTCTTGCACTGTCCCATGTCTGTATTCGTCATGGAATGCTGTCTACTAGATCATCAAGATACTCTTGGTCCAGATTCTCCCAATCCCGATCGGCGATTCGCCGAAGATCTCTCAGATTGGTTACTGATTCGTGCAAAACCACCTCAATGTATCGCAGACATTTTCGATAGGGATTATTCTGGAAAATATTGTAGCCATTGTA
Organism: Locusta migratoria; assembly: GCA_026315105.1. Taxonomy (NCBI): domain Eukaryota; kingdom Metazoa; phylum Arthropoda; class Insecta; order Orthoptera; family Acrididae; genus Locusta; species Locusta migratoria. The sequence continues at coordinate 58,519,002 of CM048746.1, read as the reverse complement.
ATCTGGCGACTTCGTTATCATGAAGGAACGCACTCACCACATATGCACGCTAAGCACTTGTCGTTCGTCAAGACGAATTCCCCACTGTGACGCTTCAGAAATGGTTCCACTATAAGTCGCATGATGTCATCTTTGTCCTGCCGTATGATTGCTTTCTACGACCACCAGTGGTCCAAACAATTCCACCTCAGTACGTCAGGGAACGACCACATTGCCGCACTTCCTGGATGGTCTGCCTAAGACGTTGATACTGATGAGGCTGCCTCCAAAACCTCTCTGACGACTGTCTGGTTGAAGGCCGATCAGCGAATAGCGCTTTGTGCCAATTCTAACGAGTCCATTCTGCGAGCTGTTGGGCCCATCTTCACCTCGTAGCATGGTGTCCGGGTGTCAAAGCTGGGCCTTGCCATGGTCGTCGGGAGTGAAGTTGCGTGTCATGCAGCCTAATACGTACAGTACGAGCTAAAGGACGCCGTCATGTGGCTGCACTAATATCTTTATTCAGCGGGGCGGCTTTCCTGTCAAGAGTCCTTATAGCAGTGGGCATCAGCTGCTGCGAAAGCCTTTGGGAGTTCAGAGTGTAATGTGTATGGCCTGGAAAGTCTCGTTTGTTTATATTAATGAAGGGTACGATACCATATTTGATCGTAGTATTGTGCCCTAATATTCCATGTTTATATTATACTAGCTGAAAACCCGGTTGAGCCCGGGTATTTATTTCTTTCTGCTTTGAATTTGTACTTATCATATCTTTCCTCTCTCTGTCCTTCTCCTTTTCTCTAAAAACATGCTATATTTATTGGAGAATAAATACGAAATAAGGCTGTCTCGCATAATGCACAAAATTATAAGTATCGAAACAAAGAATGACAGCAATAAAAACACAAATGACATATAAAATGCATACGATCTCATATTTAATGAGTTATATATTGTACAATTGTATAATTTTGCAGGTACTTGTTCATTTGTATAAGTGCTGTATATATGTATTAAAAGAAATTTCTTTTTTACTGCTTAATTTATTTATTATGGTATTTCGTTATTCGTATGCTCATCCTTACAGAGAAGGCGTTGAAGACATTGCAACAAGCATAGACCAAAGATATGGTCTGTGGCATCACGTTTCGCAGTATGTAACCTCCTTGCTATAGAGTCGCAAATGTCATCGCTGGCCTTCAGTCCGATTTTTTAAATAATTTGACGACTTTCAACCACCATATCTGCCACCCCCTTATAGGTATTGGCATGAAACTGCTATGGTGTACAACGGGAGATTTCGGACAATAATTAAACACAGACCATTCGTTTGCGTTCTGTAGTTTTCGTTGCAGAGCAAGATATTAACACACACACCCCTCCCCCCCCCCACACACGTAGAATTTTATATACACCGATAACTTTCCATCCCAATATACTCCACCCTTTTATCATTATCAACCCTCGAGCAACAATGCAACCAATAAAACCATTTTCAAAGAGTAAATATAATTTTCAAAGAGTAATTATTGTTCCGCATTTCGCGTTATATTCTTCAAATTACTAAATATATATCACATCGCTATAAAACCATACCTAAAACCTTCCTCAGGTATAAATTAGAAACTATACAAATATTTAAGTCTTTGTGTCTTGTCATTCAGACGTGATAAGCGTACACCGATCAGACATTCACATTTATAGATAAGCATTTTATGGCACTTCTGGCGGGTCTCATAGATTATCACTTTCATTACTTGGGTATTTTAATGAACTAAATAAATTAATTAATTATTGAAAGTCGTAATCTTAATGTTGGACAATAATGTGTTTGTTAATGAAATTAATAACTAACAATATCGGAGGTCCTCTGTAATGTATTGTCCGTAATGTAATACTTTTCTGACTGTAGAATTGATAAGTTGCTTTGATTTAACAATTTTAAATAATGTAAACATATATTAATACTACGCTAATTGTTGTTTACTTACGATTTTTGTATTGTTATGTTTTGATATGAAAAACTTATTATTACATTTGTCATGATTTTGTGTATCTTTACGTAAAGCAAGATTTATATATGTTTCATGAACATTTTTTTTTTTTACATTACATATTGTAACTTCCGTATTCTAGAATGTTCTCGAAAGTATAACTTCAGCAGTCAGTTGTAAAGTAGTATCACTTTGAACAGTCAGTAATAACTTAGTCTTGAGTCAGTATGGAAGTGAGTGGTGAAGTAGTGTTACTTTTGTCATCATGTAACAAGCAGTCTTAAATATGTACTTCTATTTGTGCTTCATCAAGAATCAAAATAAATTCGTTAAAAATTGAACGTGTAATATTGAAAGTTTCCATGACGTATAAAAACCCGATGACCTTATATTTTTTGAAGATTTAATGGCAGGCGAGCTACGAAATCTACGAGACCACTGAAGAACTGAAAAAGGTGAAGTATTCATAATGTGGCTTTAATGCAAGTGCATAAAAATAACGACACAAGAGCCAAGCCGTGGACAGTTCCCGTATCTGTGTTTGTATAGCTTATGGGACTTAACTACGGGGCCATCAGTCCCTAAACTTACAAACTACTTATGAACTAGCTAACACTAAGGACGGCACAAACATTCATGCCCGATGGGGGATTCGAATCCCCGACCGTAGTGCCTTATCGGTGTACCTGCTCCAGGTCTGAACGACAGGTTTCTCCTGACCCAACGTAATAATGCGGGCATGATCAAACTTCTAAATCGACTTTCTAGGCTTGTGGAACTTCAGTCACCATACCAGTGTACTTCTTTCGTAGTGTTATGACTGGAACTGATCATCGTTCGTCTTACTCCATCGCATTAACACTGCTTATGAGAGGCTGTTTATATCTGCGTGCGCTATGAGAGATGTCTGTGGACAATTTGCTAATGTTCCTGATGTAATTCACACATTCGACGTTCAGGAGACCTTGCAGCCAAGGTGATACAAGACTGTTTTTGATGTATGAATTTCAGAAACTAAGTAGAAGGAAACGGTGTTTCAAAATTTTAAAGCAATCTGGCAATACATTTCGGAGATTTATGATCCTGCACAAACAAATATTTACGTACTTTGTATTAATATTGATTTCCGGGTGTGTCTTTATTCCCTTGTTATCTTAATCCAACACCTTCTACCCTCTTTACCCATGGTTTCTACCCTACTCTTTTCCCATTTCCATTTCGTTGTCATGCAGCTCATTCCTGAGTTTGTCGTATCTCCTGAACTATGTACCCCAAAATAACACGATTTTCAAGGTAAGAAAAATGGAATATTAGGAAATTGCGAAATGCGTTGCGGTTGGAGTTGGTAGTAAAGAAGTAATGAACTACAACATCGTAAGTACAGGATCAGATTTTCATGCATTTACTGTTACGGATGTCGTGTCTACTGCAGTACGGATCTTACTACCGACGGTAGGAAGGTTTTGACCTTATACCTAATGAACTATGTGAGGCACTCCTATATAATTTCGGAGGTACATTCAGTGACATGCGTTTATACTATGTGCAAAATGTCTTACGAATTCAATTATTGGAAGAAATAAATCGTAACGTTGTCACAAACAGCGGAAAGGTAGTAAGTGATAAACTTCTTTCCTTTTATAATTATTCTGGGATTGTCAATGAGACAAAGTTTAAGAAACGTTTGAAACTATGTAGAAAGTGTTTTACAAGTGGTTCTCCCAACCCAGATAGTGGATTAATAAAATGTCATTATTCGTGCATTAGCTATAGGGAAAGAATCTGTAACAGCAAATGTGAATGCGTTAATGAAGGCTAGTGAAGACGTGGGTCTGAGGATAAGTGAAGACAAAACTAAGTATTTGGTTACTGGTAGAATGACAATAGCATTAGATCAGGATATGTTAAGAGTTGGTTACCCGCAGTTTGAAACATGGAATGCGTTTAAGTATTTAGGTGTGGAGATTACATCGAGAAATGAGATTGAATCCAAGCTGAGGGAGAGATTACGGACTGGAAATGCTTGCTACTTCTCACTGAATAAATTAGTTACTCTCATCACGGTTATTAATTTAAAGATCAGAATATACAAAACTATTATTCTTCCACTTGAGACGTATGTGTGTGAAACTTAGTCGCTTACTTTGCATAATGAAAAAGCGTTTCGAGCACTGAAAAACAAAATTTTGAAGAAAATTTTTGGAGCAAAAAGGGATGACATTAGCGGAGAGTGGCGAAAACTGAATAACAAAGAAGTTCACGAACTCTGTTAAAGTCCTAACATAATCAGTGCTATTAACTCACGTAGGCTGCGATTGGCGAGTCACGTAGCTCTAACGGATGAAATTATTTTTGAGAGCGATCTAGACTGCCTTGTAACTTGAATTGACGAATACATGAAGGCAGGAAAGCGCGAAAAGTATTGGTAGGGCACTCCGAGGGAAAACGACCTATAGGCGTAGATCGAAGGACAACGTGAAGGCCGATTTGATGAGCCTAGGTATTGAAAGCGTCTGGAAGGAAATGAAATGAAATGTTTGTAGAGTCTATGGGACTTAACTACGGGGTCATCAGTCCCTAAACTTACAAACTACTTATGAACTAGGACGGCACAAATATCCATGCCCGAGGGGGGATTCGAACCCCCGACCGTAGTGGCCGTGCAGACCGTGACTGGAGCGCCTTAGTCCCCTCGGCCACCGCGGCCGGCTGGAAGGAAATAGCCAAAGATAAGGACAGATGGCGAAAACATGTTGCCGCAGTGATGGACTTTCAAGTCCGGTATGACCAGTAGGTAAGTACGTAAATATGCGTGCTTCATATGGTGGACCAGTTTTCGCTGTTCATATCTCCTCTGTTGTATGTATTTTTGTCCCCCATAGCGATAGTGTCCTAACCATACGAAATAAGTTGTTTTTTTTTTTTTTTTTTTTTTTTTTTTTTTTTTTTTTTTTTTTAAATCATTACTGTATAAGATATAGAACATTACCAGTATTTCGCGAATTTCATGGTTTATGACGTCATATCTGCTAAACTAGGTGTCGCAGGTGGATCTTAACCACACAGCGATTGTTGACTGATAGTAAAGAATATGAGTACTCTGTCTGATTAAAATTGAACCAACAGTGTAGGAGAACACTATGCTTACCCTTAGAACTTTGCATACAGAGCTCACACAGTATCAGGTGCAGATATACCGCCTCAATAGTTCGCTCACCTACAGTGGAGAACAAAGAAGACGCGCCTACAAAATCTCTTGCTGTTTACTAATTTCTTTAAAATACCAGGAATTCTTAGCAATTTTAAGGTGAAAGTGATTTTACGTGCATTACATAAGACTTTCGACTTTCTGGTGGTTTCAGTGAAACACAGCTTGTTACAGCGAAAGAGTGGAATCTACAAAATTACCTGTCGACGTGGTATGGCTTATAAAGGCCAAACAACGCGCACCGTGGAAGAATGCCGCACAGAACACAAACGCAGCACACACCTTTTGCAACTAAGCCACGCTCCTGTTTCTGAATCGTGGCCTGCTAGTATGCTGTTCAGCTTCGGCACTCCTTTTATTATTTACAATTTTCTCAAAAAATGTTCAAATGTTTGTACAGTCTATGGGACTTAACTACGGGGTCATCAGTCCCTAAACTTACAAACTACTTATGAACTACTTGCGAACTTGGACGGCACAAATAGCCATGCCCGAGGGGGTATTCGAACCCCCAACCGTAGTGGCCGTGCAGACCGTGAATGGAGCGCCTTAGTCCCCTCGGCCACCGCGGCCGGCCAATTTTCTCATATTTCTGAATTAATGCTATTACATTCTGTTTTTATAACTAAATTTTGTATAATTTTAAATTGATAAGGGAATAAAGAAAATTTCTCTGTGTATTTTCACTGTACTGTTTTTAAAGAAAACTCCTTTTGCTACTGGAAATGAAGGATTTTTATTTTTATAATTTCACCCATACGCGTTATGCCTTTGTCACAAGGTATAATCAGCGGGTGGCCTGAAATATTTAACATGTCTATGTTTACACATAAAGGTTGGGTTTCTTACATATGTACAAAACATTTCGTTCCTGATTCAAAACAGTTCGCTGTTTGCTATAAAATGGTGTACTTACAGCACTTGCTACTCCACATCAGTCTCTTTCCAGTAACCAGGACGAAGTGTTCCACTGTTTTCTGGAAAATGTCGCATTTTTCTGGTTCCACTGTCATCTGCTGCCATACTGTGTCCACTGTAGTTTGTTTTGTAGTGTTGCCAACTTTCTCATCTTATTTGAAATTCAACTATTTCATTGAAAGTGTGTTGAAGGTATATTTGTGTGTGTGTGTGTGTGTGTGTGTGTGTGTGTGTGTGTGCGAAACGCGTATGGATGAATTATAAAAATAAAAACCCTTGATATGCAATAGCAAAAGGCGCTTTCTTAAAAAAAAAGAAAGTACGGTGAAAATACATAGTATTCAGCTGCTGCTCAAATGGCCACTAAAAGCAAAGAATTTCTCTGGTATAATATCAGCATCTTTTGTCGGAAGTTGTTGGAGAGAAGTCTGTACATATGTTATTACTTAAGAGTTGTTTGAAACTTAATAACTTATACTATTCCGTGTGAAATACGTTTCAAATTAACATATTGGAATGGCATTCCCAGCAAAGAACGTAAATGGGAGCAATCCCGTCTTGTTCCTTTAAAGCGCTCAGCTAACACAGCTTTACCAATGATGCTCCCACATGGTCTGTCTTCAAGCACGTCTTCCTTCCTAGTAAGCAGGAGGTCCGGGGTTCGAATCCCGGTTACAGCACAAATTTTAATTCAAAGCCTCTCCTTATATTGATTAGCTTTGCTATAAGGAGACAATGCAAGTCTCGAATTATTGTTGATATTTATATCACCTCTACCTGAGGAACATGGCGGGATTGTTCCCACTCACATTCTTTGCTGGGGTGCTATTCCAATATAGGAGAGCCTTGGCTATTAGATACGTATTTCACACGGAACCTGGAGTCAGAATTAAAGTATGTGATGTGGAGGAAGACGTGCTTGAAGACAGTCCATAAGGCTGTGCTAGGTGAGAGGTTTGAATTATATGCCTAGTTAGTAGGAGGTCTGTGGTTCGAATCGTGGCCAGAGCACAAATTTTGATTCAAAGCCTCTCCTTATATTCAATACTTTTTGTTTAATTAGACAAAGGATGTCTCAATGATTTGAATTATTGTTGCTTATACTTATCTGTTTCTTGTAATAGTACTTCGAGCTGGGCGCTACATTTAATGCTTATATCTATGTATGGTTAGGTGTGTGTGTATTTCCTGTGTTTTGTGTAGCGAGATTTGGGATGACAGGGGTAAGACGGAATGTTGCGGTGATGTGAGCTTGTACTATGTCAGGTTTCGTTATTTTGTTGCCGTTTGTCTAAGTTGGGTGACTTCGTCTCTTGATGCATCAGTTCATTCATTGTGAGTGCGAGGTCTGGGAACTCCCTGTAGGTAATGTGTGCTACTTTTTGCGCTGGATTTGTGTATTTGAATTTGGGTCGCCTAATCATGCGAGGTTTGGTCGTAATTACTTCTTCCACATCGGGTCTACTGTGGAGGACATGGGCTCCATATTTGGCTCTTAATAGTGTGAGCCTGAATTGTAGCGGCGTCATTTTCGTCAGTCTGTATGCCTCTTATTTGCGTTGAAAAGGTCTTGAACGCAAAGGGTATTTTACTTTACCGGTTTTGACCTTATTTTAGACCATCTTCGGGATACAACTGAACTACTTAAAGGTGCGTACTGTTGCCAAAATTTGACACTGAGCTATACGTTAGGTTTTTGTGCACTGTTTTTAATAAACAGGGGCTCCTTATTTTTTGATTTATAGTCTTTTAGTTCTCAGCCTACTGTACTTAATGTATACATAATTAGAAATTTATATAATACTGACAACTCGCAGCCTTTTCGCATTGTCAGCTGCTGACATAATTCAAAGATAGCGCGAAATTCACACGCCATTTAACTAATGCTCTTCGTAATTAATGCACTGGGATTACGGCTGAGATAATAGTGTAGATTGAAAGAAAGTACCAACAACTGTGTTCAGAGTTTTTAATTAAGCGACCGGTTTCGGTGCTATATCTGCACCATCATCAGGCTGTCACAAGTAATAGTGCATTTAAAAGGTGTGGCCGTTGACATCGGTAATCGTAAATGTCATCCTCCTTGCATGACAGGTATCAAACTACAAGTTTTAGTTTGATAGCTGTCATGCAAGGACGAAGAAATTTACGGTTACCGGTATCAACGGCCACATCTTTTTAATGCGCTATTACACCATCAAAAACCGCAAAGAATTTATTGATGCTCTTGTTGACATGAAATGGCCCAATAACTGTATTTTGGTATCATTTGATATTGTAAATTTGTACACGAATGTACCTGTTGTAGAAACTATTCGTATCATCGAAGCTAACTTCAAAGATCAAAATGTCCTCAATAATGAAGAAATAGATGAATTTGTTAGACTACTACACACTGCACTTAAGTATAATATTTTCACATTTAACAATAAGCTGTACCAACAGGTAGAGGGATTAGCCATGGGCAACTGCCTAGCAGGTAGCATGGCTGACATTTTTATTAACACTTTAGAAAATGAATTTTTCAGAAAGTTTCCCGACGTCCATAAGAATATTATGTTCTACAAACGATACGTGGATGACATCTTCCTCATATATCAAGGGAGACCAGCAGACATTCCTTACATTCAGGGCCTCTTAAACAGTTTACATATTAACATCAGTTTCACCTATGAATTACAAGATGACAATGGTAACATTTTACCTGGATTTGTCTATCAAAATCGTAGACAATGAAGTGTCCTTTGATATATTTAGGAAACCTACAGCCACCGATAGTATTGTTCACTGTTCCTCTTGTCACCCAGTTAGCCAGAAACATAGTTACTTCACATCTATGATTAACAGAATTGTTCAAACTCCACTGTCTGATCAAGCAGTTCAGAGAGAGTTGCAAATCTTAGAGTATGTGGCAAATACCAATGGCTATGACCCTTGTTTAATAAAGAGACTATTTAAACAGAGAACTGACAAGTCAAAACCTTTGACTTCACTAAGCAATGTAGAGAAACCTATTTATATTAAGATGCCTTTCTTTGGCAACATCTCTTACCAACTTGCAAATTTGCTTAAGAAATATGGCATGACAGCAGCTTTCTGTACTAAGAGTACAATTAGCCAACTACTCCTACACAATGAGCAACAAACAGGTAGCAGTAATGCACTACTTAAATCTGGGGTCTACCAAATAAATTGTGAAAACTGTCCAGCAAGTTATATTGGCCAGACTGGCAGAGCATTTAAAACTAGATTTAGGGAACACCTCCCTAACAAAAAAGGAGAAAATCCCTATAGGTCCACTTTTGCCCAACACCTAATAGATGAAAAACAAACAGCCCCAAGTATTGATAAGTTAGACATCTTACACTTTGTAAATAAAGGAGCTAAAATGAACTTTCTTGAAGAGCTAGAAATATATAAGCATTCTAAATCACAAGACTGTAATCTATTAAATGAACAAACTGTTAAGAAACAAGGTTTTCCTCGATTGTTTAGCCATACTCTTGGATGATCATTGAAAATGTACTATGTGTTCATACAGTATAATAGTTGCTTCTTAATTGTAATTGTCTCTGTAAAACACTAAGTGCAGATATTATTGTTTGAACTTGTTCACCTTTGCCCAACCCTTCAATTGCTCTACTTTATATAAAAGTCACAAATTAAACTCCATTCCTTCACTATGTTTTCTCCAGTGTGCTGATTACTCACACTGGCTTCACTTATCTGTTGTAGTTGCCTCCAACAACCACCTCCCCTCCCTACTGTTTTGAGTTTTAACCCATCCTAGTACTTTTCATAGTATACCTGCTCCATAGGTTTTCAAGATTGATAAAGATGTAGTAAAACAATTAAACCAAAAGTTAATTTCAACGAACCACAAGTAAGATATGCTGTACCCATACAGTTCCTCATTAACTGATTAGCTCTTCTTTGCATAAGTCACTGTAGTATGCATTATGTTGCTTTACATCAGCCCCTTTCACATATTGCACATGTTTTACAGCCATAACTTTTCTGACCAACCCACCCTAGTACTGCACATTAATGCATAACCAGTTCTACACAGATACTGAACTAGTCCCTTATGTTTCTGCCTATCTTAAGATTGAAAGTAGTAGCCACCCCACATTACAGTTATAGACCAAATATAACTTTATCAACAGTCACAGAGCATACACTTGTGGTGCATTGCATATGGATCTGTCTTTGCACAATTTCTGCTACACTCCACCCCCCATCCCATACAATAATCAGCTATTCCCCTTCTTTTATAAAAATCCCTAACAAATAACCACAAACTTTGTGCACACCCACAGTCACACCTTACATACCCTAGGTCCACAATCACACTATCCTATTCATCAATTACACACACACACACACACATACACACACACACACACACACACACACACACACACAAACACAACACTCTCCACCTGCTACCTGCTATTTACTTACAAACTTAATATATTCCCCCTCCCCCCACATACTACATTAAGTAACTCTCATAATACCCTTCTTCCTCTGCAGTACAACTACATTAAAATTATCCTCTTTGGTATATTCCTAGCAATTTCACTATTTAACTTTCTTCAGTCGCCTGACTAGATGTTCCAATCGTAACACTAGGTTAATATTACTGTAACCATTCAAATTTCTTTGCACATTAGTTCACGCATCTTAAAACTTATAACCCACATCCTTAACTTATTCGTTGTATGATAATCACTTCATCAATCTATCCCCATTAAATTTTGAAGCCATAGATACAATGACAAATTCTTTATATTGACAGATGCCCTGACAGTGACATTCTAAGCATCCTACTACTGCACAGCTGGTAGTTCTGAAATATTCCGCCTATGGCGCCACTTATCATTGTACTTCTAGACTACTGAATTTTAATCTGCTAAGCGACTGATTTATCAGTCACCTGCTCCTCTCTTTATGATTTTCTTCAACTACTTTGAATATTACTGTTTTCCCATAGCCTTCTTCCCCCTTTTTTTTATCGTTACTCCTTTACTATAAGCCTCATCCATAGATACTTTGTTACCAGCTGACTGTTATTCATTCCATAATCTTTGCACTTAGCGTTGATTCCACTAGTAGCATGTTTATCTATTAAGCAACAGTACAAAAATGTAAGTGTTAATTTCATCCTATTATATGAACTTATCTTTATTACATTCTATTTGGTTCGAAACTGCTGCATATTTCTGTAATCGACTTTTATACGTTCTATAGCCTTATTGTATACAAATGCACTTGTTTGTCTGTATAGAGACCAGAAGAAGGGCACTCAAGCGTCCGAAACCGGTCGTTGAAGTTCGAAATAAATAACGACAAGCAACTGGTTGCTGCAGTTCATTTATTTATAATCTTAACAGTTGCTGTAATGGATAAAACACTTCAGCTATTACATGTGACAATTACGCAACGGAGCCTGAAGATGGTGCAGATATATACTGAAACCGGTCGATTAATTAATTAAAAAATCTAAACACACAATCTACGTGCTACAACATTATTCTCTATATTTCTTGTAGTACTAAAATTGTATAGACCTTTATGTAACTTACTTGTAACTTTCCTCTCAGACTGTATGAACCGCGTGATCAAAAAGTCAGTACAAATTAGAAAATAAATAACGGAATAATATAGATGAAGAGGTAAAAATTGACACACATGCTTGGAATGATATGGGGTTTTATTAGAACCAAAATGCAGGATGGCGCTCCACCCCATATTGCTAGACGCGTGAAAGATCTCTTGCGCGCGTCGTTTGGTGATGATCGTGTGCTCAGCCGCCATGCTTGGCCTCCCAGGTTTCCAGACCTCAGTTTGTGCGATTATTGCCTTCAGGGTTACCTGTATCAAGATCAACCGACATCTCTAGGGATGCTGAAAGACAACATCTGACGCCAATGTCTCACCATAACTCCGGACATGCTTTACAGTGCTGTTCACAACATTATTCCTCGACTACAGCTATTGTTGAGGAACGATGGTGAACATATTGAGCATTTCCTGTAAAGAACATATTTGCTTTGTCTTCCTTTGTTATGCTAATTATTGCTTTTCTGATCAGATGAAGCGCCATCTATCGGACATGTTTAAAACTTTTTTCTTTTTCTTTTTGGTTCTAATAAAGTCCCATGTCATTCCAAGCACGTGTGTCAATTTTTACCTCTCTATCTACATTATTCCGTGATTTATTAAGTTTTCAAATTTATACTGACTTTTTGATCACCCGGTATATTCTGAAGATGACATAAGATATAGTCGAAACCGGTAAAGTAAAATAACTTTTGCTATCACCTCTGTTTTATTTTTATTTTTTTATTTTTTTTTTATTTTTTTTTCAACCTTGAAAGAAAATCGCTGTTCCTCCTGTCGATAACGTTGTCCAAGTTAATGTATACCTCGTCTCTGGGAGTGTGGGAGTTAGTGTAAGTTAGTTTACGTATGTTGTAAGTCTATGTATCGATGACCAGAGTAGTACGATCCCTTAGGATTACAATAATTTAAACATTTCGAATCATTTAGTTAGAGCACAAGCATCATAGAGATGGTCGAGAAAGTTCAGCAACAAATGCGGCAAGACAGACGTTCCTTATCGCCGAACGGGCTTTTGTCAAAGTTCCGACAGTTTACATTTCTCGAAGAGTCGAAAGTTCAAAGTTTGTTAAGCTTATGGGACTTAACTACGGGGTCATCAGTCCCTAAACTTACAAACTACTTATGAACTACTTACGAACTAGGACAGCACAAATATCCATGCCCGAGGGGGGATTCGAAACCCCGACCGTAGTGGCCGTGCTGACCGTGACTGGAGCGCCTCAGTCACCTCGGCCACCGCGGCCGGCTCGAAGATTCGACCAATGCATTGTTTGCACCTAACAAACTGGGGCTGGAAGTTAAATAGTGACAACTGTTTATTCACAACCGATACAAAAGCGTTAAATGTTGGCACTTGTTACTGTTCTTCAAAATACTTGTGTAGAACCCGTTGCCAGCGATGTGGATCACCGTTAACAGAGCCTGTTCTGTGGATGGTGAGAAAGGAGCGGACTACTGCCAGTCGTATTTCTGGAACAGTTCTGAAGCGAATGTCTTCAAGTGGTTCCTACGGAATCAAATCAGCCGGCCGCGGTGGCCGAGGGGACTGAGGCGCTTCAGTCACGGTCTGCACGGCCACTACGGTCGGGGGTTAGAATCCCCCCTCGGGCATGGATATTTGTGCCGTCATTAGTTGTAGGTAGTTCATAAGTAGTTTGTATGTTTAGGGACTGATGACCCCGTAGTTAAGTCCCTTAAGCTTAACAAACATTTGAACATTTTGAATCAAATCAAAGGTCCAGGGAGTATGGTGGACAGTACAGTACCTCCCAGTCCCATCGACCGAACAGAGCAGCCACAGCTTGCGCTGTATGTGCCCGCTCATTACCGTGCAAATTAATGGGTGGGTTACGTAAAAACTGTTGCCGCTTGTTTCGCAACGCTGGTCGCAGGTTGTGCTCCGAAAACGAACAGTAACACTGTGCATTGACGGTCTGCAGTGGTGGAACGTAATGCATTGTGACGACACATCACGTCCGTACACGATAATAACCATAACATTCATCATACTGGGGCTAAGACGCACTTTCGACTTTCGTGGCGACCCGTAATTATTCCATTAGTTTTATTGTCGTTTCAGTTTTGGCTCGTACGATGTGGCCCATGTCTCATCCAGTGCTACGATACGGCTTAAGAAAGACTCTCCTTCGCGCTCATAGCGCTCCAAGTGCGTCTGAGCACAGTCGTAAGCCATCCATTTCTGTATTTCCGCCAATTCATGCGGAACTCGCCGTGATGCAATTTTTCGCCTGTCCAGTCGTATGCGCTAAGCCGGGTTCGTGGGCGAGTTCACGAATCGTCTGCCACTGTTCAGTACGGATCTTCCGATTCCGCACACGCCTCATGAACAGCTTGATGTCACTGTCGTGCTGTACGACCTATGGCACAGTCAATCTTGATCCAGCTCCGTTGTTCCTGTTTCGAAAACACAGTTGCTCAGTCATATATGACTGTGTTTCCCTCGATAGTGCGCACGACGGTGACGTGGGACGGGCGAGTACATTTGCTCGGAGTAAAGGTAGGTATGTCAACAACGTGTGCTTTCGGCGACAATAGTAGATTGCATTGCATAGTGACTCAACAGCAATCTTGCTACTATTTAAGTTCCAACTCTCGTATATTTCACGAAGAGACCACAGCTATAAAATTGGTTAAATACATTCTGGCTGCCTTTTTATGCTGAACCATAAGGGCCTGGAATAGGACGAGGGCCGGTCGCGGTGGCCGAGGGGACTGAGGCGCTCCAGTCACGGTCTGCACGGCCACTACGGTCGGGGGTTCGAATCCCCCGTCAGACATGGATATTTGTGTCGTCCTTAGTATTAGTTAGTTCATAAGTAGTTTGTAAGTTTAGGGACTGATGACCCCGTAGTTAAGTCCCATGAGCTCTACAAACATTTGAACATAGGACGAGGAAGTGACGATGGTTCACAATGTACCCTCCGACACCAATCCGTGCGGTGAATTGCGGAGTGTGGATGGAATGTAGATTCGTTCGCAGTGCGCGTTCAGCGGTACAGACAACGCAGCAGAGTGTCTGGGTGCCGCCTGGCGTGCAAACACGCGGGTCGAAGGTGTGTCAATCAGACGAGGCCGGAGATAGCGGCCGCGCGACCTGTAGACCGCGGGCCGCAGATAAGCGGGCCTCTTATCGAGTGTCGCGGTTTAGAGGTGCTCGGCGCGTTTCGAAAGCGCCGAAGAGAGCACCACAAGGCTCAGGTGAGCAACTCTCGCGAGCGAGCTTACGTAGAACAGTCAGGCGCGTGAACAGTCGTGAAATACACTGCCCAAAGCATTTAGAGGATCAGGTCAGATATCAGAGGCAATATACATATGTTAAAGCCCCTGGAGTGGGGCAATAAATTTTTAATGATAAGGATCTTCATTTATGGATGATAATACACAGTAACATCACCAATAATATTAACTTTCTTTCCAAATGGTCCGTGAACTTTAAACCAAATATGAACGACCTCTTCAGGCATTACACGTCTCCTACTCCTGGTTCTCAAAAAAAAAAAAAAAAAAAAAAAAAAAAGGCTTATCAGAAATAATATAAGAAGTACCGTAACTCTTACTAGGTACCTCAGAAATATTCCAAGTGCGATAAGCAATAATATCTCTCTCACAGAAAGACTCAAGCCCAGGAACTGCAGCATTATTTTTACGAACAAGAGCAACAGTAAGCCATCCAGAACTACCAAAAACTTCACTAGTCTTCACCGTAAAATCAAATCCTGCAGAAACAAAAGTAATTGGCCCATGAAGAACATCTTCTTGAGCAGTAGTCTCAACACCAGAAAGACCAGGTGTATTAAAATTAGCAATTGCCTTATACACAGGCAACATACTACGTCTCCTGTAATGACGGCGTGGCATCGTCATACAATGCTGCTGCTCGCGCGGCTGCCTCAGAGCGACTGAGCCACGATGCCTGCCAACAACAACGCCGTTCTGCCTGGCGCGCATGGTATCTAAAACGCCCAGCAGAATTACTGAAGTCTATGGGAGAGCCAACCATGACATAACTATTTCACCAGGTGCATAAGACGTATGATTCAGGAGAAATATAAGGAAGACGTAAAGAAAAACACAAATAGAAACGTAATAATCCCCATTCCAAATAAAGCAGGCGCATATAGGTGTGAATATTACAGAACCATTAAGTTTAATAAGTCATGGTTGCATAATTTTAACACAAATTATTTACTGAAGGATAGAAAAACTGGTAGAAGCCGACCTCGGGGAAGATCAGTTTGGATACAGGAGAAGTGTAGGAACACGGGAGGCAATATTCACTTTACGGCTTATCCTAGAAGATGGATTAAGAAAAGACAAACCTACGTATCTAGCCTTTGTAGGAGAAGGCTTTTGACAATGTCGATTGGAATACACTCATTCAGATCTTTAAATCAGCACGAGTGTATAAACCAGACCAGCTATCAGTTGAAGAGCATGATAGGGATGCAGGTTGCGAAGGGAGTAAGTATTGTAGCCTTTCTCCAATGTTATACAATTTGCACATTGAGCAAGCTATAAAGAAAACTAAGGCGAAATTTGGAGGAGGAATTAAAGTTCAGAGTGAAGAAATAAAAATCTAGCGGTTTGTCTATGACATAGTAATTCTGTCATAGACAGCAAAGGACCTGGAAGAACAGTTGAACGGAATGGACAGTGTGCTGAAAGGTGCATATAGGATGAACATTAATAAGAATAAACCAAGGGTAATAGAATGCAAATGTTCAAATGTTTGTTAAGCTTAAGGGACTTAACTACGGGGTCATCAGTCCCTAAACTTACAAACTACTTATGAACTACTTACGAACTAGGACGGCACAAATATCCATGCCCTAGGGGGGGGGATTCGAACCCCCGACCGTAGTGGCCGTGCTGACCGTGACTGGAGCGCCTCAGTCACCTCGGCCACCGCGGCCGGCTAATAGAGTGCAGTCTAAGAAAATCAGTCAATGCTGAAGATATTAGATTAGGAAAGTAAACAATAAAGGTGGTTGATGAGTTTTGTTACTTGGGCATTAAAACAACACACGATGGTCGCAGTACAGAGGATATAAAATGCAGATTGGCAATGGGTAGAAAAGCGTTCTTGAAAAAGATAAGCCGGCCGCGATGGCCGAGGGGACTGAGGCGCTCGTCCCGGTCTGCACGGCCACTACGGTCGGAGGTTCGAATCCCCCATCGGGCATGGATATTTGTGCCGTCCTTAGGATAAGCTAGTTGATAAGTAGTTTGTAAGTTTAGGGACTGATGACCCCGTAGTTAAGTCCCATGAGCTATACAAACGTTTGAACATTTTTTTAAAAAGATAAATTTTCTAACATCGAATATTAATTTACGCGTAAGAAAGTCATTTCTGAAGGCATTTGAGTCGAGTGTTGCCTTGTATGGGAGTAAAACTTGGACGATAAACAGTACAGACAGGAAGAGGATAGAGTCTTTGGAGCTACAGAAGAATACTGAAGATTAAGTGGGTGGATCGCGTAACGAATGAGGAGGAACTGAAAAGAATTGAGAAGAAAAGGAATTTCTGGCATACCTTGACTAAAAGAAGGAATCGATTGGTAGGACACATTCTTAGACATCAAGGAATTGTGAATTTAGCATTGAAGGGAAGTGTGCGGGGTAAAACAGAGGGAGATCGAGAGATGAATACTGTAAGCAGATTCAAATTGATGTATCGTGTTGTTCTTATGAGGAGATGGAAAGGCTTGCTCCAGATAGAGTGGGGTGGAGAGCTACATCAACAACAACAACGAAATTTATTCATATATTGGTCGCAATTATAATTTGTATGTTATACAGTAACAAATTTTGCTGTCTCAATGCTTTCATTGACGATTACATGGAGTTTACTTTACCATGGAGTTTACGTTACCATGGGACTACCATAAAAGTGTGAAACTCATTCATATTGCCGTATAGTATGGCGTGTGATCTCCTGAACAACTAGGACAGTTATATACGTGCGTGGCACGTGCGTGAGCTTATCAATTAGGTCTTGAGAGATGTTTGGCCATTCTTCCACGAGTGCAGCTATGTTTACTTGCAAGCTTCCTGACCACCGTGACAGGCTGGTACATAATAGTAACCAACTACCTTCGGCCACCTATGTAATATACTTTGGAGTAACGCTGGATCCTAAACTTTCATTCAATCACCAACGAAATGTGATAAGATTTTTCACAAACTATACCCACTTCTAAGCAGCACGGGTATGTTACAGGTACCAAACTTCAACTCTACAAGACCGTAACCTTACCGGCGATGACACACGGTCGCTCGTTCTGGTGGGCAGCGTGCGGAACAAACATCCTGTAGAACACGCATATTTGAACAATTCTCCGCACAACTTGCTGTGTTACGGGATAACACGAATCGCGAACTGTCCATTCAATCCATCACAGACCATATAGATCAACACACCAGGAAACTTCTAACTTGTTGGCAGGATTTCTCGTGAATCTGAGAAATAAAAGGAAAAGAAAAATGAGTGCGCCGTGGGAGGTGTTGGTCTGTCTGTAATGTGTCTGTCATCTGCATCCCAGACACGGTCAATCGGTTTTGTGTCCGGTGAACAAGCTAGTTAGTTTCAAACTTGTTGTCCACCAGTTTAGTTTTTTGGAGACGAGCGTTATCGTCCACCAGAAGGAACCCATCTCCTGTGGCACCAGCGCAAGATCGGAGAATCTCGTCCCTATACGTCTGAGCGCTCAAAGCGCCATTCTGAACGACATTGAGACCCTTACGTGTGCCAAAACTGCTAGTCACACCATTCGTCCACCGTCACGATATGCTGATGTGCCGCACACTTAATGTGTACGAGTTCCACGTTCTCTCCCGATAAGGTAACGACGATTGTCAGCCTGAAAAAAAAATCTTGGCATACCTGTCAACAGAACCCGGCACCATTCGTTACCGCTCCAATCCTGATATCCCTCCTCCAAGATTCTGCTGGCTAAACGGCGTCGTTTTAACGGGATGCACACCATGTGTCTCTGTGCGTAGAGGGCACATTCCAGGGCTGTTTGTGTTCATGTTGCGCGTCCGGCTTCTGCCTCGAAGTTTCCTTGCAGCTGAGTTGCATTCAGCAACCTGCCTCGCCTGGCTGTTAACCGGACACAACCTTCATCTCTTGCTAACGTTACCCGTCAACACCAAGCCGGCTGCAGCAACGTTCCGTTGTTACTACCATCTCGGTTTCCGTAAAGAAGTTTACTCCATATCTCCGACAGTAAGATGACAACCGATTTTACTTAATCCTGGGGATGAAAATACGTCAGAACTTAGACATTTGAACTCTGTTTTGACCAGAGTAGGTTGCTACGTGAGATCTAGTTTTCCGTAAGTTTAACACTTACTGCCGTTTACCGTAACAGTGCAGCGTTCGAGGTAATATTACTTCAAGCATCATTCGAAGTGGTTTTTCTGTTCCTAAAGTGTTATTGTTGTGGTCTTCGGCTATCCAACTTATATTCTGAGCAAGCCTCTTCATCTCCTCATAAGAACAACAGCATACATCCATTTGAATCTCCTTACTCTATTCATCTCTCGGTCTCCCTCTGCGATTTTTACCCCACACACATCCCTCCAATATAAAATTCATTATTTGTTGATGTCTACGATTGTGACCTACCAATCGGTCCCTTCTTTTAGTCAAGGTATGCCAGAAACTCAATTTCTTGCAAATTCGGTTTAGTACCTCCTCATTAGATACGCTATCCACGCAACTAATCTTCACAATTCCTCTGTAGCACCACATTTCAAAAGCCTCTATCCTCACTCTTGTCAGCACTATTTATCGTCCATGTTTCACTCCCATACGAGGCAACACTCCACACAAATGCCTTCAGAAATAACTTCCTTACGCTTAAATTAATATTCGATGTTTACAAATTTCTCTTTTATAAAAACGCGTTTCTTCCCACTGCCATTCTGCATTTTATATCCTCTGTACAGCGACGATCGTGTGTTATTTTACTGTCCAAGTAACAAAACTCATCTACCACTTTTATTGTTTCGTTACCTAATCTAATTTCTTCAGCATCGCCTGAATTTCTTAAACTGCACTCCATTACCGATGTTTTGCTCTTGTTAATGTTTATCTTAAATGAACCTTCCAACACACTGTCCAACGCGTTCAACTGCTCTTCCAGGTTCTTTGCTGTCTCTGACAGGATTACAATGTAATCGGCAAAAGCCAATGTATTTATTTTTTCTCCCTGAACTTTATTGCCTTCTCCAAATTTCTCCTTGATTTCTCTTATATCTTGCTCATTGTACAAATTCAATAACATTGGAGAAATGCTACAATCCTGTCTTTCTCCCTTCCAAACCTTTGCACCCCTTTCACGCTGTTCAACTCTAATAACTGCTGTCTGGTTTTTGTACAAGTTTTAAATAATCCTCCGTTTCCTATAGTTAACTTGTGCTGATTTTAGAATTTGAAAGAGTCTATTCCAATTGTGGCGTTTCCTTTTCTTTGTTTGCCAACCTACTTCCCACTTGTCCTCTACATACACGTAGTTTTGGGCAAGTTGAAAAGTTTATGTTGTTGCTTTGTGGAAGAAGGGCCCACAAATATAAACAAAGACACATTAATATTTACTCATCTTGGTTTTGATGGTCTCTTCTTTGTTGTTGATCTGCTTATTCTTCTTTTATTCTTGGCCTTGCGTTGTGTGTTCTTCTAGGGCTTAAACTTGTAAATGTTGAAGGAAGTCTATCTACTGTTCTTTAAATAATACACTTCACGGTAATCTCTTCAAAACTTTATTTTATATATCAGGTTTGCTTTTTCACAAACATGTTTATTCACAACTCATTACAGAAGCATCTGTCACCCTCTACATCCAAGCAGACAGTCTCCGTAATGGGAAACTTTGTCTTTCTCTCCTCTTTCACCTCTCAATACAAATTAGTGCAACTAAAATAAACAATTTTTTTAAGACTGTTGAAGATAGAAAAATAGTTACGTAAATAAAGTTTATAATTTAAGTACTTTGTTTTCTTATTTTCTCTTGTCTTGTGATGTCGAAAATGCATTTTGAAATGTGTTGTTGACATGTGTTTTATTTTGACTTGGAAAAATGGCGCCGTTTCGTTTACAACAGAAATCTAATGTTTTGATACTTTGTATGACAGTTTAGTTGAGTTTGTATGTGTTATCAGATGGTGTGTTATTGTACTGAATTTATTTTTGTGTAGCTATTTCGTTTGTTTGTGATCAACATTTACCTGGATTTGAAAAGTACCGTTATATTTATGTATTTGGTAATTACTCGTGTGATGAGCATTAATTGCGTCTGTGATAGCGGTATTTGTTGTTAGTGCATTATAATGATCTTAGTGAGCTGATAGGTTTTGTTGGCCTATTTTTATTTATAATATTTGTTTTTTCGCATCTCATGCCAATGACGACTGCATCATTAAAACCAACTAAACATTAATAAACAGGTTTGTGATGTATGTGTATAGTAGTTAAATGGGTTTCAGAATACTTTTTTATACATTATGTTGTTTATGGTTTGAGTTGAAAAATGCAAATCGTTTGCATTCGAGTTTTATAAAGGTATTACAATGAAAAAAGCTGATTAGAACTTTTTGTATGGTTGCTAATATCACTTTATACCAATGGTATAGCTTTTTGGGATAGAAATGTATGAAGATTTGGGACTGAACTATTGGGTAGAAATATAGGATATGCATATATAGAAATGTTACACAATCAACGTTGTCAAAAGCCTTCCCCAAATCTACAAAAACTAGAAATGTAGGTTTGCCTTTCCTTAATCTAAGATGAGCCATAATCAAAAATGAATGATTCGTAGACACGTCACTACACCATATATGGCGTTTTGGACTTAAATGGTGCCAACACTGTTGTGGAGACGCTATGCAATGAAATCTACTATCGTCGCTGATAGCACACGTTGTTGAAATGCCTACCTTCAAAATGACTAAAACTATCCGGGCTATTATGCCGTGGTGTTATGGATTTATTATTCAAACCCAACGTTTCGTCCCCAACTGCAGAGAACATTTTGAAGGGGGATCGTGGCACTTTTCTATGTCCGATGTACCCCCTGGCTCAGTAGCGTCATGGAAAAGGGCCACGATTCCCCTTGAAAATGTCCTCCGCAGTTGGGGACAAAAAGTTTGGTTTGAACAATAAATCCATAACACCACGGTATAATAGCCCCGAAAGTTTTAATCATTTTGAAGGTAGGTATGTCAACGACGTGTGCTATCAGCGACAAAAGCAGATTCCATTGCACAGTGTCTCCACAGCAGTGTTGCCACTATCCAAGTTCCAAAGACTGTATACGGTGTTGTGACGTGTCTATGAATCATTCAGTTTGATGTTATCCTCCATTGAAAAGATTGTCCGTGGCGGCTACATAGGTCTTCTTGTTGGCTGCGTCAACGGTAATAACCCATCATGTTCGTCTCTCCTGTTCAGATACTTGCAACCTTGCCTAGTCATACGTCGATGGCGCGTCATCTACTGGGAAACGTGTGGACCCTCTGTGGCTGTAGCTCTCACTTTACGGCAGTGGACGCCCTCCCTCGTGATGGGACTGTTGCTTCACCTGTGGCAGCGCGCCTCGCCCTTCGGCGGCCGGCAGGTTCGCCTCTCGACCCGATAGCGGCCGGCCGCGGCTGGCCTATCTTATCAGCCGGTTCAACGAGGCCCGCCGGGGTCACAAGGCGCCCACGTGTCGCCGACAAGCACTGGCCGCCGCCACCAACGTACTTCCCCAGCCAACCGAAAATAACTGTGTACCTGCCCCAACAGGCAACTGACATTCAGTGAGGACGCATTCAAAATGTTCAGCTGTTTGCAAATCTTATGGGACTTCCAGAATGAAACTTTCACTCGAACCTGGGACCTTTGCCTTTCGCGAGCATGCGCTCTACCACTGAGCTATCCCGACTCACAGTGCCGCCCAAAAACTTCAGTTCTGCCAGTTTGGAAAGTAGGAGGCGAGATACTGGCAGAATTGAAGTTGATTCGTGTCGGGATAGCTCAATGACAGAGCACTTGCTCGCGAAAGGCAACGGTCCCAGGTTCGAGTCCCGGTTCCGGCACACAATTTTAATCTGCCAGGAAGTTTCGTTTCTTATGGGACTTAACTGCGGGGTCATTATAAATGTTCAAATGATTGTAGAGCATGTGGGACATAGCTACGGGGTCATCAGTCCCTAACCTTACAAACTACTTAAGAACTACCTTACTAAGGACGGCACAAATATCCATGCCCGAGGGCGGATTCCAACCCCCGGCGGCGAACTGCCAGGGGTCATTAATCCCTAAACTTAAAACACGTTCACTCAATGTGTGGTTGTGTCCCATTTTTATTCATTACTCCACCATTAATATTGTCTATTTGTATGTCAATTATTTTATTCTTTTATTAATGATCAATGCCCCATGTTTTTATATGTTTCCACCCGTGTGGTTGAAGTTGGGTGTACATGTGAATGTGGGAGGTTGCTTTTAATATTGACTGACTGCCGCGGAATGTCTTACAGCCGCCGCCTCGCGCTTTAAACCTCGTTTAGTTAAGAACGCATTGCTTTGTAAGTCGTCTGCGTTGGCGTCTGCTGGGTGGCCAGAGACAAGTTTACTTGGGAAGATGGCGAGGTGGTCTGTTCTTAGTGTAGTACCAACATAATCATGATCGAAAGAGATGACAAAAGAGATATCTCTGGAGCTCTAGTAGAGGGTATTACGTTCTTCAGATAGCAAGGGTTGGTAGACACTATGCTCTGAATGCGCTCTACATCCGGTGTGTGTGGAGGGGAAGGCCTTTGGCGTGGCCTTAGATGGCACTCTTGCTGCGACTGTCGAAGTAAATATCGTCGAATCAGGCTAGGAGATGGCAAGCTCTTACAACTTTGCTTTCTTGAGATCAGGCAGTCTTGGTTTATCGTGATAGTTTTCTTTAGTAATTCTTTCACTATGTGAGGCAAAGTGTTTCTTCAGAACTCGAGTAATTCAGTTGAAATTTAATATTTGCAATCTCATTCCGGTGATAATTTTGTGTCCGGTTTTTCTCAAGTTAGAATACACATATGTGGCCTTCAGCCTTCTTAATATGTTAGAATTTACTTGCTGGTTTTTAACTAACGTTTTCGCGTTGTGTCTCTATCTGCAAGTATGTTAAATATTTCTCAGATTTCCTGGTTTGATTCCATCTTCCCTGTCTTGGTATGACCGGCTGCACCACATGCTTTCAGAACAGTCTATACTTCGGCCTTCAGCCACGCTGTTACTATTACTAGCTTTCTTCTATATGAACTCTCGAGCTTGCTTTACTCACTTATTCTAAATTCATTTCTTTTTGTAAATCCTATGCAATTCACCATGGTTGCACACCACATGGTACTTACAGTTAGTATGCCGCCACCTCCCAGCACATGAGTTCGTTTGGTGCATAGTGTTATTTTAATTTGTGCTTCAAGACACCCACCATCTCATCAAAACACCACTGACGCTTCGTTTCGCCGCTGCTATCAAGTGTTGCAACATGGGTAATGTGTCGCAAGCATTATGTGTTTGCCGGCCGCGGTGGCCGAGGGGACTGAGGCGCTCCAGTCACGGTCTGCACGGCCACTGCGGTCGGGGGTTCGAATCCCCCCTCGGGCATGGATATTTGTGCCGTCCTTAGTATAAGGTAGTTGATAAGTAGTTTGTAAGTTTAGGGACTGATGACCCCGTAGTTAAGTCCCATAAGCTTAACAAACATTTGAACATTTTGAACATTATGTGTGTGTCTGTGAGTGAATGAATGTGCTTTCCTCTACTCATTGTCTATTTGCAAATTTCCTCCCACATTCCCTCCATATTCATAAAGGGCAGAAACAATCTTATTAAGGGCAGTAACTTTATGATTTAATTCACTTTTGTATAAGGTGTGCCCTTTATTGTGCTTAATATGGTGTCCCCAAATTTATTTGCTTGTTCATTTTATTGAATAGATAATGATTTAATGTATCAAACCTCTGCTTTATAATTTAATGATCCCCATCCCATGTTAAATTATCTATTGCTTTTTATGCATATAATTTTGTGTTTGTTAAGACGTTGGCTGCTCCCTTAAGGAGTGAGCAGTTAGATAAATTTCTGTTAGAGCAGCAGTGAGCGTTTTTACTTGCATTTGCAGACCTCAACTGCCCGAGATCTTACTTAGAAAACTAGACAAGCTACTTTCAGACTTAGAATCTACTTATAAATTACCTTATACAAAAGACGGCACAAACATCCATGCCCGAGGGGAGATTCGAACCCCCGACGCGGGAGGCCTCGCGATCTCAAACGTGGCGCTCCAGACCGCTCGGCTACTCCCGCGCGGCAAGGACGCATTAATACGCTCGATCCCTTGCGGGAATCCAGTATAGGCTGTGAGCAACTGGAATCAAATGGGCAAGGGGCACTGCAATCTCAGTGTGCTACAAGTTGAGAATTTGGGTTGGAAGAAAAGCGTGCCTGGGTAGCCTAATTGGTGAAGGCGACCGCTGGCTCAAACGGGAAATCTGGGTTCTAATCCCGTCCCTGGACAAATTTTCATCTTTGCCATTGGATTATTCCAGAAGTAAGGTCCGATTAGCCGTAAATATTTGAAAGCGGTGCCAAGGACAAAACACGCATGCGCGCCGACTCCTGGCATTCCTTGCGCGTTAAACGCCGCCAGTATCGTTGTTATGGTTGTTGTGTGCTGTTGATGGTGTCAGTTCATAATGTTTAAGATAGTCAGTCAGCCCGCCGATTGTGAAGTAAGGGCTATGATTCGGTTTTTGTCTGCAAGAAACATTTAAGTGCAGAAATTCGTAGACCTATTACTGTAGCGTACACTCCTAACAAAATGAGTGACATAAAGTGCGCATGTGGGTGCTCCCCTTCCCATACCTCAATAGGTATGGGAAGGGGAGGTTGGCAAAGCTCATAGGTGACAGTGTAGTAGGGGGTGGGGGTTCCACTCATGGAAAAATTCCTGTAGTAGTTGGTGTTAGGGCTGCACCTTTTTTAGACTGAGGACAGCTGATAGGTATTCCTGCTTAAAGGAAGTCCATCTAAGAAAGGAACCACCTTTGAGAAAGTCTAAGAATATAAGTAATAAGGGAATTACTGTTTTTCATCAGAATATACAGGGTATCAGAGATAAAGTTAATGAACTGCTTATTGATACTGATTCTGACATTATTGGTATTTCAGAGCACTTTTTAAGTGGTATGACAATTCAGAGACTTCCTTTGCCAGGATACAGGTTAGCTGCCTTCTACTCTAGGAGTTCCTTGCAGTGTGGGGGTGTGGCCATGTATGTAAAAAACGATTTTTCATCGGAGTCAATCGATTTTTCTAAACACCGCACGAACAGATATTTGAATGTTGTGCAGGAGTTGTTAATGTTAATGGAACTAAACTAGTAATAGTTGTTATTTATAGATCCCCTGACTCAGATTCCTGCTTAAAGGAAGTCCATCTAAGAAAGGAACCACCTTTGAGAAAGTCTAAGGATATAAGTAATAAGGGAATTACTGTTTTTCACCAGAATATACAGGGTATCAGAGATAAAGTTAATGAACTGCTTATTGATACTGATTCTGACATTATTGGTATTTCAGAGCACTTTTTAAGTGGTATGACAATTCAGAGACTTCCTTTGCCAGGATACAGGTTAGCTGCCTTCTACTCTAGGAGTTCCTTGCAGTGTGGGGGTGTGGCCATGTATGTAAAAAACGATTTTTCATCGGAGTCAATCGATTTTTCTAAACACCGCACGAACAGATATTTGAATGTTGTGCAGGAGTTGTTAATGTTAATGGAACTAAACTAGTAATAGTTGTTATTTATAGATCCCCTGACTCAGATTTTAAAATGTTTCTGCCCAAGCTGGAATTGGTTCTGGGTTCACTGTATAGGAAGTATAAAAATTTAATTGTGTGTGGAGATTTCAACATTAATTGTGTAGGTGATAGCTCAAGGAAAAGTCAGCTGTTAGATCTATTTAATTCCTATAACATGATGCAAACAGTATATTTTCCAACGAGAGTGTAAGGAAATAGCAGTTCTACCATTGACAATATTTTTGTTCATTCTTCATTATTAGAGGGGCACTCTGTCAGCAGAATAGTAAATGGCCTATCAGACCACGATGCCCAACTTTTAATTCTAAAAAGTATTTGTTCTCAAACAAATGTTAAACATAAATATCAACTACTCAGAAAAGTTAATCCAGTTGCAATTGACACCTTTTTAAGCTTAATTAAGGAACAAGAATGGCAGGATGTTTATAGTGCTGATAATGCAGATGATAAATATAATACTTTCCTTAGCACATTTCTTACGCTGTTTGAAAGTTGCTTTCCGCTAGAACGCTCAAAACAGGGTACTTCCAGTAACAGACAGCCAGGGTGGCTGACAAAGGGGATAAGAGTATCATGTAGAACCAAGCGGGAGTTGTATCAAAATGTTAGAAGCAGTCAGAATGAAGATGCAGTAGCTCATTACGAACAGTACTGCAAGGTTCTGAAAAATGTCATTAAGAATGCAAAAAGTATGTGGTACGCAAAAAGAATAGCAAACTCTCGGGATAAAATTAAAACTATCTGGTCAGTCATAAGGAAGTGTCTGGTCAGCAGCAGCAGGTAGAAGGTATAACGTCAGTGCTTAGTAGGAATGTTTCTGTTACTGACAAGTTAGATATATGTGCAATATTCAATAATCACTTTCTGAATATAGTAGGAGAACTAAACAAAACTAGTTTCTACAGTTAATCATATAACGTTTTTAGAAAATGCCTTTCCGAGGCTGTTACCTGAAATGGTCCTTCATGATACTTCCATAGGTGAGATTGAGTCAATAATTAAATCACGAAAGACTAAGGACTCTTGTGGATATGGTGGGGTATCTAGCAGAATTCTAAAGTACTGTTCTCCATATGTTAGCCCCGTACTAAGCCATATTTGTAATTTTTCCTTTCAGAATGGTCAGTTTCCTAACAGATTAAAGTACTCAGTAGTGAAACCGCTTTATAAAAAAGGAGAAAGGGATAATGTATAACTATAGACCTATTTCTATGCCATCGGTTTTTTCCAAAGTTATTGAAAAGGCTGTATATTCAAGATTAATTGATCATTTCAGTTCACATAATTTATTGTCAAATGTACAGTTTGGTTTTAGAAGTGGTTTAACGACTGAAAACGCTATATTTTCGTTTCTCTGTGAGGCACTTGATGGGTTAAATAAGAGGCTACGGACATCAGGCGTCTTCTTTGATTTAACAAAAGCGTTTGATTGTGTTGATCACAAAATATTGTTGCAGAAGTTGGAACATTATGGAATACGGGGAGTAGCCCACAACTGGTTCACCTCTTACTTTAATAATAGACAACAGAAGGTAATTCTCCGCAGTGTAGAAAATGGCTATGACGTGCAATCCCCATGGGGCACAATTAAGTATGGGGTGCCCCAGGGATCTGTTTTGGGACCATTGCTGTTTCTTATTTATATAAATGATATGCCTTCGAGTATAACAGGTGATTGTAAAATATTTTTGTTTGCTGATGATACCATCTTGGTAGTGAAGGATGTTGCTCGTAATATTGACACAGTATCAAATAATGCAGTTCAAGAGATAAGTTCATGGCTAGTAGAATACAAGTTGATGTTAAATCACAGTAAAACTCAGTTTTTGCCGTTTCTAACACATAATTTGACGAAAGATGACATTCTGATTACACATAATGGGCATGTGATAAGTGAGACTGAACAGTTCAAATTTATAGGTGTTCATATAGACAGTAAGCTGTCATGGAGAGACCATGTTCAGGATCTTGTTCCAAAACTAAATTCTGCTATATTTACCATTAGAACAATATCTGAGACAAGTGATTTTTCAACACGAAAAGTAGTCTACTACGCTTCCTTTCACTCACTTATGACGTACGACATTGTTTTTTTGGGGTAACTCGCCTGATGCAAAAATGATATTTCTGGCTCAAAAACGGGCGGTTCGAGCAATATCTGGTGTAAGTTCGCGAACGTCATGTCGACCCCTTTTCAGTAGTCTGGGAGTTTTTTCTTTGATGTCGTTTTTTGTTAATAATATCAGCTTATTCCTACGAGTTAGTAGCTTTCACTCAGTGAATACTAGACAGAAGTCTAATCTACATTTGCATCACACCACCTTAATACTTGTGCAGAAAGGGGTACAGTATTCTGCGGCATCCATTTTCAATAAGCTGCCACAAGAACTAAAGAATCTTAGCACTAATCCACACGCTTTCAAATCTAAATTGAAGAGTTACCTCATGGCTCACTCCTTTTATTCTGTCGAGGAACTCCTAGAAAAGTTAAACAATTAAGCTAATTTATTTTTTCTTTATTGATTCTTTTCACTTTGTCTTGAGATTGTCGTGTGCATAGGACTACTTAAAAATTTTCTATTACCATTCTTGTGTAACAATTAATGTATTGACTTGTTCCATGACCATGGAGTCTCACTCCTCAATTGGGTCCTAAGGAACAGAAAAAACCAATAAATAAAAAAATAAAGGAAATGTGAACGATGCTTCGCGCTCCGTGATTTCAGTAGAGTTGGTTCATGCGGTTGACAACAAAATTCGTGACGATCGACGACGATTCACTATTTCAGGTTTAGAAGTGCGTTTCCCGAATATGAGTAAATCAACGTTCTACTGCATTGTGTCTGAAGATTTGAAGTTTGTGCGGCCATGCTGCTTACCGAGACCCATAAATTGAAAAGATTGGTCTAAATATCAACAAATAATACAATATCTTGCGATAACATTGTCTCGTTATACCAAAGGTATTAAACATAAGGACAAGCATTGAATTAAATTTTTTTACCGTTGCCGCGATTCGAACCCGGGACCTCCTACTTAGTAGGTAGGTGCTTTATACCACTCAGCTAACATGGCGTTATAGCGGAACGACTGCAAGAACTGTCTTACAGCACGTCTCCCTCCACACCATATACTTTAATTCTGCCTCGTGTTCCCTGTTAAATGCGTATCAAATTGCCAGGGCTCTCCTACATTGGAATAGCACCCCAGCAAAAAAACGTGAATAGGAACTATCCCGCCTTGTTCCTCAGGCCGAGGTGATATAAATATCAACAAATAATAAAATTCCTTGAGACAACATTGTCTCATTATACCAAAGGTATTAAAGATAAGGGAACACAAGGGAAAATTAAATATATGGTGTGGAGGAAGACACACTTTAAGACAGTCCTTGTAGGTGCTGTGGCTTCTGTGGCCTGTTAGCTGAGTGGTCTAAAGCACCTACCTAGTAAGTAGGAGCTCCCGGGTTCGAATCGCGGCAACGGCAAAAAATTTTAATTGAATGCCTCTCCTTATGTTTAATACCTTTGAAAAGAATGGCTTCTGCTCTTGCATTTCTGGAGCTATAGCGTGAAAAACGTTTAGACCATATTGTCACAGGGGACGAGATATGGGTTTCTTACACCACGCCAGTCAATTGAACGGCGTCTCACATCATCGCCAGGCACGGTCAAGCCAAAGATATTGGGGCCGTGTTTTGGGATAGACATCGAGTATTGTTAGTCGACTGTATGGATTAAAGTACAACGGTCAATAAAGCCGCCTACTGCCGTAACCTGACCACTTTTCGACGTGCAATCCAGAATAAGCGGCACGGTTTTTTGTCGTCTAGAATGTTGTTGTTGCATGACAATGAGGGACTCCATACTACGAAGGACACGCAAACTCTCATCAAGAACTCTGGGTGGGAACAGATGGACCACTCACCGTACAGTCCGGACTTGGCGCCAAGTGATTTCCATCTGTTCCGCTACATAAAGGAGTTTCTTGGCTGCAAGCTCTTCGACACAGATGATGAAGTGAAAGAAGCTGGTAAACATTGGTTGTCTTCGCAGGCGGCCAATTTCTACGACTTACACATTCAAAAGCTTGTTGAACATATGACGAATGTCTAAATAAGTATGGAGATTATGTAGAAAAACAGAGACAGTCGGAAGGGATGTCAATAAAATAATTGCGTTGGAAACAAGTTTGATTTTTGGGTGGTGTAGTTTTACCCGGACCTTACTTTTGGAATGTCCCTCATATTTCAATGCCCTAAAACAGTTGAAATGTTCGAATATTTCGAATTCGTAAAATTACTGCTGTTAATGTCAAGAAATGGTGTCTGTTCTTCCAGAAATGTCTGAAAATAATAGACACCATACAAAAAGTTGTATATCTTCCCAAACAGGTAATGGACAATTGCATTGCAGACACATTAATATGGTCGATCCCTTGCGTGAATCCAGTATAGACTGCGAGCAAGAGGAATCAAATGGGCAGGGGGAATTGAAATCGTAGTGTGCTACAAGGTGAGAATTTGGGTTGGTAGGGAAGCGTGCCTGGATAGCCCAATTGGTTAAGGCGACCGCTGGCCCAAATCAGGATTTCGGGTTAGAATCCCGGTCCGGCACAAATTTTCATCTTTGCCATAGTATTTATTTCAATGCCATGAAACGGTCGAAATGTTTGCATATTTCGAATTCGACAGATAATACAGCTCTCAACATTAGTAAATACAGACAAAAGACATTCGCTAAATATCGGAATTTTTTAATCTGAATATAAACATACTGTTAAATTAAATGTGTATGAAAGTTTTCCCACACAAATTTTCGTACTATTTGACTGTTAGGAAATTGTCTTCGTCATGTAATAAAATGAATACTGTAATTTGTTAACGTCAACAATAATAATGTCAGTAATGTACATGGAATTGGAACTAGCATGTAAGTTTAAATGTCCTTTTTCAAGATTTCGTTTTTAAAGAAAAATTCGATCAGATGCAAATGTAACTGGAAGGGATGCAGCTTCACCTCTAGCCGCTGCTTGCTGTTAGTATTGTTGTCTCTGAAACCTGTAGGTCAATGGTGTCTTCTGACTTGTTCAACGAGCACACGCGTCGTGCAAATTACCCACGGTGCCTAATGAAGCTAAACTGGCTAACATACACTCGTCACTATAGACATATCGTCTTTTTTACTAGAATAAATTTAATTATTTAATAGAAACGTTTTTTAAAATTTCAGTTACAGTGAAACGCTGTAGAAATGATCGTCATATCACAGAGTTCATAACACGTCAGTAACAGGAGAAGTCTCGAAAATGACTAAAGTAGTTATATAATCTTCACAAACGGCCCATATATTGCTGAAATAAATGCCACAACTGGTTGCACTGACTCGTCATAGGCCACGCATTTCAACTATCCACCAAAGAAGTAGTCCTGCTAGTGGAAAACAGATTGCTGAAGCAAGCAAATCCAATTCTCTATGGCTGATGTTACAGGACATTTTTTTGTCCAGAGTTTGTTCTTCCATTGATTCCTTCCAATGGCAGAAGGTTTTACTTAACAATATTATACGCTATCAATACATGTAACGTGACTTTCACTACTGCATGTAGTTTAAATACAGCGGGTAAGCCAATTTCACAATGTCTTGTAGCTGTACTCACATATGTCTCAATTTTGAAACGCAACTGATTTTATGACATGACTGTCAAAGACAAGATCGCATTATTAAGAAACTATGTATTATTATATCATGACCAGGCACGAGAAAATGTGCAGTCGAAACAGAACATCATCAGCCGATAACGTTCTGTCCTTTGGATGTTTTAAAAAATGTGTTTTACGAATATCATTTTCTAGTTCCTGATCAACTGGTGATGGCAACATTGCATCGCCAAAACTATTCATGATATAATAAGTAACATTTAAATATTGCAATCTTGGCTTTGGAACTTCATATTTTGAATTCACGTGATTTAGAAAATTTCTTTGATCACTACGGAGGATATAAAATGCAGAATGACAATGGGAAGTAAAGCATTTTTGAAAAAAAGAAATTTGCTAACATCGAATATTGATTTAAGTGTAAGGAAGTCTTTTCTGAAGGCATTTGTGTGGAGTGTTGCCTTGTACGGTAGTGAAAAATGAACGATAAACATTACGGTCAGGAAGAGAATAGAGGCTTTCGAAATGTACTGCTACAGAAGACTGCATAATATTAGGTGGGTAGATCCAGTTACTAATGAAGAGGTACTGAACAGAATGGGTGAGAAAAGGAATTTTTGGCATACCTTGACTAAAAGAAGGGATCGCTTGGTAGGACACAATCTTTGACATCGAGGAATAGTAAATTTAGCATTGGAGGGAAGTGTGTGGGGTAAAAATCGCAGAGGGATACCAAGAGACACATATAGTAAGCAGATTCAAATGGATGTAGGTTGGTGTTCTTATAAGGAGATGAAGAGGCTTGCTCAGGATAGAGTAGGGTGCAAGCTGCATCAAACCAGGCTTGGGACTGAAGACAATAACAACAACTTTGATCACTCTCCTTGCCGGCCATGTCAGTTATTAATAACTCGAATTCTTTGTCCGAAACTCTGAAAAAGTGTAAGTATACACGCTTCTAGGTCAATGACCGCTTTACATTACAACGTAACATTCTCTGTTATCGGTGTTTCGTCTAATGAGTTGATTATCGGAATTTACCTGTGTGTCCAAGTGCCAGTGATTAGTGGCTCTGAGGAACTTGAACACTCAACTCAGATTTAAGATTTCCACACACTGACAAACGTTTTAATCGTGCTAGCTATTTGATTTCCCTGTTTTCGGAGTTGTAGCAGCGCGTTCAACAACTTTGCCGAGACGCCCAGCTACTGAGGCAGTCAACGATATCCACGGTCGTATGAGCAATGCGGCATCACTTATCGAAAGTATCCTGTGTTCGGGGTTTAGAACCATACAGTTCAGAGCAAACTCGGAATTATTTCATGAAACCAGTACTGTTATTTCGCTGCGGTTGTTCTTAGGTACTGTTTTTCATCAATCATTTAAGTATTTGCAGAATCATTTTTTTAAATATTCTCCATAATTTGGGACAGGCAGTAACAAAATTATAAAATTTTCTTCCATAAAGCAAAGATAGACACAAAACCAACACCGACCACAATAGTACAAGTTTATATGCCAACAAGCTCTGCCGTTGATGAGGAGATCGAAGAAATATATAAGGAGTTAGAAGAAATTATTCAAACCGTTAAAGTAGAAGAAAACTCGATTGTGATGGGTGACTGGAACTCGATAGTAGGAAAGGAACGAGAAGGAAATGTAGTGTGTCAATATGGACTGGGAAAAAGGAATGAAAGAGGAGATCGCCTGGTCGAATTTTGGGCAAAGCATAATTTAATGATCACTGAAACTTGATTTAATCATTATGAAAGAAGGCTGTTGTGTACGTGGAAGAAACCAGGAGACACTGAACGGTACCAGATTGAGTTGATAATGGTAAGGAATAGATTTAGAAACCAGATTTTAAACTGAAAGATATATCCAGTGGCAGATATAGATCACGACTATAACTTACTGGTTATGAAATGCAGCTTAAAACTTAAAACACTGCAGTAACGTAGAAAAGTTTGGTGGTTGAGAATTTCAGAGGGAGCATTAGCAAGGAGTGGCTGAAACGGGGGAAAGTAATACAGTAGAAGAAGAATGGGTAGCTCTGAGAGACAGGCAGAAGGACAAGGCCTAATAGAAATCCCTGGATAACACAGGATATATTGAACTTAATTGAAGAGAGAAGAAAATGTAAAAATTCAGCAAGTGAAGCAACGTCTGAAAAATGAGATTGACAGGAAGTGCAAAGCCGGAGAGCTGAGGACGAATTCAGAACTAGGGGAAAGTTAGATACCGCCTACAGGAAAATAAAAGAGATATTTGGGGACAAGAAAAGCAGCTGTATGAATATCAAGAACTCAGACTGAAAACCAGTACTAAGCAAAGAGGGGAAGGCTGAACTGTGAAAGGAATACATAGAGGGCCTATATAAAGGAAATAAACTTGAAAACAGTATTCTAGAAATGGAAGATGAAGGAAAATGTGAAAAGAGATATGATACTGCGAGAAGAATTAGAAAGAGCGCTGAAGGACTTGAGTCGAAATAAGGCCTCTGGAGTAGATGATATTACGACTGAACTGATTATGTCGTTAGGAGAGCCAGTCATGAAAACAGTTGTTCCACCTTGCGTGCAAGATGTATGAGACAGAGGAAATACCCTCCGACTTCATAAAGAATATTGTAATTCCAATTCCTCAGAAAACAAGTGCAGACAAATGTGAAAAATACAGAACCATCAGTTTAATAAGTCATGGTTGCAAAATACTAACACGAATTATTTACAGACGAATGGAACTTGTTGAATCCGACCTCTGGGAAGATCGGTTTGCATTTAGGGAAAATATAGGAACACGGGAGGCAATACATTACGACTTATCGTAAAAGATAGGCTAAGGGAAGGGAAACCTTCGTTTTTAGCGTTTGTAGATTTGGAGGAAGCTTTTGACAATGTCGACTAGAATACACTCTTTCAAATCCTGAAGGTATCAGGGGTAAAAATTAGAGCGAAGAGTTATATTCAACCTATACTAAAACCAGAGAGCGGTTATTAGAGTCGAAGGGCAAGAAAGGGACGCAGACGTTCGGAAGGGAGTAAGACACGGTTGTAGCCTTTCCCCAATGTTATTCAATCTGTACTTTGAACAGGCAGTGTAGGAATGGCAGGAGAAATTTGGAGAGGTCATTAAAGTGCAGGGAGAAGAAATAAAAACATTGCGGTTTGCAGATGGCATAGTGATTTTGTCAGAGACTGCAAAGGATCTGGAAAGGACAGTGTCTTGAAAGAAAGATATAAGATGAACATTAACAAGAGTACAACGAGGGTAATGGAATGGAATGTTACAAAATCAGACGATGCTGAAGGAATTAGATTAGCTAATGAGACAATAAAATTAGTAGATGAGTATTGTTATTTGGGTAGCAAAATAACTTATGATGGCCGAAGTAGAGAAGATATAAAATGCAGATTGGCTTTGGGAAGAAAAGCTTTTCTGAAGAAGCGAAACTTATTAAATCGATCTTCCAGGTCCTGTCTAGCTGTCTCTTACCGAATAACAATGTCATCAGCAAAACGCAATGTTTTTATTTCTTCAGCCTGAAGTCTAAATCCTTTTCCAAATGTCTTTTTGCTTTGCTTCACACTTTGCTCAATGTACAAATTGAATAACATTGAAGAAAGTCTACAATCCTGTCCTACTCCCTAAAGAGTGCGTCCGTTTCATGCCCATCAACTCTAATAACAGCTGTCTACTGAATAACCTCCCTTTCGTTATATTTTTCTCCTGATGACTTCAGAACTTGAAAGAGTATATTCCAGTCAACATTATCAAAAGCTTTCTCCAAATCTACAAGAGCTAGAAATATAGATTTGTCTTTCCTTTATCTTCTAAGATAAGTCGTAAGGTGTATATTGCCTCTCGTGTTCCTAGATTTTCCCTGAATCCGAACTGATCTTCCCCGAGGTCAGCATCTATGAGCCTTTGCATTCTTCTGTAAATAATTCGTGTTAAACTTTTGCAATCATGACTCATGCAAATGATGGGTTTGTAATTTTCACGCCTTTTTGTGCCTGCATTCTTAAAGTCTGAGGGAATTTCGCCTGTCTCATGCATCTTACTCACCAGGTGAAATCTGTAATGGCTGGATCTCCCAGAGACTTCAGGGAATGTCATCTACTGCAGGGGCTTTGTTTCAAATTCAATGCTCTGTCAAATTCATACCTCAGTATACTATCTCCTATTTCATCTTCTACTTACTCTTCCCATCCTGCAACTTGGTCTTGCAATTCATCCCCTTTGTGGAGCCCCTTTATATACACTTTCCACCTTTCAGCTTTCACTTCTTTACTCAGATCTGGGTTTTGCACCTGAGTTCTTGGTATTCATACAGCTATATTTCCTCAATTTTTTTTTTTTTCTTTTTGGAAGTGGTATTTATTTTTTCCCTAATTATACATTCATCTGAAGATTTGCATTTGTTTTCTAGACATTCCTCCTTAGCCATTCTGCACATCCTGTCAATCTCGTTTCTTAGTCGTCTGTCCTCCCTTTTACCAGCTTCATTTATTGCAGTTTTATATCTTCCTCTTTCATCAATTAAATTTAGTATTTCCTGTGATTCCTAGGATTTATTAGAGGTCATACCTTTATACCTGTTTGGTCCTCTTTTGCCTTGACTATTTCATCTCTCAAAGTTACTCAATCCTCCTCTACTTTTTTATTTCCTCCCGTGTATGTGACCTATTTTGTAAATGTCCGTCTGAAAATCTCAACAACTTCAGGTTCCTTCAATTAATCCAGGTCCCATCTCCTTATATTCCTAACTTTTTGCATTTTCTTCAATTTCAGTCTACAATTTGTAAACAAGATATGGTCAGAGTCTATATCTGCCGTACTATGTCTTGATGTTTAAAACCTGGTTCCGAAATCTTACCATTTAAAGTCTCTTTGATGTCTTCCGGTGTGGCCTGTTCTCTTCCACGTTGTTGCTGTTGCGGTAAACTTCTCCAAGAAACTTCTGTAGAAACATTGCGGTGTGTCGACAGAACGGGAAAGCGGAACAGCAGCTACTTTGCGTCATACCTACTGGGTCAAACTGAAAGGAATGGACGCACACGCACCGGACTGAATGGCACGCAACAGCGGAAGTTAAATGGAACAGTACGAACTTGCAGTAACACGTCACTTCGTTACGTGAGGAAACAATGCTTATGTGTAACGCAACAACGCGTATCCGGAGCTTTCTGGAACTACCAGCTAACCTGTTAAGTGAACACAGCAAGATCAAAAAAGCCGACACGTTCGTATGACAGGGTCGATGTGGTCATGACTAGTGAGTAGGGAAAATATCAGCCGCTCCAGACTCGCTATACATACTCCGGCACTTGAGTTCATAAGTAGTCGGTCAGATGAATCGATGGCTTACACTTCGTAGCACTCAATTCCCTGACATGTTCTAACATCGATACAAGTCGTTATAGAACTCCATCACTCTTCTACATCAGCTGACAACCGCCGAGATGTTGACTCCTGCGTAGCTCCGAGTTCGACTCCTGCGGTACAACCAATTACGGACGCAAATAAAATATCTAGGAGGAATTATATGTCCTGCACACCGGAACGCCATTCCTAGGGAATATTCCTACTTTTCGGTAGGCCAGGAGTCAGCACATATCACGACCACACGACAACCGTCAACGCGGACCCGTATGAGGACGATTTGAGACAGCAATTATGCCGGCCGCGGTGGCCGAGGGGACTGAGGCGCTCCAGTCACGGTCAGCACGGCCACTACGGTCGGGGTTCGAATCCCCCCCTCGGGCATGGATATTTGTGCCGTCTTTAGTATAAAATAGATCATAAGTAGCTTGTAAGTTTAGGGACTGATGACCCCGTAGTTGTCCCATAAGCTACACAAAACATGATTTAATCGCAACAAACAAGTGGTTTAAGAATCACAAAAGAATGTTGTATACGTCGAAGAGACCAGGAGATTCAAATGTTCAAATGTTTGTAAAGCTTATGGGACTTAACTACGGGGTCATCAGTCCCTAAACTTACAAACTACTTATTAACTACTTACGAACTAGGACGGCACAAATATCCATGCCCGAGGGAGGATTCAAACCCCCGACCGTAGTGGCCGTGCAGACCGTGACTGAAGCGCCTCAGTCTCCTCGGCCACCGCGTCCGGCAGCCAATACTCACTTTACGTCTTATCTTAGAAGATAGATTAAGCAAAGGCAAACCTACATTTTTAGCTTTTGTAGATTTGGAGAAAGCTTTTGACATTGTTGACTGGAATACACTCTTTCAAATTCTGAAGTCAGCAGGGGTAAAATACAGGGAAAGGAGAGTTATTTACAACTTGTACAAAAGCCGGACCTCGGTTATTAAACTCGAAGGGCATGAAAGGGAAGCATCAGTCGGGAAGGGAGTAAGACAGGGTTGTAGCCCTTCTCCGATGTTATTCAATTTGTACATCGAGCAGGCAGTGAAGGAAAGCAAGGAAAAAATTTGGAATAGGGAGTAAAGTTCAGGGGGAAGAAATAAAAACATTGCGTTTTGTTGATGACATTGTAATTCTGTCAGAGACAGCAAAGGACCTGGAAGAGCAGTTGAACGGAATGTACAGTGTGTTGAAGAATGTACATTAACAAGAGCAAAACAAAAATAATGGAATGCGGTCTTAGAAAATCAGGTGATGCTGAAGGAATTAGATTAGGTAACGAAACAATGAGATGTGTTTTCTTACTTGGGTAGTAAAATAACGTGCGATGGTCGCAGTACAGGGGATATAAAATGCAGAATGGCAATGGGAAGAAAAGCATGTTTGAAAAAGAGAAATTTGCTAACATCGAATATTAATTTAAGGGTAAGGAAGTCTTTTCTGAAGGCATTTGTGTGGAGTGTTGCCTTGTACGGCAGTGAAACATGGACGATAAGCAGTGCGGACAGGAAGAGCATAGAGGCTTTTGAAATGTGGTGCTACAGAAAAATGCTAAAGATTAGGTGGGTAGATCGCATTACTAATGAAGAGGTACTGAACAGAATTGGTGAGAAAAGAAATTTTTGGCATACCCTGACTAAAAGAAGGGATCGCTTGGTAGGACACATTCTTAGACATCGAGGAATCTTAAATTTAGCATTGGAGGGAAGTGTGGGGGGTAAAAATCGCAGAGGGAGGCCAAGAGACACGTATAGTAAGCAGATTCAAGTGGATGTGGGTTGCCGTTCTTATGAGGAGATGAAAAGGCTTGCTCAGGATAGAGTAGAGTGGAGAGCTGCATCAAACCAGTCTCCGGACTGAAGACCATAACAACAACATATATTCTCCAGAAGAAGGTCGTAGAGCAATACTGTTTTTAAATCTGTGAATAAATGTCAGCAACATATTTCTGTAACAGTTCCTTTCATAACTTAAAAACAAAAGTAGTAAATTGAAGAAAACAGGGCCAATAACGTAAAAGTTTTTCAATACTTTTCATACTACAAAATCTAATAACAACTCTAATAATAGTATGATTCTATAACTATTCACGAAGAAAACAGGTACCAAAAACCGTTCCTTTAGGTTGAGCCCATAAGCAACTTAAGGCAATTTTCGAGAAGGTATATTTTTAAAATAAGTCGAAATATCTCGAAAAATACTATTGTTAATTTTTTCGAAGAAGAACTTTTTTATATTTACATCCTACCATAATTAAGGCGAATAATAAGTTCGAAAACATGAATATTGACGAGTTACAAGGTATCTAGTTTTCAGTTTTTTAAGTGTTTTGAGAAATATTTCGAAACGTAACAAAACAATCGCTACGCACGAAAAAGCAATTTATTCATAATCTTAGGCCTAAAACTTTCTATTGTAACATTTCCCATCGGAGTTACAGGTTTTTATTTATTTACGAAAAATCGTATTTTAGCAAATTTGCGAATTTCTTTCGCAAATTTTGCTCTCTCGGCTCGAGTTTCATTTAACAGAAACTTTAAACAAAACAACCGCTACGTTCGAAAAAGCAATGGACTGATAATCTTAGGCCTGTTGTTGTTGTTATGGTCCTCAGTCCGGAGACTGGTTGGATGCAGCTCTCCACCCTACACTATCCTGAGCAAGCCTTTTCATCTCCTCATAAGAACGACAACCCACATCCACTTGAATCTGCTTACTATACGTGTCTCTTGGCCTCCCTCTGCGATTTTTACCCCCCACACTTCCCTCCAATGCTAAATTTACGATTCCTCGATGTCTAAGAATGTGTCCTACCAAGCGATCCCTTCTTTTAGTCAGGGTATGCCAAAAATTCCTTTTCTCACCAATTCTGTTCAGTACCTCTTCATTAGTAATGCGATCTACCCACCTAATCTTCAGCATTTTTCTGTAGCACCACATTTCAAAAGCCTCTATGCTCTTCCTGTCCGCACTGCTTATCGTCCATGTTTCACTGCCGTACAAGGCAACACTCCACACAAATGCCTTCAGAAAAGACTTCCTTACCCTTAAATTAATATTCGATGTTAGCAAATTTCTCTTTTTCAAACATGCTTTTCTTCCCATTGCCATTCTGCATTTTATATCCTCTGTACTGCGACCATCGCATGTTATTTTACTACCCAAGTAAGAAAACACATCTCATTGTTTCGTTACCTAATCTAATTCCTTCAGCATCACCTGATTTTCTAAGACCGCATTCCATTATTTTTGTTTTGCTCTTGTTAATGTACATTCTTCAACACACTGTACATTCCGTTCAACTGCTCTTCCAGGTCCTTTGCTGTCTCTGACAGAATTACAATGTCATCAGCAAAACGCAATGTTTTTATTTCTTCCCCCTGAACTTTACTCCCTATTCCAAATTTTTCCTTGCTTTCCTTCACTGCCTGCTCGATGTACAAATTGAATAACATTGGAGAAAGGCTACAACCCTGTCTTACTCCCTTCCCAACTGATGCTTCCCTTTCATGTCCTTCGAGTCTAATAACTGCGGTCTGGCTTTTGTACAAGTTGTAAATAACTCTCCTTTCCCTGTATTTTACCCCTGCTGACTTCAGAATTTGAAAGAGTGTATTCCAGTCAACAATGTCAAAAGCTTTCTCCAAATCTACAAAAGCTAAAAATGTAGGTTTGCCTTTGCTTAATCTATCTTCTAAGATAAGACGTAAAGTGAGTATTGGCTGCCGGACGCGGTGGCCGAGGAGACTGAGGCGCTTCAGTCACGGTCTGCACGGCCACTACGGTCGGGGGTTTGAATCCTCCCTCGGGCATGGATATTTGTGCCGTCCTAGTTCGTAAGTAGTTAATAAGTAGTTCGTAAGTTTAGGGACTGACGACCCCGTAGTTAAGTCCCATAAGCTTTACAAACATTTGAACATTTGAATCTCCTGGTCTCTTCGACGTATACAACCTTCTTTTGTGATTCTTAAACCACTTGTTTGTTACGATTAAATCATGTTCCCTGCAAAATTCTACCAGGCGACTTCCTCTTTCATTCCTTCTGCCCAGTCCATATTCACCTACTATTTTTCCTTCTCTTCCTTTTCCTACTACCGAATTCCAGTC
Source organism: Locusta migratoria (assembly GCA_026315105.1). Taxonomy (NCBI): domain Eukaryota; kingdom Metazoa; phylum Arthropoda; class Insecta; order Orthoptera; family Acrididae; genus Locusta; species Locusta migratoria. The sequence continues at coordinate 58,477,228 of CM048746.1, read as the reverse complement.
TCCCATCACAATTAAGTTTTCTTCTCCCTTAACTGTCTGAATAATTTCCTTTAAGTCCTCATATATTTCTTCGATCTCCTCATCATTGGCAGAGCTAGTTGGCATATTAACCTTTACTACTGTTTTCGGTATTGGCTTCGTATCTATCTCGACAATGATAATGCGATCACTGTGCTGCTCATAGTAGTTTACCCGAATTCCTATTTTCTTATTCATTATCAGTCCTACTCCTGTATTACCCCCAACTTATTTTGTATTTATAATCCTGTACTCATCTGACCAGAAATCCTGTTTATCCTGCCACCGAACTTCACTAATCTCCACTATATCTAACTTCAATCTATCCATTCCCCTTTTCAAATTTTCTAATTTTCCTACCCGATTAAGGGATCTAACATTCTACGATCCGACCCGTAGAATGCCAGTATTGTCTTTCCTGATGATCACATCCTCCTGAGTAGTCCCCGCCCGGAGATCCGAATGGGGGACTATTTTACTTCTGGAATATTTTACCCGAGAGGATGCCATCATCATATTTTCATACAGTAGAGCTGCATGTCCTCGGGAAAATTAACGGCTGTAGTTTCCCCTTGGTTTCAGCCGTTCGCAGTAACTGTGTGGCAAAGCCACATTAGCTGATGTTACAAGGCCAGCTCAGTCAATCATCCAGACGCCCCTGTAACTACTGAAAAGGCTGCTGCCCTTCTTCAGGAACCACACGTTTGTCTGGCCTCTCCACAGATACCCCTCCGCTGTGGTTGAACCTACGGTACTGCTATCTGCATCGTTGAGGCACACAAGCCACCCCACCTCGGCAATGTCTGTGGTTCATGGGGGTGGAATCTTAGGCCTATAACTTTCTAATGTAACTTTTTCCCATCGGAGTTACAGTTTTTTATGTAAGAAAAATCGTTTTTTGCGACTTTGCGCATTTCTTTCGCTAATTTTGCTATCTCGGCTCGAGTTTCATTTAATAAAACTTTATTTGAAATTTAATATCATTATACGCTCACCGTTTTTGTTTTCAGGTAATATTTTTTGCATATTTGTCACTACGCCGTCTCAGAATGCTTGGACTATTACCCGAAGGTTGAAAGCGGAGTGTCCCATAGTGTAATTCAGGCACCTGGACTGGATTTCAGACGGCAGGGATAACATCAGCAAGACCGTTGTCTCCACTTAACAGTCCGTCGAGATAGGACGCGTAATATCAACACGAACAGTGCGAAATTGTCTCCAGTATCGTGGCCTATCATGTATGTCCCATTAAAAACACTGGGCGGAGGAAATTCAGGGATTGAGTCGTAACGAATGGCGCCGAGTTCTGTTCACAGATGAATCTATCTGCATGAAACATCACCGTATCATATGAGTACAATGTCTTTCGCGACGTAGTTCTTGCGTAAAATATTCTCGATGTTCTTGCCGCGTCCGACTCAGACTCTGTGTGGTTTCTCTTTTTACGAAAGTACCCGTGGAAGACACATTAAAAATGCTGGATGCTCACTTCCCTCCTGAAAATTTGAATTATTATGAAATGACTGACGGAACAGCCATGGGTTCGCCAGCCATTGCGAACTTTTTCATGGGGGTTTTGAAGAACGAGCGTTGAACAGTGCTCCCTTTCGTCCATCTTGCTTCTACAGGTATGTTGACGATAGATTTTTAATCTGGCTACGCGGTAATGAGGCACTGCAGCAATTCGTGGATCATTTGAATGGAATACACCGCAACATAAGATCTACAGTGGAAGTAGAGAAGGACGGGAAGCTACCCTTCTTAGACATGTTGGTTGATCGAAAATCAGATGGACGACATTAATCTACACCAGATACCTTGCAAATTTTTATAAAATATTTATTTAATTTATTCGGGATACCTTGCAATTTTTTTAAATATTAGAAATTAAGTATTCTTAAAAAATATGAAGTAGAAAAATATTACTGAAAATTAAATTAACATCATGCATTACAATAATGGCGTACTGTAACATATACTTAATAACTGCCTTCTCCAACAGCGTCCTCGCGCTAACTCATCCAACAGCTAAACTCCCAGCAACTGACTCCCAACACAGCTCGCAACAGACTTGCTACTGACTGCCCTCTCTTCTCACAGCCAGAACGCTTACTCTACAATCGAACTTTCAAAGATTACTGTGCCACTCACGATATACATATGTGAGCAGGTTACATATGTACAAAATATTACAGAAAACCGACTTATGTCGGGACCATAGGGACCTTAAAAAGTAACAAACACAAGATTAGCCTAACAACTGTGTATGATATCTCACTTGATCTCCTGATTCCTTTGAACAGTGTAGTTAGTATTCTTCGAATGCATTGCATTGGAGAGTAAAAGGCACAGAACATTTGGGACAACCAGACCCGAAGAAATTGTGTGTAATAAAGAACTGGTAAAGGGACTCCTTGCACTGTGGTTGGCTTTACTAGATATACAGGGAGCGATAACGCACAATAAACTTAGTTTCGGTGCGGGCAGTGGTGTGTTGGACCAATACTGTTTTGGCTTCCCAGGAAAAATCAAATCAAATCAAAACGGCTTCGTTCCTCCTATGGGAAGCGATACACTACACAATCGGACACGTAAATTTGCTGTAGACAGGTGGAATCGGATACGTCTTCAACGCTTCCGCCCTGAGCGACTTCTTTCATTAGGACGTTCAGTGTTATTTCGTACAAATTAAATGCCATTAGTTGGAAGCTTCGAAGCACTTTGGCTGCACGGCTTGACTTCTGGTTTTGCTCCACCACATTTAGACCATCAGGCACGCTCCCGCCGTTAGAAGCATACACGCGCTTCGGAGGTGCGCTAGGATTAACGTCGACGTTAGTTTCAGAGGAGAGTCAAGTTCAAGGCTTTAGTGCGGCTCTAAACCAGCGGCATGAGGGTTAAGTAGTGAGCGTTCCATTCGCCGCCCAGCTCTCACCGTAATGAGTAGGCTGAAGACGCAGTTTATTGCCCCTGCTACGATCCTAAGACTCGACTTGTGCAATCCACAGAGGGCGTAGCACTTAAACTTGAGTAGCCAGCTGTTCTCAGTTAAGAGTTAGCTTCCTCATCCCTGCTGACCACGGAAGTTATGTGAGCAGTAGTCTTGCATTATAATTATTTTTGTGTATTTCTCTCGTACCTGAGTCGTTGTAAGCAAAACTTTACAATATAAAATCCTACTAGGTGACGCGTGCAAATACATTGCACTATTAGTGGCCAGACTAATAGTAAGAAAATTGTACAACTATATCAAAGATTTAGAAGTTGTAATTTACTAAACAAGAAAGGGAATCGGTTGGGTAGAGCGGCGTGGCCGACTAACTTTATAACTTTTGTTTGTTTGTTCACTGATAATTTTCTCCCAAATCAACCAATGAATGTGTGTAAGGGCTGAAATGAAAGGCATTGATACATAGAATGCTTTTAGGCTAATACGAAGTGTAAACCTTAACTAGAACCGAATCTATGCAAGATAGAATGCCGAAAAATGAGTTATGAGGATTCTAAAATTTGAAGACAAATCAGTGGATGAATAGCTCTCAATTAACAAAAGAATTAAGGAAATCGGCCGGGTAGTGTGATCTGACCGACTGACTTTAGTTTACGTAAATTTTTTATTTTATTTTATTTTATTTTTTTTTTTTTTTTTTTTCCGGTATATCAAAGATAGAGGACCCGTGTGAATAGGACCCGTGCGAATACTTCGCACTTTTAGTGGAATGTCAAAAAGTTATGAAAATATGGAAAGTAAAGTTGAATGTTCACGCGTAGTTTTCTTCAGAATCAATCAATGCAAGTGTTTAAAAGCGCAAATAAAAGAGCTTGATCTGCTGACTGTTGTTAGGTGCGTACCTTAACTAGAACCGAAGATATCGTAAAACAAATCGATTAAAGTATTCAATGCAAGGACAAAAGAATAAAAATCTTCAAATGTTTGTAAATCTACCGCACTTAACTACGTGCTCATCAGTCCGTAGCTTACAGACTACTTAAACTAAGGTAAACTAACCTACGGACAACACAAACACCCATGCCCGAGGGGGGACTTGAATCTCCGACGGCGAATGGTCATGCGCACAGAAGGATACCGCGTTTGAATACAAATAAAGGATGGGGAGAGTTAAGTTAATTCTGATACTTGATGCCAAATCTGCGAATGAATACCTTTCGTTTAAAGTAAAAATGAAGGAAATCGGTCGGAAAGAACGGCCTGACGGACTGACTTAAGTTTACAGCAAGGACACACACATATGAAATATACAGAAGGAAATCGCGTTTGAGTATAGAAAAGGGAAGGCGAGTGTTATGTAAATTCTCGTACTTGATGACAAATCTGTGGATGACTACCTTGCCGGCCGCGGTGGCCGATGGGACTGAGGCGCTTCAGTCACGGTCTGCACGGCCACTACGGTCGGGGGTTCAATCCCCCCTCGGGCATGGATATTTGTGCCGTCCTTAGTCTTAGCTAGTTCATAAGTAGTTTGTAAGTTTACGGACTGATGACCCCGTAGTTAAGTCCCTTAAGCTTAACAAACATTTGAATACCTTCCGTTTAAAACAATGATGGAAATCGTCCGGATATTTTGGTCTGACCGACTGACTGTAGTTTTCGTAGATGCTTTAAATATATACTTTTTTCGTTACCAGGACTGTTGTTGCGGTTGATCCTCTCTACTGGCATGCAGGGCAACTTATGTTTCAATATTTTTCGTGATTATTGACAGAATTAAATAAAATATAATTCTGTAAAATCATATTTTTAACACGAAGCTCATGTTCAGTATAAAACGGTAAGACAAGTATTACGATTACAAAAGATTTTTATTTTATTTTATTTTTTTTTTTTTTTTTTTTTTATTTATTTATTTATTTATTTTTTTTGGCGTTGCTCAACCATTCGAAATATGCTCACCCATTACTCAAAAATGATAAAACTAATTCACATATATTCATTTCAAACCTTTTCGAGAATTTTTTTTTCTATAACATCCTCCTCAAAATGATGAACATTTTCGCTACTGATACGTCAAACTTTCATGTCCTTTTAAGTTAATCCTTTTTTACTAGTAACTCTTTTCGCAACACACTTTGCTGAAAGTATCTACATATCTCACTGAATGTACAATAATTTACTTATGCATAGTTCCGGAGATGTGATGTGATAAAAAACCTTCAACTTATACTGGTATGTTGTAAAATTAAACTTCAGGCTTGATGCTTTACTTTATTACTTATTTACTATTGTTGCTGTTTCCAAAACATTTTGCATGTGGTACAGGTCTACCTCATATATGAGTTTAACGCTTCTGAAGACTGTAAACAATTAGTTCGTGAGATATGACGGAGTAAATAATTGGATGCTTAAAAGACGTTCTTTCGCTTAACATCAAGCACACATTAGCTGTCCTATAGTTATCCAGTCTCTCAGGAGAGCAAACTCCAACAGCGATTTCAATTATTTAATACAACAGCACGTGTAACTAGCCGTGCTGAGCTTTTCCATTCTTTTATTCCAGGTCCTTTCTATTTTGAACATAAAACGTTTCTTGACGGACATCCACAGCTAAGATGATACACCTTTAATAAAAGGGTCGGGTTCAGCTGATGTACTTTTATTTAAAAAGACGACCGGTTTCGCGACTTAAAGCGGCATGTTAGAGTCAAATACAGTTAAAACATAAAACCAGGGGCTCGCCAATACAAACAACAACCACCCCGGCTGTCAGATCACTTCACACAAAACATCAGGGCGACAACCGCCCTCGTCGATCAAACCACCTGATTGAGCCAGGCGACAGGGACAGCGGCGTGGCTGGATGTAAACTGGAGGAATTAGAATGTCTGTATCCCTCTCTAAGAGCCCTCATTTTTCTTATCTTATCTTTGTGATCATTACACGAAATATTAGTAGGCGGCAGGAAGATCTATCTACACTGAGCTTCAAATTCCGTCCCTCCAAATCTCCTCAACAGAATTTCTCGAAAAGAACGTCGTCTTTCCTCCAGCGATCCCCATTCGAGTTCCCGAAGCATTTCCGTGACACTCGCGCTTTGGTCGAACCTACCAGCTGCTCGCCTCTGAACTACTTCTACGTCTTCCTTAAAACAGATCTGCTACGGGTCCCAAACACTTGAGAAATACTCTAGACGTGGTCGTACAAGCGTTTTATACGCGGTCTCCTATACAGATGAAGTACATCTTCCCAAAATTCTCCCAATAAACCGACGTCGGCTGTCCGTCTTACAAGTGCTCTTACATGTTCGTTCCATTTCATATCGCTCTGCAATGTTACGACTAGATATTTGAACGACGCGACTGCATCAAGATGCAATCTAATGCTGTATTCGAACACTATGAAATGAAATGTTTGTAAATCTATCTGACAAAACTGTGTGATCATCAGTCCGTAGCTTACAAACTACTTAAACTGAGGTGAAGTAACCTAAGGACAACACACACACACCCATGCCCTAGGCAAGACTCGAACCTCCGATGGCGAGCAACCGCGTGCTCCACAGCGAGGCGCCTTCGACCGCTTGTCTACTCCATCGCGGCCGAACACTATGGCATTGTTTTTCATACTCATGCACATTCTACATTGAGAGGTAGCTGCCATACTTCGCACCAACTAGAAATTTTGTCTGAGGCATCCTGTAAGCTATTACAGTCAATTAAAGACGACACCCTCCCATACACCACAGCATCATCGCAAACAGCGTCAATTACAAGTTACTCTGTCCATCAGATCATTTACATAGGTATAAAATAATAGCGGTCCTACCTCACTTCCCTGGGGCACGCCAGATGATACACTCGTCTCTGCTGAACACACTCCGTCGAGAACAACGTACTGCGTTCTATTACTAAGGAAGTCTTCCAGCGAGTTACAGATCTGTGAACGTATTCCATATGCCCACATCTTCTTTTTCGTTTCACTTTCGTTCTACTTGGGAGTGAACAGGAGAGCAAGAAATAGCAGTGGTACTGAGTACTGCTATGGGTGTATTGGAGAATATGAGTGTGGTTGTAGAATGCGTAGAAAGGGGGGGGGGGAGTTGGAGAGAAATTGGGCAAGAAGGTATGGACAAAGAGGTGGACGCCGAGAAGATTGACAAACGAGAAGGGGAGGAGATGGAATGAAAGAAAGCATAGGAAGAGATGAATTGTAATCAGAGACGAGTGTACCGTCAGGCGTGCCGCAGGGGAGTGTCATAGGACTGCTATTATTTTCTATCTATATAAATGATCTGATGGGCAGAGTAAATTGTAATTTGCGGCTGTATGCTGATGACGCTATGGTGTGTGGGAGAGGGTGTCGTCTTTAACTGACTGTAATAGCATACAGGATGACTTAGACAAAATTTCTAGTTGGTGCGAAGAATGGCAGCTAGCTCTCAATGTAGAAAAATGTAAGGTGATGCGCATGAGTAGAAAAAACAATCCTATAATGTTCGAATACAGCATCAGTAGTGAGCTTCTTGATGCGGTCGCGTCGTTCAAATATCTAGGCGTAACATTGCAGAGCGATATGAAATGGAACGAGCATGTAAGGACTGTTGTGAGTAAGGCAGACAGCCGACTTCGGTTTATTGGGAGAATTTTGGGAAGATGTACTTCACCTGTAAAGGAGACCGCGTATAAAACGCTTGTACGACCAGGTCTTGAGTATTGCTCAAGTGTTTGGGGCCCGCAGCAGATCAGTTTAAAGGTAGAGGCGGTTCAGAGACGAGCAGCTGGATTTGTTACCGGTAGGTTCGACCAATGCGCGAATGTCACGGAAATGCTCCGGCAAGAAGACGGAAGAAAGACGACGTTCTTTTCGTGAATTTCTGTTAAATAAATTTAGAGGGCCGGATTTTTAAGCTGAGTGTAGTACGATCTTGCTGCCGCCTACTTACATTTCGCGTAAACATCACAAAGACAAGATAAGAGAAATTAGGGCTCGTACGAAGGCATATAGGCATTCTTTTTTTCCTCGTTTCATTTGGGAGTGGAATAAGAAAGGAAATGCCTAGTAGTGGTGAATTTCGGAGTATGTATGTAGATGTAGAAAGAGCTGGTGTACAGATCTGGGAGGAGAGGAAACGATTTATGTCATGGTGAGGGTCGTAAAGTCAAACACCAATAGTAGGGAAAGGCTCGCGAGTGTAGGCGGAGAAAGAGGGCAGGAGGTTTGAATAAACGCCCGGGGCTGTCACGGACGCCTGCCATTGGAACAGGTAATTTTGTAGCGCGCGTGGGCGGCGGCGGTGCTCGCTGGTAGACGGGTAGACGGAGGCTGCCGCTGCTAGCTCCGGCGGTAATCAAGCCGTAGCGCGCGTCTGGCCGGGCGCTGGCGGCAGCGGCCGTCGCGTAAATCACGCGGCGCCACCGGGACCTTACCGGCTGCACGACCAGCAGCGCGCAGCCAGCCGACGACAAGTAGCACTGGCACCGTCTCCTGACACCGGAGGACAGCTCACCTACCGAGGCTCTAATCCTAGTACACACAGTGACTGAAACAAATAGGTTTCTTTAGGAAAGTGAGAAGGTGGGGTTTACCAGCTTTCAAGTATCTGTAAAATGACATGTTAACCACAGCTGTTTACTTTATTAGCTCAAAGCTACAGGATTCGGTTAGTGTACCATTCACAAGCGCCAGCAGAGCTTAGCCAGTTGCATAACGTATCACGTTACAAAACTGAAAAACTTTAAAGTAAATGAAACTTCCTGGCAGATTAAAATTGTGTGCCGGAACCGGGACTCGAACCTGGGACCTTTGCCTTTCGCGGGCAAGCGCACTACCGACTGTGCCAGTAAGTTTCATATCAGCGCACACTCCGCTGCAGAGTGAAAGTTTCATTCTGGAAACATCCCTTAGGCTGTGGCTAAGCCATGTCTCCACCATATCCTTTCTTCCAGGAGTGCTAGTCTTGCATGGTTCGCAGGAGAGCTTCTGTGAAGTATGGAAAGTAGGAGGCGAGATACTGGCGGAAGTAAAGTTGTGAGGCGGCATCGTGAGTCGTGTCGGGATAGCACAGTCGGTAGTGCGCTTGCCCACGAAAGGCAAAGGTCCCAGGTTCGAGTCCCGTTTCCAGCACATAATTTTAATCTGCCAGGAAGTTTCATATCAGCGCACACTCCGCTGCAGAGTGAAAATTTCATTCTTTAAAGTAAATATTTGGCATCATGCTTCACTTTCTACAGATGTTTTTCCAGTGACTGATTGCTATGATACAAAATATTTATTTAAAAAATTTTTAATTTTGTAACGTATGTTAAGCAACTGGCTAAGCTCTGCTGGCGCTTGAGAATGGTACATCAAGCGAAACATATAGCTCTGAGCCAATAAACAGCTGTGGTCAACATGTCATTTTACAAATAAACTCATTTCTGCCTAGCACTAAAAATGTGTTCCACCTGCATTTCATGAATACTAGGTTTCATTTTAGCCTCTTTGTAATGTATCTAAGAGTATATTATTGTCTTAGTCAGTCAGTAGCATTCGCCAGTGAGTTCAAATTCAAATTCAAATGTTTGTGTATCTTATGGGACTTAGCTACGGGGTTGTCAGTCCCTAAACTTCCAAACTACTTATGAACTAACTAAGACTAAGGACGGCACAAATATCCATTCCCGAGGGGGATTCGAACCCCCGACCGTAGTGGCCGTGCAGACCGTTACTGGAGCGCCTCAGTCCCCTCGGCCACCGCGGCCGGCAGTGAGTCTTTTGCGGCAGTTAGTGTTGTGCAGTTGTTAGTTAAAATGTTCAAATGTTTGTAAATCTATCGGACCAAACTGCGTGGTCATCAGTCCGTAACTGGCCGGCTGCGGTGGCCGAGGAGACTGAGGCGCTTCAGTCACGATCTGCACGGCCACTACGGTCGGGGGTTCGAATCGCCCCTCGGGCAGGGATATTTGTGCCGTCCTAGTTCGTAAGTAGTTCATAAGTAGTTTGTAAGTTTAGGGACTGATGACCCCGTAGTTAAGTCCCATAAGCTTTACAAACATTTGAACATTTGAGTCCGTAACTTACAAACTGCTTGAACTAAGGTAAACTAACCTAAGGACAACACAAACACCCATGCCCCAGGGAGGATTCGAACGTCCGTCGGCGAACAGCCGCGCGATCCGCAGCGAGGCGCCTTACACCGCTCGGCTACTCCATCCCTCCTCAAATCAAATGTTCAAATGTTTGTTATGCTTAAGGGACTCAGCTGCTATTGTGACAATATCTGTGCACTCAACGCGAAATAATGTCTCTGATCGTGTTTCAACAAAAACACACATTTATTTGATATATAAGTTTTTCTTTGATCTTTAAGCTCTTTAAACTATTTTCTAATATCTCTCCCACATTTTTATTATCTTTTTCGTTCAAATATTAATACCTATTTTGCCATGGTAATTTGTCCTCATTTTCAAGTAGATTTTCTTTGCTTGTAATGATTTACGCAAAGTCAAGTGACAGTCAGATCGTCATTATTTTTACAAATACCTCTGAAACGGTGCGAGTTACGGAAATAACATTACAGAGCAGAGTTGTAGAGAAGTTCCTCCTCTACAAATTCGTTTATTCAAGTTTCTTGTCCGATGAAGAGTTAAGCCGTTACTTTCATTTAAATTTCGAGCTGTCAAAAGTCGATCGCAAACGTCCACTTTTAAGTGTAACTACCGTAACCTAAAGTGGACCAGAATATGTATATAAATAAAGTGTGAGCTCTGGGCTCTGTAAAAATAGGGAAGTTAGACTGGTTTGCGGAGAATAATGTACTGACGCAAGGGAGTGCTCCACTATTCACCATTGCAATGGCAGGGGTTGCAACACGCTGAATAACCGTGCGCACTCTGGCGCCGTGCACCGGTGAGCACTGCCAGTCACCGTCAGGTATTCGAGTCCCCCCTCGGGCATGTGTGTATGTGTTGTCCTTACATTAGTTTAACTTAGTTTAATTAGTTTGCAAGCTAGTAACTAATAAACAAGCAGTTGTCCCGTAGATTTATAAACATTAGATTTCTTTGTTTTATTTATTTATTGCAACACGAATGTAAGATATGAAATCGCTGGTGTTTGCACATGACATAATGGTGTGTGGTAATGAAGAAGGAGAATTAGAAGATAGACTAAATGCGTGGGACAAGGTAATGAGTTGGTAAGGAATCAAATCTAATTCTAACAAGTGTGCAATTATGGAGATAATAAGGCAAAGAGCAGCAACAGATGTGAAGATTTTTTTTTGGGGGGGGGGTTGAGGGGGGGGTTGAGGGGGGGGGGGAGATTGTAAAGAGGTTGAACAGTTTTAAGTATCTGGGGACTGGTTGAGGAAAGTGGGAGGAGTGATATGCAGATCACTGGATGAGGAAAGCAAGCCCACAATTCCTGCAAAGCATACGAAGTCTGGTGCGTAGCAAAGACGTATCCCAGAAGAGTAAGCAGGTGATATACAGACATTATTATGCTCCAATGCTCACGTATGCATCAGAAACATGGGTTATGAAGAAAAGGCATGTGACCAGAATGCAGGCGTGTGAAATGAAATTCCACGGAAGCAGGGTTGGAGGAACTAGAATGGATAAAATGAGGAACGCGAAGGTGAGAGAAATGGTGAAGGAGAAACGTCTACAAGAAAGCATAAAGCAGTCAAGAATGAGATGGAACGGATGATGACTGATTGATTATTTAGGGAGCTAAACATCTAGGTCATCCTTACTCGAATCAATTGACTGAATGCCAAATAAACTGTGAAATTGGGACATAGAAATTTACAAAATAAGCTCGTAATTATGATGAAAGTTATATTAAAATGAGACAGAAGGAGTAAGAGTAAGATGTAGTTACATAGTTTAAAAAACTGGCAGACGGATGTGGCTTGGTGACTACTTAAAAATAAAGGGTGACATATTAAAATGTTACACCCAATATTTTGGGAAGGTGTCCAGTCATAGCATAAAATCTTGTTCTACCGATTCCTCATCATCAGTTAAAATACAGTGCAGGTCTTTTGCGAGACCCAAATTTGTCCTCAGACAGTCATATAAAGCACACTCCGTTAAAATAGGCCTAGTCGACATTTGTGTTCCTTATCTGTCACACACTGGTGGTTCCTCACGTCGTAATAGGAAACCACGTGTCAGTGGGCAATGTCCTATTCGAAGACGAGTCAGGGTCACCTCATGCGATCGCCGAGGGCGGAAGCAGATATGCCATGGACATACGGTAGATTTCATGCAGCGTAATTCGCTACTGGCCACTTCCAGCCACTGAGCCTCTCACGAAATCATAGTTTTCCATGTCACGTGGGTCGTGACGACTTTCAGAGGGACAGAAGGTGGTAGGGAGCAGGCCTCCTTGGCAGTCCTATCAGCCAGCTCGTTTCCGTGGATCCCTGTGTGCCCCGGGACCCAGCAGAAAACTATGTCTTTCCCTTTTCTCTGCAATGCCAGAAGAGCATCCTGAATTACTTGGACCATGTGATCATGAGGGTACATTCGGTCGACAGCACTTTGGGAAACTGCACATATGAGGAATTTTCGCTGTGTCGTTTAATCTACTCCAGTGCCCTCAGGACAGCAAACAGTTCTTCATAATTAGATTGCGTTTAGCACGCCCAAACCGATTACGTAATTAAATGAAGAAAGCGATTTTGGCTGCAAACCTCTTATTAAGCAGTCATAAACATATATTCTTGACGTACTATGAGTAGATGGCGGCGAATTAGAAAGTGGAGGCTCACCGGCCTCTCTTCACAGGCTAACAACTGGACTCGTGCGGTACGCACCTGTTAACAGCCTGATACATTTTTGGTGAACTGCGTCCAGCATTTTCAGGTAGGATGGCTTTGCCGATACGTAAACCTGGCATCCGTATTCCAGGAGAAGTCACACGCGTTATAAAATTGGAGCAGCAGTGCCCTGTCCACTACCCAGGACCAATAACAAAAACATTTGAGAGGGTTTAAAGCCTTGAGACATGATACTTTTAATTCTTTAAGATGTGGTAGCCAAGTTATTCTTGCATCGTAGATGAGGCCGAGATATTTCACTTTGGTCTTCAAGGTGACAACAGTGTCCCCTAGTTTTAAAAAGGTATATTAAAAAGAGAACGGGAGCGATTAAAATCCAGACAATTTTCTTCAAACAAAAAACCATTAGTGTTACACCATTTCTCCAACCGCCTGATCGTCAAATGCAATTGACGAGCTGCCGTTGCAACGGAGGAGGACGCACAGTAGATGGAGAAGTCGTCCACGAACAAGGAACACAGAACAGGTGGTCATACGGTGGATGTAATGCTGTTGACGGCTATGGCGAATGCCTTCAAGCTTAAAGCAATCAAATTTTGGCGTATTGGTGCGCATTGTGGGATCCCCATTAAGTGGGACGGACGGACGATTTATAGACATTTCAGAGAAGGCAGTTCGTTTTATACTATCGCAATATAAGAAAATGATGTAAAAGTTGAGGAGGAAATTGTTGGAAGAAAGGCGTTAATCGTTGCAGCGAGATGTATTTAAGTTTTTTTTTTACCGATTTTGTTTTCAGAATAGGAACATATTTTGTTAGCACGCTCCTGCATTGTAATAATCAGATAAATCAGTTCCAAAACGGAAAGATTTAGGTGCTCCTTTATCCCGCGCGCAATTACAGAATTGAACGGTAGAGAAATATAAAAGCGGTTCGAGCAACCCTGATGACATTCAGTGTATTTATGTAGATGATCTCGATGTATCTGTACGTGTCTATTTTAACGAAAGGTATCGAAAGCATCTCGTGACAGAGCACTTCATCATAGGCCTCTGCTAGCTAATATTGAGACACTAATGTAAAGAATTACTGTAGCTATTCAAACTGTTACATCTTCATCTACGTCTACGTCTACGTGGGATACTCTGCAAATCACATTTAAGTGCCTGGCAGAGGGTTCATCGAACCACCATTATATTATTTATCTCCCATTCCATTCTCGAATAGCGCGCGGAAAGAAAGGACATCTGAATCTCTCCGTTCGAGCTCTGATTTCTCGTATTTTATTCTGATGATCATTTCTACCTATGTACGTGGGAGTCAACAATATATTTTCGCCATCGGAGGAGAAAGTTGGCGATTCTAGTTTCGTAAGTAGCCAACGCCGCAGCGATAAGCGCCGTTGTTATAATGATTCCCATCCTGTATCGTTTCCGTAACGCTGTCTCCCTGTATCGTGACAATACAAAACGAGCTGCGCTTCTTTGCCCTTTTTCGATGTCCTCCGTCAACCCTACCTGAGAAGGATCCGCCACTCGGCAGCAATACTCCAAGAAAGAACGGTCAATCTTCTTGTATGCAGTTTCTTTTATAGTTCTGTTGCATGTTTTAAGGGTTCTGCCAATAAAACACAGTCTCTGCTTCGCCTTTCTCACGACTTTATCTACGTATTCTTTCCAATTTAAGTCTGAAGTAATAGTAATTCCTAGTTATTTTTGTGGAGTTTACGGCCTTCACTTTTGATTGATTTATCTTGTAAACAAAGTTTAACGGATCTTCTTTCGTACTCATATGGAAGACTTTACACCTCTCATTATTTAGAGTCAATTGCCAATTTTTACACCATATTGATATCTTATTCAGATCATTCTGCAGTTGGCTTTGATCTCCAGATGATTTTACTAGACGGTAAGTGACGGCGTCATCTGCAAACAACCTAAGAGAGCTGCTTAGATTTTCCCCTAAATCGTTTATGTAAATAAGAAACTGCAGAGGACCAATAACACTACCCTGTGGAACGCCCGATATCACGTTTGTTTTAGTCGGTGACTTACCATCGATTACTACGAACTGTGTCCTCTCTGACGGGAAATCTCCTTTCCAATCGCAAATTTGGGGCGATATACCATAACCACGCAATTTGATTAAAACCCCTATGGGAAGTACGGTGTCAAAAGCCTTCTGGGAAATTAAGAAATACGGAATCGATTTGGAACCTTTGTCGATAACACCCATCACTTCGTGTGAATAAAGAGTTAGATGTGTTTCGCATGAACGATATTTTCTAAATCCGTGATGACCTTGGGTCAATAGATCTGTTCGAGATAATTCATAATATTTGAATACAGGATATGTTCCAAAACCCTGCTGCAAATTGACGTCAATGAAATAGACCTGTAGTTTCGTGGGTTACTCCTACTGCCTTTCTTGTATATGAGACCTGTGCAACTTTGCAATCTTTTGGTACAGATCCTTCTACGAGAGAGCGGTTGTATATGGTTGTAATTAAGTAAGGAGCTATCGCTGTAGCATAATCAGATAGAAATCTAATGGGTATACAATCCGGACCAGATGATTTTACCTTGTTAAGTAATTTTAGTTGCTGCACTACTCCGATGATATCTACTTCTACGTTACGCATTACGGCCTCTGTTCGTAATTCGAAATCTGGAATATTGGTTTCGTCTTCTTTGGTGAATGAGTTTCTAAAAGCTATGTTTAGTAACTCTGCTTTAGTAGCTCTGTCATCGGCAAGATCGCCATTACTATCACGTAGTGAGGGTATTGTTTGTGTTTTGCCCCTAGTATATTTAACATATGACCAAAATCTCTTTGGGTTTTCAGTCAAATTTCGAAAATGAGTTTCGTTGTTATAAGTATTGTAGCCATCTCGCATTTAAATCCTCGCTAAATTTCGAGCTTCTATGTAGGATCGCCAATCCTGGGGATTTTGTGTTCGTTTAAATTTAGTATGCCTTTTCCTTTGCTTTTGCATCAGTGTCCTGACCTGGTTTGTGTTGATATAAAACTGTCAATTTCTGTCGATACCACTTCTTTGAATTTGAGCCACATCTGGTCTACACCTACGTTTCGTGTTAGAAACGAGTGGAATCTGTCTTTCAAGAAGCAATGTATTTTATTTCCATCTGCTTTTCTCAACAAATATACTTTTCGTTTATTTTTGGTAACTTAGGGACTTTCGATATTCAATCTTGCAACGGCAGCTCTTTGTTCACTAATACCTGTATCCGTTTTTGTGCTCGTTATGAGCTCAGGATTATTTGTTGCTAAGATGTCTGTCTGTAAATCTATCGGACCAAACTGCGTGGTCATCAGTCCGTAGGTTACAAACTACTTAAACCTAGGTAAACTAACCTAAGGACAAACACACACACCCATCCCCTAGGGAAGACTCGAACCTCGACGGCGAGCAACCGCACGCTCCGCAGCGAGACGCTTTAGACCGCTCGGCTACTCCACATCGGCTGTTGCTAAGAGATCAAGTGTGTTTTCACATCCATTTACAATTCTAATTGGCTCATGAACTAATTGTTCGAAGTAAGTCTCAGAGAATGCGTTGAGTACAATTTCGCACTATGTTTTATGCGTGCCTCCTGATTTGAAAATATAAGTTCGCCAACAGATCGAGGGTAAATTAAAATCACCGCCTACTATTATCGTGTGAGTCGGGTACGTTTTTGTAATTAGACTCAGGTTTTCTTTGAACCTTTCTGCTATTGTATCGTCAGAGTCGGGAGGCCGGTAAAAGGAACTAATTATTAACTTCTTACGATTTTCAGGTACAACCTCTACCCATAACAACTCACAGGAACTATCAACTTCAACATCGCTACACGAAATACTACTTTTGATAGCGACCAACACGCCTCCACCTATTTTGTTTAATCTACCCTTCCTTAAAACAGTTAGATCTTTTGCAAAAACTTCTGCTGAACTTATTTCCAGCTTGAGCCAACTTCCACTGCCTACAATGATGTGTGTTGCGATGCTTTCTATTAACGCTTGGAGTTCTGGTACTTTCCCGACACGACTACGACAATTTACATCTGTTATACAGATACTTCCCAGATCTACATTTCTCCTGTGATCCACCTGCACCCTTTGAGATTGCCCTTTTTTTTTCCCCCGAAGCCCTTTATCCTAAAAAATCGCCCAGTCCACGCCACAGAGCCCCCGCTACCCGTGTAGCCGCTTCCTGCGTATAGTGGACTCCTGACCTATTCAGCGGAATCTGGAAACCCACCACCCGATGGCGCAAGTCAAGGAATCTGCAGCCTACACGGTCGCAGTACCGTCTGAGCCTCTGATTCTGACCCTCCACTCGGCTCTGTACCAGACGTCGACAGTCAGTCCTGTCAACTATGCTGCAGATGGTGAGCTCTGCTTTCATCTTGCAAGCAAGACTGGCAGTCGTTACCACTTCAAACAGCCGCTCAAAAACCTGATAGAATGTCTTCAGATCCGAAGCGACACACATCATTGGTACCGACGTGAGCCACCACCTGCAGTTGGCTGCACCCCGTACCCTTCATGGTATCCGGAAAGACTTGTTCCACATCTGGAATGACTCCACCCGGTACGCACAAGGAGTGCACGTTGGCCGTCTTCCCCTCCTAGGCAGCCACCTCTCTATGGGGCTCCATCACCCGCCTAACGTTGGAGCTCCCAACTACAAGCAAACCCAACATCTGTGAAAGCCCGAATTTTGCAGGCTGGGTGGTGACCTCAGGATGAGAGACTCAGGAACGTTGTCCTGAACTGATAGCGCCTTAAACCTGTTCGCAAGAGGAGGCCTCATGATCGGTCCCCCGGAATGTCTTGCGCTTCCTGCCACGGACTGGAGCAACTACGGTTGAGGTACAGAGACTGTGGTCTGATTTGGAGTGTCTGACGCCATTCGAGTGTACGCATATTGAACATACAAGAAATTTTTCTTCTTCTGAAACTAAAAATCCGTTTTTCAGATTTGGAATTCTTTTTGAATTGGTTAGCTTTCGGAATAATAGAAAGATGCGTTAAAGATGTAATAAAAAGGGAAAGAGAAAAAAGAAAAAAACATTAATATTAGGGGCGGTACGAGGAATAAACTGCAGGTGTGGTGTCAGCTTGTTAGGTTTTTGATGTGGCGGCCACCAGCGATGTCGGGTCAGCAAGTGCGGCCAGGTAACGGGGCTCCGGGCCTCAGAATGGTGTCGCTAATGCGTGGCGGGGTGGCAGAGCCTCGCGGCTGTCACGGCCTGAGTTATTATCCGCGGCTCAGCGTCACCGCTGAAAGGCGGCGGCGGCGGCGGCTGTGGCGGCGCAGCCACTGTGCGTGGGCGGGACGGGACGGGGCGGATCACAAAGGCCGGCGCGTCGTCGCGCGCTGATGGATCGACTGCGACTGTCCTGCCGCCTGCGGGGGTGACGCCCTGTGCTGTGCGGCGAACTTGTACACGGCTGGTAAGTCACGGGGTGCCTCCTAACGCCGTTCCTTTTGCCAAGCTAAGTGCCCCAACTCGACTCGAATGCCGGTACACTTTTGCCGTTAAAATTCAGCCACCACTACCGAGGGTGGTTCGAAACGTTTCCGGAACGGAATAAAAAACAAGTATCTACAGTGTGACCAAAAAAGTCAGCATAAATTTTATCTCGTTGTATCGTGATGTCAACACAACTTCAGAGTTTAGCACATAATCATTAGTCTAAATTAGTATACATACTTGTGTAGAATGGTTAACGAGGTTTACTGGTCGGTCACCACTGCAACTAGCAAATTCAAATGTTCAAATGTTTGTACAACTTATGGGACTTAACTACGGGGTCATCAGTCCCTAAGCTTACAAACTACTTATGAACTAACTAAGACTAAGGACGGCACAAATATCCATGCCCGAGGGGGGATTCGAACCCCCGACCGTAGTGGCGGGGCAGACCGTCACTGGAGCGCCTCAGTCTCCTCGACCACGGCGGCCGGCACCACTGCAACTAGCGTCGACGTCACACCTAGCTCCCATTCGAACCACAGCCAGTCGGCTTCAGTCTAGCGGCCGATACACATGGTGATCTGTCACTTCAGTTGTATTCGCACTTCCGCTCAGCATGGAAATGCAATTTTTGATCACCTTGATGGAGCTGAAGAACCTCACTACACTGACAACAACCTGTAAGTTTAAAAAATACGTATTCTCATTCTACGCAAAAATTTGATTTACTAACAACATCTGTGGTTCTCAGTAACCATTATCATGGTTGTTTATTGTAGGGCTACCCGTCACGTTACCTTATGTCACTGGCCAAACAATAGTTACTAAACTGATTGCTGACTTTTCTATACTTTTACCAAAAATGACACGAACCGCACGGTAGACTTCTTTTTATGTTTTTGACAAAAACAGCGAATTTGCTTGCGGTAAGACCTCACCATTAACCCTGTTATCCATCACAAATGACTTATATGGAGAACTTTCTAAGTAACATAAAAAATATTTATTGCAATTACTAGCCTACTGGCTTCTATATAAAAAATTATTGTATGTTACTTCCTCATACATAACTAGTTCGGATTTTTTTTTTGAATGTGTAATTTTCAATCTAAATATTCATTTTATTAAAACACTTATCATCCTTTACAGTAAAACAGCACCTGAAGATGCAACTCTAAGTTGTGAAACAGGTAGTGCGGTTCCTCAGGACTCCAATAAAATAACAGCTCAAATGGACCAAGGACTTTCACTCAGACTATTATAATTTTAACACCTAACTTTTAACTATGTTAAACTTTCTTAATTATGTATAAATTTTAAAACTTAATAAATCACGGAATAATGTAGATAGAGAGGTAAAAATTGACACAAATGCTTGGAATGACATAGGGTTTTATTAGAACAGAAAAAAAGTTTAAAAAAACGTCCGATTAATGGCGCTTCATCTGATCAGAAAAGCAATAATTAGCATAACAAATTAAGACAAAGCAAAGATGATATTCTCTACAGGAAATAATATGTTCACCATCATTCCTCAATAATAGCGGTAAAGCATGTCCGGAGTTATGGTGTGGCATTGGCATAGGATGTTGTCTGTCAGCATCCCTAGAGATTTCGGTCGATCACGATAGACTTGGGACTTCAAGTAACCCCAAAGCCAATAATCGCACGGACTGAGGTCTGGGGACCTGGGAGGCCAAGCATGACGAAAGTGGCGGCTGAGCACACGATCATCATCAGAGGA
The DNA here is from genome assembly GCA_026315105.1 of Locusta migratoria. Lineage (NCBI taxonomy): Eukaryota > Metazoa > Arthropoda > Insecta > Orthoptera > Acrididae > Locusta > Locusta migratoria. The sequence continues at coordinate 58,457,257 of CM048746.1, read as the reverse complement.
CGCGTGCAAGAGATCTTTCACGAGAGTCCAGCAATACTTGGATGGATAGAGGTTACCTTATTCATAAGGCAGAGATTACAGATATGAAAGTAGCAAGAATGATTGAGGTACTAATATATAGGAACAATAGCAGGAGGGTGTGCATAATGAATAAATCAAAGAAGATCTGGGAATGAACACCATAAATGAAGCAGTTAGAGCGAACAGGCTGAGATGGTGGGGTCATGTTACACGCATGGGAGAAGCAAGGTTACCTAAGAGACTCATGAGCTCGGCAGCGGAGGGTGAGAGGCGTCGAGGTAGACCAAGAAGGAAAGTACTTAGATTCGTTGAAAAATGATTTTGATGTAAAAGGCTTAACATCAATGTTAGCATTGCAAAGGGATCATGGAGGAATTTCATTAGAGGTACTATGCTCAAAACTGAACGTTGAAAGGCATAATCAGTCTCTAATGATGATACTGATGATGATGAATAAAAGACCAAGTCATTCCAAGATGTCTGTTAATTTTTACCTCTCTATCTACATTATTCCGTGATTTATTAAGTTTTCAAATTTATACTGAATTTTTACACCCAGTGCATCACAGAAACTTCTGCAATGTAGTCTCCTTGTAGATTAATCCATTTGGTCCAACGATGTTCCAGTGCCTTGATCCCATTTCGAAAATGAAATTCCTCCATTCATCCAAAATAGTTGTCCTCTCTGGTTGTCAGTTCTTCGTTTGAAGTTGATCTTCGTCCAACAAGAAAAATTTACAGGTTTGGAAAGTGATGGAAGATCTATCAGGTGAATAAGGCGGGTGTGGCAACAATTCATCCCATAGTTCGTGTAATTTTTCCATGGCGACGGCACTTGAATGAAGATAACATGCTTCCTTTGTGAATCTGGCATTTTTTCGCGGGTCATTAGTTGTAATTTGTCCAGGAGGTTAGCATAGATTCTCCAGAAATCGTATGTGGGGAGATTACAAACAAAATTCCCTTCATATCGCAGAACACTGATGTCGTAACCTTTCCAGCCGAAACAATTGTCTTTGCTTTCTTTTATGGCGGAGAATTTGGATATTTTCACTGATTTCACTGTTGTTTCGCCTTTGGGGTATAGCAGTACTCCCAAGATTCATTTGTGGTCGAAAACCATGTACCTTTCTCCTACACTGGGCAAAACATTGTTCCCATGTGTCCATTCTCATGCGTTTTTGATCCAGCGTCAAGAGACGCGGTACCCATCTAGCAGATATTTTCTCCATTTCTGATTCTTCAGGTAAATATAATATACCTTTTCAGATCTGGTAAGAGTGAGCAACTTCACGCACAATCAATCGGCGATCCTCCGTGGCCATTTCGTACTATCCCAGGTTCGAGTCCCGATTCCGGCACACAATTTTAATCTGCCAGGAAGTTTCAAGCAGCGCACACTTCGCTGCAGAGTGAAAGTCTCATTCTGAAATTTAAATTCGTTTGTCCTTCTGTCAACAGTTGAATGTGAAGGAGAAGAATACCCCGGTGCATTCTGAAAATTGGCCTGAATGTCCTTTGGTTTCGTACCTTTCTTTACAAAGTATTTAATCACTCCTCGAATATCAATTTTCTCCATCTTCGCAAACAGCAGAGCTACGTCACCACCACAGCTCTTCCAAGAGCACTGACGTGGCTCGTGTTTACAGGCAACGGTGCAATAAATATCCGGTGAACAACTCGTTGCGCTAGCACCGACCTGACCGTGATTTAGAGAACTATTAAAACCACTCTCGAACATTTCTACGAGGGTCGTTCAGTTAGTAATGCCCCACTTTTTTTCCTGGGAACATATTTATTGTTAAGAGTCAGAATTTGGTGACAATATACATCGACATGTCTTGCCAATGTCCTATTTTTCTACTTAATCTGCATCAAGTTCTATGGCCGTGCGCCAACGTTGTGGGAGAGTATGTATTTCCTGCCGGTAAAAGTTCTTGTCCTCTATGCGTAGCCATATTTTCACTGCATGGCTGACACTCACTTCATGTACAAAGTGTGTTCCCCTAGAGATGCTTTCAGCTGCCCAGACTCAAGAACGTCCACGTGTGCCAAGTATGGTTCGTAGAGTGGATAACACAATGATGTCCAACCCAATTTGGCGATGTGTTCCCGGGTTCTCAGACTTTTGTGTGGGCGTGCATAATTGTATCGGTGCAAGATTTCTACTGGTTTCTAGTCCGATCGAAAACTTCAGAAAAGGTACTTGAGAATATTCAGAGTCTGCAAGTAAGGCCGTCAATTGCTGGTTGACCGTCTTGGCATTACATACAGCAGAATGACGCCATCAAAACCCTGGACTTTTCAGGCAGAATTTCTTCTTTTGCGGTGAATGAGGATGTTACAACTCCATGGACTTGCTTTTAGTTTCTGTTGCAAAATGGTGCACACAGCTTTCGTCGCCCGTAACGATCCCTGAAAGAAAGCTCTCTCCGTCAGTCTCTAAACGCACCAACAAATCACACGAAATGCCCTTACTCTGAATCCTGTACCAACTGGTAGCACCTTCTTCAATAACAGAGTGTCTCGATCGTTGCAGACCCACTTCTAATACTAACCGACAACTGTGGAGCAAATAGTCGAAATGTGAAGCCCCGGTCATCAAGAATAATGGCGTCCGCGCGATTCAACAGGTCTCGAGCAGAACGTTACGAGAGAAGCTGGTCGTGGAGCTCTGTTTCTGCACTTCCTGCGCCTGTAAATGGGAAGCGTTATAGGTGCCCTGCTCTTCCTCGTGCTTATAAACGATTTAGGAGACAATCTGAATTGCTTCATTAGACTGTTCGCGGACGATGCTGCCGTTTATCGATTAGTGAAGTCAACAGAGGATCAAAAGCAACTGCAAAGCGATTTAGATAAAATTTCTGCATGGTGGGAAAATTGGCAATTAACACTAAATAAAGAAAATTGTGAAGTAATACACATGGCCACTAACAGAAATCCGCTGACATTCAGTTAACGATAATTCGGTAAAACCTTAAGGTCGTAAATTCAACCAAATACCTAGGAGCTACAGTTACGAACAAGTTGGACTGGAGAGAACACAAAGGTTAAGTTTCATTGGCAGAACGCATCGAAGATGCACCAGCTCCACCAAAGAGACTGCCTACATCACACTTGTGCGTCCTCTCCTGGAGTACTGTTTCTCAGTGTGGGACCCTCACCAGGTGGGACTAACGGAACACATTGAGAAGGTCGTTTGTTTTATCACATTACAGGGGGGAAATCATCACGGAAATATTGCACGATTTGAGGTAGAAATCATTAAAAGAAGAATGTTATTCGTTGCGGCAAGATCTGTTTACGCAATTTCAATCACCGACTTTTACTTCTGAATGTGAAAATATTTTGATAGCACCCACCTACATAGGGAAACATGACCATCCCAATTAAATAAGAGAAATCAGATCGAAAACTGAACGATTTGTGTGTTCTTTCTACCCGCGTGCTATTAGAAAATGGAACGGTAGAGAAAGGTTATGAAAGTGGTTAATGAACCCTCTGCCAGGCACTTAAATGTGATTTGCAGTGTATCTATGTAGATGTAGATGTAGACCTGAAATAGAGTCCGTGTTTGTAGATTTCCGGAAGGCTTTTGACATACCTCACATGCGTCTTCTTATCAAACTGCGTGCTTATGTAATATAGCCAAAATTGTGCGATTGGATTCGTGATTTCCTGTCAAAAAGGACAGTACGTTTTAAATGGCGGAAAGTAATCCAGTAGAACTGAAGTTATATCTGGCGTTCCCCGGGGAAATGTTATAGGGTCGTTACTGTTCCTTATTTTTATAAACGATTTAGGAGACATTTTGAGTAGGTTTGACTTTTGGCGTATGATTCTGTCATTTATCTGTTAAGAAAGTCAGCAGAAGATCAACAACAACTGCAAACTGATTTACATAAGACATCAGCATGCTGCAAAAATTGGCAATTGACCCTTAATAGTAAGTGTAAAGTAATCCATATGACCACTAAAAGAAATCAAACTTCATTTACACGATAAAACAGTCAAAGCTACAGGCCGTAAATTGAACTAAATACCTAGATGTAACAACAACGAACAACATAATTGGAATTAACACACAGAAAATATTGAATGGAAGGCGTTTCATTGGCAGGACATTTAGAAGATGCAACAGTTCTACTAAAGAAACTGCCTACACTACACTTGTGCGTCCTATTTTGGAGTATTGCTGCGCATTGTGAGATCCACACCAGTGGGACTGACAGATTATTTAGAGAAAGTTAAGAGAAGGGCAGCTCGTTTTGTATTATCGCGGTATAGCGGAGAGAGTATCACAGAAATGCTGCAGAATTTAGGGGTGCAAATAACTAAAAGAAAGGCGTTATTCGTTCGGCGAGATCTATTTGCGACATTTTTTTCACCAACTTTCTCTTCCGAATGCGAAAATATTTCTTAGTACCCACCTACATGATCATCATAAGAAAATAAGAGAAATCAGATCGAAAACAGAAAGGTTTCGGTGTTCCTTCTTTCCCGCGAGCTATTAGAGAATGGAAACGTAGAGAAACAACATAAAAGCGGTTCGCTGAACCCTCTGACATGCACTTCAATTTGATTTGCAGAGTATTTATGTAGATCGCCCAACCGTACTCCAACCAACTATAGCATCGCCATACACAGAATACAGGCGTTTGTGGCAGTTCATCGTAGTTTCTTTTTCTTCACACACACAAATTCAATAACAACACGCTGCTAGTAACGCTAATCGTATATAGACGCCATTTTGAGGCTGTACTACCACTCTTCCATCGTCCAGGACGCTTCGAAACTTCAAGGTGCACATAAGAACATCTAATGTCAAGCACTGAAGGACGTTAGTCTATGTATACAGAGTGTACAAAAAGTCCGGGAACACAGTCACTTATTTAATGTACAAGAACCAAAGATTGCACAGAGTTCATACGTCACTTTGAACAGAAACCATGAAATGTTTTATCATGTATACCGCCACGATTAAGGAAAGGCAAACCTATAGCTTTTGTAGATTTGGAGAAAGCTTTTGACAACGTTGATTGGAATACACTCTTACAAATTCTGAAATCAGCAGGAGTAAAGTATAGGATACGGAAGGTTATTTACAACTTGTACAAAAGCCAGACAGCAGTTATCAGAGTTGAAGGGCATGAAAGAGATGCAGAGGTTGGGATGGGTGTAAAACGGGGTTCTAGACTTTCTGCAGTGTTATTCAATTTGTACATTGAACAAGCTATAAAGGAAAGCATTGAGAAATATGTAGAAGGAATTAAAGTTCAAGTTAAAGAAATATAAACATTGCGTTTTCCTGATGACGTTGTAATTCTATGAGAGACAGCAAAGGACCTGGAGGAGCAATTGAACGGAATGGACAATGTGTTGAAACGAGCATATAAGATGAATATTAACCAGAGAAAAACAAAGGTAATGGAATGCAGTCTTAGAAAAAAAAGAGATGCTGAGGGAATTAAATTAGGTAGCGAATCAATAAAGGTGGTGAATGTGTTTTGTTACTTGGGCAGTAAAATAACATATAATGGTCGCAGTACACAGGACATGAAATGCAGAATGGCAATGGGAAGAAAAGCGTTTTTGAAAAAGAGAAGTTAACATCGAATATTAATTTAAGCATAAGGAAGTCCTTTCTGAAGGTATTTGTGTGGAGTGTTCCCTTGTATGGGAGTGAAACCTGGACAATAAACAGTGTGGACAGGAAGAATATAGAGGCTTTTGAAATGTGGTGTTACAGAAGAATATGAAAATTAGGTGGGTGGATCGCGTAACTAATGAGGAGGTACCGAACAGAATAGGGAGAAAAGGAATTTCTGGCATACCTTGACCAAAAGAAGCGGTCGATTGGTAGGACACATTCTTAGACATCAAGGAATTGTGAACCTAGCTCTGGAGGGAGGTGTGTCGGGTAAAAATCGCAGAGGGAGACCAAGAGATGAATATAGTAAGCAAATTCGAATGGACTTAGGTTGCTGTTCTTATGAGGAGATGAAGAGGCTTGCTCAGGATAGCGTAGGGCAGAGAGCTGCATCAGACCAGTCTCCGGACTGAAGACCACAACAACAACACCGCCACAGCCAAGTTTGGTAATTTGCCTAGTCAACGCTAGTAAAAAGCATGGCGAGTTCAGGTACGGAGCGAGCTTTCTGTGTATTGGAGTTTGACAAAAACAGATGTGCTACAGCTGCTCAACGGATTTCTAGAACCAAGTACGGTAAGAAACCACCAACCAGGAAGGCCATTTACCAATGGCACAACAAATTCGTTACGACGGGTTGCCTGTGTCCGGCAAAGAGAAGAGGACGTCTCGGTGTGACTGAAGTGAATGTGAAGCGCGTACCAGAGACATTCAAAAGGAGTCCAAAGAAATCAGTGCGTCGTGCATTCCGTGAACTCGAAATGACTCCAATGGCAGTGTGGGAGAAGCCGTCTATGTAACCGTTGCAATTGGAGCTAATGCAGAAGCGCAATGACGACGACAAAGACAAGCGTTATGACTGTCGTTCGCAGTTGCAGCAATTGAATTAGGATAGCTATGGCATTGTTCATCGCTTAATTTTTAGCGACGAAGCCACTTTTCACACTAATGGGAAAGTGAGCAGGCATTATTGTCGAATATGGGGAACAAAGCATCTACACGAATACATTGAATTTGAGCGTGATTTCCTAAAGGTAAATTTTTTGTGCGCCTTGTCACGTCCAAGAGGCTATTCTTCTTCACCGAAATAATGTAATTGGATATTCCAACTTGGCCACGTCGCCTAGTGAGTGTGTTTCCCGGTACATCACTGTGCTATGAGTGTTGCCTGCCGACAGGGGCTTCTCCATGGTCAGTATAGCTCCTGAACTCTCCATGTTTGCGTCTAGCGCTGACTACCGCAAATTTCCAAACTACGCTGTGGATATATAGGCCTACATGGAGAAAAAAAAAGTTTCAGACTTTCTCTTCAAAATGACATGATATTTATGTACAATGTTTGCTTCTTGTGCAATAAATAACTGAAAATGTCCGCGGACTTAATGTTCACCCTGCATTAATGGCTTTTTAAAACAAATGTGGGGCATTAGTTACGAGTGAAATTAGAGTGGCGCATAAGTCAAAGGCTTTAGCAACTTCCTCTGCTGCCTCTTCGCACTCATGCCTTCGCAATCTATTAACTACCAGACAATTCATACTTTCGGCAAAAATGTTCTAATGTTTGTCATCAGTCCCTAAACTTACAAACTACTTATGAACTAACTAATACTAAGGACGGCACAAATATCCATGTCCGAGGGGGGATTCGGACTCCCGACCGTAGTGGCAGTGAAGACCGTGACTGGAGCGCCTCAGTCCCCTCGGCTACCGCGGCCGGCAAAAACTTTCGGCAAATTTAATTTATGTTTATGTATGTGGACAACATATTCTAATTCAGTGAAAGTGACAGAAACTGCACCGGCTGATTCCATTCGCTGCTGGAGACCGTGTTCACGCCTAATCTAATTATATTGCGCCTAATGTTGTTCACCGCGCAATGGCGACATACGCCGCCGGATATACAAGTGAGTAAATGCTCTTGGAGTTCTCTGTTCACACGAGATTTATAGTTGAAACAGTTAGTGTCGAGTACATAAAATGATTTCATTTATACATAATAGCTTAAATGGAAGAACAGATGCCAATATCGCAATTTTGTATACTATTTATTCACGACGACCGGTTTCGACACTCTGTGGTGTTATCATCTGGTCTCTAGGAAACATGTACAAAAATGCGGTTACAATTATTACAAGTTAAAGCAGAAAAGCAAATCAATGTCAAAATTCCCAAGCAAACCGGTTACATACCTCACTGACAAAAACTGCTTATACCAATACTCCACATACAATCTGGTATGTGCACTACGTATATATAAAAGCATGTGCTGGTGGGTAGTCAGAAATAAAATAGGCTAATTACTTTGACCCTGAGCCACCCATGCTACAGTGTACATGGTCGAACTATTGTTCAAGTACTTTAAGTACAGTTGTGGTTGTTCTTTTAACTTCTTACTAAGTGTAAATAATAAACTTCTAACTTCTTACTAAGTGTAAATTACATAATAAATAATTGTTTAAATTTCATTCTTGTAAAATCATTCCTGTTATTCGATGATCACAATCTATAGATGTCAACAGAATACAAGTTCACTTATAGTAGCTCACTCTAGTGGCATTCATAGAAACGTTTGTCAGCATTTACGACGCAACTATCAGTTTTATGTAGGTGATCAACCAGACATGTGCGCTTTGATGGTCTTTATTTTATGTAGATTTTACTAGCTGCCCATCTTAAGATCAAATTTTTGAAGTTACAGAGTAATCTTTCCTGTGATAAACTACTGACTATCCACCAGCACTTGATTATATATACGGGTGATCAAAAAGTCAGTATAAATCTGAAAACTTAATAAACCACGGAATACTGTAGATAGAGTGGTAAAAATTGACACAAATGCTTGGAATGACATGGAGTTTCATTAGAACAAAAAAAAAAAAAAAAAAAAAAAAAAAAAAGTATTGCTAGGCGCGTGAAAGATCTCCTGCGCGCGTCGTTTGGTGATGATCGTGTTTCGTGATGACTTTCGTTATGCTTGGCCTCCCAGGTCCCCAGACCTCAGTCCGTGCGATTATTGGCTTTGGGGTTACCTGAAGTCCAAGTATCGTGATCGACCGACATCTCTATGGATCCTGAAAGACAACATCCGACGCCAATGTCTCACCATGCTTTAGAGTGCTGTTCACAGCATTATTCCTCGACTACAGCCATTGTGTATATGTATGTATGTACGTAAGTATGTGTGTGTGTGTGTGTGTGTGTGTGTGTGTGTGTGTGTGTGAACAGTCGAAGAGAGAACCTCCTTTTTTTGAAGTCGGTTAAAAATTCTTTCTCATCCCAGAAGTGTTTGACGGTTTCTACTGGCATGCAGCACCGTATCCCATCTTCGACTCGTGCTACGCTGTTGACCTGCATGGGTTCGACTGGATCCGTCAGAGGATATATATAGTCCCATTTCAATTTGGTCCAGTTCTGACACTGACATCCATAAGAAAACTATATAAGTCTTACATTTGCATTAAGTATGTGCGCGACAAATGAACGAATAACTCAATATCACGCCAACCGACTTCGATGATTCATTTTTAATTGGAGTAGTTTGATAAGAGTTTGTTTAGGTTCTGATTATGGGATCAATGACAAAGCAACGGAACTCTTCAATTCAAAAATATTCAATTGTTTGTTAAGCTTATGGGATTTAAGTGCGGGGTTATCAGTCCCTAAACTTGCAAACTACTTATGAACTAGCTTACACTAAAGACGACACAAACATCCATTCCCCAGGAGGGATTTGAATCCCCGACCGCAGCGGCCGTTCAGACTGTGATTGGCGCGCCGCAGACCGATAGGCCACCGCGGCCGGCCTTCTATTCTTAGGAGCAAATTAACGATACCCGTCCGAAACTTTTTATAGGATATACAGATATTTGAGTCACCTACCGTAACGTTGATATGGTCAAGTAATTCCCTGTTCAAAACTATTTTCATGTAAAGCCGCATTTTTGAAAGTCTAGTTTTGCGCTCTTTGCAACTATCTTTTGAAATAATCCTCGAGATGGATATCCTCTGTTTTGGTAAACGTTTCTCCATGACTTCGTTTGTTCCGTTTAAACGGCGCTGTCTCATAAGAGCGGCACGTTTAGTAGGTCTACCCATATCCAAGAAAATTAGTTAGTGTACGTCAGATTCACAAAAAATCAAATAAACATAAATTTTAACAAAGAAAAAGAATCCCTATTCCAAAACAAATTTATATGCACTAAAAAGTAACCAAATAATTGCGTATTTTTCTACAATTTAATAATCAACTCACTGTTTCTACTCTTCAATATGTAGTTACGATCTATGTGTTTATCATGCAGGAAAACATACCTATGAATAACAAACAATGATCAAACTATATTTTAAAGTTTTCCTAAGTAAAATAAAATAAAAAATATTAGCCTGCTTAAAAGTTAATCTATTTATTACTATAATATAATGTAGTTACAGTTATTGTTATTTTTGGAGTCAGTGTCAGCCAAAGAAACAGTATAATGGACCTTTACCCCACTTTTTGACATTTTTTAAAACAAAATCATGCAAGACATAGTAATTTAATAAAATGGCTTTGGGAAATGGACTTAATCAATTTTAAAATCATACTTAACGGTCCACTACGATAAGAAGACACTAGAGACATACTGTTGATTATTATGTGTTTGAAAACTGATATAAGGTATCTCATACGGTAGGGTAACTTTGTTGTAACGTAGAAAAATATCTGGGGGCGAAAGTTACCCTTTTAGAAAATTATTATTGTACTATGCAGCACCACAGGGAACAAACATAAATAAAATTTTCTAAATAACTGGAAGAAAAAAATGAAAAATAATGAAGAATGCAATTTTTTATTTTACGTGAAAATTTTTAAGAAATATAAAAAACAATTCGCATAATTAAATTTAATTTTCACATGAAATGTAAGGATAATTTGATCTTAATATGTGAAAATATAATATTTACATGGTAATATTCATAGTTATATATACACACTTTCGCCCAACTCTGGGACAGAAAAATTCCTCTCTTGGTTAGTATCTTGGATGGGTTTATACCCCAACTATGTCCTCCCATTTATAAAATACTACACCTTTAACTGTGGCCCACCTCCAATTGTTGCAAGATGGTATCCTAGTACTCCCTGTTGTCCCCTCTTCATTAAAATCCTCAATTATTCCTGGATAGTATGTGTTATCATTCTATATTACAACAAATTCACTAATCTGCTTAGCAAGTGGTTTAATTTCATGTTGAAATTTTGTTGTACTAGTAGCCTCATCAGTATATTTCTGACTGAAGGACTCCAAGTCTTCGTCAGAACTTGATTCAACAATCGTTGGATCTTGTAATAGATCCTCAGATAGAATCTTCAGGAACATCCAGAATTCGTCTCCTTCGAGGTTTCCTAATGCCACTCGTACTAGGCAGTGATTCATTGTTAACTTCCTGTTGCTGCACTAGTTCTTCATGAGACAGAGTCCTGCAGGTAGGTTAATCTTCCTGTTTCTTGGGACCTTTAGAGTTACTGAAGCGCACCCCTTGTACACTTAAGAACATCCATGAAAGCTGAGGATATAGCTGAAGGCTCAATTTGGTTATTGGAATTTCTGTCCACTAAGGGTTGGACATCACAAGTATAAATCTCACATTTCCTAAAGCCATTTTGGAGATTTAGTTTGAAAGTTGGCTCAACAGTTAGAACCTTTCTCCATGTCACATTCATGGCTCTAAAAACAGCAAACATCTAATGGATGATTTAGATGTGTAATAATGGGGGGGGGGGGGCAGACATAAAAATGCAATATTTTTATCTGTACACTTCTGAAAAATGTTAATGTTCAAGTGTGTTGACAGATTGTCAGCAATGAGACCTTTTTTCCCTTATTTTGTGATGTATCTCAGATACATCAAGATGTCTGGCGTTGAAAGAGAAATAATATGACAAGTTTGAAAAAGGAAATATATTTAAAAAATTGTATATGTGATGATGTATCGTTTGTATATTGGTGATGACGTTGAGTTGGTTTGACTTGATAATGGACTCAGGTAAACCCAAAACTAGTCGTCAATCAAAAGAACCAGTTGTGTGCAACTTTGGCTGTTTCTCGAAATTATTAATAATGTGAAATTTCATCAGTGTTAGTCGTGTGGAATGTGTTTCTACCGTTATGATTAAAAGCTAAATTCCTCTGTACACTTCGAACTTTTGTATTCCACACACGAACTGTGTAAATTTGTATTATTGACGTGTGGAATGTGACTACTGGGTTGAGTGTTTGTAATGACTGATACTTCTACGCTGGCCATTTGGCGACAATTGGGCACTAATAATAGAGAGTTAAAATGTCAATCCTACATGTCGCTTACGTTATCTGTAGCAGATTAGTTTCGACCCATGAAATTTCAAAAATGTTTGTAAATCTATCGGACCAAACTGAGTGGTCATCAGTCCGTAGCTTACAAACTTCTTAAAATAAGGTAAACTAACCTAAGGACAACACATACACACACACACACACACACACACACACACACACACACACTCATGCCCCATGGAGGACTCGTACGTCCGACGAAGAGCAACTACACGCTACGCAGCGAGGCGCCTTAGACTGCTCGGCAACTCCACCGCGGCTATGAAATTTCAATCAGCCGCTACTGAGAGAGCCGATCAACGAGAACTTCAAGATCCACCGATCTACGACCTGGTACGTTACAAGCTCCAACTGAATCGGCCCGTATGCTCCGCAGGTGAGTTGTGCGGGAACGGCTGTACGCTGCAGAAGCGAAACACCGCCCCGCGCGGTGGGCGGACAGTGACGTCAGAACAGGTGGAGAAGAGGCCGCGCGGCTGTCAGGGAGGCGGCTATTCAGGCGGACGTCTGCCGTCTGCGCATGCGCGTGATTACCGCGCCGGGCAGGGGCCAGGGACGAGTGGACAATGCGGCGATGATAAATGATGCGCCACCGCCGGTAGCGGCGGCGAGCCCAGCGTGAGAAGCATTCCTGCCGGCGGCGGCTAGCAGGGCCCAGATAAAATATCACGTCTCATCCCGGCATCTCTGCGTGCCTGCCCAAATATGCTCGGCGGCCGGCACATGTGTACTTGGCGCAGGTGCAAGGTCCCAGCGGGTGAGAGCGAGAACTCAACTTTGGCTTTCGCTGCTCAATTGCACACGAGTGAGCAATACGATCTGGAGGATCAAACTCCGCGCGGATAGACCACGAGGTCTAAAGGCGACCACACACGTAACATCATGCTTGACAAGCACGCTTGCACAAGCGTGCTTGCACAAGCATGCTTGAGCTTGTGTAGGGTAAATTTCATCAATCATCAGGCTTCTACAAGCAGCTTGATGCTGAATCGAATTTCGATTATGCATGCTTGTGCAAACGTTCAAGCGAATGCCTGCTTGAGTATGTGTGGACAATAAAGATGCTTATGCAAGCATTTGACAGTCTGAGTGAGGCTGCATCCTTTGCTTTCGATAAGTTTCAATTAGTGTTGTAATAACAATGTCTTAATTAAGAAACATAAACCAAGTCCTCTTAGAGGAATTTATTAGACATTGTGAAACGCTTCCCTGCTTGTGGAATAATAAATGTAAGGACTATCACGATAAAAAATAAGAGAGACGCTGCAGGTGACATACTACTCGCGAAATATCTCATCAAATGCCTTTGCGAAATAATAGTAGTATATTTGAGGTCTTCATAACTTCTTCGTGTCGCTAGAAGTCGCAATGCAACTGTTAGTCTTTGAAGTGGCGGTACACCCTCCCTCAATATTGTATCCTGATTTTTGATCTAAGGCATAATGAGAGACCGAAGATTCAAATACGTATCTTCATTCATCCTGAGATAGTTATGCCAGTCATGAGGATATATCTTCAGTTGACTGAGTAAATTTGTATGTGAATACGATTTTTGTTTTCTTAATCACTATTTACACCCAGAATTTTTCTTTTCTTTTTTCAACACGAGTATAAAAGCTGCCACAGCCAGCACATCGTCGTCTGAGCTCGAAATTTTCAGACGTAAATAAACCGTTGTTTGTACAAGCATGGTTGAGCCGTGTATGTGCGAGAGTAATATGTGCTTGCTTGTGCAAGCACACTTGCTCAAGCATGCTTGTGAAGCATGCTGTTACGTGTGTGGCCGCCTTATGGAGTCGTGTTATGCGTTGGACGGCCGTTCGCGACGGAGTTTACAGTCCTCCCTCGGGCATGGGGTGTTAGGTTGTTTGTAACACTAGGGAATGATGACGATGGCAGTTTGGCCCGTTTACAAACATTTGAGGATCAAACATATGCCTCTACATCAACACTCTGCAAACCACCTTACGGTGAGTGAAAGAAGGTCTTTGCGTAACAATGTCACTTTCTCCTATACACGTAAGAAAACAGGTTACCATCAGCCGTACGTTTTACAGAAACATTTATTCCTTAGGTACCAGTTTCGGCATTCCATTATGCCATCTTCAGGCCCCTATATCGGAGTATTACATCCATCTAAACAGGGATCCAAACTGGTGGACTTCTTGCTATCAGTAAGATCCAACCACAACAACTTTGACGACAACCATAACCAGTCCGTGTCGTCACAATTGCTGTTGTTGGATCTTATTCATAGCAATAAGTCCAAGAAACTATTTTGCATTCCTATTTAGATGGATGTAATACTCCTATATAGGGCTGAAGATAGCATAATGGAATGTCGAATCTGGTAGCTAAAGAATAAATGTTTCTGTTAAACATACGGCTGATGGTAACCTGTTTTCCTGCGTATTCTTCACCAGCCGTAGTCACTGCTCCACAATAAATGATGATTGAATAAGTTCTCCTATGCAAGTGGCATATGATTGCCTGAATGCCTCCACGTGGGCAGTAAATCTACATCTATATAAATAATCCGCTAATCACATTTAATTCCATGCCAAGGGGTATATCCAACCGCTTTTATGTTATTTCTCGACCGTACCATTTTCGAATAGCGCGTGCAGGAAGAAGGTAGACATGAATCTTTCCGTTTTCGACCTGATTTATCGTCTTTGTATGTATAGCAGAGTGTCTGTGTGTTTGTTTGTGTGTACGTATTCATTATTGTATACACATCTACAGTTCTCTTCCAATGTTTATGAAATTTTGCACGCGTAATCTTCAACCCATGAGGACGGTCGCCGTAAGTGTTAGGATGACGTATAACACATTGTTAACGAGATATGACGTCATAAAAAATGAGATGCGCGGAAAACTGCTGCATCTAATGACGGTGTTGCACATTTCCTCCTAAACCACTGGACCAATTTCAACCAAATTTGGTGGACGTATTCCTTACGGTGAGGTAACAAAGCTGTCGGGGTAAGAGCCACATGCGACACGCCGTTCAGGAGATACATCGTCATAAACAATATAGTTGCAAGAAACTGCCGCATAATGCGACGTGACTTTATTCACACACTGTATGAGAATGACAGTACTTAGCGACTTGCAACCAGCTTTAAACATAATTTCAAACCTGTATTGAACTTTATCTCGCTGACAACAACAGCAAAATTATGAAATGAAGAAAGTTACTTCCTTCCTACTTTTCCGCTGTTCATGGACTAAAACTACGGCATTCGGTACGACTTTACAATTTATAATTTCTGCACTAGAAGTTTTAATCGCAGGAAATTTTACAGACAGTATACACATATATAGCTTAATATACATTCGAAACTGTATCACAGTACGACACGTAGTTCATGAGATATGAGAACATAAACAATAACATTTATTGAAATTCGCCCTATCACACACCAAGTTTCAATTTATTACTTGTTTACTACTAATTGTATTCGCAACAGATTTTACAGACATACAGCACTTATAGACATGAATATTGACCTGAAAAATTATGCAATTGTAGAACATATAACTCAATAAATATAAGATCGTGCGAATTTTATATGCCATTTGTATTTTGATTGCTATCTTTCTTTGTTTGGCTACTGCACTTTTAATTTTGTACATTACGCAAGACAGCCTTATGTCTTACATATTCTCCGATAAATGTAACCTGTTTTTAGAAAAAAGGACTGGTCAGAGAGAGAGGAGGGATAGGAGAAGTGCTCACTCAAGGCAGGAATAAATAAATGAATACCCTGGCAGCGCCGGGTTTTAGCTAGTATTTTATGAAGATGATCATATTAACCTACGTTGTTAGGTGCTAAAAAAATATGTTCACACTCGGAAGAGAAAGTTAACGACAGTAATTTTGCAAATAAATCCCACCACAACGAATAACGCTTATTCTTTAATGATTTTCACCTCAACTCGTGCATCGTTTCTATGACACTCTCACCCCTATATCGCTTTAATACAAAACGAGCTGCCCTTCTCTGTCCTGTATTCTCCGTCAGTGTCACTTGGTTGACATCCCCAAAGGGGAGCAATACTCCAAAACCGGACGGAAAAGTGTATTGTACGCACTTTACTAACCGATAAACGACAGTGTCATATGCAAACAGGGTATGATATCTGCTCAGATACTCCCATAAATCGTTTACAAAAGAACAGAAGGAGTCATAACGTTTCTCTAAGGAACGCTAGATATCACTCGACTACGTTCCGTCAGTGACAACGTACTGTGCCCTCTCTGACAGGAAATAATGAATCTAATCGCACAAATGTGGCGAATGGAGATTAGAATACGTTTGTGATGTACAGCGTCATTAGCTTACAGGAAATATAAAAATATGGAATCTATTTGTGATACCTTGCAGATAGCACTCATCACATGTGAGTAAAACGTTAGCTGTGTTGTACAAGAATGGTACTTTCTGAATTCTTGTTGGCTATGGGTCAACAAATCGTTCCCTTCGACGTAGTTCACATTGTTTGAGGAAAGTATATGTTCTAAAATCTTGTTGAAAACAGACGACAATAACATAGACTTGTAGCTTAATGGATCACTCTTTTTGACTTTCTGACTTTCTGACTTCCTTGAATGCTGGAGTAGCCTGTGGGTACCAATCATGAAAATGTAGCCACCACACGGGGGTACCGTAAGCTGGCCCATCTTTCAACAGTTTTTACGTTTTGATTAAATTAAGGAACCACTCTTTGTGGTACACAGTGAAAGTAGAGAGAAAAATTTCAAGTCAAATTTTGTTAGCTTTATAAAAATTTTAATGGCGGCGTTTCTCTGTAAATGCGAGAGCATTCATCAAGACCGATGTTATGAAATACGAAGATATGTAAGCCTGTATCATCTTCTGAAAACTGAAATTAACGCTACAAAATTGGAGAACCTTGCTCTAAATTATCGTGGACTCATCCTCTGCCCACTCTTCTACAGGAAAGTTTTTCTTAGGAAATGGTCACAGTAGTTCCCTGCCTATCAGAGAAGTTGCTTACTAACAGTCTCAAGTCCTTTGGTGTTAAAGGGAAACCACATAAAGCACACTTGGTATTCCCTTGCACCAGAGCATCTTCCTCGAAGTAAAATAATGTAACTAGATACTATTCTCGTAAGGCAAATACGTATGTGTATTACAATATTTAGGTAATTCAACATTTCACACTCACGCTCTGAATATTAATTTTTTCCAAATACTAATTGTTGCTGAAATATACTTTTTGTTCATATACATTAAGAAATATTTACGTAACCGAACTTTTGACAA
The DNA here is from genome assembly GCA_026315105.1 of Locusta migratoria. Classification (NCBI taxonomy): domain Eukaryota; kingdom Metazoa; phylum Arthropoda; class Insecta; order Orthoptera; family Acrididae; genus Locusta; species Locusta migratoria. The sequence goes on along the minus strand of CM048746.1, from coordinate 58,439,936 downwards.
ATCAATGGATTACGAAACCGAGACTCGGTGGCGCAAGAGTTCGTTTTCTCACTACAAAACGACGAATTTCCGCACGAATTAGAAATCAAACAATCACTATAAGGCATTTTTTCGCACGGAAAGTTAATTATGACAATGAGAGGTTTCTATCGATTACACATTACAGCGTCCAAATAGTTCAGCCATTGGTCCACTAGATGACAGAAGCAAAAAACTGGTTTGACACTCTAGTGTCTGAATTTATCCCAGGTGGCCGAAGTTTGGCAGTTTACGGTATTCTGCATACCATTGTTACTTCCTCCTATTCCTGTACTTACGATTGCCTGTATGCCTCCGTTGAGCCGCAATATTATACTTGTGGTCGTTTCGCGAAATTTACTTAGGAGGAAACAATAAATTGGTTGACTCTTCATGAAATTTGTGCTCTTGGAACTTCGACAGAAAATCGTACCATGATACAGAACCTCTGTCTTTCACATAATTGTGACATAAAGCCACGGAGGAGGCAGGTAACAAACGTACCCTGTAATTGGAAGCCACCGATATACATTAGTTACAAGTTAGTCAGTGATATTCGTTACATAAAAAAATAATAATAAAAAAACTAAAAATAAAATAAATGTTGAAATGTTTGTTAAGCTTAACCGACTTAACTGCGGGTTCATCACTTCCTAAACTTACAAACTACTTATGAACTACCTTATACTAAAGACAACACAAACATCCATGCCCGAGGGAGGATTTGAACCCCCGACCGTAGCGACCGTGCAGACTGTGACTGGCGCACCGCAGACCGCTCGGCCACTACGGCCGACTATTCGTTACATATACTTGACGTTAACATCACGGAGCAGACTGAGGGTACAGTAATGGTACAATACATGTTTACAGATATTAGTCACCAGATCGCGTGTCATTATTTAACATAATGTATAGTGGTGCCATGCCAACTGAAGGTACGCTAGGTGAAATTTAGCAGTACAAAAGTAAAATCGGGGTGGCAAAAAATATTTTACAAATAGTCCTTACATCATGACCTACACGGTAACAGGATGAATAAATACCACTTATATCGTGTCATAATAAATACAAATCATGGGTGGGTCAGAATACTACAACTACAACCTTGTAGTAATAATTATTCAAAACTGAACTTACTATAATAAAAAAATTCAGGGATAAAAATAAAGGCGATGGAATAAAATTGTTGTTTATAATAACAGAGTGACAGATCTGTAACATTTATAAACAAGAGTGACAACAGTTGACAAACTATATACATACAAGCTCACAGAAAATAAAAGTTGTGATGATGAACATCGTAACAGTGGTCAGACATATATAGTGTATATTTGTTGATTGGAAATAACTATATAGGGCGCCATGTTTGAACACATTACTAAGGTATTAACGTGCTATCAGAGTACACAATGTATCTCAACTTCTGTGAAGATTAATGTCTTACATCGTCTGCCACTGCAGTTTTCTAATCATCTCCACGACGTTTTCACGCTCACTAAATAAGCCCGTAGTGAAGCGTGCTTTTGTCCGTCGGATCTTCCTATATCTTCTATCAACTCTACCTGGGATGGATTCCACAATGATGAGGAATACTCAAGCGTCGGTCGAAGGGATGGTATCTAACCTTCTTTTGTTAAAGGGCTACACTTCCTGAGGATTCTTCAAAAGAATCTGTCTGGCATCTGCTTTACGTAAAACATCGCCAAACAAGCCCCCACGGACTATTATTGGTACGCCCCAGTGAAGTATTATAACGTTTATGTTTCACATTGATGAAGATATATGTATGAGTGGCGTCTCGAAAGTAGCTTTTCTTAAATACTCATGATCCATAATTCCTTTGTTTGTGGGAAATGGACATGGAACCAGAGCTGAAAAGCGCGCTGTCATTTTCCTCTGGAAAAATTTATCCTTTTGCCAACAGCTGTAGAACACTTTTATTTATGTAGCCTGTACCGCTTTCGACACTATCTGCCAGCGCTTAATAAATATTTGTTAGTTATCGAACTCAGCACTTACTATTTTTGTTAATTGTACGTGAATTTCATATTATGAAAGTAACGTTCCACTACTTTTCAGCTGCAGATGTACGATGAAAGACATTTTACCATTTTCTAGTTTCGTGTTGTCGTATTTTACAGAAATGAATTCTGTAATAATTGATGTGTAATATATCTTCCAAAATCTCCTTGCAAGAGCAAGTGCAATTTGCAGAGACGGGTGGAGAAGTTTAAGGAAGGAGAAACGCTAAGGAGACAAAATTTCCAGTGGGGGCGCATAACTACGATTACTGACGAGAATCGCCCACGACTGGATGAACTGATTCTTACCGACAGACGAATCACAGTTCGTGAACTTACTGGACAACTGGTCTGTGGCCACACTGCCGGGAATTCTTTGGTGAAAGATTTAGGGTCTCGAAAAGTGTGTGCGAAGTGAGTACCAAGACAGACGATGATTTGAAAGAAGGCTAGTAGTCCACTCTGAGGAGTTCGAAGTACTTATAGCAAGGGTGTTACTAGTGTCAGAAGTTTCTACACGACATTTCGACACTCAGACGCGTACCTAGGTCCACTGATGTGATAGCGAAGTGGAATCGTGAAGGGATACGTACAGCACGAAAGCACACCGGCCGACCTCGTCTGTTGACTGACATAGGCCACGGGAAGTCGAAGATGGTCATAGAAGGTACTAGGAAAGTATCCACACCATCAAACAGGAATTCCAAACTACACCAGGATCCACTTCAAGTACTATGACAGTTAGTCGGAAGGTGAACTTGGATTTGTTGAGCGGCTGCCCATAAGCCACACATCAAACAGGTCAATGGCAAACTACGCCTCGCTTAGTGTAAGGAGCATAATCAGTGGATAATTGAACAGTGGTAAAACGTTGTGTGAAGTACAGATTGTTGTAAGTACAGAAACTCCATCGTCTTGGAGTTTATCATCAAACTAGCTCACACACATTCCACAACTTTGGTGGTAAAATCTGTCATTGAAACTGTACATTTGAAATTTGGAATATACTTCATCTTGTAAGTAATGACATAACCTTGTGACATTATAGATACAGAAGGAAGCTGATTGTTTCCATGTGAAAGGCGGGTTTTGCCTGGGTGTTGGGTTCCACAGCCGGCCAGCTAACAGTTTGAACCTAGTGTATGGACAGGTAGTCAGGGTTTCCTTAATATAGTCGGAAAGCGAAAACGCCCTTGGCTGGGCGAGGGCGTCTATTCCAGATTGAAACTGTTCAAAATGTTCAAATGTCTGTAAATCTATCGGATCAAGCTGCGTGGTCATCAGTCCGTAGCTTACAAACCACTTAAACCTAGGTAAACTAACCTAAGGACAAACACACACACAGGGAGGACTCGAACCTCCACGGCGAACAACCGCGCGCTCCGCAGCGAGATGCTTTAGATTGAAACTGAAATACAATATAGCCACAAATATTATTCTAATAATCCATATAAAATCAGAGAATGATCATACGGCAAATATAATTATATGAATTAATTCAGGAGACTTGGGAGAATCATACGCCGTAATTATAATTTAAATATCCCTTATAGATAAAAAGCCGATAAATTTCAGTACTATAAGTACTATTAGTAGAAGACTTATATTTACAATTATTGATACGTAGTGTTTATCAGTAACAAAAAAATTGTTCAAATGTTTGTATAGCTTATGGGACTTAACTACGGGGTCATCAGTCCCTAAACTTACAAACTATTTATGAACTACTTACGAACTAGGACGGCACAAATATCCATGCCCGAGGGGGGATTCGAACCCCCGACCGTAGTGGCCGTGCTGACCGTGACTGGAGCGCCTCAGTCACCTCGGCCACCGCTGCCGGCTATCAGTAACATATTAAGAAGCAAATGAGCAGCATTGCACCACACTACCTATCTCAAAAGACGTATCACGTTATTTCCGTATTCAATAAACTTTGTTTTACTCTCTCGTTCTGCTTTTCGTTGAAGCGGTAATATTCCTGTGTCAGAACATAGATTACACCACAGAAACACAAAACATGAATCCAGCAGAGCTCATTACATTAATATGTGTATTTTATTATATTTAATATTATTCTTAGTAACTTTCGTTTTATCATTTAGACTGCCACTTAAATATGTCATGGCCGTCTAAAAATAGTAGATATGCAGGAGATAATTTATATATATACAACTAGAAGTATTTGTGAACAAAAACTGAATATATTTGTATAAAAAGCCTTGATAAATTTAATATTAATTGTGTAACTATATTTCGATGGCGGCAGTATATTTGAACAGTGAGACGCCACGCTTAAGAGCTATCTGAGCAAAGAGCTTCAGTCTCAACTGTTTTCTAGTATCGTTTAATATAGATTTGTTTGTTAAATGTACACAAAATTTGTAGGGAGGTGGTCAAAGCATTTCATTCTGTGATATTCGAATGTATAAAATTTTGGAAGGGAAATTGTATTTTAATGATGAGGCTTTATGATGCGTGGAAGGATACGATTTTGGCAGCAGTCAGAGCACGCTTTTCGAACGCTTGGGAAGGGACTCGTAACTTTGACGTGGTGGTGAAAGGTTGTGACGCTGGGCGGTCTGAAGTCGCGCTACGAACTTGTGATTTGAAGAGATAGGCATGTGTGGACTTTACGGGACTGTGACTACAGAACTTAGTCTATGCTTGAAAAGAACGTATGCACGATAGTAGGGCTGTGGAACTGTCATAATTGAGCAATAGTGTACCCGTGTGATGACAAACTGTGTTTTATAACAAACACTTAAATCGCGGATTAATTAGGAACTGAAATGTTCGATGGACTACACAAATTTATGAGTGACAATTTGGAACTTTTACTATCGAGTGCTTGTGATACTTATAGTGCCTCTGATGAACAATAATTAGGGAAATATTCAGTTATTTACCGATATATGAAGTAGGACCACCTTCACATCTTCATGTCCAGAAAGAGAAATAAATTCTATTTATAAAGAATTAATTCGTGAGTGAATCACTTCTTTATCTTAGAATCCATTTTTTTGGTTATTCAGAGCTTTAATTTATGTTTGTTTGATATATTGTCACGTCATCATATGCAGATTGATAGACTGGATAAACCACGGATTAATTATTGATCTTGCTTAAACAGATTAGGTAGCTGTTTAGGGCATAGAAACTGAAATACATAAGTCACCCCTATGAACAGAGGCAACGAGCCATAAACTTTTACTACCTTGAGTTATTTATTGCCCAGTTCTTATTGGTGAATATCGCCAGGAAAGTCGCAACCTGCAAATTTACTTCTCTCTTACATATTAAACAGTACTTTAATGGGCCAGTTTGGTATGAATATTGTGGCGTTCTGCATGACCGAAATTAACATGTACTTTGCTGCTGATTCCCTGTTTTATCCTATTTCTTTTGTTCTGCCGATCACTAATACTGGCGATTTCGTTTTGCAGGTGCGCAACCATGGATGACGAGGAGTATACGAGGGAAGAGGGCAGCACCGATTCGGCGAGTCCTGATGAGGATTCCACGATGGATCCCCCGTCATCCGACTCCAGGTCTGTCCAACGGGTTCTTCTTCATTCTCTTCCTTAACGTTTACTGTGAACGGAATAGTTAGAAGCTGTACTTAGGAGTCTTATTCGCATTGCTATTGTCTATCATCTCCCGTACGGCTACACCTTAAAGCACTAACGATTACAGCGAAAGCTATTAGACATGAAAACATTTCTCAGATTCGGAAGATACCGTTTATAAGAAACAGAACTGCTATTTTGTCATCATTATCTCAGTCTTTTATCACTTTGTGAGGGGTGAGAGTTGTTTTTTTAGATTCGTTTGTTTTGTAAATTTCTATTGACTGTTTCGTCCTTCTTCATTCCTTAATACTGTAATGGCATTAAGGAATAAAGAAGCCGCCACTGTAAGAGAATAATGTAAAAAGAAATGTATGAACACGTTAACTATTTAAACTGTAACTGGCAAATAAGTTTAAAATAATATCTGTGCATCAACTGTGATATTTGACAACCAGCTGTATATATCTCTGTATTGTTTATGTTTTTTAAATGATGTGGAAAGCGAGTGCCGTGGTAAAGTAAGAGTTTTGTGGGCAGGTTTTGAGCACTAAAATGTCTGAAAAATCACCTATCATCAAACAGCAGTGTGAATCAACTGTAGTAGCTGTTTAGAACACGTTTTAAACCTGTAAATATTGTAATTTGGTGCCAAGACAAAGCTCACATATAATTTTCTATGTCACCACAGCCAAACGAGTTCCACAATGTTATGAGCAACGTATAAAACATGTATAGCGCCTGATGATGAACTGCCAGGCAGTTCGAAACCGGTTGTGGTAAATAAATATCAAGAAAGGTAACTGCTTGCTGTTATTTTCTGATTTCTTTCACAAATGTGTTTATTTGCCACTGGCTGAAGGTGAGAGAAAATCAGCCTGAAACTTCTTAGTGGAGAAATATGTTGAGAAAAAGAAAGTCAAGTCAAAGGTCCACTCATAACCGGAATCAACAAAAGTAAGTGATTAATAGCCCATATTAAAGAGCTTGAACCATTAGTGTTTTTAGGCCAAAACGGACTGCGTAGCTCATTTGGAGCCGAAGATATCGTAAAAAATAGCTTCAAATATTCACGGTAAGGACATTCCAGTACCAAATTAATCCAAGGAAATCACTTTTGAGTATAAGTAAGGAAGGCGAGAGTTAAATGATTTGTAATACTTGATGACAGATTTTTGGATGAGCGCCTTACTTTTCCAAACATGGTGAAGGACATCGACCGGATAGAATGGGCTGACCAACCGACTTTCTTTCTTCCAACACATAGATTTGCGTAACATTTGAAAGTATTTCCCTTTTTTACCATTTCATGATATTCCGTTAAACGTCAAAGAAAAAAATGAAATTAATGATATATACTCTTCGAAATTCCTTTAGAGTAGTAATGAATACTTATCCCCCTCCGGAAATACGCATTACGAACAATATACTCGTATTGCGAGGGTTAAACTGTGTAACGTAGCGTAACTTGCCCCTGGAGGAAAGCCACCGACTTCACACTCCTGTTCTGCGTGTTGCAGGGGCTGCAGGCGCCTCTCCAGCATCATACGGCAGCTCCACGACAGAACGGGCGCCCGACTGCCGGAGAACGGTGAGTAGCGACAGGCGTCACACAAGACCAACGCCAGCAGCTGATCTGCGGCCAAAAAGCCGAGCACTATTCTGTGTGCGGATCCACGAATGAAACGTTTCAGCCCAGAAACGGTCTACGTCTACCTCATTCGTTTTAGGAAACCGTAAGTGGGCAAGGGTGTATTTAGAAGGGAAAGAATCCATTACTTTCGGTAATCAAGCGGGTTAAAGTAGGGGAAAGTTTGGCAATAATAACTGAAAAGTCTCAAAAAGTCACTCAATTTATCAAGAATCAGAGCATCAGTAACTGTCTTACCGTTTTAAACGTGGTTGTGGAGGCAGCAAGTGCAGGAATTTTAAGTCTGCGGATCTCAACTCAGTGGTTCCTTTGTTCATACGGTAATATTCACTATTGTTTCGAAACCTGCTAGGATGACATTTTATATGTTGATATTTGTTTTGTATGTAGTATAAAGTTATTTTGAAGGATACATCCTTAGCAGGTGTAAAAATTATAGTCAATATTTCAGTTTGTAAATCCCTTATGGTCCCGACATAATTCATTTTCTATAATATTCAGACCACTATAGCGTTCACAAAATACTTATAAAGTTATGTTATTTCTGATTATTAGTACCGTTTGTCATTCTGCATTGTACGTGAGAAAATGTGTACATATTTTGCAGTAAATATAGACAATGTAGTGGATTTTGCGAAGTGGCCACAGATATACATTGTAAGTGGCGCAGTAATCTTTGGAAGTACGTTTGTGGAGTAAGCGCTCTGAATGCGAGAGGGGTAGAGCGAGAGAGTCAGTAGACGTAAGGAGAAGCTGTTGATGAAGGCGGTCCTCAAGTATGTGTTGCGGCACGCCGTTATTGTAATGCAAGATGTTAACTTAAATTTTTGTTAATATTTTTTCTACTTCATATTTCCTTAAGAATATTCGCTATCTGCGTTCTCGTTTTGGTAGTTAATTTCTCCTTCCTTTTATTTTCTTCATTTGTGATTATTGTTCAACTTATCTACTACCCACCTGCCATTTCTGCATATTTTAATATTGAAATCAGTAAAGTTATAAACTGCTGCGACTGCTTGCTGTTTCCTGTTTCCAGTTTTGTAATAACAATATACTAGCTAAATACATCATCATCAGATCTGTGGCGCAAATAATAAAAATAAATTACATTTCTGATGTTTACAGTTGTTAATCACAAAATTGGTATGGAGCAAATTATATGCAAATATACTTACAAACATTTAAAAAAAATGGTAATTAAAATACGTCTTATTGCACCCTTTGAGAATACTTTCGACAGGGCCATAAATTTTAGTGTTTGTGTATCCCCTATTTCCCGGGCGTGTCCGTTGCGCTCAAATGTTTTCTAAGAGTTACATATGTTATCGAAGTAGCCACATTGTTCGCTTTTATACGTGCATAGTACGTAGTGTTGATCAATTTCCATTAAACATAATTTATTAAATCGGGTTACCCTGCACTATAAACATTAAACTTAATTTATTATTCGGAGTACTTTGCACGCTTAATTAACGAAACGAGTGTGCTGTGATCCACATACTTAAAACAAAAGTTGAAACTTATGTATATTGACGGAACAACATGCGATTTCTTCTCTACATTTTCACACTTCATAATAAAACATAGTATTGAATTTTCCAATTGTTTTATGAAACACGACATAATTGTAATGTGATTGAAATGACACATTTCATTGTTACTAGCTGTCTCAGAGCGTTAAATTATAATAAACGGTGGACATAAAAAATTGTGCCTCACTGGGAATTTGTGCTTGATTGGGACTCAAATCCGGAATCTCAGTTTCTCGCGAACGGTTAACTCAATCGTCTCGATCACCCTGCAGGATTCCCATCCGACCCACATTGTCAACTATTCACCCGCTGCTATTGCGGTGTCCCCCATCTGCTCTCCAACTTGCTCGCGCCCTGCCTGGTTTCCCGTGATAGACTGCACTCTTTTCTCTAAACCCGCACAGGAATTGTCTGCTGACTGTCAAGGCGTACAAAATTGCATGAATGGTGTCTCCGACAGAACATATACCATTCTATTCGTACAACTCTAAGATATGAAGGAAGCCATCATCGACCGTAGTATTATTTTTAGGGCAGATGTAGATATCCGCTGACAGTGCAGCATTCACCAATGCGTTATAGACAGTCTTGTAGACTATCAAAATGACTGACTTCTTTTACATGAAAGGGACCTTGCTGTGAGCGGAAATCTAGATCGTTGGTAAAAGTCAGATTATATTATGAACGAATTGGACCTTTTCCCTGTAGGGTGAATTACATGACAGTCGTTGGTCACAATTGAAACAAGTTTTTCAAACTTTGCTTATGCAGTATGTAATACATTTTTAAGACGCAAGTCATTTGAATTTATTTTTTTCTATGAGCCAAATTGGGCTTTCTGAACCATGATTCTAATCTAGGCTTACCATGCCTAGCTATGAAGAGAATACATAGTTTAACTAAGTAAACGGAATGAAGAAAGATATTTTGACGCTTGAGATTTGGAAAGAAATTTGAACCGTAGAAGAAATGTATTCGCATTTTCGAATGGAATTGTACATCAGATCGCACGCTCCCCTCACTTATGCTGATTCTGTTCTATTGGCATAATTTATTTTTAATCTCAATACTTCTATTTTTGGCGTGGTCGTACTGTTGTAGGGACTGCATTATTAGGTCTAATATTTTATGGCTCAAACAAAACAAAAAAAAGGGGAAAAAATCGTCAAATTATTTGTGTGCGCAACGGTAACTCTCCCTAAAAAGGCACCACAAATTTTACGATCAGAAAACGAATGGAGGCGAGGACTCTTGCTAATACCCTTTTCAAACTAACAAGCAAACCACTAACATGGTACGAGTTCAAACAAAGTGCTCCTTGAACTATCAAACACACAAATCACTATCGATTGCGTAAAAAAAAATTACACGAACATCTATAAATAAAATAAGGCTCCCAAATCTCTTTCGCGACTTCTTCACTCGTTTATAGGCTTTCATAAAGTAACCTCCCATTGTACCAAACGGGTGGAATGTTCTTTGCCACCAAAATTACAAGTGACCAACAGGCAATAAAAACTACTGATAATTTCAACTAAATTCTCACCGATCGGTATTCTATAAAACTGAACATCGCAAAAAGCAACCGATAACCATTAAAAGCTTTGAATTATCCTCAGAAAACAAACTAGCGTGATCTTAATGGCCACGTGGCCTGATCTGTTGATTCAAATGTGATCACAAAGAAACCTTCCTAAATATGCGTAGTATTAATTAATTACCATCTGGGTGAACTTCCCTACATTTTAGCTTGGTCAATTCTGTTGCATAGAGCTGAATTTTCAATAGAAACCTAACACTTATACTGCCACATAAACGTCTGAGGCTGAGAGCCTGCATTACAAAAAAGTCTAAAATTCTTCCCATTCCTTTTCTGAGTGGTGTGATACAGCAACCGTGTTCGAACTCTTGAATAAAAGAATGTGTTGGTTGCAAACACTTTTATTGAAATGACGCGATTCGAACGGTTAGAGCATTTTTAGATTCCTTATCTGATGTCCCTGTGAAAGTATAGTAGGTCTTCAACTTATATAGGACATAGACCTATTATGTGGCACAGGGACTTCAGATAAGAAATCTGAAGATGCTCTAACCGGGGAAACGTGTCATTTCAATAAAAATTTGCAACCAAGACATTCTTTTATTCAAGAGTTCAAAAGTTATAAGTCCTTCCCACTTATTAATAACCAAAATCACGAAAATTGCGTCACCAAGTAACATTCCTGTAGTAATTATGATTCTAATAGACGCTTTCACACGATTGATTCCTAACATTTTGCGGCTGCAGCCTCTTACCAAAGTGCAGACTGCTATGGAGACGACTGCTCGTACCGGGTCCTGGTGGAACTGAGAAGTCTGAGACGCTAAACGTTCATGCGTTGGTGCTGCGTAATACACTCTGAAACGTAGGCATGTAATGTTGATAACGTTGAATGTATCCTTGGCTACGCGATGACAATCTTTGGTGTGCGCTGTCCCGCGTTTGAGCTTACTGGGTTTGGTCGCCGGCCTACGACGGCTGAGCAGTAGTAGTGTTGTGCAAGCAGTCCTGGAATGAAGTCGTAAATTGCAGTGTGAGCTTAGATCATTTGATTTTTTTTATATGTAATAATGTTGTGAAATATTTGAATTTGAAAATGTTCTGAGATTATGAAGAATAAAGGTAGGGAGGCTCATCTGTTCATTATAGGAGCTTCGCGTAATTGTAGTCCATCTCTAACGGACATTCAACACGAAGGGTTTAATTTTCGCCTTTTATGTCCATTGTTTAAAATAATTAAAAGTATAGTGCAGGAATTTAGTATGTTTTTACTGTACACACACACACACACACACACACACACACACACACACACAAAAAGGAGGAAGTGTGATGTAGATACTTCGATTTTCTTTATTTACATCGTATAAAGTACTAGCTGGGTTTTCTTTTGTTGAAAATGACAGTAGAAGTAAATAGGTTCCTGAAAAGATTTGTGTAAGGCATTCCCAAGTTGTAATCACCATTTTTGCGCAATATTGTTAAGTTCATGTCCTCCTATAAAGCGGTTAAGTTTTAACTCCAATTATTATTATTGTCACTATTATTTTATTTAAACATACGCACAGTCTGGGACACGGCTGCGTATCATTCTTCGTCGACTGTACGGACAACTTGCTCCACTCTTGCCTAATTTTGAACATTTCTCTGTAGCAGCAAATCTGAAATGCTTCGACTACAATAACAGTCAGTCTAATACTTTTTTCCTTTAAGAAGTGTAAATTTTGTCGGTCACGCGTACACATCGTTCTGTGATTTCTAGTACTTTTTTTAAAATTTCGGCATTAGGTTTTGTATTATGTACATCATCTACAGCTCTTAGTTCTAGAATTGTCGTCGTTATTCTGCGTTACGTACTGTATAACAGAACAAGTCAAACTAGATCCCATTTAACTCGGAATCACCTTCTTCAATTGTGGACTCGCCATTTCAAATCACTATTCATTTTGCATATTTAAAGAATGAAATAAAAACTATATTGTTATAATTGCAACATGTGGTTCTTGTTCTTTCTAGAAGTTTCCATATTGTTGTAAACCATAAAATAATACTTCTTCTACGGTTAAAAGCATCTGCCCACAAGAAAATATAATAATCGTCATACAAAAACATTTTAAAGTGCTGCATTTTAGAATGTTAGGTAATTGATACGAAAATATTGATTTCAACATATTAAAAGAACTTATCATGTTTTCGTATTTACATATAAAAGTTACTTTCAGGGAACCTCATTGTCACTAGAAGATAGCGTTCCGCTTTAGAATTAGGTTGTAACGTTAGCATCTCGGAACCTTCACTCATTACAACGTTAATTAAAATCATAACGCATGTATATATTTTGGTATGTTCAGAAATTGTAAATGACAACTTTTATTTATATGTAATGTTACCTGTGTTTAAGATTTCAATCGTAAAACTATTTATCTCGTCAACTTTCATTGTAATCTGTAGTATTAATCATTTACGTAATTGTAACCAAAGAAGGCCATTGTTTTGCTTTAATAATTACGCAGCCAACGAGGGTTGTGAAAGTTGTTGTGAGTGTAGCAGAACTTTGTATCGTATGCTTTGGTTCAACAAAAATCTCCGATGAATTTTACATCTTGTTAAAAAAAATGTGAAACTTTGTGCAGCAATATCAAAATACTAGTTATTTCTATCGACGGAACGCAGCATATAAAGAGAAGTATCAGTTTATATAGAACTGACGATACCGACTACAAACTCACAAATCCAAACGCTTTTTCATCTGTCAGAACGTTAGTATCAGGTACGTTGAAGTACTAATAGCCCCTTTAATGTTCTGTGTTGACGTTTGTTACTCCATGTATTATATTTTCTTTTCCTTTTTATTCTCTTTTCTTCTTCGATGATCAGAAAAGACGGAGAATTGCAGGTCTGTTTCCACCCTGTGAGATCGTCATCATTAGTTTTTTTGCTATATAATGAAATCATTTGCAGCTTCATTTTCTACGATCCATTGGTCCCCTCTTAGTTATGTTGTAGGTACTGCCATCCATGACACAGCCACGATCTGTGGTCTCCGGCCTGGCCCTGTCTTCCTTTCTCAACGTCCAAGTTTCAATACCATATACAACTTTTAGAACGGCGATTTCTTTACTCTGAATTAAAGTTTTTGGCGTGAAGGGAAGTCGTACTTAGACTATTCCGAGGCGCCTTAACCTTCAGTGGTGCGGTGGTCTAACGGTAAGACGTCTGCCTAGTAAGCATGGAGGTCCGGGTTAGATTCCCCGCCGCATCACAAATTTTAATTAATTGCTTCATATTAAAAATTAATTTATGTTTCTGACGACCGGTTTCGATACACTTAGAGTTCCATCATCTGGACCCTTGTGTCCTATGTGTTCGTTTCGTGAAGGTGCATGACATTAAAATGGTACGTCAATCATAAAACATTTAACTTTGACAAATGGTACGTCACACATAAAACAGTTGAAATATTTAAAACACCTTCTCCAATGTGTGTCATGTTGATAGAGCGCCTTCTTACAACTAATGGAGAAGGTGTTTTAAATATTTCAACTGTTTTATGTGTAACGTACCATTTGTCAAAGTTTAATGTTTTATGATTGGCGTACCATCTTAATGTTATGAGCCTTCATGAAACTAAAACATAGGACACAAGTGACCAAATGGTAGTACCCTAAGTGTATCGAAAGTGGCCGTCACAAAAATAAATTAATTAATTGCGATCTTTGGCATTTTAATACTTCACCATATAGAACAGTTACTTTTTATTTTAATTATTTTGTCAAGTAGGCACAACCAGAGGAATCGTGTAAAAACACTAAAATATGACGCGTTTCACGGGTCAAGCCCTCATCATCAGATAATCTGTACAAGTAAAAATTGTCTGGCGACCTCTTCCGAATGAAAATATTTTTGTGCCTCCCTCATGAACCGTGACAAAATTATGTTATCTCGAAGGAAACAAATAATTTTTTTATGTCCTTTGGTTCAGCTTTCTTTTAAATTGTTGGACGCAGTTTCTGTAGTTTTTGTGTGTATTTTTCGGAGAGGAATACAGTATCTTATTTTTACGTGATTTCCGACAGAAAAATATAGTTCGCTTAAGGAGTGCTTCGCATTTCAGGCAAGAATCAGAAGCAAATTATGCTTATTAAGAAGGGTCCCACTGTCAAGATAATTTTTAAGGAATTATATCTTTTTCTCGAAATTTTTAAATTATTATGTTATGTTCATTTTATCTATCGGATGGTTCCACACTTCGCGCTTATTCGTCATTAATACACTGTATTATGAAACATTCTATGATCTAATCGTTTTATCCAATGCAGCAACTTTGTTAAGTAAGGTTGGAAAATTAAACAGCTACCAGTTGCAAGATTGTAGATATGTTTACAACCGGTTTCGAACAATTATTGCCCTTCTTCAGGTATCTGTACAGAAAACAGTTAAGAATAATGTACAAATATTACATGGAATTCGCAATACAATCACAGGATTATAGGGACAAGAAGTACAATTTATATAGAGCTTTCTCGAAAAAGCTTTTTATACAGTGTACTTCTTGCCCCTTTAATCCTGTGATTGCACTGCGAATTGCAATATTTGTAGTTGTACCAGGCGCGTATTTTAAGTAATTTCGGTTTTGTTGTAGATACTAGAAGTTCGCGCACATACCGCAACGAGCGCGTGCGTCGCATACCGGCAAGCCTCGGGAACAACTGTACTCAGTTTCAGCTCTGTAGCTGACCTGTACGTTTCTGTTCTGTGCTTTCAAAATGTTTATCAAGTCGCCCGACGCGTGTGAGGTTGGCTCAGTGATACGGCTTTTGTAAGCAAGAAACCTGTCTGCTGTAGAAATTCATCGAAGTGTACGGCAATATTGTTATGAGTGAAGGCAAAGTGCGTAAGTGGGTACGAGAATTCAAAACATCCATGATGTGAACCGCTCCAGTCGCCCATCTTCCATTAAAAAACGATTTGGAGGTTTTAGCTGAAGCGAGGATTCGTGAGAACAGGAGCTTCACAATAAAAGTCTCTCAACCGAATTTCCTGCCGTGTCGAGATCAGTGCTTTACAAAACTGCAACAAACTCTTGGTTATCGGAACAGACGGCAAGATTGTATGAAGAGGGAATTTTAAATATCTGAGAGGCATGATAAGTGTTTAAAAAAACTTGGCAACTATGTCGAAAAATAAAGTATGATAACCTTTCGTTGTGTACTTCTGTTCAAACGGAAATTAAAAAACGCGCCTCGTGTACTATTCCTAACTTTCCTGCAGAGATACTTGAAGGAGGGCAATAATTGTTCAAACCGGTTGTAAATAAATCTACAAAATTGCATCTCGTCGCTGTTTACTTTTCCAACCTAATCAATGACCTATTCGATTAACAACGAATGTTACACAAGGAACACCATAATTTTAAGATTAAATATATTTTACTTAGGCATACGTTTAGGTATTACTGAACATCTGATTATTTTACGGTGCAAGTACCGAATGATCAAAAAGTAAGTATAAATTTGAAAACTTAATAAATCACGAAATAATGTAGAAAGAAAGGTAAAAATTGGCACACATGCTTGGAATGACATAGGGGTTTATTACAGCAAAAAGGAAAAAAAATAAGTTCCAAAATATGTTCAAATGTTTGTTAAGCTTATGGGACTTAACTACGGAGTCATCAGTCCCTAAACTTACAAACTACTTACCAACTACCTTATTCTAAGGACGGCACAAATATCCATGCCCGAGGGGGGATTCCAACCCCCGACCGTAGTGGCCGTGCAGACCGTGACTGAAGCGCCTAAGACCCCTTGGCCACCGCGGCCGGCAAAAACTAAGTTAAAAATGTCCTACAGATGGCGCTGGACAGCAGAACGTCAAGTGACTCCGCATGAAAATCGTGTAAGTGTAATGAGACAGGGAATCAGATGCACCAACAGTCGCATCATGTTGGCGTTACCTGAAAAGGCGCTTTTAGTGAAGCTGTATTATCAGAATAGGGAATGTACTAGTTCAGCGTTACGATCCTATCGCCATAGGAAGGGGATTCGAACGGGTAAAGGTCCGTTGACGAATGCAGCTGTGGCGAGAAGATTTCGAAGTTCGAAGCCACGGGTTGTTTAGATTGCAGTCTCACGTCGCACCGGTATTCCATACACTACTGTTTGGTTGGCACTTAGGCGTACCCTCCGATGATATTCTTACAAAACCCATCGGTAAAATGAACTGTTACCTGGCCATTTAGTGAAACGGAGGGCATTTGCGGTGTGGGAGTTTCAAAACATGGCGGAAAATGACGATTGGTTGAGTAACGTGTAGTGGACCGACGAAGCTCATTTCACGCCCCGAGGGTCTATCAAAGCCCGCAACTGCAGAATTTGAGCTACCGAAAATCCTAGAACAGTCCTGGAAACTCCATTGCACGACGAGAAAGTAACGGTATGGGTTGGATTTACCACATCTACCGTTTTCGGGCCTTTTGGCCCACTTTAGGTTACGGTAGTAACACTAAAAGTGGGCCTTTGCAATCGTCTTTTGAAAGCTCGAAATTTAAATGAAAATAACGGCTTAAACATTCATCTGACACGAAAACTGAATAACCGGTTTTATAGAGTTCTTCGAGGAACTGCGTGATTCTGGTTTTATAACTGCTACCGTGATGGGTGAGAGGTGCACCGATATTTACAGAATCGCATCATCCCCATCCTGGCTGATAAACACCTGCTGGAACGTACGATTTTTATGCAGGATGGCGCTCCACCCATCTTGCTAGACGCATGAAAGATCTCTTGCGCGCGTCGTTTGGTGATGATCGTGTTGTGTGCTCAGCCGCCACTTTCGTCATGCTTGGCCTCCCAGATCCCGAGACCTCAGTCCGTGCTATTATTGGCTCTGGGGTTACATGAATTCGCAAGTGAATCGTGATCGACCGACAGCTCTAGGGATGTTGAAAGACAACATTCGACGCCAATGCCTCACCATAACTCCGGACATGCTTTATAGTGCTGTTCACAACATTATTCCTACAGCTATTGTTGAGGACTGATGGTGAACATATTGAGCATTTCCTGTAAGAACATTTTTTTTTTTCCTTGCTAATAAAACGCCATGTCATTTCAAGTATGTGTGTCAATTTTACCTTCCTATCTACGTTATTCCGTGATTTATTAAGTTTTCAAATTCATACTGACTTTTTGATCACTCAGTACTTCCTCCTGTGACGCCCATCCCCCTCCAATCATACAGATTGAAAAACACTGATACACAAGCGTACTCCATACCAACCATTTTATTATTTTATTGATGTGTTCTTTAGATCTTTGTCCATAAGTATTTGAGATACGGAAATTTAAAAATTCTCGTTTTCATAAATTTTGAACATCCGCGTAACTTGTATGCAGTGACGTCATTGTGAGGCAGATACCCCTCGAGCCGCTTGGGCGCCATATGCGAGTGATTGAGTGGCGGTGTGACGCCGGCCGCAGCCTGCCGGCAGTTCCGGATAAGGGAAGTGGAGCAGTGGCCAGTGGCTAGTGGCTAGCCGGTAGCCGGCAGAGATGCCTATCTGCCGCGCCTTACTGTGCCGCCACGCCGTGTCTCCTGGCCGCGCGGCTGCTGTGGCGCAACTGGTCGCCGTCGCTCACTCAGCGCAGCACAGCGCGCCGCACACTTTCACACCGGCCGCCGCCGCAGCCGCTCTCCGATCACAATCGGGGACCGCGCTTTGGGACCCGCGGCGGCCGTTTCGGCCGCCACCGGAGTCCGGCCCTGCTATTGCGTCACCTGCGCCGTTCTGATTTACGGCGCTTGTCCGAAGCCGCGCGGCCGCTACCGGATATCGCACCGGTACACAGTGACCGTCGTTCGACCATTCGTTTCGTATTGCGACGCGGCAAACCACTGCAAACGCAAGTAAAGAAACCTAAATTCTATGGTGTCACCTACAATGCTGCAAAATGGTTCACGTCATACCTCGTTAAAGGAAAACGGTGTTAGTGCAATTGAATAGTGACTGAAGCCAATAGTCGCCATTGGATTGCGAAGAAATTGAATGTGGTGTCCCACAAGGTGCCGCCTTCGGTCCATTGCTTTTTCTTGCGTACATTAACCCTAGCAGGACCAAAGTATTTTAGGCTACACGGACCACCAAGCAAGGGTAAATTTTGCCCGTATTACAATTAGCTGTCAATCCTGAAGATGCATTTTTTTGTCTTTGCCATTAGCTGTTGTCTGTCAAACATATGTACATTGCGTTATACTTCTGATTTACGGCACTTGTCCGAAGCTACGTAGCCGCTACCGGATATCGCAGCGATACAAGGCAGCCGTCGCTCGACCTTTCGTTTCGTATTGCGCCGCGGCAAAACAACGCCAACGCGATTAAAGAAACCCAAATTCTCTAGTGTCACGGAAATTCTGCAAAATGGTACACTTCATACCTCGTTATCGAGAAACAAAGGGTGTTAGTGCAAGGGAATAGCGACTGATACCAACAGTCGCCATTAGATTGCGAAGAAATAAATGTGGTGTCCCACAAGGATCCGTCTTCGGTCCATTGCTTTTTCTTGTGTACATTAAACCTAGCAGCACCAAGGTAGTATAGGTTACACGGAGCACCAATCCAAACTAAATTTTGCCCGTAGTACAGTAATCTTTGAATACTGAAAATGCATTTATTTTTTTGTATTTGCCATCAGCTGATGTCTGTCAAATAATTTACAGCACTTGTCCGAAGCTGCGTGGCCTCTACCGCATATAGCAGCGATACGCGGCGGCCGTCGCTCAACCTTTCGTTTCGTATTGCGCCGCGGCAAAACACCCCAATTGCGAGTAAAGAAACCTAAATTCTATGGTGTCATGGGCAACGCTGCAAAATGGTTCACGTCATACCTCTTTAACGGGAAACAAAGGGTGTTAGCGCAAGGGAATAGTGACTGAAACCAACAGTCGCCATTAGATTGCGAAGAAATTGAATGTGGTGTCCCATAATGATCCGTCTTTGGTCCATTGCTTTTTCTTGTGCACATTAACCCTAGCAGCACCAAGGTATTTTAGGTTACACAGAGCACCAAGCAAGGGTAAATTTTGCCCGTATTACAATAAGCTGCGAATCCTGAAAATGCATTTATTTATTTATTTTAATTTTTTTTATTTTTTTTTATTTTTTTTATTTATTTATTTTTTTTTTATTTTTTTTGCCATCAGCTGTTGTCTGTCAAACATATGTACATATGTACATTGCGTTATCCTTCTAATTTACGGCACTTGTCCGAAGCTACGTGGCCGCTACCGGATATCGCAGCGATACTCGACGGCCGTCGATCGACCTTTCGTTTCGTATTACGCCGCGGCAAACCACTGCAAACGGGAGTAAAGAAATCTAAATTCTGTGGCGTCACGCGCAATGCTTCAAAAATGGTTCACGTCATACCTCATTAACGGGAAACAAAGGGTGTTACTGCAAGGGCATAGTGATTGAAACCAACAGTCGCCATTAGATTGCGAAGAAATTGAATGTGATGCCCACAAGGATCCTTCTTCGGTCCATTGCTTTTTCTTGTGTACATTAACCTTAGCAGCACCAAGGTATTTTAGGTTACACGGAGCACCAAGCAAGGGTAAATTTTGGCCGTATTACAATTAACTGTGAATCCTGAAGATGTGTTTATTTCTTTTGTCTCTGCCGTCATCTGCTGTCTGTCAAACGTATTTACATTGCGTTATCCTAATTGCAGTATTGCCTATTTCGATTATCTGCAGATAAAGGACCGAAAGAGCTACTTTCGCAGCCTTGTGTGATGTACATTTGTGTTTACACTCGACAAATTTTGCAATTTTTTGGTACATTTTTCCCATTTCATTTCTTTTTCCTTCACCTAACTTCTTCTTCTTTACTCAGCACCTTACGTATTAGTAGTGGCAACACTTTCCATTCGTTTTCCATTTCACTACAGAATCACTATGTTGTTTGCGTCTGTCCAACTGTTTTTGCTCTAAAACAGTGGTTTGAAGTTGTCGGTGGACTGTTTGAACATCTTTTGTGAGGAAACTTACACAATTAACAAACCATAACAGCATCTTAATTTACTGTCATCTACATCTACATGTACATACATACCCCTCAATCCACCATAAGGTGCATGGCGGAGGGTACACTGTTACAGAACGTTTCCCTTTTCTAGTTGTTTTCATTGGTTTACCTAGAAACGGTTATCATAAGGGATATTTTTGTCCAAGGTCATCAGTAGTATCACCCATCACGGCGTGTATCTTCGCTCCTGATGCAGCCAGTACGTAAAGTCCATTTCTACCAACACTACAGCAAGATCTAACTGTGTTTAACAAGGGTAGATTAAACAAAACAGTTGGAGTCGTGTTCGTCAGCGTCAAAACTAGTCTTTCATGTAGCGAAATTGAAGTTAATAGTTCGTTTGAGCTATCATGGATAGAAGTTGTACCTGAATATCGCAAGAAAATAATTGGTTCCTTTTACCGGCCTCCCGACTCTGTCAATACAACAGCAAAAGGTTCATAGAAAATTGTAAACACATACCCTACTCATAAAAAATAGTAGGCGATGATTTCAATTTAGAGCATGGATGTGTGTGTTGTCCTTAGGTTAGTTTAACTTAGTTCAAGTAGTTTCCAAGATTAGGAACTCATGACCAACGTAGAATTACAAACATTTGAACATTTATTTAAAATTTTCCTCAAAACATTCTCTGAGAATTACTTCGAACAATTGGTTCGTGAGCCAACTAGAATTGCAAATGGATGTCAAAACACACTTCATCTCTTGCAAAAAATAATCCCGACCTCATAACCAGCATCAAAACGAATACAGGTATTAGTGAACGCAGGGCTGTCGTTGCAAGATTGAATATCGAAAGTCTCAAAGTTTCCCAAAATAGACGAAAAGTACATTTGTTTAGAAATCAGATAGAAATACATAAATTGCTTCTTGAAAATTTAGACTCATTCAAACCCTAAACGTGAGTGTAGACCAGATGTGGCCCCAAGTCAAAGAAGTAGTATCTACAGCAATTGAAAGTCTTATAAAAATAAATTAATAAAAGAAGGTGGTGATCCCCCTTGGTACACAAAAAATGTTCAGTACACTGTTGCAAAAACAGTGAAAAAGGCATTCAAAACTTAAACCAGCACAAATCTTCAGGATTGGCGATTGTAAGCTCGAAATTAGCGAAGATTTCAATGCGAGATGCTTACAATACTTTCCACACCGAAACTCTTTCTGGAAATTTGACTGAGAAACGAAAGAGATTTTCGTCATGTGTCAAATATACTAGAGGCAAAATACAAACAATCCCTCAATAAGTGATAAAAATGGCGTTCCCGCTGATGATAGCGCTACTAAAGCATAGTTACCAAACACAGCTTTTTGAAACTCATTCATCAAAGAAGACCAAACCAATATTCCAAATTTCGAATTAAGAACAGATGCCAGAATGAATAACGTAGAAGTAGATATCATCGGAGTAGTGCAGCAACTAAAATCACTTAACAAGAACACGTCGTCTGGTCCGGACTGTATACCCATTAGATTTCTATTTCATTATGCTGATGCGATAGCTCCTTAGTCGGCCGGCCGCAGTGACAGTCTGCACGGCCGCTACGGTCGGGGGTTGCAGTGCCCCCTCGGGCATGGTTGTTAGTGTCGTCTTTAGTATAAGGTAGCTCATAAGTAGTTTGTAAGTTTAGGGACTGATGAGCCCGCAGTTAAGACCGGTAAGCTTAACCAACATTTGAAACTTAATTAACTGCCATATACAGCCGCTCTCTCAAAGAAAGATCTGTACCAAAAGACTGGAAAGTTGTACAGGTCTCACCAATATTCAAGAAAGGCAGGAGTAACCCATTAAACCACAGGCCTATTTCAATGACGTCAATTGACAGAACAGTTTTGGAAAGTATCCAATATTCAAATATTATGAATTATCTCTAACAGAATGATCTATTGACCCCAGGTCAACACGGATTTAGAAAATATCGTTCATGTGAAACACAAGTAGCTTCTTACTCACAGGAAGTGATGAGTGCCATCGACAAGGGATCTCAAATTGAATCCGTATTTTTAGATTTCCAGAAGGCTTTTCACACCGTACCTCAAAAACAACTTTTAATCAAATTGTGTGGTTATGAAATATTGTCCGAGATTTGTGAGTGGATTGGGGATTTCCTGTCAGAGAGGACACAGTTTGCAGTAATCGATAGTAGACATCGATTAAAACGAAGGTGATATCTTGCATTGCAAGGGGAAGTGTTATTGGTCCTCTGCTGTTCCTTATTTACATAAACGATTTGGGAGAAAATCTGAGCAGCTCTCTTAGGTTGTTTGCAGATGACGCCGTCATTTACCGTCTAGTAAAATCATCTGAAGATCAAAACCAACTGCAGAACAGTCTGAATAAGATATCACTATGGTGTAAAAGTTGGCAATTGACGCTAAATAATGCGAAGTCGTCTACATGAGTACGAAAAGATATCCGTTAAATAATGACGTGGGAAAGGCGAACCACAGACTGCGTTTTATTGGCAGAACAATTAAAAGATGCAACAAAACTACCAAGGAAACGCCCAAATGGGGAGACAGCGGTACTGAAATGATACATGGGCTAGGATGGGAATCACTCAACAACGGCTTTTATTCCTGCGGCGTGGTCTACTTACGAAACTCCAGTCGCCAACATACTCCTCCGAATGCAAAAATATATTATTGACAGCCACTTACATAGGTAGATATGGTCATTAGAATAAAATACGAGAAATCAGAGCTCGAACGGAGAGATTCTTCCCGCGCGCTATTCGAGAATGGAATGGTAGATGAATAGTATAAAGGTGGTTCAATGAACCCTCTGCCAGGTACTTAAATGTGATTTGCAGATTATCCCATGTACATGTAGATGTAGATGATTTCTTCAGTGTAGACACTAGACTCGAACTTTCGCGGATATCGTAAGAATGCTCTGAGTTATTAGTGATAATGGGCAGAGACACTACGTTAGTAGTGACTGGATAAGTTGGAAATTTGGGGTGGGTCAGGAGAAGTGCTTTGGTAGTCAGTGCAAACGAGACACTGTGTACAGATAGTATAGTGATCAGCGCGACTGCCTACTAAGCAGGGAACTTGAATTCGAAAGGCGGCCCAGGACAAACGTTTCGCATGTTCGAGTTCATAATTGGGTTGGAAATTTTGCAAATTGTTTCAATGTTAAATCTTTTATGAATACTGTTATAGGATACTAATTCGCTGGATCTGTCAAATTCAATACCAAGCACGAGTGTGAATCATCTACAAGCAGTGTTCTTTAATGGATGTTGATATGAAAAGTAAAAGGTGATACTTTTCTTTACAAAATATTTTCCTCAACAACAATTACAAAATTTCGACTTTCTGGATTTTGTTTGCTCATATTTTTCTATATTAATCTGGCAAGTCTGTGCAGGCTATGAAAAACATTTCCCTGTTACATCAATGTGAATTATAGCTTATAGTCGCAAGTTACAACAAAATGTGATGTGCTACTTTTCAAAACGTTCAAATGTTTGTTAAGCTTAAGGTACTTAACTGCGGGGTTATTGTCCCTAAATTTACAAACTACTTATGAACTACCTTTTAATAAAGACGGCAAAAACATCCATCTCAGAGGTGGCATTCGAACCCCCGACGGGAACGGCCTCGCGCATCGTAGCATAGCGCCTCAATGCGCTCGGCCGCTCCGCCGCTGTTTGTGCTACTTTTTTCGAAGATTAGGAAAAAATAAAATTGCGTTTGATCGGTCTTGTCTCCATCGGCCAACTGCCAATATGAAATCTGTATTTTTCATTCGTAAATTGCGCAGCAAATTTGAGATGTTCAAATGTTTGTAAAGCCCATGGGACTCCTGGCGCCGAGGTAGAGTAGCCGAGCGGTCTAAAGCGTCTCGCTGCGGAGAGCGCGGTTGCTCGCCGTGGAGGTTCGAGACCTCCCTGGGGCATGGGTGTGTCTGTGTGTGTGTGTGTGTGTGTGTGTGTGTTGTCCTTATGTTAGTTTATCTAGGTTTAAGTAGTTTGTAAGCTACGGACTGATGACCACGCAGTTTCGTCCGATAGATTTACAAACATTTGAACATTTTTGGAATTCGGGCTCATCAGTACCTCAGTTTTTTTTTATTTCTTTATTTTGTAATATCATACAAACATGACCCATTACCTAAGACAAAATTGGTCCTTTTTTTATACAATTTGTGTTAGCAAACCACTGGACAATCTGTACTAGTTTTCGTTGATGTGTAGGTGTTGTGTTTATTTTGTTTCCTACTATGCTACTGCTGTGGTGTTACAGGTGTGCCAGAGAGATAAACCTACTTGAAGTGTCCAGCTCACCGAGCGAAACCACTGAGCGTGTCCCTGGCACTGGGCGGCCAGTTTTCTTTTAGTCACCACAGCCGACCCGCAAAAGGTATCCCCGTTTTGTCTCGAACTACAGAATCCCGAAAGAAAACCTACATCTAACTTACGTCTAAGTCTAGTCATAATTGGTGTTTGCCACGTCCTACCCTCAAATCCAGGGGATGGCGGATACTGTCATTTCTAACGACCAGTCCACCCCCCGGCTGCATGGAGATGCGGCTGTCTCAATCGGGTGTTATGTCAAAGTCAGTTAGTTTTGCGAACGAAGTCCTGAAGCACTTTGCTTGAGATCTTGTTAGCAATTTCGTCAAGTGTGTGAAACCTGTCCGGGTTCCTGATAAGCTCATACGTGTTGTTGTTGGGCAAAGCCCTTCTCAGGTCCGCAGCCACGCCGTCTAATGAAGGACACTCGTAAATGGCATGTTCTGGTCTTGCTACCTCAGCACTACAGGCACAAGCTGGTGTAGCCTGTGTCCTAAACTGGCATAGGTATGAGGATAGGGCCCATGTCCCGTAATGAAGTGCAGCATTCCCGTCGATGGCTTGAAATGCCTCATCTGTAATCTTTCCTGGATATCTGGTAGGAGAGCGTGTGTTCTCCTCCCAGATTCCTCCTCATCCCAAGATTGCTGTCAGAGTTGGAGTTCTTTCTGTCTGATTTCTGCCTTGCTGGTGAATGGTTCCCTAAGAATTTTGGAAACATTTTCCCCATTCTCTCTTTTTGCCCAGTACCAGGTTCCCTGCTCCCTTACCTTGATGTCGATGGGGCATAACCCCATCAACACCAAGAGAGCCCCGCTGGGAGTGGTCCTGTAGGCTCCAACCGAATGGAGAAGGATATTGCGCTGCACCCTTCTCACGGCCATGGCAGGCATCACCCTCGTGAGCCTGTGGGCCCACACTGGAGACCCGTAGCCCACGATGGACGTCATTATACTGTTGTGATGCAGTTGTATGAGATCAGGCGGGAGGTGAAACCTCCGGTGCCCGATTCCAGTCACTGAGGCTTTTTGCGGATGATGCGGTAGTATGTAGAGAGGTTGTAACAATGAAAAATTGTATTGAGGTGCAGGAGGATCTGCATCGAAGTGACGCATGGTGCAGGGAATGGCAATTAAAGCTCAATGTAGACAAGTGTAATGTGCTGCGAATACACAGAAAGAAAGATCCTTTATCATTAGCTACACTATAGCAGGTAAGCAAAGGGAAGCAGTTAATTCCATAAATTATCTGGGAGCAGGGATTAGGAGTGATTTAAAATGAAACGACCATGTAAAATCAATCGTCGGTAAAGCAGATGCCAGACTTAGATTAATTTGGAGAATTCTAAGGAAATGCAATCCGAAAACAAAGGAAGTAGGTTACAGTACACTTGTTCGCCCACGGCTTGAATACTGCTCACCGGTGTGGGATCCGTACCAGATGGGATTGATAGAGGAAGTGGAGAAGATCCAACGGAGAGCAGTGCGCTTCGTTACAGGATCATTTGGTAATCGTGAAAGCGTTACGGAGATGATCGCTAAATTCCAGTGGAAGACTCTGCAGGAGAGACGCTCTGTCACTCGGTACGGGCTTTTGTCGAAGTTTCGAGAACTTACCTTTACCGAGAAGTCTAGCAGTACATTGCTCCCTCCTACGTATATCTCGCAAAGAGATCGTGAGGATAAAATCAGAGAGATTAGAGCCCACATAGAGGCATACCGAATATCCTTCTTTCCGCGAACAATACGTGACTGGAACAGGAGTGAAAATCGATAGTGGTACTCAAGGTACCCTCCGCCACACAAACTCGGGTGGCTTGCGGAGTATGATTGTAGATGTAGATGTAGAATCTGTGTAACGCTGTCAATGATCTCTCAGCAACCGCGTCTATGTGTGCTGCGAAACTCCAGCGGTCATCGATGATGACGCCGAGGTATCTGGGTTCCTTCCGTCTAATCGCAGCAGTGATTAGCTTACACAATATGAACTTACACTAAAGACAACACAAACATCCATGCCCGAGGGAGGATTCGAACCTCCGACGCAGAGGACCTCACGATCCACAACGTGGCGCTCTAGACCGCTCGGCTACTCCCGCGCGCAAAGCTTAGAATGCTTCTTTTAAATATAAGGGCACGAATTGGAAAAAAAAAGCATTTTTTAGTGAGTGACAACATCAACACCAGTATGGCTACTTTCATATAAAAAAAAATAAATAAATACATGAGCGCCAACTCCAGGCACATGGTGCGGGATGCTGTTGGGTGCACCCACAAATCACAGCTGCTGCGTGTCCGGGCGTAGCACGCTATCGCTCGCTCCACGTAGGAAGGCGGCCAGTTTTCAGCCTTACTGCGCGTCCCCCTCCATTACTGCACTGACAGCCAATAATATTAATTCTAAAGTCGGACCGAAATATGATTTGTGGCCGAAACCGAAACCGTAACCGAATAATCGTCTCCTCTTCTAGTTTCGGCCGAAACCAAAACTTGCGTAATTAAGTTAAAGTTTGTGTGTCTTTACGTTACACCACAAACCACTAGTTTGCCCACATTTCTCAACGTCCCCTCCATATACTAAACCTGTCTTGAGTGTGTGCAAGCGTAACGAGAAGTCCGTAGTTCATTTCCTCCCTGATGGGTGAGGGCGAACACATGGAAAGCCTACTGCTCTCTGGTGCAATAGTGTACTCTAGGTTGTTCTGTGGTGGCTCCATTTATTTGTTGAATTGGGTTGGACTTTGTATTGTGATTTTCTAATGGATGTTGCCTCTAAAGTTTCTTCAGGAGAATGACATCGACCCTGGCATACGCCCTATGTACCGAGGGAAACCTTCAAAAAACTCGTTGTCTTATTCTAGGTGCTTGCTGTTTGAAATCATTGGATTTGATTTCTGTTTGTTAAATCTCCTTGTCTGTTTTCTTGAATCAGGTGCTGCAGAAGCCATACTTGGTTGTGTGTGTCTTGTTCTTCTGAGTTTACTTGTAGGCATTCTTTGATGGTATCGACTGGCTTGGGATATTTGTAATCTGGATAATTTAATTTCGTTTTCACAAAGTATTTTTTTCTGTTAGTGACAACCATCTTTCTTGAATAGGTTTTACACCGGTTAGTTGAAATACATCTTTGTTCATAGTTCTTAGATCTAGTCTTTCAGCTATTCTCGGGATTCTTCTCTCTGTGGCTTTTAATGCTTCTGTGTTGTTCTTGCTTGTTATCCAAACAGGTGCTCCGTATTCGACAATAGGTCTAATAAATGATTTGTACGTGTGCACTAGGGTTTATGTTTTAGCTCCATTATTTTTTCCTTTTATTAATTTTATCATGTTAAGTTTTGCTCTGGCTTTTCCAATGGTTACTTTGGTGTTTGCGACTCGTAATAATCCTTTATCGAGAGTGATGTCTGGGTACTTCGCGGTAACTTTTGACTTTCTGTCTCAAAATTACGAGTTTCCCTTAATCATGAGCGCCGTAAAGCAAAACAACTACGGGTGCTTTCTGTATTCTCAGAAAAAGACACACCGACATTATAACGCGAAGTAAATACTGAAAAGTCTTTAAAACCTTCAGGCTGCAACTGTAAATAACTAGTTGAAACTTTTTTCAAAAAAGATCATAGTTTTTTACACATGTATTATTTTCAATGTCGATTTTTCTTCTTTTTCACTCGTAAATTTCGATAGTTGTATGTGATGTTGGTCCCGTACATCTAGAATTAACGAGACTACTGTTAAGGTACCACAAATTCCACGGTCCTGCAAACCTCCTTGTTGGGAGATAGTCTTTTCTTTAGGTACACAACAAACATGCCTAATAGATACTATGAAATGTCAGAGCCTTTCTGGTTGAAACCAACATTTCGGCCGAAACTAGCCGTAACTGAAACCGAATAGTCGGTCTCTGCTTAATTAATTATCTTGGCGCGTGCCTGGCCGTGAGTTACGACAATGTTTCTCGGGACGCTCCATTGCTGTCGCGCGGACGTAGCTCCTCCCCTCCATTCTTGCTCCCTTTCTACATGACGCGAGCTATAGTATGCAGTAGCCGCCGTGCCGCTTTCCTGGATCAAAAGTTAATGGCAGATGGAACTTGCAAAAATGTGGAAGATGTGTGAGGCTTTGAAAAAAAAAAAAATAAAAAAAAAAAAAGGGGGGGGGGACGGAAGCTGGCAGGGGACGCTAAATACATAAGGTGGGGATGTGAATTAAATTGGAATGAGAGACAGAAGCGACTGACCCTGAATTAATGACTGTGATAGTAAATCATGATATTAAAAATTATTTCATTGGTAGAATATCGCCCTGATTCAATATTAATTGACAATCTCTCTTTCACTTCCTGCAAGCAGCATAAAATATAAATTAATAATTTCTCCCCACCAAAAATCTAATAAGCTAGCTAGGATATGACAACTACTAATGTTAGAAAAACATTCTTCCCTTTTTAACAATACATTTATTATTACCGTTAAGCAGAAGAAAAGACTCACAATTAAAATCCAATACAAAACACAAACTAGATTGAACATCCAAGTTTACCATTATCATCAAATATGAAAGAATGAAAGAATAATCTAAATGATTATGACGTTACACTGATCATTATGAAACTTGAATTTAACACCGACTGAGAAGTCGGAAATAAAACAAAAACAAAAAGAACAAAAAAAGTGTCTTGAATTGATACAATATTCGTAACGTAATAATTGAACCGGAATATCAGTGGAGGGTTGATTTTCCTAACTGCATAATCTCACTATTATGCAGAACCTGATTCAACGACTGCTTGTTGCTGGCGAGCTCTTTGCCATACATTACCAAACTGAAGACTTCCGCCAGGGCGGCTGTAAGCTGAAATTTCCGTGACCACGAACGAAAAACACGCTCCGTTACTCGGAAGTTGTACTCCCTCCTATCAGCCTCTGTGTGCTCGGCAGTACACAGTGCCTACGATCTCAAGCAGTTCTGCCAAGTCAGAGCCACTTCAGTTAGTGAAGACAAGTAGGCCAAGTACTGAAGGGCTAGATGTCTCCAGACGTTGAGTATATCGTAACTAGTACCTTAGTGCTCTAGTATTGGTTGGCTGACCTTATCCAAACCGAAGCTCAAGTAAAAATCTCAGAGTGTCTCCTGAAACTTACACAAGTTCATCTGCCCAAGTATCGGCTCAATAAGCAAAATCTCCGAGTCCGTCCCCTAACAGAACAAGCCGCGAGCAGACGCGTCCGTGCTCCAGCGAAGCAAAGCACGAAGTCCACGATACCGCGTCTGCCGCGCAAGATCCCACGAGAACCCGTTTTTACGGAAACCAATCAGCATCGAGTTCTCAAACTCCTGCAATTAAAATTTCACTAAACTACCGCCGATTTCGAAAAGCTGGCGCTTTGAACATCAGCCAAATGGAGTCGGCTACCACTTCCACATACACTTTTGGCGCGATTCGTCACGAACGGTCGAAATCGTCGCCGTAGGAGGGCAAACCAGGCTTCTAAAAAAAAATAAAAAAATAAAAATAAAAAAAATAAAAAAGCCACTTTCAGTGTCTTCTTCCTTTATTTAGCAGACAAGATCCTGGGCGCTTATCTCAGCGGAGGGACCGGCTATCTTTTTCTAAAATCGGAAGGAGCGGTTCTAAAAGCACAGACAATACTCCTCTTCCTCCTCCTCAGTTTGGGACACTAGGCTAACACATTTACAACCTGCTGCTCGGCCAGAGCACCGAGGCACCTTGCTACCGGGACCCCTACTGCGCGGCCCCCAGGGAACGCCGCTGGTCGCAGGTAGAGAGTGCTGTAACGGCCGCCTCCACCAGAATTCCATTCTCCCCCATCAAGACAAAGTCAGCTCTGTTTCTCACCTCAGAAAAATCTTCCCTGCACTGCATTCCCTACAGCAATAGGAAAATGCATGTACTGGTCAGTTAACATCATTACACGAACGATAAACATAGTTAATAAAGAAATGAGATGGGCTGGCATCTCTCAAACTTTTTTGAAATGATTGATTCTGCAGCAGTCACTATTTATAAATATTTTTATTGGCACGACGCGTTTCGGCAGCACGCTGCCATCATCGGGTGCATTTTTACAGTTACTGGTTACATTCTTGACGTATTATGTTTTGTGTTGTGGATGCCAGTGAGGTTATGATTGTACTGTTTTAACCTTTTCAGGAAGATACAGCTATTTTTAGTATTACTTTTCATCATTATAGTTTTTGGATTATTGTAGTGTTGTACTTACTTACAGTTTTGAAAATCTTGATAATCTTGTTGTCTGGCACACCAAATCCAAATAACATGGATAAATGTATCTCTCAAACTCTTGCAGTCTTGCCGCGCGTGGCGCCACGAAGCGACTGTTACCTCGACTAGCAGTACTGTAGGCTAGCGGGCTATGGCCATGTTTTCCCAGACTGCGAAATTTTTACTGCGAATGTCTTGACCTGCCAGATCACCGAACTTGTAGTTAATCCAAAATGTGTGCGATATGCTTAAATGACAGGTGCAGCCCTGCGACCCAAAGCCTGTCACCATAACAAACTTTGGAAGCAGGTGAATGCAGCCTGCTTGGTCGTACCACAAGACACTAATCGTGTCTGATAAACATCGAAACCGTCACGTATGCAACACGTTATTGGGGGCCATGGTAGGGTCATTTACAAGACGCGATTACACCTGTCGGCTTTGACTCATGACATCATCACTGTGCGGAAGTTTTGAGGTGCGTGCTTGTTTCTAGAAGGAGTGAGTAATCGCTGAGTTAAAGAAGATACTTTCTTTACAAGCAGAACATAGAATATAATATATTAAAATTTTGTTTAAAAAGTGATAATTAGCTTCTTTCTGATGTTAAGGTATAGGTTAACAGAGAGGTTTTTAATACCCAGCTGAGCGCCGAAGGTGGGAAATTTTGGGCTGGGCCGGCCGCAGTGGCCGAGCGGTCTGCAGCGCGCCAGTCACGGTCTGCACGGCCGCTGCAGTTTTGGGTTCGAATCCCCCTCGGGCATGGATGGTTGTGCCGTCTTTAGTCTTAGCTACTTCATAAGTAGTTTGTAAGTTTAGGGACTGATGTCCCCGTAGTTAAGTCCCATAAGCTCTACAAACATTTGAAAATTTTTTGGTCTGAGTCCTGTGATCGATGGTATATTCTGTTGTTGGAATTTGTAACTGACGTGGGTAAGCACATATTATTTATTATCTACAATACATAAGTATTAAGATATTATGCCACATACGTGTTTACCGACATGTTGATGACGTTACGAGTCACAGCAGAAGGATGGAATCGCATAATATTGCCCCATAGAGGAAACTGTTTTAAAAGATTCAGAAGTTTGTAAATCTATGGTTATTAGTCCCTAGCTTACAAACTACTTAAATTAAGTTAAACTAACCTAATGACAACACAAATACGCCAATGCCGGAGGGAGGACTCGAACCCTCGACGGCGAACGCAGCATGACGCCTCAGTGCGGCTATTCCGCCGCGGTGACCCTGTTCTTACTAGGCAGCAAAACACACGCTGACCTTCCGTCTCTATCCTTTCTACATGCCCACAATAGTCGGCGTCAGCTACGAAGGTGGCCCAGTTTTCAATTGTTCTGCCATCCCCCTCCATTACCGCACAGGCAGCCAATAACGTCCATTCTGTAGGCTCGTGGCTGGCCGTGAGTTACGCAGTGTTTCTCCCGCAGGCTTCACTGTTGTCGCTCGGCCGTAGCTCATCCCCTCCACGCTTACCTTATTGCTCCGCCTCTGTGCGCGGAAGCGCCTTGTTCTATGATGCCAGGTATAGTTCACGGTAGTAACACTATAAGTGGGCCTTTGCTATCGCCTTTTGACAGAGGGAAATTTAAATGATAATAATAATAATTTCGCGTGGCTTATTGGCCTGGTGCAAGTCTTTCAATTGGACGCCACTTCGGCGACTTGCGTATCCCTAGGCTACCCCAGTACCGGGGAAAGGGGACCTACACCGTAACGTGGAATCCGAACCACTTGTCGTTTCTGGCGACTCCTCACTGGTTACCCGTTCATCTGACCAGAAAAGCGAATAAACGAATTTGTAGAAGATAAAATACGCTACAACTTTGCTATGTTATGTTTTCATCGTATCTTCCATCGTTTCAGAGATATTTGGAAAAATACCGACGATTTAACACAGTCCGTAACGGGTTCCCACTTTTAGGTCGCACCGTACAACCGATGGGCACCAAATTTTACAGACATAATTATTGGACGCCCGTGACCAGAACCACCAAATTTCATATGTTTCCGATAAAAAACAGGTTAGTAACATGAAAAATAGGCCGTTTGTGATGGCGTTATAATTGCAAATAACGCCTTCTGATTTTGAAGCAAAAGGCTTAACATCAGACGAGGAATCAATATTAGTATTAGATAGGGGATCATGAAGGAATTTTATTGGGGGATTATGCTCCAGACTGAAGGCTTAAAGGCATAATCAGTCCCTAATGATGATGATGATGATGATGAAGGTAACGTCTTAACCATTCATCTGAGACAATAATAAACATATTCGTAGAGAGTGAAAATTCTCAACAACTTTGCTCTTTTGTATTATTCTCATAACTCACACCGTTTCAGACGTATTTGCAAAAATAAATGCGATTTGATACTATCACTTACCTTTCCGTAAACCAATACAGGCAAAGAAAATAATCTTAAAAAAGAGGACAAACCATCACGACAATACAGGTGATAATATTGTAACGGAGAAAGATATTGAGAAACATGGGAGAGATCTTAAAATAATAGTTTAAAGAGGTAAAAGTGATAATATTGTCAAAGCTGAAATCAAATAACAAATAATTGTGGCTATTTGGTAAAATACGGCCAGAGAGAACATTACGCATAGAGAGCATATATATTATCACACTAGTAGTAATCGCATCAGCCACGATTTTTTACTATTTATACTTTTATTATTTTTGTCCGAAATGTTTGCAAAAAATCATAAAGTGGGTCGTACAATACGTTAGTGTAACTTTTTTCTGAATTTGGCTGTATAAAACATTTCATGTATCGGTATAAGCTATTACGTAGACTTAATTACGTTGTACAATATTTTATATAGGGTTACAACTATTAGTTTGGTTCCTGCATGCGTAATCCAATATTCTAAAAATTTTATCCTGCCGAAAAATTTCAAGCCTCTTTTTAAACATCTGGAAGCCACGAAGTTAGGAACATTTCGCGTAACCGGCCTTACGATATGTGTCGAAATAATTTCCTGGATAGACCTAATCTAAAATTCAAACACGGGTGAGGAATTCGATCACATGTATTTGTACGAAAAATTACGTATGTATTATAGATACGCTAAGCGTTTCTTTGATGATGTCAGCAGATATCACAGAAAATTTATTCTGCTCTCGGAATTTTGATGTTACGAGGAAATAATCCGTATAAACACTCGAATCTAGTTCTGATAATTTTGGCGTGTCATGTTGAAATTGGTAGCTCCTGACGATGAAACTAAAAGTCCTTTACATTAATGAAGTGCCGTAGCATTAGCAACACGCCACCAAATATATGAAACCTGGACACGATATTTAGTCGAGAATATTTCTCATATCCTAAATTTTTATAACGCTCCTCCGCAAAAACACATCGGAACAGGTGTCTGACTTTTCCCGCCGCGCTCCTGAATATATTATGCAAATCAGGCGGGGCTGCAGCGGTGTAACGATCTCGTCGGCGGGCG
This sequence comes from Locusta migratoria, assembly GCA_026315105.1. Classification (NCBI taxonomy): domain Eukaryota; kingdom Metazoa; phylum Arthropoda; class Insecta; order Orthoptera; family Acrididae; genus Locusta; species Locusta migratoria. Next base: position 58,405,487 of record CM048746.1, on the reverse strand, counting down.
AGCAGAAATAGCTGCCGAGCAAAGTGGGCACCGCGATCTGCCGCCGCTCCGAACGGAGGCAGCGAGACTTCTGCACGGGAACGCACCTCCCAAGAAGCGAACTGCCGAGGCTCGTTAGAGGGGTGTCGTATTAGGTCGTTAGACGCTGAATGCTGATATTTGTGATGATGTAAGGCAGAAATTACTCGGCTCACCCGAGACCAAGGAAAGTACACAACCTGCTAGAGAGCGAGAAAGGGCTCGGAAGGACAGATTGTGAAGCGTACCTGTGTAATCTGTGTAATTACTGGCCACTTCACGTAATTTCAACTGCATTAACTCATAACACATGGGTATTGATAACAGAAAACTTCCTGGGATTTTTCAAGTCTGATTCAAGTCACTAATTGATCATCGAAAACAGAATTTATTTCTGCAAAAACACAGACTTTATTTCCATAGTTTGTGGCATAACAGATATCTTACTTCTATAGCTTAAGGCAGAACATATATTTTACTTCCATAACTTAAGGCGGAACACAGACGGACGGAACCAGACAGACTGGCTGAGGTAAGATAACTGCATGCTTTACTGGCATACGTATTCATAACGTTACAGGTCGGTCATGTGACCTTAAAGTTGTAGAACAACTAACATGTCATAGAACTTGAATGTTAATATTATTTCAATATTCGATTATTAATAATAAACTTTGTAATAAAAACTGTCAGATACGTAATGGAATTCTATGTTGACATTTGGTTGAAATAGATCGCCAACTTTCATAAGCGTTACAAACATTTGAACATTGTTGAACATAAACATGGCGTTGTAGCGGATGTGTAACATGGACTACAAAGCCCTGGTTTATATATATTATTTTATTTCATCTATGACCAGATATATCTTCTTTTTTTCTAATAAAACCCCATGTCATTCCAAGCATGTGTGTCAACCTCGCTATCTACATTATTCCGTGATTTACTAAGTTTTCAAATTTATACTGACTTTTTGATCAACCGGTATGTGGAATCATAGAATTACACCTATATTTTATAACAGAGTGAGTTACTAATTTAAAGAGGTACTCCTTTCTCTCAGTGTCATTTCGGCATTGGATTCAGTATTTCATAGGAATGCTTTGCTAAAACTATTTTAAGTGTTTACCCACATAAAATATTCATTAGTGGAACTTTTTTTCTCAAGACATATTAAAAATAAATCAATAAAATCTAAATTCTTTCTTCTAAGGAAAATTATAAACGAAGACAGATGTAGCAAAATTTTTGATCATTTCAATTTTCAAACGTTATAAACAAACCTTTAAAATAATTTTTGGGTGCCGTATAATGTTGAGAGATTTACTTTCTATACATTCAGTCGACTTTTGGAGCAGACGTTTGCTTTAAAATTAAGATGGATAGGAAAATAAGCTCCACGCATTGATGGTCTTCTGTCCATTGTCCACTGTGTCTTTTATAGCAAGAGGTAATGCCTGAAATTTGGTATTCTCAGCACATTCTTGTCAATGTCGTATTGGAAATACTGAATTCTCCAACGACTTATGAAACAGAATTTACCATGTACCCAACGCAAATAGCTGTCATTTCCAGTCGCGTAGCCTTAAGTACATCTGAGACTTTTTCGGATCAATCATTGAAGTACATATAAAAGCTCTAAAACGCACTACTCTTTTATGTGTACAGGATACAACTGTCTTCTGTACGTTTGCATACCGTTGTCCCACAATTTTTGCAACGTCAGTTTGCTTTCGCCACATAATGTGTGTGTGTGTGCGTGTGTGTGTGTGTGTGTGTGTGTGTGTGCCAACAAACAGATTGTAGTATCACTTAGAAAGTGCATATTTTATGCAAAAATACAGTTTCTTAAATGGAACAATGATTATTTCTATCATGCACTGGAATTTTTTACACCAGCTGTGTACTAAGAATTTGGAATGACATTTTTATCACGTTTAGTTTGGCAGCTACAACCGTTCAAAATTTCGGGGCAGAGGCTGCGGTAGCGTAGCTCACTGGCCGAGTGGCTATCCCCTGGGGCACGGCCCACTGTCTCATGACCACCAGCCAGTCAGCAACACTGTCGTAGCCTCCGCCCCCTAAACTTTGAACGGTTGTAGCTGCTAAACTAAACGTGATAAAAATGTCATTCAAAATTCTTTGTACATAGCTGCTGTCAAACATTCCAGTGCATGATATAGAAACAACGACTTGGGCCTTACAAAATAGAGTATGTACAGGATTCCATGCGAGTGTGGGAGGGCGTACATTGGCAGGTCGATCCGCACAGTTCATGACAGATGTGTAGAACATCGCCGTCACATCAGGCTTCTACAGCCAGAAAAATTAGCAGTTGCGGAACATTGTCTAAACGAAGAACATAGGATGTTGTTCGATGAAACTCGTATTGTGGCCAGCACGTCCGGTTTTTGGGACAATGTTTATAAAGAGTCAGAAATCAGGCTGTCAGGCTGTCAGAAAATTTAATTAAGAGAGACAAGGGTTTTCCGCTTAGCAGGGCGTGGAACCCGGTTTTATCAAATATGAAAAAAACATCGATCTTTTATGTAACCCACCAGATTGCTGGAAGACAACCCATGACTGCGATATATCGAGAGCACCGCCTTTCCGCCACCGGTGGCGCCGCAAGACCTGTCTGTGTGCAGTACCTGTGACAGGCCGCGCATGCGCCTTCACCACTCGCAGGCCTATATAGGACGGCGTTCTATGCCCTCGGCATCAGTTGTCGGCGAGTCCAGAAGGAGCAGTTCCCCTGAGGATGGCGGACAGGAGTTCCGCCGAAATATTGGGTCAGTTTTACTTCAAAATCCAGCAGCAAACCCGAAGAAACTATGAAAAACCATTGTTCCATTTGAAAAATTGTATGTTTGCATCAAAATACTCTTTCTAGGTATTTTTACAATCTGTTTATTGGATAACAATACGAGTACTTAACTACCAATCCATTTTGACTACCGCACATCAATCGCACTTTCTGTTTCCGTAATATTTGCGGTGCATGTGTTAGGTGATTCACCCTGTATATTGCTTGCATAATACGAGGAGATAATTCCTGTAACTGTGTTTCAGGAAGTCACTTTTCCAGTATCGACCTGTGGAAAATTTCGCGTCAGTTACAGAGGGAGTGCCTTGGTGTTAGTCTCGTCGGGAGAGTTGTGAAGAGGTTGGCGTCAGACACGCAGTACGCGTGACAGACGGCCGTGTAGCGCCTCCGGCCGGTGTGTCGCGGCGCTCATAACGAGCTGCCGGCGCGCGCATCCTACATTACCGCCGTGGTACACGGCCTACAGGACACGTACAAGGCAGCCGGTGGCCGCTGTCCGCAGCAGTAACCTCTGGAGGCGCCACCTGCTGATGACGTCCTGGCGCGGTCGCCAAGTAATTGCGGGACCCCCGTTGGCGGCGAGATGGACGACCCAGTCCAGCCACCGCACCTTCCCTGCCAACTCTCTCACGCCTTTACTACTCTCTGCTACTGCACCACCAGTCCCATCCAAATTTGTCCGCACTTCGTGATAAAACATGCGTGGTTTCCATCAGGCACTGGAAGATTTGCACACCCTCGCTACACTACATGGTGCCGGCCGCGGTGGCCGAGGGGACTAAGGCGCTCCAGTCACGGTCTGCACGGCCACTACGTTCAGGGGTTCGAATCCCCCCTCGGGCATGGGTATTTGTGCCGTTCAAGTTCGTAAGTAGTTCATAAGTAGTTTGTAAGTTTAGGGACTGATGACCCCGTAGTTAAGACCCATAGACTATACAAACATTTGAACATTTGAACACTACATGGTAACTACATCCGTACTCCGCTAGCCACATGACGGTGTGTGGCGGAGGGTACCTTGAGAAGCGCTATCGGTTCTCCCTCCTATTTCAGTCCTTTTTTGGAGTATTGCTGTCCAGTGTGGGATCCTTATCAGGTGGGTTTGGCGGAGGACACCGAAAGAGTGCAAAGGACAGCTCGTTTTGTACTGTCACGATACAGGGGAGAGAGCGTTACGGAAATGATACAGGATCTGGGATAGGAATCGTTACAACAACGGCACTTATCGCTGCGGCGTGGGGTACTTACGAAACTCCAATCGCCGAGATTCTCCTCCGAATGCGAAAATATATTGTTGACTCCCACTCACGTAGGTAGAGATGATCATCAGAATAAAATACGAGAAATCAGAGCTCGAACGGAGAGATTCAGGTTTTCTTTCTTCCCGCGCGTTATTCGAGAATGGAATGTGAGATAAATAGTACAAAGGTGGTTCGATGAACCCTCTGCCAGGCACTGAAATGTGATTTGCAATCCCCTGTAGATTTATATGTATTGTTCCAGAAACAAATTGTTGTTGGTATGTTGATTCCTCGGTATAGGTATGTTCTCGAAACTTCTACAAAAGCCCGAACCGAGCTACAGAGTGTCTCTCTTGCAAAGTCTTCCACTGGAATTTACCATCTCGGTAACGCTTTCACTATTGCTAAATCATCCTGTAACGAAGCGCGCTGCTCTCCGTTGCATCTTCTTTACCTCCTCCATCAATCACACCTGGTACGGATCCCACACCGTGAGCAGTATTCAAGCAGTGGACGAACCAGTGTACTGTAAGCTACTTCCTTTGTTTTCGGACTGCATTTCCTCACGATTCTCCCTATGAATCTCAGTCAGTCATCTGCTTTACCGACGATTAATTTTATATGGTCATTCCATTTTAAATCACTCTTAATGCTTACTCCCAGATAATTTATGGATTTAACTTCTTCCAGTTGCTGACCTGCTGTAGTGTAGCTAAATGATAAAGGAAATGCCTTTCTATGTTTTCGTAGCACATTACACTTGTCTACATTGAGATTCACTTGCCATTCCCTGCACCAAACGTCAATTAGTTTCAGATCCCCCTGCATTCCAATACAATTTTCCATTGTTACAACCTTTCTATACACTATACCATCATCCGCAAAAAGCCTCAGTGAATTTCCGATGTTATCCATAAGGTCATTTATATATATGTTTTCAATTGCAACGGTCCCACGACAGTCCCCTGTGACACACCTGACGTCACTTTTACTTCGGAAAACTTCTCTCCATTGAGAATAATGTGCTGCGTTCTGTTATCTGGGACCTTCTCCATCCAGTCACACAAATGGTCCGATAGACCATCTGCTCTTACTTTGTTCATTAAACGACTGTGGGGAACTGTATCAAACGCGGCCGGCCGCGGTTGCCGAGGGTACTGAGGCGCTCCAGTCACGGTCTGCACGGCCACTACGGTCGGGGGTTCGAATCCCCCCTCGGGCATGGATATTTGTGCTGTTCTAGTTCGTAAGTAGTTCATAAGTAGTTTGTAAGTTTAGGGCCTGATGACCTCGTAGTTAAGTCCCATAAACTATACAAACATTTGAACATATTGCATCAAACACGGCGACTACCTGGGAACCCATGTCTATGGCCCTCTGAGTCTGGTGGTCGAATAGCGCGAGCTGGGCTTTACACAATCGCCTTTTTCGAAACCCATGCTGATATCTGCTGAGCAGATTTCTAATCTCCAGTCATTATAGTTCAACATAACATGTGTCCCAAAATTCTGCAACTGACCGACGTTGGAGATATAGGCCTATAGTTCTGCACATCTGTTCGCCGTCCCTTTTTGAAAACGGGAATGACCTGCTCCATTTTCCGATCTTTTGGAACGCTACGCTCTTCTAGACATCTACGATACACCGCTCCTAGAAGGGGGGGCAAGTTCCTTCGCGTACTCTGTGTAAACTCGAACTGGTAGCTCATCATGTCCAACGGCTTTCGTCTTTTAAGCTATTTTAATTGTTTTTCTATACCTCTGTCGTTTCTTTCTTACACTTTTTGGGTAAAATTAAATAAGCGGTTGTGATCCACATCCGATTGTATTGAGATACGAAAGTAATTGTTGGAAATGCATATTAATTTATCATTTAATAATTAAAATAAGACAGTCTAGATCGCAAGTTGTTGCGTTTATTGCTGGCAACCGGTATCGGTCAACTACTGCGCCTGCTCCGGCCACCGCCACCATCCACCAATAAGGTGGCAAAGGCCTGAAGATGGTTCTGTAGAACCGAAATCGGTTGCCAGCAATAATCGCAACAACTTGCGATCTAGACTGTCTTATTTTAATTATTAAAAAATTCCAAAAAAAGAAAAATGCTTTCAAAAATGTATCATTTATATACTCCAGTCTTCTGTTAGCCCATCTCCTCTTCCTTCATGTCTCTGACCATCTCCTCCCCTCCCATTCCCGGCGTCTTCTCCTGTTTCTCATCTCTCCTGTTCATCTCCTCCTTTTTCCTCTCTCTCCTGCCCATCATTTCTTTCCTCTCTCCCTCTCTGTCCGTATCCTCCCCTTGTATCTATCACCGCCTCCTCGTCCTCGCTCCATTTGCTGTGAAATGCGGAACAACTGGCCCAGGATATGTCAACCGCTGCTATGCCAGATCAACTTTGGTAATATATGTGGGATGGTAGGGATTTTGATGAAGTGGTAAGGTAATGTGCCATAATTAACTACCATAAAATATAAACAATATAATACAGCATTGTTTTAAAATTTTTAATACTTGATGTATACCTCAAAATATATAGAGACACAAATTTCTTTACAACAACTGTTACAAAACTTGTAAGCAACCAAACACTCCAAAACTTCAGTTAAAATACTTAAACCTACAGGCAATAGCGTTTCATTAATAACAAATATTCCTTCGCTTGTGGAAATTAACAGAGTTACTCAATCAATTAACAACTTTAACATTTGGTTAAACTGAATGCAAGACAGTAAGGTCAGTGAATGGTTTTATTTATTTATTTATTTATTTATTTTACTAAACTAAAGAGTCTGGCGTTACAACAAGCAACTGTAGATTACAATGGAAACACCAGAAAAAAAACAATCATCATAAAACTTCACATAGCAGTTTAACATCACTGCGCCAACTCGGTGGTGGGTGTACACAGGATTCAAATTATTTCTGCTCACGCTGTACGTGGACAGTACAATCGGCACTAGCATAGACCTCGAGCTAGTCGAAACTTCCTGGATCCGCTACAAAATAAGTAACGGATTGCAAATGCTCCCTTCTTCAGCCAAAGTTTTCCACACAACACTGTTTGCTGAGAGCTGGCTAGAGCCTTCAAGCCACGTACGCCTCCAGCACACACGTTCCAATACTTCCGTGCAGATAACAACCCTCATCATATAGTTGGTCGAGCACTTCAGACTCTCGGTGCAGCCATACACACCACAATTGCCGCGGTGGAGTAGCCGAGCGGTCTAAAGCGCCTTACTGCGGAGCACGCGGTTGCTCGCCTTGGAGGTTCGAGTCCTCCCTGGGGCATGGGACATGGGTGTGCGTGTTGTCCTTAGGTTAGTTTACCTAGGTTTAAGTAGATTGTAAGCTATGGACTGATGACCACGCAGTTTCATCCGATAGATTTACAAACATTTGAACATCACATTTCTCTCGCCAACCTCCTCTCTCAGCCTTGTCCAAACACCACGCCACTCTTGACCCCCTCTGTTGATTAAGGTCGAAGTCACTCTCGATCCGACCAGAGATATACAAGTCCAGCTTCGTAACTATGCCGGCAAGTAAGCCCTGGCACGAAGTCAAAACTGTTGTGATGCAGTGGTTAACAAGTCAGGCGGCAGACTTCTATGCGGGTGGTATTCAAAAACTGGTACAAAGTTATGACAAGTGCCTCAATATTGACGGAAATTAGGTATAAACGTAGATTAAGGTACAGGCTTTCATGTAAAAACAAAATTATTGTCATATATTGGCACGTCTTATTTTATTTATTTATTTCAAAACGGTACTTACATGCGCCTCGGTTGCACAGTGGTAGAGTGCCAGATTATAAATTCAAAGGTCGCATGTTGGATCCCCGGCAGATCCTGGGATTATTATGTCATTTTCCATTTCTTTCCCCTCTGGCAGCATTGCTCATGCGAAAAATACCGAGTAACACCGTGGTGCTGTAAAATTACCGCCCAATAGAAATATTGGTAATTAATAGCATTTGATAATTAAACAGTATAAAGTTCACTGCAAACATTGACCATGCCAATGCACTAAATGTTACACAATTTAATCTTATTAATTATGGTAGCAATTTATGTACACAGTTGGGTGACAACATTTATAGTTAGGCCATAGGTAGAAATTCTCCACGTTGAGATTTGCTGTGTGCTTGTAGCTGACGGGAGGCTAGCAAGCAGGCCGACGTTGGTGGCTTGTTCCAGCTTAGGATTTTACAGTTCGTCTCCGGTGAGGGGAGAGTGGGACAATGGCGAGTGCCAGAAACAGTGCAGTGCACAGCGTGAAATAAGATATTCTAATACTACTGGCATTTGAAGTAATACGATGCAGTTAGGAACCTTTAAGGCCCTCATTACAAAATAGCCTGTTGACAAATAAACAATACATTAGCTGATATAGTCACATCTGACGTAATATGTTTAATTGACAATTAAAAGTAATACATTACCAATGAATACAAGACAGTTACACAACTAGCATGGCAATGTTTGTTTATAAAAATAATATATTAACTATTTCTCATTTTATTTTCAATTAATCTTGTGTATTTTACCTTGAAATATTCAGTTAAATCAGTTATCTGTGATATAAGAAATTGCACGATTATGATAAACAGTACAAAGGATGTTTATACTAATATAAAAACGTAAGAAAATATTTGTTTAATGTGTAGTGTAATTATTTTGATTTTAAGTAAAGTTTTAGAAATGCATTGGCTGAGCGCTGTACGTTGGCAAATCGGTTGGAACAGCTCACATGGGGAAGTTGATGACGTAGGGGAAAAAAACTCGGCAGTTGAGCTTTTGGCGCGCGCGCGCACGCGCGCACGTGGGCAGGAAGTGACGGAGTCGGGAGCACGTGGGGTGGCTGGCCGGGCGGCGTCGCTCTGCATCGGTCGGCATGTGGCTCTCGAGGTGGAGACTTTAGATTTGTGTGTGGGAATCGCCACGTGTGGTTGCTCGTCGTAGACTGCACCAAGTTTAATCGGATGCTACTGTGTGTTTGTGAATATTTTGCCGGTGGAACAAGGTGTGCATCGCATTGAATTAAAGTGACTGTGATTTGTTAATGTAACACGTATCGTCGCATAGGCATGAACATAAACGGTGTTTGAGACAGCCACGTGGTGTGAAAACAATTCGCGACAAATATTCATTTTGTGTGGGGGCTCACGAGCTATAACTTTATTTGATAAATGTTTCGACGTACAGACGTATCAGCCACAGGGTTCTAATATTGTGAAATAAACAACATAAAGTGAACTTTCACGTGTTTTCAAAAATAGTAGTTAGTACACCCTTTTCTCTCATGAACTTGATTTTATTATGAATTTGTTTTGTTAATCATATGCAGGGAAGGAAAGCTGCGAATGTGTGATATCATCCCCTAGAAAACGAGTCAAACAGTCGCAATCACAGTTCCAGTGTTTTTGCATGTTTAGGAATTTGGTTTGCAGTTGGTGGTTGTGAGTTTTAAAAATTAATCCTTCTCAAATTTTACACTCTCACCCCGATCTTTACTCTCGCAGTGCGGAACCCTCGTTAAACTGGCTGGGTAAGTGAGTTCGAAGGTCGCATGAAGGCAACGGCATAACACCTCCAAACAGGACCATGCCTTGTACAGCACTGTGGTGTTCAATCTTCGGATTGTTGACTGCTTTATCTTTTTTACTTACTAAAAAAGAAGCATCGTATAATGGCCAGTATTGCGTTTCCTCCGGCATGAAATAACGTACGCTGATATGATTATATATGTTTTTGACGAATTACAGCGATCAAATGAATGAAATAAATCGCAATTTTCGATGTTATGGCATCACCGTATTAGGTTTAGATGGAATACCAAACTGTGGCGAATGAAAATTTGTGTCCGGACGGGATTCGAACCAGGGATCTCCTGCTTACTAGGCAGACGCGTTGACCACTCCGCCACCTAGGACACAGTGACCAGCCCGACTGCAGAGGACTCTTCCCTGCACGTCTCCCGCCACACACAAATCTGCATTCGCCATGCTGTCTCTTTCCTATACCACAGCCTATTTATTCTATAATGCTCGCAGCCACAATACTGTATTCCCGGATCAGGGAGAACAGACCATGAGCTATCGAGACACAATCAATTGTCGTCAGGAGCCCAGCCTCGGCTTGTATACAATTGTATATGTTTTTGACGAATTACAGCGTTCAAATGAATGAAATAAATCGCAGTTTGCGATGTTATGGCATCACTGTATTAGGTTTAGATGGAATACCAAACTGTGGCGAATGAAAATTTGTGCCCGGCAGGGATTCGAACCCCTCCTCTGCAGTCGGGCTGGTCACTGTGTCCTCGGTGGCGGAGTGGTCAACGCGTCTGCCTAGTTAGCAGGAGATCCCGGGTTCGAATCCCGGCCGGGCACAAATTTTCATTCGCCACAATTTGGTATTCCATCTAAACCTAATAGGATTAGGTGGTACAATTTCGATCATTTCGGACAACTGTTATTGTAACTGGAAATGTATTAAGAAAAGAAGTAATTTTAATTGTAGCACTTGTTCGTGGATGTTTAACTAATATGTAACACAAATATTAGACTATTACAAATGTCGGTATAGACACACAAAAAAGTTACAGAATTGAGAAAAATCGATCGAAAATGTACCACACTAGGTACAATTGTGATCACTTCCTAGTAGAATTTTGACTAAGGGCATCTTCCACATGAAAAGCACTTTTTCCGTCAGGCACCAAAGCGTACTTCGTTGTACCAAATATTGCATTTTGGGAGGAGAATCTAGTCACCCGCGTTAGACTAGGTAGCTTCTCTTACCTCTTAACGTGAAAAAAATTATCTCTCCGCAGCAAAAAGTGGTATATTCTTGGAAAAGACAGGAGGAGCTGTAGAAACCTGCTAAGATACAATGCCACACTACGAGACACTACGAGACTGACAAATGGCGCGAAAATTTATGTTGATCAGAATTGTACCTGTGGTGTCGCACAAGTCTAAAGTGCGCGCCACCTACTTTCGCCGCGCGCCGCCATGCACACACGGCGCGGCGTTCTTACGACGTCAGTCACGAGCGCCTTCTGCTACAACTCCGCTCGTGGCCACCACTGGACTGCAACGTTCACTTGGGACTGAGATAGGAACCAGTTAACACTTCGGAATCAGATAGGCACCAGTGAAGACTTGGCTATCGGATAGGCACTAGGCAGGCCTCTAGCTCAACTGTGTGTCAGCATTCTGCAGTACTGACCTATGTAGAAGTTAAGTATTACTAAGTCTCTAAGAAATATATATCTCGTTCTAATTTACCCTAGTGTTTCTAGTTTCTGCTGTCCCATTGGCTGGTAACCTCCTACCTGCAGAAGCGTGCATCCTTTATTCCGGTGTCGGTCTTTCTACTCGACCACCGACACCTACGACGGAAACGAGACACAAAAGCGGCGACGAGGCTGGGACACAAAAGTACCTATATCGAATTTGTACCACCTTACCCTACAGTGATGCCATAACATCGCAAATTGCGATTTATTTCATTTACGCTGATATGCACTGCCCCACAGGGAGCACGGTCTGTTGATGCTGGCACAGTGGCCCGATGGTGCAAAAGGCCAGAAAGCTATTCCGGCGTGCCGCTGCTCGTCTGGATGATGGATAGCGCGGCGGCTGGAGGTGTCGCAGGGCCGCCAACCCACTTGCGATGCGCTGGCGGGCCGCCCTGGCGAGCCTCGCGCCCGCGCGGCTGACCTTTGGCCGGCGCAGTTGGCAGCGCGGGTTCACCTGCGCGGCCGTGCCAGCCCGGAATAGCGACCTCCGCCTCCTCCCACGGCCCACCGGCTGTGTAACGGCCGCGAGCTGACACGACTGCAAATAGCCGCACCGGCCGCCTCACGCCGTCTGTTAGCGTCCTGTCGCGGTCGCCAAGGTGTGCCGGCCATCACTTCCAGAGCACGCGCTGCACCTTGCAGTGTAAAGCCATTAATAACACTGGTCAGCAGCATTTATAATTCAAGTAAGATGGCAGTCTAGATCGCAATTTCTTTTATTTCACTGGTAACCAGTTTCGGTCACTTACATAGTCATCATTAGACCGCAAGTGTAATGCTACATAATATATCACTAGAGGGATAAATCATTATAGGGATAAATCATTTTTAAATTGAGTATTTAAAATAAGAATAAAATATACCTGTAATGTTGGCCACCAGATGTTTACAGCTTGAGCTGCAAATGTTCAAATGTTTGTAGAGTCTGTGGGACTTAACTACGGGGTCATCAGTCCCTAAACTTACAAACTACTTATCAACTGTAATTTCCTGGCAGATTAAACTAGTGTGCCGGAACCGGGACTCGAACCTGGGACCTTTGCCTTTCGCGGGCAAGCGCACTACCGACTGTGCTATCCCGACACGACTCACGATGTCGCCTCACAACTTTACTTCCGCCAGTACCTCGCCTCCTACTTTCCAAACAGAACATCTGTGAAGTTTGGAAAGTAGGACGCGAGGTACTGGCAGAAATGAAGTTGTGGGGCGGCACCGTGAATCGTGTCGGGATAGCTCAGTGGTAGATCACTTGCCCACGAAAGGCAAAGGTCCCAGATTCGAGTCCCGGTTCCGGCACACAATGTTAATCTGCCAGGAAGTTTCATATGAGCGCACACTCCACTGCAGGGTGAAAGTTTCATTCTACTTATCAACTACCCTATACTAAGGACGGCACAAGTATCCATGCCCGAGGGGGGATTCGAACCCCCGACAGTAGTGACCATGCAGACCGTGACTGGCGCGCCTCAGACCTCTCGGCCAGTGGGAGCTGCCTAAATGATTAATGTTGACTGCTGTAGATGTACGTGCAGTTATCCTATAAATACTATAAGGTCCTCTACATCTACATAGATACTCTGCAAATCACATTTAAGTGCCTGGCAGTGTGTCCATTAACCACTTTCATAATTTTAAGAAGAAAGAACACCTTATTCGTTCCGTTTTCGATCTGATTTTATTGGGATGGTCATGTCTCCCTTAGTAGGTGGGTGCTAGCAAAATATTTTCACATTCAAAAGTAAAAGTCGGCGATTGAAACTTGGTAAACAGATCACGCCGCAATGAATAACGTCTTTCTTTTAAAGATTTTTACCCCAATTCGTGCAACATTTCCGTGATGCTTTCCCCTCCGTAACGTGATAAAACAAAACGAGCTGCCCTTCTCTGAACCTTCTCAACGTCTTCCGTCAGTCCCACCTGGTAAGGATCCCACAAGGGGTCTCTTGGTGGAGTTGTTGCATCTTCGAAGCGTTCTGCCAATGAAAAATATGCTTTGGCTCGCCTTCCCCACAATATTTTCTGTGTGTTCTCTCCAGTCAAAGTTGTTCGTAATTGTAACTCCTAGGTATTTGGTAGAATGTACGACCTTCAGATTTGACTGATTTATCGCTTAATTTCTTTTAGTGGTCATGTGTATTACTTTACACTTTTCTTTATTTAGTGTCAATTGCTAATTTTCGCACTATGTAGAAATTTTGTCTAAATCGCTTTGCAGTTGCTTTTGATCCTCTGTTGACTTCACTAACCAATAAACGACAGCATCATCCGCGAACAGTCTAAGAGAGATATTCAGATTGTCTCCTAAATCGTTTATAAACACGAGGAAGAGTAGGGGACCTTAACGCTTCCCTGTGGAACGACAGATATCACTTCTGTTTTAGTCGATGACTTACCGTCATTTCTGATAGGAAATCATGAATCCAGTTGCACAATTGGAGAGATATTCCATAAGCCGCTTGTCGGGTACAGTGTCAAAAGCCTTCCGGAAATCCAGAAATATGGAATCGATTTGAGATCCCTTGTCGATGGCACTTATCACTTCATCTGTTTCGCAAGAGCGATACTTTCTGAATCCGTGTTGACTATTGCTGAATAGGACGTTCTCTTCGAGGTAGTTCATAATATTCGAACAAACATTCGAAAACTAATTTTAATGTTGGTCAGTCAGGTATAAATTCTAGCGGAAATTGTACAATAATGGATTTCAATATGCAACAAACCAAATCATTGTATAGAATAGTTAATCAGGTAGAAGTAAACGGATTTAAAAGTACATTATATATGCTCATATAAAGACGTATGTAGCATTGGAAAACAAAAACCGAAGGTACTATAATACCAGTGTCAGATTATATATTAAAATATTATTTTCGTTATGACAGAACCAAATTAAACACCAGTTTTGCTGCTACATATGAATGTTTACATCAGTAATAAAACGGTTTTCGTTGAAGTGTTGTAACATTTTTAGTTCCTTTTGTCCTGTATTTCTCACATATATTTTAATCAAATTATTGTTCGTTGCGGTCAGTCATTGAATAGCAGTTGACTATATAAGAAGCAACGTAAATCGGCAATGTTAGTTAGTTGTAATTCAAAAGAAAAGACATTTTATTGTGCAGTTAGTTTGTTTCTTTGTTAATAAACAAAGTGACATACTTTAAATAATTTGTTTCACCAGAATATTTCGCGCTAATTAACCTCTCAGTCTCGCCATCAAGAGGCAACGTGCCGTTTTTTGCGCTGGGGACGCAACTTGTGAAGAAAACAAGTGGTTGAACATTTTATTTAGAGGCTGTGCATTTCAGTCAGGGCGGTGAAAGCAACTAAGCACCTCGCCAGTACTGCACTTTCGTTACGACAGAATTCACTTACTCGACGTCAGTGGCAACGTGGACGAGGTACAGAAAGAAGAAATTATACGGTAGAAACTTCCCAATAATTTTCTATAATTTTTCTTCCCCCTGCTCAATGGTACTGCACGCCGCGCTGGAATAGCCGAGCGGTCTAAGGCACCTCGCTGCGGAGCGCGCGGTTGCTCGCCGTCGGAGGTTCGAGTCCTCCCTGGAGCGTGTGTGTGTGTGTGTGTGTGTGTGTGTGTGTGTGTGTGTGTGTGTTGTCCTTAGGTTAGTTTACCTTAGTTTAAGTAGTTTGTAAGCTACGGACTGACGACCACGCAGTTTGGTCCGATAGATTTACAAACATTTGAACATTAGGTACTGGACGAGCTCTATCGCGTAAAAAGTGAGCAGTATCCTCTACGGAGTGATTCATCTCAATATAAATAAAAATTGAGATGCTTGTGCCTCTATTTCACTCTGCAGTCACAACTACACATCACAAACGAATAGTGATTGTATGTGGTAGTAGGTATCGGTCTCCCATTGTGCACTATGGTGGTAGAGGGTTAATAACGATAGGGTGGTGGAATATATAGGAGTTGAATGTTTCCGACTTATATAAAATTCTATGTGCGGATGTCAATATTTTACTCTTCAGGAAAAACTACACAATGGAGATAAACGATCTCTCTGTGTTGTTCTAGTACAATGTCTCCCGTTGTACACCATAGCAGTTCCGTGTCGATAGCTATAACAATGTGGAATATATAGTGGTTGAAAGTCGCCAGCTTAAATAAAATTCGGTCTGAAGACCATCGATGACTTTTGACACTATAATAGCAAAGAGGTTATATACAGCGAAACCTGATGCAACTCTTCTGTTGGTTTTCCGCTACAAGCGTACGAATAATGAAAAATAAGTGTGTATTGCAGTTTGAAAAATAAAACTACCAACAAAGATGCCAAAGCGTAAGAAAGAAATTTCGATTTTTCTATCCGTTTCTAAAAGAGAGAAAACGGTGCTGAAAAGTGAATCTACAGACGATAGAAACTTAAAATTTATCTTACACTGTAGACATCAGCGATTTTTAGATATTCCCATCCTTAAGGGGGTGCAATAGGGGATGAACAGTTTTTTGAAAATATTAAGGGAATATTGAAGCAACAAATACGAAACTTCGGATTTAGATTTTTGATTGGAATATTAAGGCATTATTGAGGCAAGAAATAGAAAACTTCGGATTTCGATTTTTGATTGGAATTTTAAAAACATGTGTTACGATATTTTTGGAAATTCAACCATTAAACGGGTGAAATAATGGAAAATCTTTCAAGAATGCTACTAAGACTATTTCGATGCTAGAAATGCGAAAACTTGGATTTGGAACCATGGCAAGAATTTAAAAAGAAACGTATTTTGGGGTGTTTAGAATTCTGCCATGAATGGTGCAATAGGGGATGGCAAGTTGTATCAAAATAATTGATTAGGAAAGCATTTTTAAAGCTAAATCTATGAAAATTTATATTTAGAATTATAAACAACCAATGAAGACCATCCAGTCTACGCGTGCGAAGCAGCGGAAATTAAGCTATTTCTGTTAATATAATCGTGTTTATTATTATTATTTGTATTTTTAACGAATCTCGGCACCGCTCGACTGTTTCTATTCGTCAGTACGTATCTCACGGGTCTTGGTTTAGCTGTCATTGCCTCCACATTCATCCTATCAACAGTCGTCTTGTGTATCAGCAACACGATTGATCCTTGCGAAACACACACATCAGAAACATTCATTCGATTGACCATTAAAGTCACTCACCTCGCACAAAGAGTTAAACAAATACGTTCTGAAACTTCCAGGCAGATTAAAATTGTGTACCGGAACCGGGACTCGAACCTGGGACCTTTTCCTGGGGGCAAAAGTCCCAGGTTCGAGTCCCAGTTCCGGCATACAATTTTAATCTGCCAGGAAGTTTCATATCAGCGCACACTCCGCTGCAGAGTGAAAGTTTCATTCTGGAAACATCCCTTAGGCTGTGGCTAAGCATAATATCTCCACCATATCCTTTCTTCCAGGATTGCTAGTCTTGCGTGTTTCGCAGGAGAGCTTCTGTGAAGTTTGGAAAGTAGGAGGCGAGGTACTGGTGGAAGTGAAGTTGTGAGGAGGCATCGTGAGTCGTTTCGGGATAGCTTAATTGGTAGAGCGCTTGCCCGCGAAAGGCAAAGGTCCCTGGATCGAGTCCCGTTTCCGGCACACAATTTTAATCTGCCAGGAAGTTTCATATCATCACACACTCCGCTGCAGACTGGAAGTTTCATTCTAAAGACGTTCTGGTTACTCAAGTGCTACCAGAGCAACTGATGACTGTTACTTGGGGATTTCATCTTTGAGGAACCCTGAGGGGAATTCCGCTACGCTGAATAATGAAATCCACAAGTAGCGGTAACCAGTTGCTGTGGTAGCCCTTGGGTAGCCAGAACGAGAGAAGTAGTCGATAGTTCCTGTATCTCTGTACGTCATCTACATGCGAACAATATCACTTTGGCTCACCCGGAGAATTTTTGAAACCTCCCTAGATGAAAGTTCCTCCAGACACAAAGTAGCAATGTGAATAAAATCAGACTTGGAGGAATAGCAGGACTAAACAGAGCAGTGTACTTTCCTTCTGGTGTTGTGACTGCAACTGAGGGGCCGTCGTACCCAAGCCGTCGTTTCTGTACTGGTAAAATGTGTGTGTTTACCTCTATGTGCGGGTTGAGTGACATCTATGGGCAATCTAAAGAATGTTGTTGATGTGTGTACCGAGGTTCGTTAAAATATAAATAATGATAAACGTGATTGTATTAACGGAATGGATCACGCGGGAGGCAATTGCTCACTTTTTACACCTTACAGATCGTTCAGAACCATGGAGGTTACGGCAGGGGGAAGAAAAATTATGGACAATCTTTTCAAAGTCCCTCCCGCTTAATTTGTTCTTTGTTTACTTCGTACATGTTGCCATTGACGCCGAGTAACTGCATTCGGTTGTAAAGTAAGTGCAGTACTGGCGAGGTGCCTAGTTACTTTCACCGCCGCGAGTGAAATGCATAGTCTGTTCACCCACCTGTTGTCTTGACAAGTTGTGTCCCCGGTGCAAAAGACGGCACGCAGGTCGTTGCTTTTTGATGGTAAGGCTGACAGGTTAATTAGCGGGAATTATTCTGGTAAAAGAAATTATTTAAAGTAAGTCACTTTGTTTATTTACGAAGAAACAAACTAATTGCACAATCAAATGTCTTTTCTTTCGAATTACAACTAATTAAAATTGCCGAATTACGTTGCTTTTAATACAACCAATTGACATTCAGTGACATACCGGATCGGACAGCGGTTCTCCCCGCTAGAAGTACCATAAACGGTGTGAGGAGACAGCGTGATCCACTTTGGTCCACCGGCGCATTAACTAGCGCCAAAACATGACCGAAACGTATCGTCTCCCTTTAACCTTTCAAGGCATAGTGTAGCTGAACAGCTACATAACTTATTTTCCTCATTATCTCTCAAACTGATCAACATTTCATCACAAATTAATTTGTAGTTGCTTGTATACATAGTGTTACATAAGCTAGAAGTTTGTCCTAGAAATTATAAATTGCAGAGTGCTACTCAATCATTTCGACAGTTAGCTGTATTGAGGTACTCTTAATATGTTTTTTACTATAGTACTCCTCCCTTGCCATGTAAAAGTTGTCAATCACATGGTACTCTTGCATTATGAGTTACTTTTCTGGTAAGATTAAAGGCGTAATAGTGACATTTACTGCATCGGTTACATCATGGAAGCACTATGTAGCTGACCAGCTATTAAATACATTATTCATGGTAGTTTTTATAGCTTCAAATAAAAAGTAACGCATTAAAGGGTTAAGTTTTAATTTTTGTTATTGATTTATATTTATTTTTAAATGATCAAAATGGTAGTTTGTTACTGAGAGATGACTCCTTATGAAAATCAAATAATGTAATGAAAATCTAATTTTGAGCAGAAAATAAGTTAGTTTTGGCGGCTAGACAGCATTCTCTCTGGCCGATCACACACAGTCCTATAATTTTGAACAGCCTTTCCCGCGTCAGTAGTACCTACTCTAAGACCTGTTGTTGGTACCTCAAAGCACTGTGCGGTAGCTGCATACTGCCCGTTCTGACTTGCTTCAACGGAAGTGAATATAATGGCCACGGCGTAAAAAATAAAAAAAAAAAAAAAAAAAAAAAAATAGAAAATAAATAAAATAAAATAAAAATAGAAGATGTGCAAGGGTTCGAATCCCTCCGGAGAATATAATATTTTTTTCCGTTTGCTTTCGAATTGAGTTATATAAAACATTTTGGGATCTGGAATTAGACGTGTCAGTTTTTGTTAATGTGTATGTAGACGACCAGAACACCTTGTCGTCTTCTAAAACGTTGCTTTGGTAGCTTATCTGCTTGGAGAGCCGTTAATAGGAATGGATATGACTTTCGAACATCGTCGTAGCTCATCATAAATTGAACAATCCAGTACTACCGTCAACTAACAGCGAAGCCAGTACTGTAAAAAATGGAATATTTCATTCCATTCCATGATGGTGGTGGCGGCTGGTGCAGCAACAGTAGTTAACAACTATTGCAATATTCTTTATTACATCCAATAACGCGTTTCGCGCTGTTAGCGCATCTACATCTACATGGGATACTCTGCAAGTGCCTGGCATCAGACTGGAAACAGACAAATGTTTTATTACAGTCCATGTACCTGGCGGGCGGCGAATCTAATATGGCTAAGGTGAGTAAATTTTCAAATATGAACTTGTGTGGAGATGCAGCCACAGAATTATTTAAAGCTGTGGCGGAAGTAGCTTAATTTGTGTACTGTCATTATGTCCATGCAAAGAGACTGCGAATATGTAATAAAAAATTTAATTTATGTTTTTTGAATGAAACCATCATCGTTAACAACCTTTTTCAAAATATAGAAAATTACGAATAAACAAAAACACCTGCATTTTTTGGAGAAATTGCCGTTAGATATTGTGTACGTATTCGAACACAACGAAGGAAAAAAAATCTTTCACGGCAGGATTTGAATCAACCACCTTACAGTCGCATGGCTAGAACGCTACAACCTGAGCTACACCAACAGGTGCTGCGACAATTTTAATTATTGGTACTTACGTATTCTTGCAAAACTTCAAAGACAATTTTCTCGAAATTTTTGAGACTTGCGTCGAATGGCTTTGGCTGATGGTTTTTTGTAGTTTGCACTTCACGTACCACAAGTATGTTCTAAAACCCGATATATATGTGGTCTCAAAAAAAAAAAAAAAAAAAAAAAAAAAAAGATAAGGACGGCACAAATATCCATGCCCGAGGGGGATTCGAACCCCCGACCGTAGTGGCCGTGCAGACCGTGACTGACGCGCCTCAGTCCCCTTTTTTTTTTTTTTTTTTTTTTTTTTTTTTTTTTTTGTGCTCTATGGGAAGTTCTGTCCGTTGCGGACGCTGATCATGTATGTTCGTTCATGTTCGATGGGTTTTTGGCTCAGCTTTTTTATTACAGAGGTCGTTGAGCCCTCTGGCCGGGCGCGCTGAGCCACGGCGCCCGGCGTCCCCTCGGCCACCGCGGGCGGCTATGTGGTCTCCTTGTAAGTAAAAGTAACCTTGCGTGGTTTTGGTATATGGCCCCAAATGACTGGATAGGTGACTTTCTGTCAGAGAGGACAAAGTTCGTAGTAATCGACGGTAAGGCATGGACTAAAGCAGAGGTAATATCGGCCGTTCCACAGGGTAGTGTTATTGGTCCTCTTCCGTTTCTTACTTACATAAACGATAAACGATTTAGGGAAAAATCTAAGTGGCTTTCTTAGGTTGTTTGCAGATAACGCAGTCATTTACCGTCTACTAAAATCATCTGAATATCAAAACTAACTGCAGAAGTATCTGAATAAGATATCACCATGATGTAAAAATTGGAAATTGACTCTAAATAATGAGAAGTGTGAAGTCGTCCACACGAGTACGAAAAGAAGTCCGTTAAACTTTGTTTACAAGATAAATCAATCAAAAGTGAAGGTCGTAAACTCCACAAAATACCTAGGAATTACTATTACTTCAGACATAAATTTGAAAAAATACGTAGATAATGTCGTGGGAAAGACGAACCAAAGACTGTGTCTCACTGGTAGAACCCTTAAACGATGGAACGGAACTAGTAAAGAAGCTGCATACACTACGCTTGTCCGTCCTGCTTTGGAGTATTGCTGCCCACTGTAGGATCCATATCAGGTGGGATTCACGGAGGACATCGAAAGAGCCCATAGAAAGGCATTTCGTTTCGTATTACCACGATACATGGGAGACAGCGTTACGGAAATGATACAGGCCCTGGTGTGGAAATCATTACAATAACGGCGCTTATTGCTGTGGCGTGAGCTTCTTACGAAACTCCAATCGCCAAAATTCTCCTCCGAATGCGAAAATATATTGCTGACTCCCACTTACGCAGGTAGAAATGATCATCAGAATAAAATACGAGAAATCAGAGCTCGAACGGAGAGATTCAGGTGTTCTTTCTTCCCACGCGCTATTCGAGAATGGAATGGGAGATAAATAGCATAACGGTGATTCGATGAACTCTCTGCCAGGCACTTAAATGTGAAACTTCCTGGCAGATTAAAATTGTGTGCCGGTACCGGGACTCGAACTTGGGACCTTTGCCTTTCGCGGGGAAGCGCACTACCAACTGAGCTATCCGGACACGACTCACGATGCCGCCTCACAACTTTACTTCCGCCAGTACCTCGCCTCCTACTTTCCAAACTTCACAGAAGCTCTCCTGCGAAACATGCAAGACTACCACTCCTGAAGAAATGATATGGTGGAGACATGGCTTAGCCACCTGAATGAAACTTTCATTCTCCAGCGGAGATACTGGCGGATGTAAATTTGTGAGGTGGCATCGTGAATCGTGTCGGGATAGCTCAGTCGGTAGAGCTCTTGCCTGCGAAAGGCAAAGGTCCCAGGTTCGAGTCCCGGTTCCGGCACGAAATTTTAATCTGCCAGGAAGTTTCATATCAGCGCACACTCCGCTGCAGAGTGAAAGTTCTGGCACTTGAATCTGATTTGCAGAGTATCCCATGTAGACGTAGATGTAGAACACATACACGCATGCCACCCAGGGAGGACTCGAAACTCCGACGGCGAACGTCCGCGCGCACCGCAGCTCGGCGCCTCAGTGCGCACGGCTATTCAGCCGCGGCCCTCGGCGTGCCGTTGCATTCGGCGAGGCTACAGGAGGCTCAGCTGCGTGGGCAGTGTCGCAGGTGTCGCAGCTCAGCTTGTCTCGGCTGTGGCCTGGGCAGCGTTCCCGCGCGCCCGTGACCCGCCGGCCGCTGGCAGGCTGCCCGCGGGGTGGGGCGGCCGGGGCAGGGCGTGGCGCCAGCGGAGGTCGTGGGCGGCGCGCGGCGCGCGGCAGGTGCAGAGACACTGAGAGCGAAGGCTGCCGACACTTGCCGACCCCGCGACACTCACCTGCTGGCAACACGTAGGCCTGCTCGAAACCTTTCTGGATCAGCACTCTGAAATGTGGCTTATCAGTAACGAAGGATTAACTAACTATGTCACGAAATAACATATTTTTTAAAGATTTTAATAAATGTTCATACACATTACCAAAAAATTTTTCCGGGTATGAGACCGCATCGTCATTTTGTACACTCTGACGACGTTTTGGCCACTCAGGCAGTCTCCATCATCGTCATCATCGTCTGTATCTGTGTCGGACCCTGATGAAGACCGTCTGCAACAGTGACCGAAACGTCGGTACAGTGTATAAAAACGACGACGCGGTCTCATACCCGGAAGAATTTTAATGATAGTGACAACAGCCGCGGAAGCCTAAGTTTACATTCAAACACATTACCTACACGGGTCAATACACTCCTGGCCATTAAAATTACTACCCCACGAAGATGAAGTGCTACTGTTGCGAAATTTGAACGACGGGAAGAAGATGCTGTGATATGCAAATGATTAGCTTTTCAGAGCATTCACACAAAGTTGGCGCCGGTGGAGACACCTACAACGTGCTGACATGAGGAAAGTATACACAAATAGCAGTTGATCGGCGTTGCCAGGTGAAAGAGGTGTAAAGAGGTGAAATGCGTACCATCACGTTTCCGACTTTGATGAAGGTAGGATTGTAGCCTATCGAGATTGCGGTTTATCGTATCGCGACATTGCTGCTGCCTTTGTTCGCGATCCAATGACAGCAGAATATGGAATCGGTGGGTTTAGGAGAGCAATACAGAACGCCCGCCGTGCTGGATCACGAGCAGTCGACAGGCATCTTATCCACATGGCTGTAACGGATCTTGCAGTCACGTCTCAATCCCTGAGTCAAAAGATGGGGACGTATGCTAGACAACAAGCATCTACACTAACAGTCCGACGACGTTTGCAGCAGCATTGGACTATCAGCTCGGAGACCATGGCTGCGGTTACCCTTGACGCTGTATCACAGACAGGAGCGCCTGTAATAGTGTACGCAACGACGAACCTGGGTGCACAAATGGCAAAACGTCATTTCTTCGGATGAATCCAGGTTCCGTAATTGGTTCCGTGTTTGGTGACATCGCGGTGAACGCACATCGGATTCGTCTATTCGTCATCGCCATACTGGCATATCACCCGGCGTGATGCTATGGCTTGCCAATGGTTACACGTCTCGGTCACCTCTTGTTCGAATCGACGGCTCTTTGAACAGTGGCCGTTACATTTCAGATGTGTTACGACCCGTAGCTCTACCCTTCATTCGATCCTTGCGAACCCCTACATCTCAGCAGGATAATGCACGACCGCGTGTTGCAAGTCCTGTACGGGCCTTTCGAGATCGGAAAATGTTCGACTGCTGCCCTGTCCAGCACATTCTCCAGATATCTCACCAATTGAAAACGCCTGGTCAATGGTTGCCGAATAACTGGCTCGTCACAATACGCCAGTCACTACTCTTAATGAACTGTGGTATCATCTTGAAGCTACATGGGCATCCGTACATATACACGCGATACAAGCTCTGTTTGACTGAATGCCCATGGGTTTCAAGGCCGTTATTACGGCCAGAGATGGTTGTTCTGGGTACTGATTTCTGAGGATCTATGCACCTAAATTCGTGAAAGTGTAATCACATGTTAGTTCTAGTATATTTGTCCAATGAATACCCGTTTAACATCTGCATTTCTTATTGGGCAAAATATTTAATGACCAGTAGTGTAATTACATTCTGAATGTAATTTTTGTTAGTGTAGTCTTAAAATTATACACTTTTTAACGTATGATACAGTGACTGTCAAAATAATATAGAAAAAGAGGCATAAAGGTAAGAATCTTGTGAGTCAAAATAATAGAGCCGTTTTACAGATGACCTGTTAAGATTGATTTTTGCAGTTGTTTTGTATGTAATTTGACATTTGGTTTTGTTTACATTCTTCTAGATGGGTAAAGCAAATCATGCAAGTGATGATGAGCGTATAGTAATGGTCTGCATGTTGAAAAGTCGGATCTCCATGAATCAAATAGCTAAAGATATACACGTCTCGCGAAAACGAGTCCAGAATGCCGTTAGACGGTCAAAACAAACAAAGCCGCAGGTGGAAAACACGGGACGACCTTGTACAACTACTTCTCGCGTCGACACGTCACCAGGGAAAGTGAAGAACGACTCATTTCTGTCAACACCACGACTGTAAGCCATTTTGTTTAGCGCAAAACATGATGTTCAACCATCAACCTCAACTATTCACAGACGATTGAGATCTCTAAAATTGAATGGGCGCATTTCGAGATAGAAGGTACATGTTTCAAAAGCTAATGTTCGGAATAGGTTGGCCTTTGCCTTATGTTTGTCGGAGGAACAATCTTTGGTCCGATGAATCCAAGTATAATAGGTTTGCCTCAGACGGAAAAGTCTTTGTTCGCCGCCCACCAAAATCGGAATTTAATCCCAAGTGTACTTTATAAACTGTGAAATACGATGGCGGAAGTGTTACGGTATGGGGATCTTTTCATGGTACAGCATTGGTCGAATACACAGTATCAAGGGCATAATGAAAGCAGAAATGTACAAAGACATCTTGGCAAATGTGTTGCTGCCTTATACTGGAAATTTCAGCAAGATAACGGTCCAAAACATACAGCAAGGATCATAAGTCAGTTTTTTCAAGACCACAATATGAAAGTATTACAGTGGCCACCTCAATCCCGTAACACTTCACCCGTTGAGAACTTACGGGACATCGTAGACAAGAGAATTGACCGCTCAAAAGCTACATCTTTAGATAAACTTTGGGGAGAAATCCAGAGAGTCCGGTATGCGATCAGTAACGACGAATGGAGGCGTTTAGTAGACTATGGGAAAAAAATCGCACTGACGAGTTTTACGGTCCACTTTAGATTTGTAGTTTTATAAGTTTTTGAAAGATTTTGGACCAAAATAATAATCTAAATAATAATAAATAAGAGTGTCTGAAACCCTTTTAGGAGAAAAAAAGGTAGGGGCGGGTTTCGAACCACCGACCTTACGCGTCACAGTCCAGCAACTTGCCCACTACCTTGACCCTTGCTATAAACCAAAACAGGAGTTGTTTAATCTCACACTTTTGATGGCCGTTGATAACTGATGTTAATATGGCATTTGTAGACATTAGATTATCATTTATCGTACGAAGAACGATGAGGTTTTGTTAATTCCTCAGTGTGCCGTTGCTTTGAAATGACAACGTGTAAGTTACAATAAGAAAATCATCAAATATGCGAGGAATGTCACGTGACATCTCCGAACGGCTGTCTTTCGTTAATTCAATGGAGTGTTTAAATCTCCGTTATTTTTGCAGATATGTCTCAAACGATACAAGAGATGAAAAAAAACATAAGGGAGCTAAGTTATAGAGAATTTTCTCCTCTACCAATTCGGTTATTCAATTTTCGTGTCAGATGAATAGTTAAGCCGTTATTTTCATTTATATTTCGAGCTGTCAAAAGACGATCGCCAAGGTCCACTTTTAGTGTTACTACCGTAACCTAAACTGGGCCAATAAGGGTTACCCCACGAAGTACTAATGCACTCCTATGCAAAAAAGACCTTTTAAATTTCATATGACTGAGATCAAAATATTTGTGTCAATTGGCTCTAATTTTTGACCATGAATTGCTGTTTGTTAGTCTCGCTAAAACTCGAGAACGGCTGAACCGATTTGGCTAATTTTAATCTTAAAATATTCGTGTAAGTCCAGGAAAAGTTTAGAAGATGATAAAATATGGAAAAGTTGAAACTTCCTGGCAGATTAAAATTGTTTTCCGGAACCGGGACTCGAAACTGGGACCTTTGCCTATCGCGGGCAAGCGCTCTACCGACTGAGCTATCCCGACGCGATTGACGATGCTGCCTCATAACTTTACCTCCGCCAGTACCTCGCCTCCTACTTTCCAAGCTTCACAGAGCGCTTGCCCGCGAAAGGAAATGCTCCCAGGTTCGAGTCCCGGTTCCGGCACACAATTTTAATCTTCCAGGAAGTTTCATAACTCTCCGCTGCAGAGTGAAAGTTTCATTACGGAAAAGTTGTCCGGAAAACAGAAAAATCTGAAAAAAACTGAAACATCTTTTTCCAGTGAGCTATCAATACCGAAAGATATTTTTTTTATGAATAAAAATCAGTTGTTTCTGCATCACTTGAGTACGGCTTGACAGGACAATAATTGTGTGAAATAAATTTTTTGTAAAATCTACCGGAAAATTGAAAAAAATTGAGAAAAACGGAAAGTGTGTTTTAATGTGTTTTTTATTGAATTCAGCACTTTAATAAATGCAGTGGTTTATGTAATGATATATAGCCAAATCGGTTCAGCCGTTCTCAAATTTTAGTGAGATTAACGAACAGCAACTCATTTCTATGTTTGACAGTTGATGTACGGGTTCAGATCGTGTAAAGCGAACTTTACTCTTTCAAAGTATATTTCTGAATGCACCCAACACAACAACCAAGTCATTACTTTACATGTTTTAAATCTAAATTTTCCTCCGTATTTTCTCACCGTCTAAACCTTCCTTGAACTTCCACGAATGTAACATGAACATTATCCTGGACATGTGTACATGATTTACCCACTATTTCCGCCCACTATACTTGGACTATCTGATGATGCCTTTATAAAGCTACTGGGTATAAAATACATATGATTTAAATCAATACGGTTTATATTAAGAGGCAAGTGATACGAAGTTCACCGGATCATCTAGTTATTCATTATTTCATGTTGTATCTATACAGGGTGTTACAAAAAGGTACGGCCAAACTTTCAGGAAACGTTCCTCACACACAAAGAAAGAAAATATGTTATGTGGACATATGCCCGGAAACGCTTAATTTCCATGTCAGAGCTCATTTTAGTAAATGTAAATTGAAATATTTACGGATGAGACTTCATTCCAACGTGATCAAATTGTAAATTTTCACATTCAACATGTGTGGGCTGACGAGAATCCGCACGCAATTATGCAATCACGTCATCAACACAGGTTTTCTGTGAACGTTTTGGCAGGAATTTTTGGTGATTGATTGGGCCTCATGTTCTTCCTCCTACGCTCACTGGAGCACGTTATCATGATTTCATACGGGATACTCTACCTGTGCTGCTAGAACATGTGCCTTTACAAGCACGACACAACATGTGGTTCATGCACGATGGAGCTCCTGCACATTACAGTCGACGTGTTCGTACGCTTCTCAACCAGATTCGGTGACCGATGGATTGGTAGAGGCGGACCAATGCCATGGCCTCCACGCTCTCCTGACCTCAACCCTCTTGACTTTCATTTATGGGACAGTTGAAAGCTCTTGTTTACGCAACCCCGGTACCAAATGTAGAGACTCTTCGTGTTCGTATTGTGGACGGCTGTGATACAATACGCCATTCTCCAGGGCTGCATCAGCGCATCAGGTATTCCATGCGACGGAGGGTGGATGCATGTATCCTCGCTAACGGAGGACATTTGTAACATTTCCTGTAACAACGTGTTTGAAGTCATGCTGGTACGTTCTGTTTGAAGTCATGCTGGTTCATTCCATGATTAATGTGATTTGAAGAGAAGTAATAAAATGAGCTCTAACATGGAAATTAAGCGTTTCCGTACACATGTCCACATACCATTATTTTCTTTCTTTGTATGTGAGGAATGTTTCCTGAATGTTTGGCCGAACCTTTTTGTAACACCCTTTATAATTATGTTACGATGTCACTCTGTTGTAATGGTTCCTCAAAAACGTAATTTTTTTTTCCATCATAATTCAAACACGTCCAGTAATAAATGTGCACTTTATTGCAAACCTGTTCCCGGTGGCTCTATTAT
Source organism: Locusta migratoria (assembly GCA_026315105.1). Lineage (NCBI taxonomy): Eukaryota > Metazoa > Arthropoda > Insecta > Orthoptera > Acrididae > Locusta > Locusta migratoria. The sequence goes on along the minus strand of CM048746.1, from coordinate 58,377,330 downwards.
TTTGATGACCACTGTACATATTCACGAGGATCTCGACCATAAGATCTACTCTCCAATTTCGATTAGTTCTCGGAGTTTGCAGAGCTATCTTTAGCATTTCATGTTGATATGAACCTCTTTCGTCACCGCCAGTTTGCGTCAAAACCAATTAAAGTAGAAGAGCCGCTGCCTGCAGTTAACGAGAGTTTACGGGCCGTCAGCTCGCCTCTCACCGCTCATTAATGCAGACCTTGCTCTTAGCCTCGCGGTTTCGCGCAGTCTGTTGTTTCACACCTACCCTCTCCTCCCTGCTCCGAGCCGTGGATAACAATTAGCCGGTTTTAACGGGCCGTAAGTCTCGGCGCCGCAGGTAAGTCCCCGCTGCATTCTCGCAGCGCGCTGACGCGAGAGTGGGACGACGGGCGGTGCTGAGGCGCGAGACACGACCGCCTAATCAGCCAGAGATAGCCGCGCCAGCGTGTCTGCTGACAAAGGGGGGCGTGGCCCCATCACATAGTCTGGTCTCAAGCTAAGTACACCGAGGTGTGTTCTGCGAGACCCACAAATCGCCGATCGTACATTGCAAGCTGAGGAAAGAATAAGTATACACTAACTGTTCCGTCGGTTCTTGACAGAATATTTGATGCATTATGAATGAAATATACAAGATAACTGGTAAAGATAACCCTCCAGTCTTGGAAAACAGTGGAGTATAAAATATTACTTGCAACTGTGGCTATTTCTACATTGGAGAGTCAGGCAGAGCAATTTGTAGTAGACTAAAGAAACACCACAGAAGTTGGAAATTTGTTGTTGCTGTTGTGGTCTTCAGTCCGCAGACTGGTTTGATGCATCTCTTCACGCTATCCTGTCCTGTGCAAGCCTCTTCATCTGAGAATATGTAGGGCAACCTACATCCTTTTGAATCTGCTTAATGTATTCGTCCTTCGGTCTCCCTCTACGATTTTTACCCCACACGCTTCCTTCTAATCTAATTTGACAATTCCTTGATGTCTCATAATGTGTCCAACCAATCTATCCCTTCTCTTAGTGAGGGTATGCCAGAAATTCCTCCCCGATTCGGTTAAGCACCTCCTCATTAGTTACGTGATCTACCCATCTCATTTTCATCATTCGTTTGTAGCACCACATTTAAAATGCTTCTATCATCTTTTTATCTGCTCTCCCATACAATCCTACACTCCAGACAAATGCTTTCAGAAAGGACTTCCTAACATTTAAATTAATATTGGATGATAACAAGTTTCGCTTCTTTAGAAACGCTTTTCTTCCCATAGCCAGTCTGCATTTTATATCTTCCTTACTTCGGTCATCAGAAGTTATCTTGCTACCCAAATAACAAAATTCATCTACTACTTTTATTGTGTCATTACCTAATCTAATTCCTTCAGCATCGCCTGATTTGCTGACATTGCATTCCATTACCTTCGTTTTACTCTTGTTAATGTTCATCTTATATCTTCCTTTCAAGACACTGTCCATTCCATTCAACTGCTCTTCCAGATCTTTGGCGGTCTCTGACAGAATTACTATGTCATCGGCAAACCGCAATGTTTTTATTTCTTCTCCCTGCACTTTAATGCCTTTCCAAATTTCTTCTTCCATTCCTTCATTGCCTGTTCAATGTACAGATTGAACAACATTGGGGAAATCCTACTACCCTGTCTTACTCCCTTCCCAACCTCTGCGGTCCTATCTTGCCCTTCGACTCTAATAACCGCTGTCTGGTTTTTGTATAGGTTGAATATAACTCTTCGCTCCCTATATTTTACCCCTGCTACCTTCAGAATTTGGAAGAGTGTATTCCAGTCGACATTGTCAAAAGCTTTCTCCAAATCGACAAACGCTAAAAATGTAGTTTTGCATTTCCTTAGCCCATCTTCTAAGATAAGTCGTAATGTGAGTATTGCCTCCCGTGTTCCTACATTTCTCGTAAATCCAAACTGATCTTCCCCGGGGTCGGATTTCACAAGTTTTTCCATTCGTCTGTAAATAATTGGTGTTAGTATTTTGCAACCATGACTTATTAAACTGATAGTTCTGTAATTTTCACACTTGTCTGCACTTGCTTTCTTTGGAATTGGAATTACGATATTCTTCTTGATGTCGGAGGGTATTTCCCCTGTCTCATTGAAAAATTTAGACAAGGAAATTCTATATTTGCAAAACAACCTGCTAAAAGAAGGCCACAGTTATAATGTAACACATGAAGTGCTATATTATGTACAAAAAGGAAGGAACATGAACTTCTTTGAAATAATGGAAATTAACAGACATATGTACACTTCCCCAAACATGGTACTGAATGATCAGACACAATTTCCATACTCTGCACTTCTGTCTGCAGAACCTAATCATAACCCTGTGCAGACAATGTAAACTACCTTCTCCTACCTACTAGTCTCATACCTCTACTACTGTTTCATAGCCATGTTATAAAAAGTCTTGTGTAATCAGAACTGTTTGTCTGCTTACCAGATATAGATTTAATGCCTTATTTTACTAGTTATAAAATTCTTATGTAATCACAACTGTTTTAGCTGTTAATGTAATATAAACTTTAATGTCTTATTTTACTAGTAACGATCGTTTAATTTAACCAGTTAAAAAAATTAACATCTATTTACAAATGTTTCATTCTTCATGCTTCCATGTTCCAGACATTGGACCTGTTTAAGGTAATTTTTTGTTCAAGTTTAATTTAACCAGTTAAAATTCTAACATATATTTACAACGCTTCCATGTTTCTAGATATTACACCTGTTTAAGACACGTTTTGATCAATATTTTTCAGCCAATTTCTACTGTTACACTTTATTTTCCTTATGATAACGTCATAATCTATTATATTGTCACGTATTTTATCAATGTCAGGAATTTGCACCACAACTTGAATTGTAATATTTCCCGCAGGTTAGTTATAAACCAAACCACTAGTCTCCTTTGAAAGTTATATATCTAGCAAGATAAGATCTTTGAAACTTAAACTTGTAATGTTTACATGATGATGACGTAACAGTCGAAAACTTGTTCGTAAACCAATAAATTTGCAGAATATCTCACAGTTATCTTGTGTATTTCATTCATAAAGACTAAATACTTTGGTTGAAATTCGTCCGGTAGTTTAAGAGAGGGTATAAACGGTATATTCCGCCAAAATTATACAGATGGTACATCTTAGTGTACTTGACAAAGAAAGTCTAGTAACATGTTTGAGTATTTCCTACGGTTGTCCCAGAAAAATAACAGTTCGACTCAGGATAATGGCCACGGTGGAGTGGCCGAGCGGTCTAAAGCGCCGTGCTGCGGAGCGCGCGGTTGCTCGCCGTCGGGGGTTCGAGCTTCCCTCGGGCATTGGTGTCTGTGTTGTCTTTAGGTTTAAGTTAATTCAAGTAGTTTGTAAACTTAGGGACTGATAACCACAGACGTTAAGTCCCATAAGTTTTACAAACATTTCAGGATAATGTTTTTGGAAAAGTAGATACTTGGAAGTGTACGTCAAATGACGACCGCAGACAGCCATCGTACACTAACATCTCTATTAGAACGATATCCTTAGGCCATTATTAAGTGCACATTGTAATTATAATAATTGTACACATTAGAACACTGGGTGAAAAGTTAAAGCATTGAAATTATCTAATGTGAAAGGCAATATAAATTCTTATAAGTTCAACCTCATTTGTTAAATGAAAGTGATATGCATTACCTCACATATATCACAATTAGATATAAAACTCACTATCCAATATGTAATACCCAGTATTCTCGTAGCCCTTAACAATTTTAGGGAATATTGTATATTGACATAACAGAATTATTAAGTAACATATACCTCTGTAAATTTCCATCCGTAAAATGCGATAGTTTCTCACATACAATTACGATTACATGCTTCATCCTAATCAATGTTTATGAATGTTTACACCTTATAATCTCAATTGTATTGTTCTCATTTGTGCCTAATACAGAGGATGATATTGTATTCAACGGATATAATCTGTAACCTCACGTTGTTAAATCAAAATTCCTATATCACTACCTTTAAATGAAAGTTGTGTACAATTCTGTTTACCCAACATATTATATATTTGGCGAGCTCTATGATTGATTGGCATACTTTTCATTATTTTGTTTGAAATGTACATTACGATCTAGAAGTCCATCATTTGTAATGCTAATTAGGTTGTGCCACTAGTGGGAATAGAATAGTGTGTATCCAAACAATTATACAGATTGTTAACGCAATATTTTGTATTTTGTTTGATGTGTGAATTGTGTTTTGTAAATCATTCACACGTAATGTTAACTATGTTTACATCACACGAAGATCCACCTCCAAAGATAGATATCCATCTAAATAGGAACTTACAGTCCTCCCCATAACATATACGATTTTTGTATTGTCACCTAATCTTTGATTTGTTTATGATTATATCTCGCTGCGGTGGAAGCAGTACTGTAGTTGTATGATGGAAAGTTACAAGATCATAGAAAAAATGACAATTTGCTCATCCACATATACCGAATGAATGGACTATTATAAGTATAAGAACTTATATTGCCATTCACATTAGATAATTTCAATGCTTTAACTTTTCACCCAGTGTTCTAATGCTTATAATGACTATTGTAATTACAGTGTGCACTTGATAACGACATAAAAGCCGAAATCTGGATTTTGATAATAAATAAAACAACCTTACAGTTGTTACAACCATTTAATCAGGACTGTATGACTGTGCCTCAACATAAATTATTTGATGGCTACTGTGTTCCATGCGGACATCAATAATAGAATCGACATGACAACATATATCTACCCAAAATACTTCTAAGCAGCTATGGTACCATAGTAACAGCATCTCCGACGTCATAAACCATCAACAGCAGAGGATGATAACATCGGCCCTAGTTTTAAATAATTGTAATTGTTGTGAGCACTGTTTGCAGTATTGTACAATATTCCTTTTTTACATATTTAACGTAAAAATGGTTATACATATTTAACTTTATTCGTTAATTTCGACTTATTACGACTGTCAGTTCCCATTGGCTGGCGCTGATGTCATCGAGATACACGCCCACGACTTGTAGCTATTTAAACCATGGCAGCTCAGCCATCAGCAGCAGTTTATTGATTGTGACGGATAGTCGCGTCTCGTGACCACCAACAACAGCCAAATGGTTAGTGCTACGCTTTTTTTTTTATTGTAACTTGTAAACAGTAATACATAGTTCTAACATCTGTTTGTAACACAGTATTTTCTGTATTTTGCACTACGAGAAACATAGTTTCTTTGATATTATGTTTTCTTTACAACTACGACAGTCATAATGGTACTGTAAAAGAGAAAATTCTTGTACCTAATTTATTGTTTATGAAAAATGAATAATACAATCTTCAAATTGCTTGTTTCAGCAAGATCTAGCAGCCGTGCTGCGTCGATGTGCACATTCCATGTTTACACTTCTCGCTGCGTAGTACATTCCCACCCTCAGACGTGTGCTGGCAGCGCGGATAGGCCACACGGTTACACGGTTCTCACGTTTATTGGCAGTCGACAATGTAAACAGAAATAATCCTGTCATCAGTCCTACAAATATTGCTTTTTACCAATACTAAAATAAAGCAATTGTTACAACAAAATTTAATTAGACTTTTCTTGTCACACAGACAGAGATGAACCATCTGTATAATTTTAACCATATTCACCGTTTAAACCCTATATATAAATATTTAAATATTCATATATGTCATTTTGCTAAAATCACTCCACTTTATATTTTTGTGGCTCTTGCTCAGCAACTGTAATAGATATTTTGGTAAAAAACAGTGATGGTTGCACGAAAGTGATGTTTCATTTATTTAGACATGACGCGTTTCGCCTCTTCTGCGTGTCATCAGACGTTGAAAGTGGGAAAATTTACAGTTTTTATTTATTTATTTTTTTTTTTACTTTTTTTAAGAAAAAAAAAGAACAGGAGTTAACTACAAAATGTAAAATCTTTCCATGGCAATAAATATTATAAATAAGGAAGGTGCAGACTAATAAAACTGCAGGCCACATGGCCACATTCACAATTTGGCGCGGGGGGGGGGGAGGCGCGGAGGGCGGGGAATGAACTAATAAATAGCGCTGAAGAGCATAGTTTAACGAATAAAATTACTTATCACTGAGGTAGCAGAGGGTCAAATTATTAAATTTATTAAAATAGAATGTGGTAAACCACATCTGTTGTAAACGTTCTATTTTATTGAATTTAATAATTTGACGCTCTGCTACCTCAGTGATCAGTAATTTTATTAGTTAACCCTTTCATTCCCAGTGTTTTTCTTCGACTACAACGTATTAAAACTGATTTATACCGTATTTTGTGCAACAATCCTTAAAGTTGCATTTTTTTAATGAACAACATGTTTCTAGTATGACATATTGCCTCTTGTTACGGCACTTCAGAGGCATTAAACTGTCCTTCTTGAAGTTTGTCTTAGGTTTCCGTCTGTACGTGGCTGTGAGTGTGAGTGTGGTTCGTGTTGTTTTATTTCAGCAGTGAATTGTATCGTCTTTGCTGCTGCGGCGAAGATTGTGAAGCATTATTGATCTGACAGTGTTCACTATCAACTAAAGAAAGTCCCAAGTAATAAAATACCTCGATACAAACGTCTGTGTTGTCCATGAGATATATGCCGTAAAAGAACGATAGTTAGATCAAAAAATTTAAAACATATTTTGATGTTTAGTGCGCTGTATTAATACAGAAAACACTGAATTTAATTTTTCCAACGCTGAATTCATAATGTGGGACTGAAAGAGTTAAACTATTCTCTTTAGCGGTATTTATTAGTTCAATCTTCAACCTCCCTCCCCCCCCCCCCCTCCCTCAAAACGTGAATGTGGTCATGTGGTCTGCAGTTTTATCACTCTGCACCTTCCCTATTTATAATATTTCTTACTTAGAAAAGATTTTCCATATTTGTACTTAACTCCTGTTTTTTCCAACAAGTATGTAAATTTTCCTCAACGTCTGATGGCCAGAAGACGCGAAACGAGTCATGTATAAGTAAACGAAACATCACCTTTGTGCAACCAAGACTGTTTTTCACCAAAATATTATTTTATTTATTTACGTACATATACATTAACTGTAATTTCTCCGGTCGTTTAGGCAAAAACGTGAAACTTAAATAGACATCTTCTTCTTCTTCTAATATATAAAGCAGTGTGTCCGTATGTTTGTGTGCTTGTGTTGCATACAAATCTACAGTTTTGTTCCAATCTTTATTAAATTTTGTACATGTAAGATTCATTCCATGAGGACGGTTGCTGTGTCTAAGATTAACGTAAAACACATTCTTCACGAAATATGGAGTCATAAACAATGAGATTACTGCTGCATTAAGCGACAATGCTGCTCTTTTTCTACTATACCACTGGATCGATTTCAACCGAATTTGGTACTCGTCTTCCTTAACCAAATGCGAAACATGGTTCAAGAGTATAGCGTCATAAAATACAGAAGTTGCAAGACTACCACATAATGCGGCGAGACTTAATAAATTCACTATGTGAGAATGAGAGTACTTAGCGACTTGCAACAAACATTAAACATAATTTCAAACCTTTATTGAAATATTTCTCGCTGACAACCATAGCAAAATTATGCAAGGAAAAAAGTTTCTCGTTTGCTACTTCGCCGCTTTTCATGGGGGGACTGATGATCTAGCTGTTTAGTCCCGTAAAACCCAACAACAACAACAACAGCTGTTCATGGACTAAAATTTCAAAATTCGTTATGATGTTACAATTTATAATACCTACACTACAAATTGTAACCGCAGGAAATTTTACAGACAGTATACACACATATAGGTGAATGTACCATTTTAATTGTATCACAGTACGACACGTAGTTCATGAGATAAGAGCACATAAACAGTAACATTCACGGAAAAACGCCTCATTACGCACCAAGTTTTAATTTACAACTTCTATCATACTAATTGTGTTCCCAAGAGATTTTACTTACATACAACTTTTATACAAATTAATATATACCTGAAAAATTATACAATTGTACAACATATAATTCAATAAATGTGAGATCAAACGAATTTTGTAAACGAAGGCTTCCGCGGCCGTTGTCATTGTTGATAAAACTCTTCTGGGTATTAGACCGCATCGTCAATATATCAAATATTTCACCGACGTCTCGGCCGCTATTGCAAGCGGCCATCTTCTGGGTGTTATGTTTACTGCTGGATGAGGGAAAGCTGGTGTCTTAAATATTAAATGTTGGCAGTTATCATTGGTGGTTTCAGGGCTCTTATCATTGGTGTTTGCTTTATTTCTTCCTATTGGTGGAAAAGGAAGTCCAGGATTGGTGTTTATATTAATGTTTGCCATTGGTTAAAACTGGCGAATGAGGAGCGGTGGTAGCAGTGACGTAGCACTGACGCCTAGCGCCGGCTAGAGCGTGCTGTTTCCTCTGTGTACGCGCGGCCGCTGTTGTCTCCGGGCGGGCCCCTATGGACTGCACTGCGCGCGGTGTCGTCGCGAAGCGCTGCTACTGCTGGAAACCAAGACGCGGGAAGTCTATACCCGTCTTCTCTGTTCATATTTCCGGGTCGCTTAGCTATTTCTATTGCTTCCCTGATTTTCCTCTTCAAAGTGTAGGGTTGTTTTGCCAGTACAGTGATGGCAATGGCAAACATTAATATAAACACCAATCCTGGACTTCCTTTTCCACCAATAGGAAGAAATAAAGCAAACACCAATGATAAGAGCCCTGAAACCACCAATGATAACTGCCAACATTTAATATTTAAGACACCAGCTTTCCCTCATCCAGCAGTAAACATAACACCCAGAAGATGGCCGCTTGCAATAGCGGCCGAAAAGTCGTTGAAATATTTGATATATTGACGATGCGATCTAATACCCAGAAGAATTTGATTAACGAACGAATTTTATATGCCATTTGTGTTTTGATTGCTGTCTTTCTTTGTTTGGATACTGCACATATAATTTTGTACATTATGCAAGACAGCGTTATTTCTTATTTATTCTCCGATATATATAGCATGTTTATAGAAAAAGGAGATGGACAGAGAGACAGAAGAGATAAGAGCTAACTCAAGGCAGGAATGAATCTATACATACAAAACTGAATTGCTGTTCGTTAGTCTCGATAAAACTCGAGAACGGCTGAACCGATTTGGCTAATCTTAGTCTTGAAATATTCGTGTAAGTCGAAGGAAGGTTTAAACTGTGATAAAATATGGAAAAGTTGTCCGGAAAAGAGGAAAATTGGGAAAAACTGAAACAGCTTTTCCCAGTGTGCTATCAACACTGTTCGTCCATTTGCGATAAAATTTTGTACATTTCATGTTGAAAGCAAGAGAAAGGTTCGCATCAAATAAAAATTTGGAAAAGTCGCCCGGAAAGTAGGAAAATTTAGGAAAAACCAAAAGCTATTTCTTTCTATCAATAAAAATCAATTGCCACATGGTTGTAAGAGTATCACTTGAGTACGGCTTGATGGACGAGGTTTGCCTAAATATTGTTTTGGAGAATCTACCGGAAAATTGGAAAATTTGAGAAAAACTGAAAGTACGTTTTTCAATATGTTTTTTATTGCATTCAGCACTATCACCATTCCCATGACGGATAGGGTTATTCTTTTATTGTTTTGTTCATTATGGTCTTGGAAAAGTTTTCACTAAAACAAATGGGGACAGTTAAAAATGAAAGTCACAAATTACGAACCAAGTTCCTTTTTAATGTGTTTCTAAATGTACTGAACAGTATAAGTTGAGAACCATTCATCCGATTGTTACAAAATTTTGATCATTTTACGTTCAACAAAAGATGAACGTTCTTATGTAATAAAAATATGGGAAAGTTGACCGGAAAATTTGTTAATTCGCGAGAAACTGAAAGAGTTTTTCCAATGGGATATCAATACTATTCATCTGATTGCGATAACATTTTGCACATTCGATGTTCAAAGCGAGAGGAAGGTTTGAGAGAAGTAAAAGTTAGGGATTGTTGGCCAGAAAATAGGAAAATTTATCATGACGATGATGGTGACATTGTTGAGATGTACTTCGGTTTTACACTCGATTCTTTTGTTCCTTATTCCTATTAATTCTTAATATTCGGCTTAAATTGTGACCACATTTGATGCAAAACTTGAAGGTATCAGCGGTTATTGTTAAGCATTCGTCGCATCCTAACAAATTTTTTGTGCAACTAGGACAGGTACTTCTGCAGTTCTATCTACTTTTTACGAAAAGGACAATGCATTTTAAAAGTTAATTATAACTTCTAGAAAACAGTTAAGAAGTCAAAGAGTAAATAGTTTTTCCAGAGAGTAATTATTGTTCGATATTTCGCTTTATATACTTCAAATCAAAAACTATCTTTAATTACACACTATCCAAAGTATCTTATGCGGCACTTCAGCGCTCAAGCTATCTCCATACCAGATTTCATCACAATAGATTCAGTGGTTTATGTAATGATATATAGCCAAATCGGTTCAGCCGTTCTCGAGTTTTAGAGAGACTAACGAACAGCAATTCATTTTTATCTTTGACAGTTCATATAGGAGTTCAGATCGTGTAAAGCGAACTTTACTCTTCCAAAGTATATTTCTGAACGCACCCAACACATCAACCATCAATTATTTTACATGTTTTACATCTAAACTTTCCTCGCAATTTTTCCTTTTTTTTTTTTTTTTTTTTTTTTTTTTTTTTTTTTTTTTTTTTTTTTTTTTTTTTTTTTTTTTTTAATCAGCGTTTAAACCTTTCCTGAACTTCCAGGAATGTGACATGAATATTATCCTGGACATGTGTTCGTGATTTAACCACTCTTTCCGCCCACTATCGAGCCGATACGTAGACTATCTGACGATGTCTTTATAAAGTTACTGGGTCTAAAATACATATGATTTAAAATAATATGGTTTATATTAAGAGGTATGTGATGCGAAATCCACTGGGTCATCTAGTAAATAAATAAATATATGCCCAAGCAACGCCGGATTTTCAGGTAGCGTTTAAATAAATGAAATATTGCTTTTGTGAAAACGAGACTTTTTTTTTAATTTTTTATTAAAATATATTATTTAATTTATTTATGTACATATACATTGGTTATAATTTCTCCGGTGGTTTAGGCGAAGACGAGAAACGTAAATATACTTAATATTTATATTTTTAAATATTTATCCTTGTAGACAGATTACAGTCATAGCAAACGAAAGGAACTGGGCTGCAGTAAGAATGGAAGAGAATTGAACGCGAGACTATGGCGGTTGGGATGGGGGTCTGAACTCCGCGCCGGCCGCTGCGCCGTGGTCTGCTTGGCGGCCGTGTAGAACAGCGGCGGCGGCAGTGGTCAGCGTAATGGTGGCCGGCCGGCCGCTATCTGCCGCATCGGCTGGCCTGCGAGCCTAATTACCGCCTGCTGCTGCTGCTGCTGCTGCACAGGGCCGCGTGCTGCCCGCGACCCACGGCGCGGCCCGCCAGCTCTCCTCAAGTAGCCGCCTGGACACGGCACAGCCGGCCGCCGACGTTCTGCGGCCGTCGTCGTAGCTGTATAACATTGTGTTTATGCAGACGGGAAAGGGGATCAACATGATGAGCTCAAATTCTTAATCTTCTCAACGCATTTACTGTGAATACCGACTAAAACTGGTAACGCTGTCACTCAGACCGAGCAATTCTTGAGCACTGTAGGAATAAAGCTTTTCGTGATAAGTTTTGTAAAAAATAATTTTGATCTCATGATAATGATTCCACTCCAAGTCGAAATATGTTCACTGCTCAAAACAATTAGATGATCAGACGAGATGTTGTTGTTATGCTCTTCAGTCCGGAGACTGCTTTGCTGCAGGTCTCCATCCTACTCTATCCTGACCAATCCTCTTCATCTCTTCGTAAGAACGGCAACCCACTTCTATCTGGATCTGCTTGCTATATGCGTCTGTTGGTCTCCCTCTGCGATTTTTACCCCACATACTTCCCTCCAATGCTAAATTTACGATTCATCGATGTCTAAGAATGTGTCCTACAAAGCGATCCCTTCTTTTAGTCAAGGTATTCCAAAACTTCCTTTTCTCCCCAATTCTGACCAGTACCTCCTCATTGGTTACACGATCCACCCACCTAATCTACAGCATTCTTCTCTAGCACCACATTTCAAAAGCCTCTATTCTCTTCCTGTCCGCACTATTTATCGTCCATATTTCACTCCCGTACAAGGCAACACTCCATACAAACGCCTTCAGAAAAAGACTTCCTTACACTTAAATTAATATTAACAAATTTCTCTTTTTCAACAATGCTTCCCTTCCCATTGCCATTCTGCATTTTATATCCTCTGTTCTCCGACCGTCATCTGTTATTTTACCACACAAGTAACAAAACTCATCTACCAACTTTATTGTTTCGTTACCTAATCTGATTCCTTCAGCATCGCCTGATTTTCAAAGACTGCGTTCCATTATCTTTGTTTTGCTCTTGTTAATGTTCATTTTATACACTCTCTTCAACACACTGTCCATTTCATTCAACTGATCTTCCAGGTCCTTTGTGTCTCTGACAGAATTACAATGTCATCAGCAAAACGCAAGGTTTTTATTTCTTCGCCCTGAACTTTAATTCCTTCTCCAAATTTTTCCTTGCTTTCCTTCAGCGCCTGCTCTATGTACAAATTGAATAACATCTGAGAAAGGCTACTACCCTTACTCCCTTCCCAACTAATGCTTCCCTTTCATCCCCTTCGAGTCTAATAACTGCGGTTTGGCTTTTCAAAATGTTCAAATGTTTGTTAAGGTTATGGGACTTAACTACGGGGGTCCTCAGTCCCTAAACTTACAAACTATTTATGAACTACTTACGAACTAGGACGGCACAAATATCCATGCCCGAGGGGGGATTCGAACCCCCGACCGTAGTGGCCGTGCAGACCGTGACTTGAGCGCCTCAGTCCCCTCGGACACCGCGGCCGACGTTCTGGCTTTTGTACAAGTTGTAAATAACTGTTCTTTTCCTGTATTTCACCCCTGATGACTTTGGAATTTGAAAGAGTGTATTCCAATCAACGTTGTCAACAGACGAGATATTATGAACAATATACATTTTAGCATGTTGGCTTTCACAGCCGGTGTCTCCATTAATTAAAACTTTCGGGTTAAGTTGCCGTGGTCCCGACGTTTCGTTGCCTACTACGGGCAACATCTTTAGAGGCGAGAAGAAAAGTGCCCGGAAACTAGCCACAACAGCAACTGTCGGCTATACTTATAAGTCGCATTTGTTGTCCGTCTATCTGTCTGTTCTCTTATAAGTCAAGATCAAGACAACCAAGTAACGTGAAATTTGGTTCACGTACACAAAATGTTGTTTATCACATTGTTTTAACATAAATGTACCCTTTTATTACATCAAATAAACGGTATTGTACGCTTCTACCGAAAACCTTATTTTAAATCCGGGCAAAGCCAGGTTCTTGCAGCTAGTTGGAACATGAAAGGAATTGTCGACTAGATCACACAGACAAGACAGTTATGGCAGAGCATGCCTTTACACAGGGTGCTCAAGAAATGAGATTTAGTAAAACGAGCGTCCTAGCAAAGACCTCAATTTATTATACACGCATGTACAGACAAGCTATAGAAATACAGAATACAGAAAAACCACAATAATTTTAACAGAAAAGGAGAAGGTTTTAAATTAGATAACATATGGCGGTCGATTTTCAACCAAGAACATGACAATCGATTACCTATAATCCAGAGAGATGGTGCTGGTCAAAGATAGCTTCATACTCGGCACCAGAAGTGGTGGCGCCATCTATGCTCTCTATATAAGCAGGACCTTCAGCGCCTAGTAGGCAGTCGTCGACTCAACTCTGAAGATTTGCTAGCAGTAGGCAACGAAACGTCAGGAGTAAGAGGTTTTATTGATAGACCATGGCATCTTAGCCCGAATGTTTTAATTAATCAATATACATTTCGTAATGAAAACAATTTATTTTTCTTTTTTGTCACAGTTGCACTACTTAGAAGTTGGTGCAACTGTGACGAAAAAAGAAAAATAAATGGTTTTCATTACATACCCAGTTGCCGATCCTGCCCCATCTTCACGATGAATTTTCATACATTTTTTTGTTATCGTCTTCAGTCCGTAGACTGGTTTGACGTAGCTCTCCGCGTTAACCTGTCCTGTACAATCCTCTTCATCTGAGAATACGAACGGCAACCTACACCTTTTTGAGCCTGCTTAGTGTATTCATCTCTCGGTCTCTTTCTAACGCTAAGATAACGATTGACTGATGTCTCAGAATGTGTCCCACCAACCTATTCCTTCTATTAGGTTATGGCACAAACTGCACTCTTCGCAATTCTTTTAAGCACCTCCTCATTAGTTACATGGTCTACCCTTCTAATTTTCATCATTCGTCTATAGGACATTCCAAAATCTTCTTATTGTCTGAACTCCTTATCGTCCACGTTTCAGTCCCATACACTGCTACACTCCAGACAAATGTTTTAAGTGAGAACTTTCTAACAATGAAATTAATATTCGATGTCAACAAAATTTCGCTTCTTTTTGAATGCTTTTCTTGCCACTAACATTCTGTATTTTGCAAGCAAAATAACAAAACTCACCTACTGCTTTTATTGTCTCATTACCTAAACCAATTCCTTCAGTATCTCCTGATTTTCTGGCACTACACTACCTTTTATTTTAAATGTTTGTCTTATATCCTCTTTTAAAGACCCTGTCTATTCCGTTCAATTTCTCTTCCAGGTCCTTTGCTGTCTCTGACAAAATTTATCTCTTCTCTCTGAATTTTGATTCCTTCTTCAAATTCCTCCTTGCATTCTTTAACAATTTGTGTACACATTGAACAATATTGGGGAAAGGCTACAACTCTTACTCCGTTCCCAACCACTGCTTCCGTTTCACGCGCTTCGAATATAATAACTGCTGTCTTGTTTTTTTACAAGTCGAATAAACTCTTCGCTCCATGTATTTTACACCCGTTACCTTCAGAATTTGAAAGAGTGTATACCAGCCAACGTTGTCAAAAGCTTTCTCTATTTCTAAAATAGATAAAAAATGTAGACTTCCCTTTCCATAACCCATCTTGCCTCGTGCGTTCCTACATTTCTCCTAAATCCAAACTTATTGTCCGCAAGGTCGCATTTTTACATTCGTTTGTAAACAATTCGTGTTACTTTCGCATCCATGAATTACTAAATTGTTATTTCAGTAAATTTTACTCTTGTCTGCACTTGGTTTCTTTGGAATTGGAATTACTTTAATGTTCTTCAAGTCGGAGATTATTTCCCCTATCTCATACATCTTGCATACAAAGTGGAACAATTTCTTTGGATCTTTTAAAGATATCAGCAGTTCAGACAAAATATCATCCACTCCCGTGGGCCTTGTGTCTGTCAATTTTTCCCGTTCCAGTTTCTTTTCAGTTTCTAGAATACTACCTTCACGTTTATTTATTTTGTATAGGCCCTCTATATATTCCTGCCACATTTCAGCTTTCCCTTCTTTCCCTAGTACTGGCTATCCAACTGAGTTCTTGATATACAGGCAGTTGGCTTTTCTTGTTTCCAATTTTTTTTCCTGTAAGCCGTATCCATCATTATTCTAGTTACACATTCTTCAATGGTCCTGTATTTTTCCTCTAGCCAGTCCTGTAAAGCCAGTCTGCACTTTAGCGTCAACTTCATTTTCAGTCCTCTATTCACCCTTCTGCCTCCTTCACTTGTTGCATTTTTTTTTTTTTTTTTTACAATTTCTCCTTACTTCAATTAAGTATCTCCTATGTTATCAAGGAATATCTATATGGCCTTGTCCGTCTATCTATATGACCCTCTGTAGCCTCTGCTGCTCTATCTCTAAGAGGTACTCATTCCTCTTCTAATATAATACTTTCCTCTGTTTCGGCCAATCTTTGTCCAACGCTCACTCCGGAAGTCTCAAGGAACTCTGTTTCCTTAAATAGTCTAGTTTCACCTCCTTAATTTTCTACTTTTTAGGCCTCTTATGTTTTAAGCTACAGTTAATAATCAATATGTTATGGTTAGATTCTCTTTCTGCCCTTGGATGTGTCTTACAGTTTAAAACCTGATTGCCAAATCTATGTTTTACCATTATAAAGTCAGACTGGTACCTCCCAGTGTCTCCTGGTCTCTTTCCTTTACACAACATTCTTTCATGATGATTGTGATGTTTGATTTGTGTTTGCAGAAAATTATAGTAAGCGATCTCCTCTTTCATTTGTTTCTCCAATCCCCCATTAAAATTAAGTTTTCCTCTCCCTTAACTGCCTTTATAATCTCCTCATTTATTTCTTCATTCTCCGCATCATTGGTAGATGGCACTTGATGATTGAGGATGACGTGTGGGATTTATGGCCGTAAGGCCCCAAAAGGGGTCCTGTTCGGCCTGGTTGTCTGCAAGTGACGCCACTGTGGCGATTTGCTGATGTTACAATACCGACTCAGTCAGACTGTTAACCCCTGTAAGTACTGAAAAGAGTGCTATCCCTCTTCAGGCACGACAGATTTTTCTGGCCTCTCCACAGATACCTGTCTGCTGTGGTAGCATC
Organism: Locusta migratoria; assembly: GCA_026315105.1. Classification (NCBI taxonomy): domain Eukaryota; kingdom Metazoa; phylum Arthropoda; class Insecta; order Orthoptera; family Acrididae; genus Locusta; species Locusta migratoria. Next base: position 58,360,684 of record CM048746.1, on the reverse strand, counting down.
TACAGCACGGCTATTTGTATCGTTGAGGCATGCAAGTCACTTGACCTCTGAAATGTCTGTGGTTCGATATACAGTAGCCATATTATTGAGATATTGGTTACAATTTTAATATATGTGTAATACCAGAAGATGTTGTACTAAATCATTAAAAGAAAGGAATTATATGTTGCGGCGAGATGTATTTGCGAAATTAGTTCACGAATTTTATCTTCACAATTCGAACATATATTGTTAGCACCCACCTACATTGAGAGACATGATGATCATTATAAAATAAGAGAAATCACATCACAAACACAAAGATTTAGGTGTTCCTTTTTTTCCGGGAGCTATTAGAGAATGGAACTACAGATAAATATAATGAAAGTGATTCGTTAAACATCAATTCATTGTGATTTGCAGAGTATCGATGTAGATGTAAACATATAAACATTTTGTAATTTGTTTGCAAGAGAAAGCACATTACCAACCCCCTCTGCAATAACTTTCTGTTATTAGCACAATCTCGGTAGCCGTAATGTTGTTGTCTCCACTGCCTAGAACCGAAAGAAAGAGGTCGAACCACTTAGTTCCTTCTACCGATGACAGTACTTCAGAACGCTGATATGTCAACTGATCTAGGAATTGTTTTGACTAGTGTATATTATTTTTTATAGATGGCGGTATGGGAGATGAACCAAGGAGGCGGATGAAATTTAGTGGAAGGAATTGGTCTAGAGAGGACGGAAGGTAGAGATGAACAGAGGCAGATGAGCGAGCAAGAGGTGGATGGAGAGAGAGGAGTGGAGGGAAGCTGAACCCTGCCGGCAGCGGTGGCCGAGGGGACTGCGGCGCACCAGTCACGGTCTGCACAGCCACCACGGTCGGGGGTTCGATTCCCCCCTCGGGCATGGATATTTGCCCGTCCTTCGTGTTAGCTAGTTCATAAGTAGACAAGTTTCGGGACTGATGACCCCATAGTTAAGTCTCATAAGCTGTACAAACAGTTGAGTTGAAAACAGTTGGAAGCTGAACCATGCAAGGAACACCGGGCTTTCAGTTAGTCCCTTATAAAAACTATTGGTCCTATAATGTTTCCCTGGGGAACATGAGATATTGTAGCGTAGCGGCTATGAACTGCCCTGTATCTGTAATTATCTCAGATATTTTTTTCGCCTGCTTTGCGCCAGTGAGTGAGGCGGACGGCCGAGTGTCGTTGAGCGTCAGGTATGCAGGAGCGCAACACCTGTTACTGTCTTGGATCCTGCGTATCTAGTGTTACTAGTGTTTGAAAGACAGAGCCAGCCAACACTCTGCAGACGTGTGTCTAGGCAGTATTCAAATAAACAATTGAATGTATGTGAATTTCTGGTAGATGCGAAAGTGAGCTGACGAATAGAAATTGATAAATATTCAAGTAGTTTCACTTTTGAAATGTATTTTCCAATTGTGTGTGTATGAAAATATAAATGGAAAAACTGAACATGAATATTGTACTCAACACCAAGCAAACCGGCAGAAGGGCCGTGGGAAAACCTAGAACTCAATGGAATGACTGCATTGCCAAATACTGCCAGACTGCTGGATGAATGGCAGGAAAGAGCCGAAGACAGGTTTGGAGGCAATTTCTCAAAGCAGCGTGCGGTCAATTGGGTCTCATGGCGTAAAGTAAGTTAAGTTATCAATCAACATGGAAGGAAGTCACTCGTTATAAACTGCCGTATGTATGCAGAGAGTGTGATCAGCATGTTCGGCCGGCCCGTTTGGCCGTGACTGTGACCTGACGTGCCCGTGTGAATGGGCGTCTGGACGGCAAGTGGCGCCGTGAGTTGCCGACACAACACTACACGCCACGTGTGGCCTGGCGCGGCCGTGGCCAGCTGTGGGAATAGGCGCTGGCGAGCTGCCGGCCACTGCCTGACCTGAGGTGAGGTGAGGGCGGCCAGCCGCCAGCGAGACACACGCAGGAGCCGCGTCCGGTGCTGGCACAATCAACAGGTCAGGCGTCGCAGCCTCTCACCCAAACATCTTTTAACAGGCCTTCGAGTAGTCTTGCCACATTACAGCAGTGTTACAGACACGGATTCCACTGTAAGACTTTTGCCTGTAGCGTGTAAGCGCTTTTGGCACTGCAGCTCAAAGGCTAATAAAATTACGTACTTATGGAATATCGCCCCCAGTTTCATGACCGTATTTCCAGTTTCCTGTCGGACAATATTAACGTAAACACTTTCATCCAATGCTAAATTTACGATTCCTCGATGTCTAAGAATGTGTCCTACCAAGCGATCCCTTCTTTTAGACAGGGTATGCCAAAAATTCCTTTTCTCACCAATTCTGTTCAGTACCTCTTCATTAGTTATGCCATCTACCCACCTAATATTCAGCATTCTTCTGTAACACCACATTTCAAAAGCCCCTATAATTTTCATGTCCGCACTGCTTATCATTAACGTAATAACTGACTGAAAGTTAATGAAATTTCCCTCCGCTGGCTCGAAGAACTCATGGTGTTCATTTTTTTATTTTCGAGGAGTGTATGATACTTACAAAGATCCGAACATCGAGGCTATAATGAAGAGACGTCGACTCTAGTGGACAGGGAATGTTGTTCTAATTCGGGACAATCGATGGCCGAAAACTGTACTCAATACCATCGACTGAAACAGCCGGTACATATTGTAACTCAGTAACCTGGTTGGTTCCACCGAAAAAAAGTCAATTGATAGTTTCACTCACCTCGTGAACATTCTCTTCTTCATCAGGGCATCAAATTCAAAATGCTCAAATGTATGTAAATCTATCGGACCAAACTGCGTGGTCACCAGAAGCTTACAAACTACCTAAACCTAGGTAAACTAACCTAAGGACAACACAAACACCCATGCCCCAGGGAGGACTCGAACCATCAGTCCATCCAGTGCTAACCTGACTAAAAACAAGAACCGTAATTCCACTGTAAAAAGCTGTGTAGAAAAACTAGGTGGAGAGTCTGTTTTTTTTTTTTTTTTTTTTTTTCAGTTGCATATATCTTAAATTGTTTACAAATGATGGGATGTATTGCGTTAAAATTATGTTAACACAGGATTTGATACAATTTAATTATTAACTAAAGCTTTCCCCAGCATACAGTTCACTGCCAAGCCCGTGTTAATGACGCTATAGTTACACCTACACTCACTAGTAAACCCAGTTTATGGTAATTGTTACCTTGTCACCAAAAACGTGCTTAAAACATCGCCCTAAAGTATCCGCTCCAGTTGTAACAATGTAAAAATGTCCGAATTACATGTTTCGGTCCTACATTAGCCCCTTGTCAAGTTCTAAAAGGACAAAGTCAAAGAAAACGTAAATTAAAACGAAAACTTTAAAACCTTAAATACGATCCAGGTCAATATAACAAACTATGTTCATCCTAGACTTGCTTAGCTTGAATTCTAAAACATATCTGCAACGTCAAGCGTAAAATATTTGCGGCATATCCGCAATATCAACACATAAACATTCCTCACAGTATAACATGTTGCTAGTTTGAGGCACATTTGTGGAGTGCTAACTATCCGTTCTGCTATATCAGACATAGTCCAAACGCTACCCACTACCACAGATAAACCTACCATATTGCTACTGTCGAAAGTAAACACGTCTAAAACACAATTTAAAATGTATCCAAAAAATCAGCCAACCCCAACCCAAAGGAACAAAATGAGGGGGAAAGTTTCACTGTTTATCGAGAAGGACATTACCAAAATGAGACCAGAAATATCCTTTAGACAATACCGTCTGTTCATTTAATATGCTATTCGGTTCTTTTCTTAATGCACAAAAACTTTCAACTTCCTCCAGGTCAGACAGCAACCACCCCGTATCCTCATAATGTATTGGCCTCATACTGTTATTAATATTGCCCAATGAATGCCGTAAATTTTTTGATGCTTCGCCACCGCCGAAGAGCTATTCTCAACGTTGTTATGCTCTTTATATAGAATTTGAAAATTCCTACCAGTCTGTCCCATGCAACAGGGGCGTCACTTGCAGACAAGCAGACCGAACAGGACCCTTTTGGGGCCTTACGGCCATAAATCCCACACGTCATCATCAATCATCAAGTGCCATCTACCACTGATGCGGAGAACGAAGAAATTTATCAGGAGATAATTTAGTTAGTTAAGGGAGAGGAAAACTTAAAGAAAGAGGAGATCGCCTGCTATAATTTTCTGCAAACATAATTTAAACATCACATAGTGTAATCATCGTGAAATAAGGTTGTATACAGGGAAGAGACTGGAAGATACCAGATTAACTTTATAATGGTCAGACATAGGTTTGGTAATCAGGTTTTAAACTGTCAGACACATCCAGGGGCAGATATAGACTCTGACCATGTCCTATTGATTATAGACTGTAGCTTCAAACATAAGAGATCCAAAAAAGTAGACAATTGAAAGAAACATTCTCGAGATTTCCAGAGGGAGCATTAGACATAGATTGACTGAAACAGAGGAAAATAGTATATTAGAAGAGGAATAAGTAGCTCGGAGAGATAGAGTAGCGAGGGCTGCGGAGGGTCATATAGGCGGACGTACAAGGCCATATAGATATTCCTTGATGGCACGGGAGATACTCAATTGAAGTAAGGAAAAATGTAATAAAAATGCAGCAAGTGAAGCAGGCAGAAGGTTGAATAGAGGGCTGAAAATGAGGTTGACAGGAAAGTACAGACTGGCTAAGCAGGAGTGGCTAGAGGAAAAATACAAGACCATCGAAGAATATGTAACTAGGATAATTATGGATACGGCCTACAGGAAAATAAAAGAATATTTGGAAGAAAGAAAAGGTAGCTGCATGAATATCAAGAATTCAGATGGATAACCAGTACTAAGGAAAGAAGGGAAAGCTGAAATATGGCAGGAATATATACAGGGCCTATACAAAGGAAATAAACGTGAAGGCATATTCTAGAAACGGAAAAGGAACTGGCACGAGGTAAGGACATACGAGACTGCGGGAAGAATTTGACAGAGCACTGAAATATCTGAGTCGACACTACAATGAAAGAATCCCTGAGACGGATTTACAATCCTGTTATGGTGATATAAATATCAATTAAATACAATGAAAGAATCCCTGAGACGGATTTGCGTGCGGGTTTGATTCCCGGCCGCACCACAAATTTTAATTCAATGCTTCAGCTCTATCATTAATGCAACAAGTTTACATACACAACTCATACCTGTTCTTTCCATTTCGTGCAGGCGCACGACATTATAATGGTATGTCAATCATAAATCTTTTAACATTTATAAATGGTATGTCAAACATAAAAAAACATTTAAAACACGTTCTCCAGTGTGTGTCATGTTGATAGTCAGAGCGGCTTCTTACAACTAGCCAGCTGTGTGACGCCTGCAGCAAAGATACTTATTGCTATCAGATTGTGTTGTTATGTTTCATCTTGTTTACTCTTACTAGCAACGAAAATTTGCTCGTAAAATCTTTATCCTTTAAACGCAGCTGCCCTAGCGCTGCAAGAGACTGTAGAGCCAACATACTAATGCATTTTAAAAATCTGTTCTACTTCATAAAATAATTTCTATGAAGACACGGTTTCCCTTCCCCGCTATTATCAAAAGGAAATTTGGTATTTCCTTATAACTTCGGTATGTAAAACGATTATCTATGGATAATGTGCCTATCCGAATTTTATCATGTCTGGTACCTTACTTCATGGTCTGCTAGACGAGACGTAGTTTGATATATTCGAACTGCCATCCACCGTTCGGCAAGTGGTTATTAAATTATGAAAATTTCATTTACAGCCAAATTTCAACCATGCATGGATCTCTTGTTAAAGGTAACCGCTCATCGATCCATTTCGGAATGATCTGCCCGCGCGCCACTCCACAATAAATTAGTTTTCCACTTCATTTAAATGCATGTAATTAATTTTTCAAATTTTTTCCGTAATTTTCTGATTGGGATCTTTCACAGCTTCTAACTTCAAACCCATTCCTTCTGTAAATTAGTTAATATCAAACATTAATAGCCAGGATGGAACATTATATTTCCAATAAAAAGATACAGAGATGTTACAGATTTCAAAGTAAAATTCGGTCATAAAAACAACATGTACCTATGTTTCAACGTTAATTACATGTGTGGAATGAAATATATGATCCAACGTATTTACATATACAGATTTAAAATATATGTATTGCTACCTATACATTATACTAAAACAGTACATCAGAGAATAACAGTATATAATATGCTTAAATGTTTGATAAAGAACCTAAATCGTGATTATCTGGGTTATTCAAGGTCTAGGTGAGCTCATTAGGTGGAGGAGGGGCGGGGGTAACCCACTCTCATGAGGAGTGCCACCTGGAGTACAAATACACAGTTTGTGTCGTAACCAAGTTATCTGACAAAACGTAACCTATGATCATACATCTTGCAATTAAGATGGCTTTGAAATGGTCATTGTTTAAAAATTTATCAATAATAAAGCAGCGATTTCGGTTAAATACATTTAGTATTATGTCATTAAGTGACATGTACAGCGCTGCAGGACCCAAAGAGTACAAACTATTATTTTTATTTCGTAATTCTTGTATCACTAACAGAACCAAAGACGGGCAGTTGTTACTGAATTCAAGAATTACGTCGCACGCCGTAGCCGTACTTTCGTAGCTTCGTGTGGTCATAGTGGAACATGAAAAACGAGAGCAGAGGGGTATTGTAAAAATCAAACGCTAGTTACACTTTTAAAGAGTATTAACTGTAGGTAGTCGCTGGTGAGAATTGAAAATTACCGTCAAATCGCAGCCGGTACTGGTACTGGTATTGAGTATGACGTGTAATCTTTGCCCATTCGGAAAGCAATAACTATCGTCACTATCAACAACACGTAGTTCCGCATTAACACCGATAAGTTGGTATGTTAATTCGATGTTGCTACTTTATGGTCATCTTTTACACTACGAGGGGACGCATGAAGACGTGTAATTTTGGATCATAAATGCCAGTAGCACCTCGCCGATAAAACAGTTTACGCAGGGTAGCATTTTTACAGTTCGTTAGGGCACCGCCATTAGAAAGGAGGCACTAAATTTAACATTTCAACGGCTCAGATCTCGCTGTGGGGTCGAAGCAGTTTGCAAACGCGATCCTTCGTCGGTCGAGGAACGAGGAAGAGAGAGCTCCTCTCGGCCAGGAGGCGGTGCCCGCAGCTCCGCCTATCGGCCGCGTGGATCGGCGCCGGGCGCTCCAAATTGTTTTTAACGTCCCTACCGGCCTGACACTGCGGTAGCCGAACGGCCGCTCGGAAGCTGCGCAGCCTATGTAAATCGCAGTTCGGCATCTGCGGACGCCGGAGCGCTGCTGCTAACGGCGCGCAGGGGCCCGTCATTATTTTAAATTTCCATTAATTAGGCAGCTATTTTGCCTGAATAAGGAGCCCGCTGCCAGCGCAAAGGTCACCGCCGGCGGGTCGCCCACCCGCTGACGCGATCCGCGCCGACTCCGCCTCCATCTCAGCAGCTCGATCGCTCATTGGTTCCCGGGACCTGCGGAGCGCCGTCAGATGTTTTCGCTATAGCGCCCTCCCCGTCGAAAGATTCGATCCTGCCGCGTCTCTGTAACCAAATAATGAGCCTTAATACCGCTCGTAATTTACGGTAAAAGTTATTTGAACGCTTCCGAAGAGAGAGCTTTAAAAGTTAAGATTACCGAAGCAGAGCTAAAAGAAAAAAGTGGGAGGAATGAAGCAGCATAATATTTTTTCTAATGACATTTTTTCCCCGATCATCAAATATTATAGCATTCCTGTTCCTGATCATCAATCGCTTCTACCTCTTAATTTTTTTAAGTTGTTTCTTTCTACCGCTTGCCCATGATTATGGCGGAAGCTACGGTATAATAAAAGACCTTGGAGATGACATCGGAAATTCAATGAGACTTTTTGCGAATGATGTAGTTTATCGAGAGGTCGCAACACTGGAAAAATGTAAGAGAAATGCATGAGGATCTTCAGCTTATTGACGCATGGTGCAGGAAATGGCAATTGATCCTCAACATATAAAAGTGTAAACCTCTGCATTTACATGGAAAAAAATCCTTTTTGTATGTAACGACGTAACGGCAGGAGAAACAATGCAAGCAATTACTTCCATAAAATAGCTGAGGGTACATATAAATGACAATTAGATATGGAACGAGCACATAAAATTAGTCGTCGGAATAGGACATTGCAAGAATCCTTAGGAAGTGTAATCAAGAAAGGAAATTGCTCAAAAAACTCTTACAGGCGTAATTTTACAAATTCAGAATATTTAAACAATGCACTGAAACTGTCGATAGGCTTAAATATTTCTAATGCATAAAATTAAGGCCGTTAATGCCAACAAATGGTGTATGTTCTTTCGGACATGTCCGAATGGACCAGACACCATATCGATAATTGTATACATGGTGGGGCAGCTAAGTCATAACACCCCTTGTATCTCCCAAACTGTACTAGATACAAATATGCCGTTTGGCAAGTGAATTGCCGGAAGAGGGGCTACTTCGAATCTGATATGCCAGATAGATTTTATAGTGGTAAGACATAGATTTAGGAAGCAGGTTTTAAACTGTAAGACTTACCCAGGGGCAGATATAAACTCTGACCGTAACTTATTGGTCATGAATTGGAGGCTGAAACTGAAAAAAACTGCAGAAAGGTAGGAAAATAAGGAGATGGGACCTGGATAAACTGAAGGAACTTGAAGTTCTCGAGAATTTCCGAGGGAACTTTAGGCAACAATTGACAGAAACGGAGGAAAATAAAACAGTAGAGGAGGAATGGGTAGCACTGAGAGATGAAATAGTGAAGGCAGCAGAGGACAAAATAGGTAGGAAGGCAAGACCTACAAAAAATCCTAGGATATCACAGGATATACTAAATTTAATCGAAAAGGAGAAAATATAAAAATTCATTAAATGAAAGAGGCAAAATGGAGTACAGACGACTAAGAAATGAAATTGACAGGAAGTGCAAAATGGCTAAGCAGGAGTGGCTAGAAGGCAAATGCAAGGAAGTAGAAGAATGTATAGGGGGAAAATAGATGCTGCCTACAGGAAAATAAAAGAAATATTTGGAGATAAGAAAAACAGCTCTATGAATATCAAGAACACAGACGGAAGGACAGTTTTCAGCAAAGAAGGGAAAGGTGGAAAGAGTATATAGAGAGGTTCTACGAAGGAAATGAACTTAATGGCAATATTGTAGGAAGGGAAGAAGAAGTAGATGAGGATGAAATTGGAGATACTATACTGAGAGATGAATTTGACAGAGCCCTGAAAGACCTAAGTCGAAACAAGGCCCCTGGAGAAGATGACATTCCCTCAGAGCTACTGAACTCTCTGGGAGAACCAGCCATGACAAAACTGTTTCATCTGGTGTGTAAGATGTATGAGACAGACGAAGTACCTTTGACTTTAAGAAAAATGTTATAATCCCCATTCCAAAGAAAGTAGGCGCAGACAGGTATGAAAACTATAGAACAATAAATTTAATAAGTCATGGTTGCAAAATAGTAACACGAATTATTTACAGAAGGATGGAAAAGCTGGTAGAAGCCGACCTCGAGGAAGATCATTTTGGTTCCAGGATAAATGTAGGAACACGGGAGGAAATACTCACTTTACGGCTTATCCTATAAGATAGATTAAGAAAAGGCAAACCTACATTTCTAGCTTTTGTAGATTTGGAGAAGGCTTTTGACAATGTTGATTGGAATAAACTCTTTCAAGTTCTGAAGCAAACAGGAGTAAAATATAGGGAGCGCAAGGTTATTTACAACTTGTACAAAAACCAGACAGCGGTTGTCAGTGTTGAAGCGCATGAAAGGGATGCAATGGTTGGGAAGGGAGTGAGACGGGGTTGTAGCCTTTCTCCAGTGTTATTCAATTTGTACATTGAGCAAGCTATAAAGGAAAGCAAGGAGAAATTTGGAGAAGGAATTAAAGTTCAGGGTGAAGAATTAAAAACATTGCGTTTTGCCGACGACATAGTAATTCTGTCAGACACAGCAGAGGACCTGGAAGAGCAGTTGAACGGAAAGGACAGTGTGCTTAAAGGTGCATATAAGATGAACATTAACAACAGCAAAACTAGGGTACAGTGTAAGAAAATCAGGTGATGCTGAAGGAATTAGATTAGGTAACGAAACAATAAAGGAGGTTCATTAGTTTTGTTACTTGGGCAGTAAAATAACAAATAGTGGTCGCAGTACAGAATATATAAAATGCAGAATGGCAATGGGTAGAAAAGCATTCTTGAAAAGGAGAAAGTTGTTAACATCAAATATTGATTTACGCCTAAGGATGTCCTTTCTGAAGGAATTTGTGTGAAGTGTTGCCTTGTATGGGAGTGAAACATGGACGATAAGCAGTGCGCCCAGGAAGAGGATAAAGACTATAATGAAGGAAGACATGGCTTAGCCGCAGCCTAAGGGATGTTTCCAGAATGAAACTTTCACTCTGCAGCGGAGTGTGCGCTGATATGAAACTTCCTGGCAGATTAAAATTGTGTGCCGGAACCGGGACTCGAACCTGGGACCTTTGCCTTTCGCGGGCAAGCGCTCTACCGACTGAGCTATCCTGACACGACTCACGCGCTTGCCTGCGAAAGGCAAAGGTCCCAGGTTCGAGTCTCAGTTCCAGCACACAATTTTAATCTGCCAGGAAGTTTCAGGACAGAGGCTTTAGAAATGTGGTGGTACAGAAGAATGTTGATGATTAGGTGGGTGGATCGCGTATCTAATGAGAAGGTACAGAAGAGAATTGGGGAGAAAAGAAATTTTTGGCATACCTTGACTAAACGAAGGGATCGATTGGTAGGACACATACTATGACATCAAGGAATTGTGAATTTAGCGTTGGAGGGAAGTGTGTGGGGTAAAAACCGCAGAGGAAGACCAAGAGATGGATACAGTAATCAGATTTAGACAGATGTAGGTTACCGTTGTTATGTGGTGTTGAAGAGGCTTGCTCAGGATAGTGTATTGTGGAGAGCTGCATCAAACCAGTCTCCGGAATGAAGACCACAACGACATAGTGAACTTTAGTGTTGTGCTCGTGGTATCATTTCTTCCTATCTACAAAACAGTTCTGCAAAGATCTCTTCTACATGTGAATATTAATGTTACGGCTTGTGCTAACGTCGACTTCTGGCTCGCTATAGACGGATCTCCTGGAAGTGTAGCACTGCTAGATCTGTGTCGTATTGACTTGAGCTGCCGTACTCCGTTAGCTGACTGCTATTCTGACTGTCGTTGCTGTGGTGCGCCAGCATGTATAGCCGCGCCCACTTCTTCCCATTGGGCGGTGGGCGGAGCAGCCAAAGAGGTAACGAGACTGCGGGCGCCCTCGGCGGTGAAGTACTACGGAGCGAGTAATGGCTGGTCTTCTACTGGTGCGGCGGCTTGCGCGGACCGCCTGCATTGTGGCGATTAGCGACGACACAACTCTCCACTGGTTAATTGTGTGTGATATAGTTTATTGGTGATTGTCCGAGAATTTCCTACCGGATAAATTTGAGAATTTTGAATCTGACGATTTGATACGTAAAAGATGCGCTCAGCAAGAGTCATTATTTGATACCGTAATGTAAATATATTCTATTTCTATCTGGATTTTCACTGCCACAGTAATAAAAATAAAGACCTATATCAAAAACCTGCTTTTGATTCGAGTAGCTACAACTATTTCCTCATTGTGCCATATTCTAGCAACACGCACTGTAGGCTCCACTTCGTTAGAGTCTGCGGTCTGATGAGAAGAGTTTCCAAAGTTACATATTAAATTGACAGCAGGGAACAATTATAAACTGTGTTGGTGAGTGAGTGAGTGCGAGAGGGTTAGTGACACTGACATTTGTTTCATGTGTTTACGCAATATATCTTATGTCCCATATATTGCAGGTATAAGAAACATCCCTTTACTGAATTGACATCATGATTAGCAGGTCATGATGTAGGACTCTAAATTTCTTCCAGGAATGAAAGTCCTGTAAGCTTCGTAGGGGAACTTCTGTGAAGTTTGGAAAGTAGAAGGCGAGGTACTGGCGGAATTAAAATAGTGAGGACGTATCGTGAGTCGTGTTGGGATAGCTCAGTGATTACACTTATGTCATAGAATATTAAGGGCACAATCTTGCAATTAAGATGATTTTTAGTCAAAATGGCCATTCTTTAAATATATAAATATCAAAGCAGTGATTTGGGTTAAATACATTTCATATTATCTCGTTATGTGAAAAAATAATAGTATTACTCAGTAATTAATAATAACAACGTGGTGAAAATTTCTGTAACCAATGAAACATTATAACAATATCTTAGAGCCGGTTCGTCCATCTCTCGTTAATCTCCTCATTAGTAAATGAGAATACGATTTTAACGTCTAGTTAAATGTCCTCCTTAAGTGTATTGCGTTTGTCATTTCCAGATACACCTCTCGTCTGCTAACCTGGAGAAAACGAGAAGGTGCGATATATTTCGCCTATGTTGGCAATTGAACAAAATGAAAGTGTCGTCTGAATAAACAGCTGTTCGCCATATTTGACTATCAGGGAAGAGGTTAGCAGACAGTTGTTATTTGGCGCTATGCAAACAAACGTGAAAGAAGCTCGAATTTTACAAGAAGTTAGTGCGAGAGTCTTGTGTCCTTTATAGAGAAATGTAAGAAAATGAAGCAACATTGTGGTAAATGAATTCAATGCTGTCCATGGAACATGTGGGACAGAAAACTGCTTACGGCGTAGAACAATAACATACTGCCAAGTACATAGTACCTTAGTGCAAGCAATAACTTGCATACATAGGCGAAAGTGCTCTGTAGATTGGAGGAAGAAATCACATTTTAAGCCGTACACTCGGCGCAACAAGCATAAGTAAATACTGAATTAATAATCTTGCAGACATAAATAATGTATTCTGTTTTCTAGCATGACAGATATCTTACAAAATACATAACTATCTGTGGGACTCTTCAGATGATCTTGGAGTTTTTCAAGCAGAGTTTTCAAAGTAGCTTATCGAAGACGAAATCGCGTAACAAATTCTGCATAATCCCAGCATTCAAAATGATTTGGACGAACATAAATACGTCTAGGACTCATCATAGTGGCAATGACCTCTAGATCGTCCAAAATATTGACATCGGTGTCATTATCAATCAAATCTCTTATTCCAGCCATTTTCTTCATACCGATTCTCACTTAACTAGTCGTTACCCGTAAGTTTGTATTTTGAGGTTATGTTGCGCTAAAGAATTTACAGCTTCTAAAGTTGGATTAGTCGCTTCAAAAGATCACATAAAATTGTGGCACGAAAAGTAACAAAATATGTATCGAGAAACAGGTCGGAAAATGAAGTGACTCGAATGGAAATAATAGCAGCTTTTCTTACGACTGCAAAAAATAAGATCGCCAGTTTTAGTGAATCTTACGTTTACAAAGCAGATCAGTCAGGTTTTCAAAGAGAAATGTGTGTGAAAAGAACACTGTCATTCAAAGAGGAAAAACGTATTGAGGCAATTGGCACTCACCCATTCATACAGTATAATGCCCATAATTAGTCTGGATGGTTCATTGCTACCTAAACTATATGAGTGTCTCCAAGAACCATCTAGACGTTTTGGACCACGTGTCAAACAAACAATGTTCTACGCAGACAATCTTGTGGTAGTCTGGAAAAATGGGAAATGATAACGTTTCACTTTTCATGCGTCATGCTTTTCTTCCGCACTGCGGGAACAAATCTCCTTCTAGATTCGTGGTTGGGTCATAAAAGTTCTGATTCATTAAAAGCTGTATTTCGAGCTCACCCTGACAAGTAAGTAGATGTACTTCAGATTCCACCCGGCACGACGAACGTAATTCAACCTTTAGACAGAGAATTTTTCCGCCAATGGAAGGCATTTTACAGGAAACTAACAGAGAAAATTATTGTGTGCAAATCACGGCAGTTTCCTATCACCATGACAATATTCTCAAGTGGCAATCAGTCGTACATTAACAGTTTTCCTCCCCACGGTTTCAAAATGTGATTAAATATGCGTGGCACGCCTCGAAATATACTGATATTAGGCCTGATTCTTTCCTAACGCCGGCCGAGATTTGTCTAAGGACGTCTAACAACGTCTGTGATTCGCAGGGCTGTCATGTGTCGTCTTTGCTTGTTTGTTCTTGGTGCACAAAAAACCTATGTTTTTAACATTGTATCAATATTTCGCATTTTTGCGGTAATTACAAGAAATAAAAGTTTGATGTGTTCTAAACTGTGTATGTATTTGTGTCTATTTCATAGCTATTTGGAAAGAATGTTGTAGATAACATATCAGCTACATTTGTCAACGAATTTATTATTATCGTATTTATTAATTATCGTATGATCGCTTTCACTGGGCGAATCAGATCTCTCACTGCTGTGGCAGGAGAGCGGCGCGTGGCTAACGCCACCTTGTCCCTAGATGGCGTTGGTATAACGTAGCGAGAGAGGTGAGGGTTTTACAACAGGCAGATATAAGCGCGGAAACCGTGCGACAATAATGTCATACTTCATTAAAGTTTTTACAGACGTCCAGGACATGTCAGCAGCAAACAGTCTGCATACAGACTTCCTTCAATGTTAACTCACAGTGGTAAAAATAGTAACGCAGGTTTCGACATGACAAGTCTGACCATTCCCTTGTTAGTGGATCTCCAGTGGTGAGTACTAAAGATTGAGTGTTGTTCATTTTTATTTTTTTTATTTATTTATTTTTTTTTTTTTTTTTTTTTTTTTTGAGTGGCAAAGTGGTGGATTAGTCTGAGACTGATGTACCATGCCAAATTATAGCCAGACTAGCATTTATTGGTCGTTCTTGGCTTGATCAAGATGCAGGAAAAGTGCGATCGGCAGTAGTCGATCAAGACAGATAATATTTAGTTTCAGTTTCAGCGAAGATGCAGCTAGCAGCCGCCGACGCAGTTAACGATATTATGTGGGATCGCTTTAGGAGAACTCCAACCATTCCCAAAAAGCAATAACAAATAGATTTCTCTACCATTGCGTAACATTTCGGACGTTGCGACAGCCTTGAAAGTAAACTGACGAAATTGAATTAATTTTAAAATTAAATAGGCGCGGTTGTTCAGCCACTCTACCAACTTTATCTTGTTTTGAAATTACTTATAAGTTTCAGCTATTCTGTCAATCTATCCAGAACTTGGAAATTAAAATATCTAATTTATTGTTTTATAAATGTGAGTTTTCTAAAAAGGTTAAATAATAAAAGAAGTCATTCACAATCAGTTTTTCATTTCAGTAACTAGCAACTTCACTTTAGTACACGAACTGATCCTCACTAGCTACACTTTATTAATTTTAAGATTTTTTCTTACAGGGGATGTGAGGCAAGGAGTATCTCTCTGACTTCTGCTTGACATGCTGTTGATGTCTACCTTGCAGGAGCCTTAGGTACAATAGGTCAGATAAAGCCATTGCGCACTATAAATAGTTGGAAGATCATCATAATCATCATCATCATGCATGATTATGCCTTTCAGCGTTCAGTCTGGAGCATAGTACCTCTAATAAAATTCCTCCATTACCACCTATTTAATGCTAACATTGATGCCTCGTCTGATGTTATGCCTTTTACTTCAAAATCATTCTACACCGAATCTAAGTACTTTCTTCTAGGTCTACCTCGACTTCTCTTACCCTCCGCTGCCGAGCTCATGAGTCTCTTAGGTAACCTTGCTTCTCCCATGCGTGTAACATGACCCCACCATCTCAGTCTGTTCGCTCTAACTGCTTCATCTATGGTGTTCATTCCCAGTTTTTCTTTGATTTCCTCATTATGGACACCCTCCTGCCATTGTTCCCATTTATTAGTACCTGCAATCATTCTTGCTACTTTCATATCTGTAACCTCTACCTTATGAATAAGGTAACCTGTATCCACCCAACAAAGTTGGTCGAAAGATAGAGCGGTGCACTGCTAACTTAGACTTGGTACTGAGTTCCTTCTTGCAGAAGAGAGTACATCTTAGCTGAGCACTCACTGCATTAGCTTGGCTGCACCTCGATACCAGTTCTTTCGCTGTGTTGCCATCCTGTGAGAAAATACATCCCACGTACTTGAAACTATCTAACTGTTCTAACTTTGTTCCTCCTATTTGGCACTCAATCTGTTTGAATCTCTTTCCCACAAACATTACTTTCGTATTGGAGATGCTGATCTTCATATCATAATCCTTGCATCTCTGATCGAGCTTTGAAATATTGGTTGGCAACCTTTCAATCGAATCGGCCATTACAACTAAGTCATCCGCATATGCGAGACTGCTTATTTTGTTTTCACCTTTTTTAATCCCGTCATGCCAGTCTACTGGTTTCAACATATGTTCCATGAATAGTATGAACAACAGTGGTGACAGGTTACTACCTTGAACCATGAGCTTAATTTGCCATCTACTCTAACTGCTGCCTGACAGTCTACGTAAAGCCCTTTGATTGCCTGCAGAAGTTTGCTTTCTATACCATAATCTTGAAGAACTGACAGTAGATTCCTCCTAGGAACACGGTCATAAGCCTTTTCCAGATCTATGAAACATAGATACAATCCCCTGTTGCACTCATAGCACTTTTCCATTACCTGCCGTAGGCTAAAGATCTGGTCCTGACAGCCTCTGAGATGCCTAAACCCACACTGATTTTCATTTAACTTGTCCTCAATTAATACTCGCACTCTCCTTTCAACAAGACCTGAGAATATTTTGCCTAGAACGCTAATTAAAGAGATACCTCGATAGTTGTTGCAATCTTTTCTGTTTCCATGTATGAAAATTGGCGTGATTACCGCTTTCGTCCAGTCAGACGGAACCTGTCCCGATTCCTACGCCTTTTCAATTATCCTGTGTAACCATTTGAGACCTGATATTCCACTGTATTTGACGAGTCTGGCTTAATTTCATCCACCCCAGCTGCTTTATTGCACTGTAATCTACTGACCATTTTCTCAACTTCCTCAAATGAGATCCTGTTTCCATCGTCGTTCCAATCCCTTTCTACCTGAAAATCTGACATGTCATTGAACGTTTCACCTACATTGAGCAATTCTTCAAAATATATTCTCTCCATCTGCTCAAGGCATCCACAGGATTGACTAGCAGCTTTCCTCGCCTGTCCAAAACACTTGTTAATTCCTTATTCCCTCCCTTTCGAAGATTGCTAGTTGGAAGAGTAGAAAAAAAAAACCGCAACAGCATAGCTTTCACGTTAGACATGTAATTGACAATTTTGCAAATGATACTGTTGTGTTAGCCCACATTTACTACGGCCTTCTTTTAAATAGACTTCTTTTTATTTGCCCAGGCGTCGGCAGTCAGAAAGCATGATACAGCAAGCAGCGGTGTATGCAGGCACGGGCTGGACCATTGCCGTGGTGACAAGTGCTCGATTACACAATGGGAAAAGAAAAGGCTGCCGCTCTCTGCGCAATGTACACAGAGCGGGATTTCACTTCCTTTCTGTATGGCAGGAATCACTACAGTATATATGCAAAGTTTAACTATTTACGAATCAATGTAACAACTCCAGCATTATTGTGGATCATAGTCAAGGTTGCAGAGGTCATTAAGCAATTTCACAATTATTTAGAAAGTAATATTAACTAAAATTATAACCATAAAAAATACTTTCTTACTGGACACTTTCAGCCATTGGCTTGCTGGCTTCTTAATTCAGGCATCAAGAAGTTATAGTGAACAAGGAATAAGGGAAGATGGTTGGTGAATATGATCTGGGCAAAAGGAATGAGAGAGGAAGCCGCCTGGTAGAATTTTGCTTGGAACATAATTTAGTTATAACATGTGAGATTACCGCCCAATAGAAATACTGGTAATTAATAGCATTTGATAATTAAACAGTATGAAGTTCACTGCAAACATTGACCATGCCAATGCACTAAATGTTACACGATTTTAATCTTATTAATTATGGTAGCAATGTATGTACACAGTTGGGTGACAACATTTATAGTTAGGCCATAGGTAGAAATTCTCCACGTTGAGATTTGCTGTGTGCTTGTAGCTGACGGGAGGCCAGCGAGCAGGCCGATGTTGGTGGCTTGTTCCAACTTAGGATTTTATAGTTCGTTTCTGGTGAGGGGAGAGAGGTACAATGGCGAGTGCCAGGCACAGTGCAGTGCACAAATATTGTAATACTACTGGCATTTGAAGTAATACGATGCAGTTAGGAACCTTTAAGGCCCTCATTACAAAATAGCCTGTTGATAAATAAACAATACATTAGCTGATATAGTCACATCTAACGTAATATGTTTAATTGACAATGAAAAGTAATAAATTACCAACGAAGACAAGACAGTTACACAACTAGCATGGCAATGTTTGTTTATAAAAATAATATATTAACTATTTTTCATTTTATTTTCAATCAATCTTTTGTATTTTACCTTGAAATATTCAGTTAAATCAGTTATCTGTGATATAAGAAATTGCACGATTATGATAAACAGTACAAAGGATGTTTATACTAATATAAAAACGTAAGAAAATATTTATTTAATGTGTAGTGTAATTATTTTGATTTTAAGTAGAGTTTTAGAAATGTATTGGCTGAGCGCTGTACGTTGGCAAATCGGTTAGAACAGTTCACATGGGGAAGTTGATGACGTAGGGGAAAAAACCCCGGCAGTTGAGCTTTTGGCGCGCGCGCGCGCCTGGGCAGGAAGTGAGGACTCGGGACCACGTGGTGTGGCTGGCCGGGCGGCGTCGCTCTGCATCAGTCGGCATGTGGATCTCGAGGTGGTGACTTGAGATTTGTCTGTGGCAATCGCCACGTGTGGTTGCTCGTCGTAGACTGCACCAAGTTAAATCGAGTGCTACTGTGTGTTTGTGAATATTTAGCCGGTGGAACAAGGTGTGCATCGCATTGAATTAAAGTGACTGTGATTTGTTAATGTAACACGTGTCGTCGCATAGGCATGAACATAAACGGTGTTTGAGACAGCCACGTGGTGTGAAAACAATTCGCGACAAATATTCATTTTGTCTGGGGGCTCTCGAGCTATAACTTTATTTGATAAATGTGCCGACGTACAGACGTATCAGCCACAGGGTTCAAGTATTGTGAAATAAACAACATAAAGTGAACTTTCACGTGTTTTTCAAAAATAGTAGTTAGTACACCCTTTTCTCTCATGAATTTGAATTTATTATGAATTTGTTTTGTTAATCATATGCAGGGAAGGAAAGCTGCGAACGTGTGATATCATCTCCTAGAAAACGAGTCAAACAGTCGCAATAACAGTTCCAGTGTTTTTGCATGTTTAGGAATTTGGTTCGCAGCTGGTGGTTGTGAGTTTCAAAAATTAATCTTTCCCTATTTTAAACTCTCACCCCGACCTTCACGCTCGCATTTGAGGGCTCGTCCGGGATAAGTTCACGTTGGACTTGCTCGGACGGAGAGATTAGGGTGTGTATAGGACAGTGAACAGTTACGAACAGTTGCAAGCAGATACGCAATCGAGTCGCGCGGTTAACGACGCTTAGTGACGCAGAGTTCGGGCTCGGGCATCCGTAACCGGCGATCGACGGCCCATCGGACCGGCAGCAGTGAGCGGTGGCGCGTGGGTTCAACGCACTCAAATTTCATCTTCTGCAACGGACGGCAGTGATCGTGGGGACTTCGCAAGTCGCCAACGGAGCGTCGGGGCCCAGCAGCTTCGATTCTACAAAGGATAAGGGATGCAGTGAGGAACATATTCCAGCCACAGCTTCTACAACAGACGGCAGCGAGCGTTGGGGACGTCGCAGCTCGTTGCAGCAACTTCTGAGTTAAAAGATAAGTAAAGCAGCTGGCGCTATAAATTCTTGTGTGTTAATCAAGCTTTCTTGTGATACCGATAATGGATAGTGTTTTTAAGAGGTCGCCAAGCGACGTAGAGTCAGAGAGTAGCATACCAGAAAGTCCAGAGAGGGTAAATACTGGGGGAATGTTGTTGACACCGGAGATGTTAGCAGCCATGTTAGCGAGTTTTAGCTCAAATTTAGAATGAAAAATAGAAAATTCAAACTCAAATTTAAAATCAGAAATACAAAATTCAAACTCAAATTTAAAATCAGAAATGGGAACTGTAAAATCAGAATTGAAAGCTGACTTTAAGGCAGACATTGGGGCACTACAAAATTCAATGTGTGCATTAAAGGCAGAAATAATCACAGACATTGACAAAAAGATAGGAAGTCTAACAGAACGGTTTGATAACAAGGAAAAGGAGATACATGCCAGAATTGGTGCTATTGAGACTGAGGTAGGAGACAAGTTAGATGCTGTGAAACAAATATGTGATCACAGGATTGAGGGGACTATGCAGGCGTTGGCTGAGGTTGACAAGAGGATGGTTGCAGGTATTGAGGAAACAAAAACTTTGTTGTCAGGAAAATTAGAGAATACAGAATGTAACTTTAGGAAAAAGATAGAACAAGTAGTGACAGTAAACAATACTGAGACTGAGAAGGTGAACACTAGAATAAATAATCTAGAATTGGGTACTGCATCAGGAAACACTAATTGGTCCATGGTGCAGACACCTAATGGCAAAAAGTTTTCAGGAGTGGGTAATTATCATCCAGTAGATTTTTTGGCTGCATGCAAAGACCAATTTGTGCCTGGTATGTCAGACCAGTGTAAAGTGAAGTTAGCAAAGAGAATGCTTGACTGTTCTGCTCAAACTTGGGCAAATCAGTGTGCTGATAAATTCGTTACTTTTGAGGCGTTTGAAAAATTGTTTTTAAATAAGTATTGGGGGGAGGCCAAGCAAGCTAAGATACAAAATGAATTCTTGAATGGGCCAAACTATGTGAAAGAGAAACAGAGCATGAAGAAATTTTGTCAGGAGGAACTTGAGAAACTAGTACATTTAGATACACCTTTGAGTCCTTTAGCAGTAATTTCCATTTTGTGTAGGAGGTTACCTGCAAATTTGCATTGGCAGTTAATTCACCATCCCACAGATTCAGTGGAGAATTTCATTGAATTTGTAGAAAAGATAGACCAGGGTTTAGTTATGGAACGACAGCTCAGGGGAACACAGCATGTGAACCACAATGAAAACAGAGGCAGTAGAAATGTGGGTCACAACCAGGGAAACCACAATAGAGAGAGGAATTTTAATGAAAATTGGAGAGGTAACAATAACAGAGGAGACAACTGGGAGAATAGAAGCCAGAGGGAAACATGGGAAAATGATTGGAGAAATCAAAGGCAGGAAGGTGGAAATAGGAATGGGGAAAACAGTAGGAGAGAAAATCAGAGACAGAATCAGGGAAACTAAGATTTGTTCCAAATGAGGTCCGTTTTGGGACAAGGAACTATTCTAATAATAGGACCAGAAGATGGGATAACAGGGGATCTAATAACCATAGTTACAGTAGGAATAGAGATGGGGAGAGAAGGGAGGAAAAACTATGTCACATGGACAGAGATGATGACAGGAAAGGGGAAGTAGGAGTTCACAAGGGCAAGGATAAAGAAAAGAGGGAAGAACACATAAATAGAGTAAACAAGGGAAGGGAGAAAAGAGAGGAAAGTATGTGTCAGATGGATGCTGTTATAGGTAGTGAGGAAATTTTTGGGGATTGGTTTTTGCAACATGACAAGAGAAATGCAAACAGGAGGAATGATAGAAACAAGGACAATAAAGGAGACTATGATGTGGGAAGTTTATTTGATAACAAAATTAAAGAGGATAAAAACAGTGTTGGGTTAGCCATAATTTTGAATAGGTCAGAGGCACAAGTGTTGACTGAATGTGAAAGTATGAATGTGAATATTGATGATACTCTAGCCAGCATAGATGTTGTGGAATGTATGAATGAGAGTGAATGTTTTTCTAAATTAAATGTAAATAAATGTGGTCCAGTAGAGACAATAAATGACAATGGACCTAATGTAAATGAAGGCCAAGTTGACAGTGTGGATGCACAAACCAGAAATTTAATTGGGAAAATAAACTGGATTAGGAAGTGGGCACCAGATGATTGGCTATTGCACAAATATGATTACTTGGACAGACTAGGCACACAATATAATAGGGACCAGACTTATTACAATGTGTTGAAAGAGTTTGTGAATGGGGACAATGAGTATGATCAATTAAGGGGATTAGGCATGTGTACCTTAGATCATGACGAGATAAGTGAGGTACATGAACTTATACAGGAGGGGTCAGGTGATAAGTAGAATAAGATACAATCCTCTGTCATTTATAATAGTGAACAATATACATGCATGGATAAAGATGGGTTGAATGTAGGTTGGATTAACAAAGAAGTGCATGACTATGGGACTGATCATTGGATCAGGTTTTTAAAATATTTAAAGATTGTAGAACCAGGGGCAAGGGAAAAAGAAAAGTGTACATTTGCAAGAAAAATAGAAGTGTTAAATGCAGGGAACCCAGAATTTGAAGTAACCATTAAGGAGGAGCTGTTTATTCAAGATTTATTAGTCATAAAGGGACTTTGTTTAAATCTAATGTTAGGAAGTGGTTTCCTGTGCACATATGAAGCTCAGTTGGAGAATAAAGATGAAGTGTTAGAATTAAATCTGGAGGGATGCATGAAGAGGGTGAAATTCAAAAATTTTTTAAGTGATAAAGATTTAATGGCATGTTTACACAAGTAACTGCCATAAACCAGTGTAAATCATGAAGTGTGAGATTCAATGCATTGTAGGTAGTAGGTTAAGAATTTTTGTATATTTATTCTGTGATCTGTGTTAGTATCTACTTGTGAGTTTAAATTTAAGCATTGGGGTCAAGTTTACAAGTAATCTTTGTAAATGTTTTTCTTTTGTTGTTTGTGTTAAAACATGTGCTTCTATCAGATTTGCAGTTCAACAGTGGTACATGAGGTAAATATGTATGTATGTATGCCAACATCAAAGGATAGTGGAAGTGGGAGTGTACTGTTTATGTGTGTGTGTGTATGTGAGCAGGGCTGGATATGTGATGTGAGTTGTGGGGTGACTCGGAGAATGAGAAAGTGGTGGACATTGATGCAGGCAGTGGGGTCTGTGGCTTAGATAAATTGTGATGAAAATGTCAGCTGACAGTGTTGCATATGTGGGTGTGACTGACCATATGGGTCAGAAGTGAGGAATGTATGTTTGTTGTGGCTGTTTTGGCTAAAGGTGGGTTGGATTGAGAAATGTTTCAATGAGAGAAAGTGTTTGCTCTTTAATGTCTGTCTCTTTGAGTGTTTGGTAGGTAACGTGTCTAATATGGAATGCTCTGTATTGTTATATTAAATTGATTCTGATAACACATTTTTGTTTCTTTAATGGTGCTCAACTGTTGACTGAACAATTTCTGCAACAACAGTTGATGAGAACTATTTTTCTGTCTAGCCTGAATATCAATAGGGTTTGGTGATACTTCATTTTAAAAAATGTAGATGTTTTGTGATAAACTAATTTAGAAATTAGACTTTAACCTTAGATATTTTTATTGTGGGGAGTACTTGTGGAAAGCACATGAGACTGATGACAGGGATCCAAATTTAATCTCACACCAGCAAAAATAATTTTTTTTGGTGTGAGGGGGTAGGATTTGCATTTATGTTTGAAGGTGTCATTATGATGGAAGAGAAAATTCTCTATGATAACATTCTTTTGGTAGTATTATTTGAGCTTTAAGATATATTTTTGACATGGGGAGGTTGTTTTTTTTATTTGATGGAGTAATACTCCAAGTAGGCCACATATTCTCTTGTCTGCTTCATCTGAAGCTATGGCTGATGAGAGTGCAGGCATGGTGGTTTGGGTTAATCTGATAATGACTAACAACAGCCACTTTCAGTTCTTAATTCTGTTGATTTACATGTTACTGTACATGTCTCAATGCTTAGTTTCAATTGCACCAAGTCTGGATGGCAGGGGGTGGGATACAAATCCAACCGAATCCTGGTGTCCAGACAAACTTTTGTCTATGTTGACTCATGAGTGCCTTCTGCTCTTCCTGTTCCATGTAGGGTGCATATGACGTGTGTGAACAAGAACGCTTGTTCCAGTGCCATGAATCTAAGCTGCAACAGCATGTTGGTTGAAATGACGGAGACATAGGACCGTACACCATGGACCAGAGTTGCTGCAACGATGACTCTGGGGTTCTCAGTGTCAAAGTGGTGAGAGATTTCCTTCAAACAAGTGGAGTGTACACCGTCAAAAGTTTTTATAGTGACAATGCTAGTTTTTCCATGTAGGACAAGGTTCTCTAAAGACTAAAGTTTAATAATATTATAAATTTGGTGCCAATTCTGTATATAAACAACAGGCACACTTAAAATTCATGGATGTAATTAGTTATAAGGATCCTTTTCTTAAAAATATGCACACACTATAAGTGGTCTTAATGGTACAAATATTGGGAAATTATCTCACTGCCCTGTTTATTTTTTATTTATCTATTTATTTATTTTTTGCATTAGTTGAGATCATAATTGGCATAGTGTTTGAGCCAATACGATTCAATAATTTTGTAATTTAAAAATTTTGTTCATTTGAATGTATTAATTTTGGTGCTACTTGCGCCATCCTGCACATGGTATGGATGCCGCAAGTGGGGATATAGAAATACTGGTAATTAATAGCATTTGATAATTAAACAGTATGAAGTTCACTGCAAACATTGACCATGCCAATGCACTAAATGTTACACGATTTTAATCTTATTAATTATGGTAGCAATGTATGTACACAGTTGGGTGACAACATTTATAGTTAGGCCATAGGTAGAAATTCTCCACGTTGAGATTTGCTGTGTGCTTGTAGCTGACGGGAGGCCAGCGAGCAGGCCGATGTTGGTGGCTTGTTCCAACTTTGGATTTTACAGTTCGTTTCTGGTGAGGGGAGAGAGGTACAATGGCGAGTGCCAGGCGCAGTGCAGTGCACAAATATTGTAATACTACTGGCATTTGAAGTAATACGATGCAGTTAGGAACCTTTAAGGCCCTCATTATAAAATAGCCTGTTGATAAATAAACAATACATTAGCTGATATAGTCACATCTAACGTAATATGTTTAATTGACAATGAAAAGTAATAAATTACCAACGAAGACAAGACAGTTACACAACTAGCATGGCAATGTTTGTTTATAAAAATAATATATTAACTATTTTTCATTTTATTTTCAATCAATCTTTTGTATTTTACCTTGAAATATTCAGTTAAATCAGTTATCTGTGATATAAGAAATTGCACGATTATGATAAACAGTACAAAGGATGTTTATACTAATATAAAAACGTAAGAAAATATTTGTTTAATGTGTAGTGTAATTATTTTGATTTTAAGTAGAGTTTTAGAAATGTATTGGCTGAGCGCTGTACGTTGGCAAATCGGTTAGAACAGTTCACATGGGGAAGTTGATGACGTAGGGGAAAAAACTCCGGCAGTTGAGCTTTTGGCGCGCGCGCGCGCCTGGGCAGGAAGTGAGGACTCGGGACCACGTGGTGTGGCTGGCCGGGCGGCGTCGCTCTGCATCAGTCGGCATGTGGATCTCGAGGTGGTGACTTGAGATTTGTCTGTGGCAATCGCCACGTGTGGTTGCTCGTCATAGACTGCACCAAGTTAAATCGAGTGCTACTGTGTGTTTGTGAATATTTAGCCGGTGGAACAAGGTGTGCATCGCATTGAATTAAAGTGACTGTGATTTGTTAATGTAACACGTGTCGTCGCATAGGCATGAACATAAACGGTGTTTGAGACAGCCACGTGGTGTGAAAACAATTCGCGACAAATATTCATTTTGTCTGGGGGCTCTCGAGCTATAACTTTATTTGATAAATGTGCCGACGTACAGACGTATCAGCCACAGGGTTCAAGTATTGTGAAATAAACAACATAAAGTGAACTTTCACGTGTTTTTCAAAAATAGTAGTTAGTACACCCTTTTCTCTCATGAATTTGAATTTATTATGAATTTGTTTTGTTAATCATATGCAGGGAAGGAAAGCTGCGAACGTGTGATATCATCTCCTAGAAAACGAGTCAAACAGTCGCAATAACAGTTCCAGTGTTTTTGCATGTTTAGGAATTTGGTTCGCAGCTGGTGGTTGTGAGTTTCAAAAATTAATCTTTCCCTATTTTAAACTCTCACCCCGACCTTCACGCTCGCATTTGAGGGCTCGTCCGGGATAAGTTCACGTTGGACTTGCTCGGACGGAGAGATTAGGGTGTGTATAGGACAGTGAACAGTTACGAACAGTTGCAAGCAGATACGCAATCGAGTCGCGCGGTTAACGACGCTTAGTGACGCAGAGTTCGGGCTCGGGCATCCGTAACCGGCGATCGACGGCCCATCGGACCGGCAGCAGTGAGCGGTGGCGCGTGGGTTCAACGCACTCAAATTTCATCTTCTGCAACGGACGGCAGTGATCGTGGGGACTTCGCAAGTCGCCAACGGAGCGTCGGGGCCCAGCAGCTTCGATTCTACAAAGGATAAGGGATGCAGTGAGGAACATATTCCAGCCACAGCTTCTACAACAGACGGCAGCGAGCGTTGGGGACGTCGCAGCTCGTTGCAGCAACTTCTGAGTTAAAAGATAAGTAAAGCAGCTGGCGCTATAAATTCTTGTGTGTTAATCAAGCTTTCTTGTGATACCGATAATGGATAGTGTTTTTAAGAGGTCGCCAAGCGACGTAGAGTCAGAGAGTAGCATACCAGAAAGTCCAGAGAGGGTAAATACTGGGGGAATGTTGTTGACACCGGAGATGTTAGCAGCCATGTTAGCGAGTTTTAGCTCAAATTTAGAATGAAAAATAGAAAATTCAAACTCAAATTTAAAATCAGAAATACAAAATTCAAACTCAAATTTAAAATCAGAAATGGGAACTGTAAAATCAGAATTGAAAGCTGACTTTAAGGCAGACATTGGGGCACTACAAAATTCAATGTGTGCATTAAAGGCAGAAATAATCACAGACATTGACAAAAAGATAGGAAGTCTAACAGAACGGTTTGATAATAAGGAAAAGGAGATACATGCCAGAATTGGTGCTATTGAGACTGAGGTAGGAGACAAGTTAGATGCTGTGAAACAAATATGTGATCACAGGATTGAGGGGACTATGCAGGCGTTGGCTGAGGTTGACAAGAGGATGGTGGCAGGTATTGAGGAAACAAAAACTTTGTTGTCAGGAAAATTAGAGAATACAGAATGTAACTTTAGGAAAAAGATAGAACAAGTAGTGACAGTAAACAATACTGAGACTGAGAAGGTGAACACTAGAATAAATAATCTAGAATTGGGTACTGCATCAGGAAACACTAATTGGTCCATGGTGCAGACACCTAATGGCAAAAAGTTTTCAGGAGTGGGTAATTATCATCCAGTAGATTTTTTGGCTGCATGCAAAGACCAATTTGTGCCTGGTATGTCAGACCAGTGTAAAGTGAAGTTAGCAAAGAGAATGCTTGACTGTTCTGCTCAAACTTGGGCAAATCAGTGTGCTGATAAATTCGTTACTTTTGAGGCGTTTGAAAAATTGTTTTTAAATAAGTATTGGGGGGAGGCCAAGCAAGCTAAGATACAAAATGAATTCTTGAATGGGCCAAACTATGTGAAAGAGAAACAGAGCATGAAGAAATTTTGTCAGGAGGAACTTGAGAAACTAGTACATTTAGATACACCTTTGAGTCCTTTAGCAGTAATTTCCATTTTGTGTAGGAGGTTACCTGCAAATTTGCATTGGCAGTTAATTCACCATCCCACAGATTCAGTGGAGAATTTCATTGAATTTGTAGAAAAGATAGACCAGGGTTTAGTTATGGAACGACAGCTCAGGGGAACACAGCATGTGAACCACAATGAAAACAGAGGCAGTAGAAATGTGGGTCACAACCAGGGAAACCACAATAGAGAGAGGAATTTTAATGAAAATTGGAGAGGTAACAATAACAGAGGAGACAACTGGGAGAATAGAAGCCAGAGGGAAACATGGGAAAATGATTGGAGAAATCAAAGGCAGGAAGGTGGAAATAGGAATGGGGAAAACAGTAGGAGAGAAAATCAGAGACAGAATCAGGGAAACTAAGATTTGTTCCAAATGAGGTCCGTTTTGGGACAAGGAACTATTCTAATAATAGGACCAGAAGATGGGATAACAGGGGATCTAATAACCATAGTTACAGTAGGAATAGAGATGGGGAGAGAAGGGAGGAAAAACTATGTCACATGGACAGAGATGATGACAGGAAAGGGGAAGTAGGAGTTCACAAGGGCAAGGATAAAGAAAAGAGGGAAGAACACATAAATAGAGTAAACAAGGGAAGGGAGAAAAGAGAGGAAAGTATGTGTCAGATGGATGCTGTTATAGATAGTGAGGAAATTTTTGGGGATTGGTTTTTGCAACATGACAAGAGAAATGCAAACAGGAGGAATGATAGAAACAAGGACAATAAAGGAGACTATGATGTGGGAAGTTTATTTGATAACAAAATTAAAGAGGATAAAAACAGTGTTGGGTTAGCCATAATTTTGAATAGGTCAGAGGCACAAGTGTTGACTGAATGTGAAAGTATGAATGTGAATATTGATGATACTCTAGCCAGCATAGATGTTGTGGAATGTATGAATGAGAGTGAATGTTTTTCTAAATTAAATGTAAATAAATGTGGTCCAGTAGAGACAATAAATGACAATGGACCTAATGTAAATGAAGGCCAAGTTGACAGTGTGGATGCACAAACCAGAAATTTAATTGGGAAAATAAACTGGATTAGGAAGTGGGCACCAGATGATTGGCTATTGCACAAATATGATTACTTGGACAGACTAGGCACACAATATAATAGGGACCAGACTTATTACAATGTGTTGAAAGAGTTTGTGAATGGGGACAATGAGTATGATCAATTAAGGGGATTAGGCATGTGTACCTTAGATCATGACGAGATAAGTGAGGTACATGAACTTATACAGGAGGGGTCAGGTGATAAGTAGAATAAGATACAATCCTCTGTCATTTATAATAGTGAACAATATACATGCATGGATAAAGATGGGTTGAATGTAGGTTGGATTAACAAAGAAGTGCATGACTATGGGACTGATCATTGGATCAGGTTTTTAAAATATTTAAAGATTGTAGAACCAGGGGCAAGGGAAAAAGAAAAGTGTACATTTGCAAGAAAAATAGAAGTGTTAAATGCAGGGAACCCAGAATTTGAAGTAACCATTAAGGAGGAGCTGTTTATTCAAGATTTATTAGTCATAAAGGGACTTTGTTTAAATCTAATGTTAGGAAGTGGTTTCCTGTGCACATATGAAGCTCAGTTGGAGAATAAAGATGAAGTGTTAGAATTAAATCTGGAGGGATGCATGAAGAGGGTGAAATTCAAAAATTTTTTAAGTGATAAAGATTTAATGGCATGTTTACACAAGTAACTGCCATAAACCAGTGTAAATCATGAAGTGTGAGATTCAATGCATTGTAGGTAGTAGGTTAAGAATTTTTGTATATTTATTCTGTGATCTGTGTTAGTATCTACTTGTGAGTTTAAATTTAAGCATTGGGGTCAAGTTTACAAGTAATCTTTGTAAATGTTTTTCTTTTGTTGTTTGTGTTAAAACATGTGCTTCTATCAGATTTGCAGTTCAACAGTGGTACATGAGGTAAATATGTATGTATGTATGCCAACATCAAAGGATAGTGGAAGTGGGAGTGTACTGTTTATGTGTGTGTGTGTATGTGAGCAGGGCTGGATATGTGATGTGAGTTGTGGGGTGACTCGGAGAATGAGAAAGTGGTGGACATTGATGCAGGCAGTGGGGTCTGTGGCTTAGATAAATTGTGATGAAAATGTCAGCTGACAGTGTTGCATATGTGGGTGTGACTGACCATATGGGTCAGAAGTGAGGAATGTATGTTTGTTGTGGCTGTTTTGGCTAAAGGTGGGTTGGATTGAGAAATGTTTCAATGAGAGAAAGTGTTTGCTCTTTAATGTCTGTCTCTTTGAGTGTTTGGTAGGTAACGTGTCTAATATGGAATGCTCTGTATTGTTATATTAAATTGATTCTGATAACACATTTTTGTTTCTTTAATGGTGCTCAACTGTTGACTGAACAATTTCTGCAACAACAGTTGATGAGAACTATTTTTCTGTCTAGCCTGAATATCAATAGGGTTTGGTGATACTTCATTTTAAAAAATGTAGATGTTTTGTGATAAACTAATTTAGAAATTAGACTTTAACCTTAGATATTTTTATTGTGGGGAGTACTTGTGGAAAGCACATGAGACTGATGACAGGGATCCAAATTTAATCTCACACCAGCAAAAATAATTTTTTTTGGTGTGAGGGGGTAGGATTTGCATTTATGTTTGAAGGTGTCATTATGATGGAAGAGAAAATTCTCTATGATAACATTCTTTTGGTAGTATTATTTGAGCTTTAAGATATATTTTTGACATGGGGAGGTTGTTTTTTTTTATTTGATGGAGTAATACTCCAAGTAGGCCACATATTCTCTTGTCTGTTTCATCTGAAGCTATGGCTGATGAGAGTGCAGGCATGGTGGTTTGGGTTAATCTGATAATGACTAACAACAGCCACTTTCAGTTCTTAATTCTGTTGATTTACATGTTACTGTACATGTCTCAATGCTTAGTTTCAATTGCACCAAGTCTGGATGGCAGGGGGGTGGGATACAAATCCAACCGAATCCTGGTGTCCAGACAAACTTTTGTCTATGTTGACTCATGAGTGCCTTCTGCTCTTCCTGTTCCATGTAGGGTGCATATGACGTGTGTGAACAAGAACGCTTGTTCCAGTGCCATGAATCTAAGCTGCAACAGCATGTTGGTTGAAATGACGGAGACATAGGACCGTACACCATGGACCAGAGTTGCTGCAACGATGACTCTGGGGTTCTCAGTGTCAAAGTGGTGAGAGATTTCCTTCAAACAAGTGGAGTGTACACCGTCAAAAGTTTTTATAGTGACAATGCTAGTTTTTCCATGTAGGACAAGGTTCTCTAAAGACTAAAGTTTAATAATATTATAAATTTGGTGCCAATTCTGTATATAAACAACAGGCACACTTAAAATTCATGGATGTAATTAGTTATAAGGATCCTTTTCTTAAAAATATGCACACACTATAAGTGGTCTTAATGGTACAAATATTGGGAAATTATCTCACTGCCCTGTTTATTTTTTATTTATCTATTTATTTATTTTTTGCATTAGTTGAGATCATAATTGGCATAGTGTTTGAGCCAATACGATTCAATAATTTTGTAATTTAAAAATTTTGTTCATTTGAATGTATTAATTTTGGTGCTACTTGCGCCATCCTGCACATGGTATGGATGCCGCAAGTGGGGATATAGAAATACTGGTAATTAATAGCATTTGATAATTAAACAGTATGAAGTTCACTGCAAACATTGACCATGCCAATGCACTAAATGTTACACGATTTTAATCTTATTAATTATGGTAGCAATGTATGTACACAGTTGGGTGACAACATTTATAGTTAGGCCATAGGTAGAAATTCTCCACGTTGAGATTTGCTGTGTGCTTGTAGCTGACGGGAGGCCAGCGAGCAGGCCGATGTTGGTGGCTTGTTCCAACTTAGGATTTTACAGTTCGTTTCTGGTGAGGGGAGAGAGGTACAATGGCGAGTGCCAGGCGCAGTGCAGTGCACAAATATTGTAATACTACTGGCATTTGAAGTAATACGATGCAGTTAGGAACCTTTAAGGCCCTCATTACAAAATAGCCTGTTGATAAATAAACAATACATTAGCTGATATAGTCACATCTAACGTAATATGTTTAATTGACAATGAAAAGTAATAAATTACCAACGAAGACAAGACAGTTACACAACTAGCATGGCAATGTTTGTTTATAAAAATAATATATTAACTATTTTTCATTTTATTTTCAATCAATCTTTTGTATTTTACCTTGAAATATTCAGTTAAATCAGTTATCTGTGATATAAGAAATTGCACGATTATGATAAACAGTACAAAGGATGTTTATACTAATATAAAAACGTAAGAAAATATTTGTTTAATGTGTAGTGTAATTATTTTGATTTTAAGTAGAGTTTTAGAAATGTATTGGCTGAGCGCTGTACGTTGGCAAATCGGTTAGAACAGTTCACATGGGGAAGTTGATGACGTAGGGGAAAAAACCCCGGCAGTTGAGCTTTTGGCGCGCGCGCGCGCCTGGGCAGGAAGTGAGGACTCGGGACCACGTGGTGTGGCTGGCCGGGCGGCGTCGCTCTGCATCAGTCGGCATGTGGATCTCGAGGTGGTGACTTGAGATTTGTCTGTGGCAATCGCCACGTGTGGTTGCTCGTCGTAGACTGCACCAAGTTAAATCGAGTGCTACTGTGTGTTTGTGAATATTTAGCCGGTGGAACAAGGTGTGCATCGCATTGAATTAAAGTGACTGTGATTTGTTAATGTAACACGTGTCGTCGCATAGGCATGAACATAAACGGTGTTTGAGACAGCCACGTGGTGTGAAAACAATTCGCGACAAATATTCATTTTGTCTGGGGGCTCTCGAGCTATAACTTTATTTGATAAATGTGCCGACGTACAGACGTATCAGCCACAGGGTTCAAGTATTGTGAAATAAACAACATAAAGTGAACTTTCACGTGTTTTTCAAAAATAGTAGTTAGTACACCCTTTTCTCTCATGAATTTGAATTTATTATGAATTTGTTTTGTTAATCATATGCAGGGAAGGAAAGCTGCGAACGTGTGATATCATCTCCTAGAAAACGAGTCAAACAGTCGCAATAACAGTTCCAGTGTTTTTGCATGTTTAGGAATTTGGTTCGCAGCTGGTGGTTGTGAGTTTCAAAAATTAATCTTTCCCTATTTTAAACTCTCACCCCGACCTTCACGCTCGCATTTGAGGGCTCGTCCGGGATAAGTTCACGTTGGACTTGCTCGGACGGAGAGATTAGGGTGTGTATAGGACAGTGAACAGTTACGAACAGTTGCAAGCAGATACGCAATCGAGTCGCGCGGTTAACGACGCTTAGTGACGCAGAGTTCGGGCTCGGGCATCCGTAACCGGCGATCGACGGCCCATCGGACCGGCAGCAGTGAGCGGTGGCGCGTGGGTTCAACGCACTCAAATTTCATCTTCTGCAACGGACGGCAGTGATCGTGGGGACTTCGCAAGTCGCCAACGGAGCGTCGGGGCCCAGCAGCTTCGATTCTACAAAGGATAAGGGATGCAGTGAGGAACATATTCCAGCCACAGCTTCTACAACAGACGGCAGCGAGCGTTGGGGACGTCGCAGCTCGTTGCAGCAACTTCTGAGTTAAAAGATAAGTAAAGCAGCTGGCGCTATAAATTCTTGTGTGTTAATCAAGCTTTCTTGTGATACCGATAATGGATAGTGTTTTTAAGAGGTCGCCAAGCGACGTAGAGTCAGAGAGTAGCATACCAGAAAGTCCAGAGAGGGTAAATACTGGGGGAATGTTGTTGACACCGGAGATGTTAGCAGCCATGTTAGCGAGTTTTAGCTCAAATTTAGAATGAAAAATAGAAAATTCAAACTCAAATTTAAAATCAGAAATACAAAATTCAAACTCAAATTTAGAATCAGAAATGGGAACTGTAAAATCAGAATTGAAAGCTGACTTTAAGGCAGACATTGGGGCACTACAAAATTCAATGTGTGCATTAAAGGCAGAAATAATCACAGACATTGACAAAAAGATAGGAAGTCTAACAGAACGGTTTGATAATAAGGAAAAGGAGATACATGCCAGAATTGGTGCTATTGAGACTGAGGTAGGAGACAAGTTAGATGCTGTGAAACAAATATGTGATCACAGGATTGAGGGGACTATGCAGGCGTTGGCTGAGGTTGACAAGAGGATGGTGGCAGGTATTGAAGAAACAAAAACTTTGTTGTCAGGAAAATTAGAGAATACAGAATGTAACTTTAGGAAAAAGATAGAACAAGTAGTGACAGTAAACAATACTGAGACTGAGAAGGTGAACACTAGAATAAATAATCTAGAATTGGGTACTGCATCAGGAAACACTAATTGGTCCATGGTGCAGACACCTAATGGCAAAAAGTTTTCAGGAGTGGGTAATTATCATCCAGTAGATTTTTTGGCTGCATGCAAAGACCAATTTGTGCCTGGTATGTCAGACCAGTGTAAAGTGAAGTTAGCAAAGAGAATGCTTGACTGTTCTGCTCAAACTTGGGCAAATCAGTGTGCTGATAAATTCGTTACTTTTGAGGCGTTTGAAAAATTGTTTTTAAATAAGTATTGGGGGGAGGCCAAGCAAGCTAAGATACAAAATGAATTCTTGAATGGGCCAAACTATGTGAAAGAGAAACAGAGCATGAAGAAATTTTGTCAGGAGGAACTTGAGAAACTAGTACATTTAGATACACCTTTGAGTCCTTTAGCAGTAATTTCCATTTTGTGTAGGAGGTTACCTGCAAATTTGCATTGGCAGTTAATTCACCATCCCACAGATTCAGTGGAGAATTTCATTGAATTTGTAGAAAAGATAGACCAGGGTTTAGTTATGGAACGACAGCTCAGGGGAACACAGCATGTGAACCACAATGAAAACAGAGGCAGTAGAAATGTGGGTCACAACCAGGGAAACCACAATAGAGAGAGGAATTTTAATGAAAATTGGAGAGGTAACAATAACAGAGGAGACAACTGGGAGAATAGAAGCCAGAGGGAAACATGGGAAAATGATTGGAGAAATCAAAGGCAGGAAGGTGGAAATAGGAATGGGGAAAACAGTAGGAGAGAAAATCAGAGACAGAATCAGGGAAACTAAGATTTGTTCCAAATGAGGTCCGTTTTGGGACAAGGAACTATTCTAATAATAGGACCAGAAGATGGGATAACAGGGGATCTAATAACCATAGTTACAGTAGGAATAGAGATGGGGAGAGAAGGGAGGAAAAACTATGTCACATGGACAGAGATGATGACAGGAAAGGGGAAGTAGGAGTTCACAAGGGCAAGGATAAAGAAAAGAGGGAAGAACACATAAATAGAGTAAACAAGGGAAGGGAGAAAAGAGAGGAAAGTATGTGTCAGATGGATGCTGTTATAGATAGTGAGGAAATTTTTGGGGATTGGTTTTTGCAACATGACAAGAGAAATGCAAACAGGAGGAATGATAGAAACAAGGACAATAAAGGAGACTATGATGTGGGAAGTTTATTTGATAACAAAATTAAAGAGGATAAAAACAGTGTTGGGTTAGCCATAATTTTGAATAGGTCAGAGGCACAAGTGTTGACTGAATGTGAAAGTATGAATGTGAATATTGATGATACTCTAGCCAGCATAGATGTTGTGGAATGTATGAATGAGAGTGAATGTTTTTCTAAATTAAATGTAAATAAATGTGGTCCAGTAGAGACAATAAATGACAATGGACCTAATGTAAATGAAGGCCAAGTTGACAGTGTGGATGCACAAACCAGAAATTTAATTGGGAAAATAAACTGGATTAGGAAGTGGGCACCAGATGATTGGCTATTGCACAAATATGATTACTTGGACAGACTAGGCACACAATATAATAGGGACCAGACTTATTACAATGTGTTGAAAGAGTTTGTGAATGGGGACAATGAGTATGATCAATTAAGGGGATTAGGCATGTGTACCTTAGATCATGACGAGATAAGTGAGGTACATGAACTTATACAGGAGGGGTCAGGTGATAAGTAGAATAAGATACAATCCTCTGTCATTTATAATAGTGAACAATATACATGCATGGATAAAGATGGGTTGAATGTAGGTTGGATTAACAAAGAAGTGCATGACTATGGGACTGATCATTGGATCAGGTTTTTAAAATATTTAAAGATTGTAGAACCAGGGGCAAGGGAAAAAGAAAAGTGTACATTTGCAAGAAAAATAGAAGTGTTAAATGCAGGGAACCCAGAATTTGAAGTAACCATTAAGGAGGAGCTGTTTATTCAAGATTTATTAGTCATAAAGGGACTTTGTTTAAATCTAATGTTAGGAAGTGGTTTCCTGTGCACATATGAAGCTCAGTTGGAGAATAAAGATGAAGTGTTAGAATTAAATCTGGAGGGATGCATGAAGAGGGTGAAATTCAAAAATTTTTTAAGTGATAAAGATTTAATGGCATGTTTACACAAGTAACTGCCATAAACCAGTGTAAATCATGAAGTGTGAGATTCAATGCATTGTAGGTAGTAGGTTAAGAATTTTTGTATATTTATTCTGTGATCTGTGTTAGTATCTACTTGTGAGTTTAAATTTAAGCATTGGGGTCAAGTTTACAAGTAATCTTTGTAAATGTTTTTCTTTTGTTGTTTGTGTTAAAACATGTGCTTCTATCAGATTTGCAGTTCAACAGTGGTACATGAGGTAAATATGTATGTATGTATGCCAACATCAAAGGATAGTGGAAGTGGGAGTGTACTGTTTATGTGTGTGTGTGTATGTGAGCAGGGCTGGATATGTGATGTGAGTTGTGGGGTGACTCGGAGAATGAGAAAGTGGTGGACATTGATGCAGGCAGTGGGGTCTGTGGCTTAGATAAATTGTGATGAAAATGTCAGCTGACAGTGTTGCATATGTGGGTGTGACTGACCATATGGGTCAGAAGTGAGGAATGTATGTTTGTTGTGGCTGTTTTGGCTAAAGGTGGGTTGGATTGAGAAATGTTTCAATGAGAGAAAGTGTTTGCTCTTTAATGTCTGTCTCTTTGAGTGTTTGGTAGGTAACGTGTCTAATATGGAATGCTCTGTATTGTTATATTAAATTGATTCTGATAACACATTTTTGTTTCTTTAATGGTGCTCAACTGTTGACTGAACAATTTCTGCAACAACAGTTGATGAGAACTATTTTTCTGTCTAGCCTGAATATCAATAGGGTTTGGTGATACTTCATTTTAAAAAATGTAGATGTTTTGTGATAAACTAATTTAGAAATTAGACTTTAACCTTAGATATTTTTATTGTGGGGAGTACTTGTGGAAAGCACATGAGACTGATGACAGGGATCCAAATTTAATCTCACACCAGCAAAAATAATTTTTTTTGGTGTGAGGGGGTAGGATTTGCATTTATGTTTGAAGGTGTCATTATGATGGAAGAGAAAATTCTCTATGATAACATTCTTTTGGTAGTATTATTTGAGCTTTAAGATATATTTTTGACATGGGGAGGTTGTTTTTTTTTATTTGATGGAGTAATACTCCAAGTAGGCCACATATTCTCTTGTCTGTTTCATCTGAAGCTATGGCTGATGAGAGTGCAGGCATGGTGGTTTGGGTTAATCTGATAATGACTAACAACAGCCACTTTCAGTTCTTAATTCTGTTGATTTACATGTTACTGTACATGTCTCAATGCTTAGTTTCAATTGCACCAAGTCTGGATGGCAGGGGGGTGGGATACAAATCCAACCGAATCCTGGTGTCCAGACAAACTTTTGTCTATGTTGACTCATGAGTGCCTTCTGCTCTTCCTGTTCCATGTAGGGTGCATATGACGTGTGTGAACAAGAACGCTTGTTCCAGTGCCATGAATCTAAGCTGCAACAGCATGTTGGTTGAAATGACGGAGACATAGGACCGTACACCATGGACCAGAGTTGCTGCAACGATGACTCTGGGGTTCTCAGTGTCAAAGTGGTGAGAGATTTCCTTCAAACAAGTGGAGTGTACACCGTCAAAAGTTTTTATAGTGACAATGCTAGTTTTTCCATGTAGGACAAGGTTCTCTAAAGACTAAAGTTTAATAATATTATAAATTTGGTGCCAATTCTGTATATAAACAACAGGCACACTTAAAATTCATGGATGTAATTAGTTATAAGGATCCTTTTCTTAAAAATATGCACACACTATAAGTGGTCTTAATGGTACAAATATTGGGAAATTATCTCACTGCCCTGTTTATTTTTTATTTATCTATTTATTTATTTTTTGCATTAGTTGAGATCATAATTGGCATAGTGTTTGAGCCAATACGATTCAATAATTTTGTAATTTAAAAATTTTGTTCATTTGAATGTATTAATTTTGGTGCTACTTGCGCCATCCTGCACATGGTATGGATGCCGCAGGTGGGGATATAGAAATACTGGTAATTAATAGCATTTGATAATTAAACAGTATGAAGTTCACTGCAAACATTGACCATGCCAATGCACTAAATGTTACACGATTTTAATCTTATTAATTATGGTAGCAATGTATGTACACAGTTGGGTGACAACATTTATAGTTAGGCCATAGGTAGAAATTCTCCACGTTGAGATTTGCTGTGTGCTTGTAGCTGACGGGAGGCCAGCGAGCAGGCCGATGTTGGTGGCTTGTTCCAACTTAGGATTTTACAGTTCGTTTCTGGTGAGGGGAGAGAGGTACAATGGCGAGTGCCAGGCGCAGTGCAGTGCACAAATATTGTAATACTACTGGCATTTGAAGTAATACGATGCAGTTAGGAACCTTTAAGGCCCTCATTACAAAATAGCCTGTTGATAAATAAACAATACATTAGCTGATATAGTCACATCTAACGTAATATGTTTAATTGACAATGAAAAGTAATAAATTACCAACGAAGACAAGACAGTTACACAACTAGCATGGCAATGTTTGTTTATAAAAATAATATATTAACTATTTTTCATTTTATTTTCAATCAATCTTTTGTATTTTACCTTGAAATATTCAGTTAAATCAGTTATCTGTGATATAAGAAATTGCACGATTATGATAAACAGTACAAAGGATGTTTATACTAATATAAAAACGTAAGAAAATATTTGTTTAATGTGTAGTGTAATTATTTTGATTTTAAGTAGAGTTTTAGAAATGTATTGGCTGAGCGCTGTACGTTGGCAAATCGGTTAGAACAGTTCACATGGGGAAGTTGATGACGTAGGGGAAAAAACCCCGGCAGTTGAGCTTTTGGCGCGCGCGCGCGCCTGGGCAGGAAGTGAGGACTCGGGACCACGTGGTGTGGCTGGCCGGGCGGCGTCGCTCTGCATCAGTCGGCATGTGGATCTCGAGGTGGTGACTTGAGATTTGTCTGTGGCAATCGCCACGTGTGGTTGCTCGTCGTAGACTGCACCAAGTTAAATCGAGTGCTACTGTGTGTTTGTGAATATTTAGCCGGTGGAACAAGGTGTGCATCGCATTGAATTAAAGTGACTGTGATTTGTTAATGTAACACGTGTCGTCGCATAGGCATGAACATAAACGGTGTTTGAGACAGCCACGTGGTGTGAAAACAATTCGCGACAAATATTCATTTTGTCTGGGGGCTCTCGAGCTATAACTTTATTTGATAAATGTGCCGACGTACAGACGTATCAGCCACAGGGTTCAAGTATTGTGAAATAAACAACATAAAGTGAACTTTCACGTGTTTTTCAAAAATTGTAGTTAGTACACCCTTTTCTCTCATGAATTTGAATTTATTATGAATTTGTTTTGTTAATCATATGCAGGGAAGGAAAGCTGCGAACGTGTGATATCATCTCCTAGAAAACGAGTCAAACAGTCGCAATAACAGTTCCAGTGTTTTTGCATGTTTAGGAATTTGGTTCGCAGCTGGTGGTTGTGAGTTTCAAAAATTAATCTTTCCCTATTTTAAACTCTCACCCCGACTTTCACGCTCGCATTTGAGGGCTCGTCCGGGATAAGTTCACGTTGGACTTGCTCGGACGGAGAGATTAGGGTGTGTATAGGACAGTGAACAGTTACGAACAGTTGCAAGCAGATACGCAATCGAGTCGCGCGGTTAACGACGCTTAGTGACGCAGAGTTCGGGCTCGGGCATCCGTAACCGGCGATCGACGGCCCATCGGACCGGCAGCAGTGAGCGGTGGCGCGTGGGTTCAACGCACTCAAATTTCATCTTCTGCAACGGACGGCAGTGATCGTGGGGACTTCGCAAGTCGCCAACGGAGCGTCGGGGCCCAGCAGCTTCGATTCTACAAAGGATAAGGGATGCAGTGAGGAACATATTCCAGCCACAGCTTCTACAACAGACGGCAGCGAGCGTTGGGGACGTCGCAGCTCGTTGCAGCAACTTCTGAGTTAAAAGATAAGTAAAGCAGCTGGCGCTATAAATTCTTGTGTGTTAATCAAGCTTTCTTGTGATACCGATAATGGATAGTGTTTTTAAGAGGTCGCCAAGCGACGTAGAGTCAGAGAGTAGCATACCAGAAAGTCCAGAGAGGGTAAATACTGGGGGAATGTTGTTGACACCGGAGATGTTAGCAGCCATGTTAGCGAGTTTTAGCTCAAATTTAGAATGAAAAATAGAAAATTCAAACTCAAATTTAAAATCAGAAATACAAAATTCAAACTCAAATTTAGAATCAGAAATGGGAACTGTAAAATCAGAATTGAAAGCTGACTTTAAGGCAGACATTGGGGCACTACAAAATTCAATGTGTGCATTAAAGGCAGAAATAATCACAGACATTGACAAAAAGATAGGAAGTCTAACAGAACGGTTTGATAATAAGGAAAAGGAGATACATGCCAGAATTGGTGCTATTGAGACTGAGGTAGGAGACAAGTTAGATGCTGTGAAACAAATATGTGATCACAGGATTGAGGGGACTATGCAGGCGTTGGCTGAGGTTGACAAGAGGATGGTGGCAGGTATTGAGGAAACAAAAACTTTGTTGTCAGGAAAATTAGAGAATACAGAATGTAACTTTAGGAAAAAGATAGAACAAGTAGTGACAGTAAACAATACTGAGACTGAGAAGGTGAACACTAGAATAAATAATCTAGAATTGGGTACTGCATCAGGAAACACTAATTGGTCCATGGTGCAGACACCTAATGGCAAAAAGTTTTCAGGAGTGGGTAATTATCATCCAGTAGATTTTTTGGCTGCATGCAAAGACCAATTTGTGCCTGGTATGTCAGACCAGTGTAAAGTGAAGTTAGCAAAGAGAATGCTTGACTGTTCTGCTCAAAC
Source organism: Locusta migratoria (assembly GCA_026315105.1). Lineage (NCBI taxonomy): Eukaryota > Metazoa > Arthropoda > Insecta > Orthoptera > Acrididae > Locusta > Locusta migratoria. The sequence goes on along the minus strand of CM048746.1, from coordinate 58,319,614 downwards.
TTGGGCAAATCAGTGTGCTGATAAATTCGTTACTTTTGAGGCGTTTGAAAAATTGTTTTTAAATAAGTATTGGGGGGAGGCCAAGCAAGCTAAGATACAAAATGAATTCTTGAATGGGCCAAACTATGTGAAAGAGAAACAGAGCATGAAGAAATTTTGTCAGGAGGAACTTGAGAAACTAGTACATTTAGATACACCTTTGAGTCCTTTAGCAGTAATTTCCATTTTGTGTAGGAGGTTACCTGCAAATTTGCATTGGCAGTTAATTCACCATCCCACAGATTCAGTGGAGAATTTCATTGAATTTGTAGAAAAGATAGACCAGGGTTTAGTTATGGAACGACAGCTCAGGGGAACACAGCATGTGAACCACAATGAAAACAGAGGCAGTAGAAATGTGGGTCACAACCAGGGAAACCACAATAGAGAGAGGAATTTTAATGAAAATTGGAGAGGTAACAATAACAGAGGAGACAACTGGGAGAATAGAAGCCAGAGGGAAACATGGGAAAATGATTGGAGAAATCAAAGGCAGGAAGGTGGAAATAGGAATGGGGAAAACAGTAGGAGAGAAAATCAGAGACAGAATCAGGGAAACTAAGATTTGTTCCAAATGAGGTCCGTTTTGGGACAAGGAACTATTCTAATAATAGGACCAGAAGATGGGATAACAGGGGATCTAATAACCATAGTTACAGTAGGAATAGAGATGGGGAGAGAAGGGAGGAAAAACTATGTCACATGGACAGAGATGATGACAGGAAAGGGGAAGTAGGAGTTCACAAGGGCAAGGATAAAGAAAAGAGGGAAGAACACATAAATAGAGTAAACAAGGGAAGGGAGAAAAGAGAGGAAAGTATGTGTCAGATGGATGCTGTTATAGATAGTGAGGAAATTTTTGGGGATTGGTTTTTGCAACATGACAAGAGAAATGCAAACAGGAGGAATGATAGAAACAAGGACAATAAAGGAGACTATGATGTGGGAAGTTTATTTGATAACAAAATTAAAGAGGATAAAAACAGTGTTGGGTTAGCCATAATTTTGAATAGGTCAGAGGCACAAGTGTTGACTGAATGTGAAAGTATGAATGTGAATATTGATGATACTCTAGCCAGCATAGATGTTGTGGAATGTATGAATGAGAGTGAATGTTTTTCTAAATTAAATGTAAATAAATGTGGTCCAGTAGAGACAATAAATGACAATGGACCTAATGTAAATGAAGGCCAAGTTGACAGTGTGGATGCACAAACCAGAAATTTAATTGGGAAAATAAACTGGATTAGGAAGTGGGCACCAGATGATTGGCTATTGCACAAATATGATTACTTGGACAGACTAGGCACACAATATAATAGGGACCAGACTTATTACAATGTGTTGAAAGAGTTTGTGAATGGGGACAATGAGTATGATCAATTAAGGGGATTAGGCATGTGTACCTTAGATCATGACGAGATAAGTGAGGTACATGAACTTATACAGGAGGGGTCAGGTGATAAGTAGAATAAGATACAATCCTCTGTCATTTATAATAGTGAACAATATACATGCATGGATAAAGATGGGTTGAATGTAGGTTGGATTAACAAAGAAGTGCATGACTATGGGACTGATCATTGGATCAGGTTTTTAAAATATTTAAAGATTGTAGAACCAGGGGCAAGGGAAAAAGAAAAGTATACATTTGCAAGAAAAATAGAAGTGTTAAATGCAGGGAACCCAGAATTTGAAGTAACCATTAAGGAGGAGCTGTTTATTCAAGATTTATTAGTCATAAAGGGACTTTGTTTAAATCTAATGTTAGGAAGTGGTTTCCTGTGCACATATGAAGCTCAGTTGGAGAATAAAGATGAAGTGTTAGAATTAAATCTGGAGGGATGCATGAAGAGGGTGAAATTCAAAAATTTTTTAAGTGATAAAGATTTAATGGCATGTTTACACAAGTAACTGCCATAAACCAGTGTAAATCATGAAGTGTGAGATTCAATGCATTGTAGGTAGTAGGTTAAGAATTTTTGTATATTTATTCTGTGATCTGTGTTAGTATCTACTTGTGAGTTTAAATTTAAGCATTGGGGTCAAGTTTACAAGTAATCTTTGTAAATGTTTTTCTTTTGTTGTTTGTGTTAAAACATGTGCTTCTATCAGATTTGCAGTTCAACAGTGGTACATGAGGTAAATATGTATGTATGTATGCCAACATCAAAGGATAGTGGAAGTGGGAGTGTACTGTTTATGTGTGTGTGTGTATGTGAGCAGGGCTGGATATGTGATGTGAGTTGTGGGGTGACTCGGAGAATGAGAAAGTGGTGGACATTGATGCAGGCAGTGGGGTCTGTGGCTTAGATAAATTGTGATGAAAATGTCAGCTGACAGTGTTGCATATGTGGGTGTGACTGACCATATGGGTCAGAAGTGAGGAATGTATGTTTGTTGTGGCTGTTTTGGCTAAAGGTGGGTTGGATTGAGAAATGTTTCAATGAGAGAAAGTGTTTGCTCTTTAATGTCTGTCTCTTTGAGTGTTTGGTAGGTAACGTGTCTAATATGGAATGCTCTGTATTGTTATATTAAATTGATTCTGATAACACATTTTTGTTTCTTTAATGGTGCTCAACTGTTGACTGAACAATTTCTGCAACAACAGTTGATGAGAACTATTTTTCTGTCTAGCCTGAATATCAATAGGGTTTGGTGATACTTCATTTTAAAAAATGTAGATGTTTTGTGATAAACTAATTTAGAAATTAGACTTTAACCTTAGATATTTTTATTGTGGGGAGTACTTGTGGAAAGCACATGAGACTGATGACAGGGATCCAAATTTAATCTCACACCAGCAAAAATAATTTTTTTTGGTGTGAGGGGGTAGGATTTGCATTTATGTTTGAAGGTGTCATTATGATGGAAGAGAAAATTCTCTATGATAACATTCTTTTGGTAGTATTATTTGAGCTTTAAGATATATTTTTGACATGGGGAGGTTGTTTTTTTTTATTTGATGGAGTAATACTCCAAGTAGGCCACATATTCTCTTGTCTGTTTCATCTGAAGCTATGGCTGATGAGAGTGCAGGCATGGTGGTTTGGGTTAATCTGATAATGACTAACAACAGCCACTTTCAGTTCTTAATTCTGTTGATTTACATGTTACTGTACATGTCTCAATGCTTAGTTTCAATTGCACCAAGTCTGGATGGCAGGGGGGTGGGATACAAATCCAACCGAATCCTGGTGTCCAGACAAACTTTTGTCTATGTTGACTCATGAGTGCCTTCTGCTCTTCCTGTTCCATGTAGGGTGCATATGACGTGTGTGAACAAGAACGCTTGTTCCAGTGCCATGAATCTAAGCTGCAACAGCATGTTGGTTGAAATGACGGAGACATAGGACCGTACACCATGGACCAGAGTTGCTGCAACGATGACTCTGGGGTTCTCAGTGTCAAAGTGGTGAGAGATTTCCTTCAAACAAGTGGAGTGTACACCGTCAAAAGTTTTTATAGTGACAATGCTAGTTTTTCCATGTAGGACAAGGTTCTCTAAAGACTAAAGTTTAATAATATTATAAATTTGGTGCCAATTCTGTATATAAACAACAGGCACACTTAAAATTCATGGATGTAATTAGTTATAAGGATCCTTTTCTTAAAAATATGCACACACTATAAGTGGTCTTAATGGTACAAATATTGGGAAATTATCTCACTGCCCTGTTTATTTTTTATTTATCTATTTATTTATTTTTTGCATTAGTTGAGATCATAATTGGCATAGTGTTTGAGCCAATACGATTCAATAATTTTGTAATTTAAAAATTTTGTTCATTTGAATGTATTAATTTTGGTGCTACTTGCGCCATCCTGCACATGGTATGGATGCCGCAGGTGGGGATATAGAAATACTGGTAATTAATAGCATTTGATAATTAAACAGTATGAAGTTCACTGCAAACATTGACCATGCCAATGCACTAAATGTTACACGATTTTAATCTTATTAATTATGGTAGCAATGTATGTACACAGTTGGGTGACAACATTTATAGTTAGGCCATAGGTAGAAATTCTCCACGTTGAGATTTGCTGTGTGCTTGTAGCTGACGGGAGGCCAGCGAGCAGGCCGATGTTGGTGGCTTGTTCCAACTTAGGATTTTACAGTTCGTTTCTGGTGAGGGGAGAGAGGTACAATGGCGAGTGCCAGGCACAGTGCAGTGCACAAATATTGTAATACTACTGGCATTTGAAGTAATACGATGCAGTTAGGAACCTTTAAGGCCCTCATTACAAAATAGCCTGTTGATAAATAAACAATACATTAGCTGATATAGTCACATCTAACGTAATATGTTTAATTGACAATGAAAAGTAATAAATTACCAACGAAGACAAGACAGTTACACAACTAGCATGGCAATGTTTGTTTATAAAAATAATATATTAACTATTTTTCATTTTATTTTCAATCAATCTTTTGTATTTTACCTTGAAATATTCAGTTAAATCAGTTATCTGTGATATAAGAAATTGCACGATTATGATAAACAGTACAAAGGATGTTTATACTAATATAAAAACGTAAGAAAATATTTGTTTAATGTGTAGTGTAATTATTTTGATTTTAAGTAGAGTTTTAGAAATGTATTGGCTGAGCGCTGTACGTTGGCAAATCGGTTAGAACAGTTCACATGGGGAAGTTGATGACGTAGGGGAAAAAACCCCGGCAGTTGAGCTTTTGGCGCGCGCGCGCGCCTGGGCAGGAAGTGAGGACTCGGGACCACGTGGTGTGGCTGGCCGGGCGGCGTCGCTCTGCATCAGTCGGCATGTGGATCTCGAGGTGGTGACTTGAGATTTGTCTGTGGCAATCGCCACGTGTGGTTGCTCGTCGTAGACTGCACCAAGTTAAATCGAGTGCTACTGTGTGTTTGTGAATATTTAGCCGGTGGAACAAGGTGTGCATCGCATTGAATTAAAGTGACTGTGATTTGTTAATGTAACACGTGTCGTCGCATAGGCATGAACATAAACGGTGTTTGAGACAGCCACGTGGTGTGAAAACAATTCGCGACAAATATTCATTTTGTCTGGGGGCTCTCGAGCTATAACTTTATTTGATAAATGTGCCGACGTACAGACGTATCAGCCACAGGGTTCAAGTATTGTGAAATAAACAACATAAAGTGAACTTTCACGTGTTTTTCAAAAATAGTAGTTAGTACACCCTTTTCTCTCATGAATTTGAATTTATTATGAATTTGTTTTGTTAATCATATGCAGGGAAGGAAAGCTGCGAACGTGTGATATCATCTCCTAGAAAACGAGTCAAACAGTCGCAATAACAGTTCCAGTGTTTTTGCATGTTTAGGAATTTGGTTCGCAGCTGGTGGTTGTGAGTTTCAAAAATTAATCTTTCCCTATTTTAAACTCTCACCCCGACCTTCACCCTTGCATACAAACACCTGGTTCAAGAATCACAAAAGAAGGTTGTATACGTGGAAGAGACCAGGACACACCGACATTTCATGTTTGTGCTATTTTTTATTACCGATATATGAGGCCATCTTTTTTTTTAATGGAACCCTAAGTTAAATTTTAGCGCAACATGATGGGATTAAAATTTTCAAATATGTGTATATCATAATACTTACGCGAATAGTTTTTGAGACACAGATATGTTCTCCTATCGTACTCGGCCTTCGAAGCGGCGTTGTCCAATGCGACAATTCCTGTTGTGTAGACTACACGGTAAACGTTGTCAGTCCGTCCTTACACAAACAACGCCGCTTCAAAGTACGAATACCATACGGGAACACATCTGTGTTTCGACAACTATTCGCCTAAATATGTACACATATTTGAAACCAACGCCGCTTCGAAGGACGAATACGATACGGGAACACATCTGTGTCTCAAAATAGTATTCGCCTAAATATGTACACATATTTCAAACCATCTTTTTTACGCCCAAAATGTTACGCTATAATTTAACATAGGGTATCATTTAAAAAATGTAATGATGGCCCTATATCTCTGTAATAAAAAATAGCACAAATATAAAATTTCATGTATTCAAGTAGCCCCTGTCCCTGCAATTCACTGTCCAAACAGTATCTTTGAATCTATTACGGTTGGGGTGATACAAGGGGTGTCATGACTTAGCTGCCTAACGTTGTATATGCCCCCAACTGGCAACTGAGAATTTCAATGCGGACGCGTTAATACGCTCGAACCAAAATTCAAATGTCTGTAAATCTATCGGACCAAACTGCGTGGTCATCAGTCCGTAGCTTACAAACTACTTAAACCTAGGTAAACTAACCTACGGACAAACACACACACCTATTCCCCAGGGAAGACTCGAACCTCCACGGCGAGCAACCGCGCTCTCCGCAGCAAGACGCTTTAGACCGCTCGGCTACTCCACCGCGGCACGCGGGAACCCTTGCGGGAATGCAGTATAGGCAGCGCGAAGTGGAATCAAATGGGCAGGGAGAACACCCATCGTAGATTGCTACAAGTTCAGAAATTTGATTCGGGGGGGGGGGGGGGGATAGCGTGCGCGGATAGCCTAATTGATAGCCGGTCGCCGTGGCTCATCGCGCCCGGTCAAGGGGTTAAGCGTCTTCTGTAATAAACGATCGCAAATCACAGAACCACCTGAAGGATTGGTGTCAAAAAGATAATTAGGAAGCTCCGGTAGCATACGTTGGAGCAGACGGTAGCATCCGTTGGAGCAGAGACGTTAACGTTCCGAGAGCGTACCTTTCATGATAAGACAACCAAAATATTCTGTATAGTTTGCACATCTTTAGGGCGCGATCTACTTTAATAGAAAAATGAGGCCAAAGATAGCTTTTTTGCAGTTTTTTTATATTTTTGCACAACCAGTTTCAGGAATCTAGCTGCCATCATCAGTTGCTCATTTACATGAAATTAGTGTAAGTGCGTTGTAGATGTTGCCCAATGCCTGGCGTGGCATACTTCTGTATGTATGATGTGCAAACTATTGCTGTAAATGAGCCGCTGGCCGCGGTGGCCGAGGAGACTGAGGCGCGTCAGTCACGGTCTGCACGGCCACTACGGTCGGGGCTTCGAATCCCCCCTCGGACATGGATATTTGTGCCGTCTTTAGTATACGGTAGTTCATAAGTAGTTTGTAAGTTTAGGGACTGATGACCACTTAGTTAAGTCCCATAAGCTTAACAAACATTTGAACATTTTGCAAATGAGCACCTGATGATGGGAGCTAGATTGCTGAAACTGGTTGCGCAAAAATTTGAAATATGCAAAAAAGGGATCTTTGGCATCATTTTTTTATCAACTAAAATAATGCTTCCCCCTACAAGTATCTCACGAAGGGAGCACGAGGGTAAGATCAGAGGGCTGAGGGCCGACACAGAGACGTAAGACAATCATTTCTCCCGTGAACCATACGCGCCTGGAATAGGAGGAAGTGACAATGATACGCATAACACCCTCCACCACACACCGTCAGTTGATTCGCGGGGTATGAATGTAGATGTAGACTGTTGTTGTCATCTATATAAATAAGAATTAAGTTCTATTAAATGGTAAACACATTAATTTAAAGTCGCCGCTACCCGTTGTAGTAGGTCCCGGGCCACGCGGGAGTGGCCGCGCGGTCTAAGGAGACATGTCAAGAACTGCGTGGAGGCCGCCGCAGTAGTTTCGAATTCTCCCACGCGCGCGTGCGTGTTCGTTTGTGTGTGTGTCTGTGTTTGTGTTTTGTCCTTGGTCTAAGTTAGTTTAACAAGATTTTCTTTATACTTACGTTACATGAGTTTCAGAACTTATATTACTGGCCATTAAAATTGCTACACCAAGAAGAAATGCAGATGATAAACAGGCATTCTTTGGACAAATATATGATACTAGAACTGACATGTGATTAAATTTTTACGCAATTTGGCTGCATAGATCGTGAGAAATCAGTACCCAGAGCAACCACCTATGGCTGTAATAATGACCTTGATACGCCTGGGTATTGATTCAAACAGAGCTTGTATGGCGTGTACAGGTACAGATGCCCATGCAGCTTCAACACGATACCATAGTTCATCAAAAGTAGTGACTGGCGTATTGTGACGAGCCACCATTGACCAGACTTTTTCAATTGGTGAGAGATCTGGAGAATGTGCGGGCCAGGGCAGCAGTGGAACAATTTCCGTATCCAGAAACGCCCGTACAGGACCTGCAACATGCTGTCGTGCATTATTCTGCTGAAATGTAGGGTTTCGCAGGGATCGAAAGAAGGGTAGAGCCACGGGTCGTAACACATCTGAAATGTAACGGCCACTGTTCAAAGTGCCGTCGATGCAAACAAGAGGCGACAGAGACTTGTAACCAATGGCACCCTATACCACCACGCCGGGTGATACGCCAGTAGCCTTCCGCAGTGGCCGAGCGATCTGCGGCACGCCAATCTGCACGGCCACTACGGTCGGGGGTTCGAATCCCCCCTCGGGCATAGATATTTGTGTCGTCTTTAGTATAAGGTAGTTCATAAGTAGTTTGTAAGTTTAGGAACTGATGACCCCGCAGTTAAGTCTCTTAAGATTAACAAACATTTCATACGCCAGTATGGCTAGTGATACGATGCCGTTGAGATCCAGCACGGCGTTCCGTATTTCCCTCCTGACCCCACCGATTCCATATTCTGTTAAAAGTCATTGGATTGCGACCAACGCGAGCAGCAATGTCGCGATACGATAAACCGCCATCGCGATAGGCTACAATCCGACCTTTATCAAAGTCGGAAACGTGATGGTACGCATTTCTCCTCCTTACACGAGGCAGGCAACGCCGGCCAACTGCTGTTTGTGTACCAGAAATCGGTTGGAAACTTTCCTCATATCAGCACGTTGTAGGTGTCCCCACCGGTGCCAGCCTTGTGTGAATGCTCTGAAAAGCTAATCATTTGCATATCACAGCATCTTCTTCCTGTCGGTTAAATTTCGCGTCTGTAGCACGTCATCTTCGAGGTGTAGCAATTTTAATGGCCAGGAGTGTAAGAAACAGCCAAAGCCGTTCGACGCAATTCTTGAAAATTCTCGAGAAAATCGACTTTTGAAGATTTGTAAAGTGCACGTAAGTATCTGTAATCGTAATAGTTGCGGCATCTGCCGATGTAGGGCACGTGGTAGCGATCTGGGGTGCCAGCCATAGAGTCTCTGCTTAGAATCCCACTGTGACCGCCTATTTTCTTTTTTCCTGTTTTTAGTTTTCGAAATCAGTTATACAAAACATTTTGGAATCTCTAGTTCCACATGGTTTCAGTTTTTCTTTGTGTGTATCTAGAAGAGGCGAAAAACGTGTCGTCACGTAAAACGGTGATTCAGTAGATTGGCTGCTTGGAAAGCCATTAATAGCTATAGAGATGAGTTTTCAAAAACACTGTAGCTGTTCACAAAGAGAACCGTCGTCAACTAATCGTGAAGCCAATAGTGTAAAATGTAATTTATATTTTCTTTATTGAAACCATTATCATTAATATCCTTCTATAGAATATAGAAAATTAGTAATAAACAAAAATACGTCCACTTTTCGTAAAAATTACCATTAGATATTAAAATTGTGTAAGTATTAGAACACAATGAAAGGAAACAAAAAACCCGTCATGACAGGATTCGAACCACCGAAACACGGTACAACTTATTTCATGATTCGTACTTACGCTTACTTGCAAAACTTCAAAGTCGATTTTCTCAAGAATTTTTGAGAGTTGCGTCGAATGGCTTTGGCTGATTGTTATTTGAGGTCTGAACTTCATGTACCATAAATTCTGAAATCCGATGCCCATGTGGTGTCCTTGTAAGTGGTTTGTAACTACAGGGACCACTGACCTTAGCAGTTTAGATTTAGAAAACATTTCATCATTGAAAGGCATGTGGAATTATGTGGGTTCTCGTCCGTCATTTACTTAATTATTTACATTGAGTACCCAACTAACTACACTACCCAAGTGTGACTCGATTCAAATAGTCCAGGTCAAAATGACACACATTTTTATAGATGGCCATACGACCGTTTAGGTGGTGAAAACTCTTCCTAAGGAAACGGGATTATTATCTTAGAGTACATATATTCGAAACAGTAGGAGATCTAACAACAGTTTTGAAACATATTTTCATGTATTTTGTTCTATTGAGCCACAGTCATACAGTACTGATTAAAAAATTTTACCGTCACTTGACTGTAAGGTTTTTATTAACACAATCCGGACTTCGGCTTTTAAGCCATTATTAAGTGTACAATTAGTCCAATATACCAAATAATTGGAATATTTGTACACTTGATAATTGCCTAAAAGCCGAAATCCGGATTGTGAAAATAAAATATCTTAGAGTCAAATGGCGGTCAAATCTTTTAATCATATTTTTCATGGTTCTATTACACCTTACAACTACGAAATCACATCTTTAAACATTGTAATATATTTCGAAATCCTGCCCTCATCAAATAATTTTTACAACGGCAAATTATATTTCTTGTAAATGCAATGCTATATTTAACAACAAATGCAAGCCCACATTTACACACGCTAAAACGATGTAATCTGAGATACGCGCGATCTGTCTGCTATATGACATTTTTCATAAATGGAAAAGGTGTTGTTTGCAATGCCGCGTCCACGTTGGCTATTCGCCGAACTCGATACAGAGCGAAACCTTAGTGTTTGATTGAGATCTTCAGGATCCCTTACTTTATGGCTGCACTGTGAAACTGCAAGTAACACTATATATGACACGCGTCGTACGGCAGACAGAGCGCGTGGTTGATGGTAAACGTGGAGGAGTAATGGGCAGGGAGAAGGGGCAGGAGTAAGTGAACAGGACGAGGGGAAATGAGGTGATGGGCTAATGGAAGATTAGAGATAATGTAAGGAAATGTACTGTTGATGGTATTACACCGGAGGCGATGACCAACAGGGTGGCGTATGAAAAGGAGGAGACGGTAGCGCATCATGAGGCTGCAGTAGGGACCTAGGAAGGGAGATGGAGACAGAACGAAGGTAGGAGGAAAGAAGGGTGGTTGACAGTTGAGGAGGTAAAGGGAGGAAGGAGTAGGAGAGACGAACGTAAAAGTACACCAAATAAATACCTGGTTAACGCTAGGTTTTCAACTAGCTTCAATATAAATCTGTGATAACACGTAGGAGATTGTTTCTAAGCTTGCATCCACAAGTGGGAGTACTCGTCTAAATGCTGCTAATGTTCTGAACACAAGACGCTTTACTTGCAGGCGATACCAGATTTATCAACATTCTCTCAAAATTCAACTTTACAGACTTTCATCACTTATAGGCGAGAATCCACCTGGGAACTACTCCTGTAATGAAGGCTGTTTTTAAAACAACTGGACTGAGAATTAGTTTTAATATAAAGAGGAATTAAACTATGAAGCAAACGTAAAGTTCCCACTGAAGACCATAGTAAACTTCAGTGTTAGAGAATTTAGTAAGACGAAGAAGCACAAGTTAGACAGAAAAAATGGGAAAAACATTTTACTAAAAATTAATTTTTATAGAATTTTATAAAAGTAAACAAACAATATTTGACAGGTACTGAAGGATAAATTGAGAAAATTTTCATCAAAATACCTGCGTTTTAGGAAATCAATGATTTTTTTAATAACTTGCTTAATTTCTAGCAACAATGAAAGCAGTAAAAATTAACACACTTTAAGTAAATCACGAAACAACTCACACTGCAATAAATGGCAATTCCGAATCTTAACACTCATTTAAAAAGAACAAAGACAACAGAATCAGCGTCGAAATTTTCAAAATTTAATTGAAGCAAAACACAACTGCTAATAGTAAAAATGAAGACTAAAATTTTGGAGTTATGGAAGATACGATTGGAAACACCATTACGTAAAGAGCAGACTAAAAAGACATCACCAGTTACAGCTTTCTCCAAATAACAAATGAAATTTTCTCTACTGCAGTTAGCATCAGAAATGAAGAATGGTTAGATGCTATATACGTAACTTATTCGATTAAGTACTGTATTGTCGAGAATATATTCTGAAGCTAATATAACCCAAGGGACCGAACCACCTAATGCCAAGTGATGTACACTTCACACTAAAGGAAGACGTTATCAGAATACAGATACAATGACTGTATTAAGCCTTGAGACATTCTTTAAACAACAGGAAAACACGGAATAAAAATCACACCTCTTTGAAGTTAAGACAAGATATCATTAAATGGTAAACTGTCTATAACATTTCCAGCTATGGAGCCTACTTCAATGCGCGAGTAGAAGATGAAGAAGCAAGTAGAAGCAGACATAAAAAAGAAGAATGTTAGTTACGTAGCAGACAGTACGTAAATAATAATCTAAATACATCAAATTTAACCTCACACCTGTGTAGGGATAACAACATAACACTAAGCTCAGATGCCCAGACATACGTCCAAACTATAGGCTTTATGATCTATAATAAAATTAAGTAATACATAAAAGGAATGAAAGATTATGGAGAAGATATTGGGAAACATAAAAATATCATAAACATTTAAATTAGAAGTAAACAAACAAATACATTTACAGATACATTCAAATAACACATCAAGGAATTTAAGACAATAAATGTCAGTGGAAACTGGATTAAATGAGTGGGGAAAGCTGAAAACTTGTGATAGGCTGGGATTCGAACTAGGGTTCTTTGTCTACTAGACAGTCACGCTGTCCACTGCGTCACTCGGACACAGTGCTCACCACTCCTTCAGGAATTACCCCAGCACGCCTCCGGACAGACGCAAATATTCAGCTTCTCCAGCGTGGTACACAAAACAGGTTAGACCACTCTTGCAAAACCAAAGAAAAAAGCATGACAAATTTAAACGGACACAAAATTCTCAAGACTGGCAGTCTTTGACAGAAACTCGTAATTTAGCGCAAACGTCAATCCGAAAAGCTTATAATGAATTCCACAACGATACCCTGTCACGTAATTTGGTAGATATTCCTGAACAATTCTGGTCGTATGCAAAGTGTACTAGCGGTTAAACACAATCAGTACCGTCACTATGCGATAGAACAACTCTTCTAGTCCGGACACTATAGCCATTAGATTTCTATTTGATTATTCTGATGCGATAGCTCCTTACTTCACCCAGATAGCGCTGACGTCTTTCCAGTAGGACGAGAACGGCAGCTTACTTTAGTATTCATGTCTGTAAGAATTATTTATTTGAATCGCCTGCTCCCATTGCAGATCAATTTTAGCTTGTATTGTCGATTGCAAAGTGGTTGGATAAAGCTGCAAAGGTGAGGTCCATACAGAAGATACTGAAGACTTCCTCGTAGTTGGGTTTATGTTTCTTGAACTTCCTTCAATTATTGAAACATTTATATGTTTATATATCGTCGTGAATGTTGTTTTAATAATAATGATTCTTAAGATTAAAATTATAAAACATTCATTTTCACATCATTCAAAAAAGAAGGGCAGTATTGCAAAACTAATGGCGTAATTGTGAAAAAAATCACTTATAACGATCTTGTGCACTCATATGAAGGTAATTAATAGCATCTGACAAAAAATTAAACCAAAAATAATTCCGAGCTATCTGGGTTAACAGCCACATACAACCGCTTGCTAATGAAGCATCTGTACCAAAAGACTGGAAAGTTGCACAGGTCACACTAATATTCAAAAAAGTAGGAGTAACCCAATAAACTGCAAGCCTGTTTCATTGACGTCAATTTGCAGCAGAGTTTTGTAACATATCATGTATTCAAATATTATGAATTATCTAGAACAGAATTATCTATTGACTCAAGGTCAAATATCGTTCATGTGAAACACAAATAGCTCTTTACTCACTCAAATTGATGAGTACTATCGCAAGGCATCTCAAATTGATTCCGTATTTCTTGATTTCCATAAGGTTTTTGACTCCGTTTCTCAAATTGCATGGTTACGCAATATAGCCCCAGATTTGTGACTGGATAGGGGATTTACTGTCAAAGAGGACACAGTTTATAGTAATCGATGGTAAAGCATCGACTAAAACAGACGTGATATCCGGTGTTCCACAGGGTAGTTTTCTGCACCTCTGCTGTTCCTTATCAACATAAACGATCTGGGAGAAAATCTGAGCAGCTCTATCAGGTTGTTTGCAGATGACGCCGTGATTTATCGTCTAGTAAAGTCATCTGAAGATCCAGAACGATCTAAATACATCAGTACGGTGTAAAAATTGGCAGTTGACTCTAAATAATGCGAAGTGTGAAGGCGTACAAATGAGTACGAAAAGTAATCCGTTAAACTTTGTTTACAAGATAAATCAATCAAAGGCTGTAAACTCCACTAAATACCTACGAAATACTATTATATCAGACTGGAAAGAACACGTAGATGATGTCTTAGGAAAGGTGAACCGAAGACTGCGTTTTATGGGCAGAACACTTAGATGCAACAGACCTACTAAAGAGACTACATAAACTATACTTGTCCGTCCTCATTTGGAGTATTGCTGCCGAGTATGGAATCCATATGAAGTTGGTGTGACGAAAGCCATCGAAATAGTTTAAAGAGGGGTAGCTACTTTTGTATTGTCACGAAACAGGGGAGACAATGTCACGGAAATGATACAGGATCTGGGATGGGAACCATTACAACAACAGCGTTTATCGTTGCGGCGTGGTCTACTTACGAAACTCCAATCGCCAACATTCTTCTTCGAATGCGAAAATATATTGTTGACTCCTAACTACATAGGTAGAAATGATCATCAGAATAAAATACTAGAAATCAGAGCTTGATCGGAGAGATTCAGATAATCTTTCTTCCCGGGCGCTAGTCGAGAATGAAATGGTAGATGAATAGTTTAAAGGTGGTTCCATGAAGCTTCTGCCAGGCACTTAAATGTGATTTTCCGAGTATCCCATGTAGATGCCATTGTTTACAGTTCTGTTAAAGCAGAAATGCTTAACACAGCTCTCCGTAATTTTTCACGAAAGAAGACGAAGCAATTAGCCTAGAATCGTATCAAGAAGAGCTGCTAACATGCATAATTTAGAAGTTAGTACCTCTCGTGTATTAATGCAACTTAAATCACTCAACAAAAGTAAGTCTCCCGTTCCCGACTGTATACTAATTACTTTCCTTTCAGAGTATGCTGATGCAAAAGTCCCATACCTAGTTATCGTATAAAACCACTCGCTCAGCAAACGTTCCGTACTCAAAGATGGGAAAGTTGCACAGGTTACGCCAATATTCAAGAAAGGCAATAGGAGTGACCCACAAACTTACAAGCCTATATCATAGACGTCGGTTGTCAGCAGGATTTTAGAACGTATACTTCTCTCAAATATTATGAACTACCTCAAAGAGAACGACTTATTAACCCATAGTCAACACGGATTCAGAAAGTATCATTCTTGTGAAACACAGCTAGTCCGTCACATGATGTGATCAGTGCTATCGACAATTAATGTCAAATTACGTATTTATAGATTTCCGGAAGGCTTTCGACACTGTACGTCACAGCGTCTTCTAATCAAACTGCATGCTTATAGAATATACCCACAATTGTGCGACTGGATATGTGATTTTCTGTCAGAAAGGACACAGTACGTTGTAATTGACGGAAAGTCATCGAGCGAACAGAAGTAATATCTGGCGTTCCCCAGAGACGTACTATAGGGCCCCTACTGTTCCTTGTATTTTATAAATGATTTAGTAAACAATCTGAGTTGCTCCGTAAAACTGTTCGCGGATGATGCTGTCACTTATCGGTAAGTAAAGTTAAAGAAGATCAAAAGCAACTGCAAAATGATTTACATAAGATGTCAGCAAGATGAAAAAAAATGGCAATTGATCCTTAATTCTGAGAAGCACGTTAAACTTCATTTACACGATAAATCAGTCAAAATTACAGGCCGTAAATTCAACTAAATACTGAGGAGTGACAATTACAAACAATTTAATTTGGAAAGAACACATAGAAAATATTGTAGGGAAACCGAACCTAAGACTACGTTTTGTTCTCACAATACTCAGAAGATGCAACAGTTCTACTAGAGAAACTGCCTACACCACACTTGTGTGTCCTATTTTGGAGTATTGTTGTGCATTGTGGGATCCATTCCATGTGGGACTGATGGACGGTTTAGAGGAAGTCCAGAGAAGGGCAGCTCGTTTTGTATTATCGCGATGTTGGAGAGAGACAGTCACGAAAATGATACTAGAGTGAGGATGGATATCATTAAAAGAAAAGCGTTATTTGTTGCTGTAAGGTCTATTTGCGAAATTTCCTTCACCAACTTTCTCTTCCGAATACGAACAGATTTTGTTAGCAATCACCTACATAGGGAGACATGATCATCATAATAAAATGGGAGAAATCCGATCGACAACGGAAAGATTTAAGTGTTCTTTTATTCCGCTAGCTATTAGGGAATGGAACTGTAGAGAATCATCATAAAAGTGGTTCGATGAACCCTCTGCCATGCACTTCAATGTGACTTGCAGAGTATTTATGTAGGTGTACAGATGTAGTGTTCCTGGCCAATTTTGCACACTATTCACGAGATTTCGCCGATTTTCATAGGGATACGGGCCATGTTTGCATCCGGCCTTCAACGTTTAGGTTTACTGTCGTTTCCGGAAATTCTTTAAATGAGCATGGCCGATATCCTTTCACATCCATATCAACAACAATTAGTTTTTCCTGCGCCTCTAATGACGACGTTAGCAATGGGAAGCTATCCCTTAATTTTTTCCCAAAAACGTGGAAGCATTAGTCCACATTTAGTGTCCGATAAAGCATCATATGTTGACAATTATCGCCATAACCGAAATATCAGTAAATGTCATGTACATAATGAAAAAATAGACGATTTTTTGTTTCTTTGAGAAGACGTTTGTTTCTAATCTAGAAATTCTTGGAAAAATTCACTACATTTATAGGCCTATGTTGTTGTTGTGGTCTTCAGTACGGAATCTGGTTTGATGCAGCTCACCGGCGTACTCTATCCTGAGCAAGTCTCTTCTCATATGAACGGCAACCCACACAAATGCCTTCAGAAATAACTTCGTAATACTTAAATTAATATTCGATATTAACAAACTGCTCTTCTCTAGATATTATTCTTTATCCCACTGCCATTCTGAATTTTACATCTTTTTTTTTCAGACCACCGTAAATTATTTTACTGCACAATAACAAGACTCGTCTAATACCGTTATTGTTTTATTTCCTAATCTAAATATTTCAGCGTCGCAGGTTTTAATTCCAGTTCATTCCATTACCATTGTTTTGCTCTTCTTAATGATGAACTTATATCCTCCTTTAAGACAGTGTCCAATCAGATCAGTTTCTCATCCAGGTTTTTTTCCTGTTTCTGACAGAATAACAGTGTCAGCGGTAAACCGCAAAGTTTCTATTTCTTCTCCCGCAACTTTAATACCAGTCCTAATTCTCCTTGCTTTTCTTCACAGCTTACTCAACATACAGATGGATTAAAAAGCTGCGGTGGAGTAGCCGAGCGGTATAAAGCGGAGCGCGCGGTTGCTCGCCGTGGAGGTTCGAGCCCTCCCTGGGCCATGGGTGTGTGTGTTGTCCTTAGGTTAGTTTACCTAAGTTTAAGTAGTTTGTAAGCTACTGACTGATGACCACGCAGTTTAGTCCGATAGATTTACAAGCATTTGAACATTCTGATTAAAAGCTAGAAGCCTGTTTAACTCTCTTTCCAACCACTACATGTCTTTCATCCTATTCGGTTCTTATAACTACTGCCTGGAATCTGTACGAGTTGTTGTATAACTTTACTTTTCCTACAATATTCACGTAACGCAAGACGATAAGTACTATTCAACTTGCCACTGAACTATAATGAAATTTTCAAATGTTTGTAGAGCCTAAGGGACTTAACTGTGGGGTCATAAGTCCCTAAACTTACAAACTAATTATGAACTACTTATACTAAAGACGGCACAAATATCCATGCCCGAAGGGGGGGAGGGGATTCAAACCCCCGACTGGGAACTGCCTCGCGCATCGTAGCATAGCGCCTCAATGCGCTCGGCCGCTCCGCTGCGGCGAACTTTAATCCCAAGAATGTTTAACGTCAACTTACCTAATTCCATTTTGTTTTATCTAACTTCCTATCCACTTAAGGAACGGAACATTCCATGCTCCGACCCTTAGAATGCAAGTTTTTTATTTTGTTTTTCTTTAGATGACAACGTTCCATTGAGTAGTTCCTATCCGGAGATCCTCATGGGAATTGCTTTACCCCCGAAACATTTTACTCAAGAGGATGCCATACCATATATACATTCAGTTAGAGGTACAGTTAAGCAACCTTACATTTACAATTTCTGTGGTTCGTGAATATACTAAGCACTAAAATAAACAAGCTGTTATCATTAAATTATTTTTTTAGATATTTCTTTTTGGCCCACTTTAGGTTTCGGTAGTAACACTGAAAGTGGGCCTTTGTGATCGTCTTTTGACAGATCAAAATTTAAATGAAAATAACGGCTTAACTATTCATCTGACACGAAAATTGAATAACCAAATTTGTAGAGGAGAAAATTCTCTTCAACTTTGCTCTGTTATGCTTTTTTCATATATCGTAGCTTTTCAAAGATGTTTGCAAAAATAACGGCATTGGTATGTATGTCTGTTTGTCCGCCTATCTGTCCGTAACGTGTTCCCTGTTTTTAAGACGAACCGTTCAACCGATCAGCACCAAATTTTACATACATGATTGTAGGCCACCAGAGACCAGAACCTCGCTTTTTCAAATTTTTTGGACAAAAAATACGGTAGTAAAACAAAACAAAACAAAAAAACCGTTTGTATTATAATTGTAATTGCAAACGAACCGTTCATCTGACACGAAAATTGAATAACCTAATTGGTAGAGGAGAAAATTCTCTACAACTTAACTCCCTCATGTTTTTTTCATATCTCGTATCGTTTGAGACATTTGCAAAAATAACGAAGATTTGACACCCTCCATTGAATTAACGTAAACCAGCCGTTCGGAGATGTCACGTGACATTCCTCGCGTATTTGATGATTTTCTTATTGTAACTTACACGTTGTCATTTCAAAGCAACGACACACTGTGGAATTAACAAAACCACATCGTTCTTCGTACAATAAATGATAATCTAAATGTCTACAAATGCCATATTAACATCAGTTAACAAAGGCCATCAATAGTATGAGATTAAAGAGCCGTTGTTTTAACCTATAGCCGTAGCGTAGTGGGCAAAGTGCTGGACTGCGACGCGAATTTCTTTATCCTAAAAGGGTTTCAGACACTCTTATTAATTAATTAATTATTATTTAGATTATTATTTTGGACCAAAATATTTGCAAAAACTTATAAAACTACAAATCTAAAGTGGGCCGTAAAACACGTCAGTTCGATTTTTTAAAATCACATGCGTTTGCATTTACATTGAATGTGTGAGGTAGGTGGGTTAGGAAACTATACCGAGGGAGTAGACAGACAGTAATATACCATGTAACCCTTTTTCCTTCTCCAAGAATACAATTTTAAATCTCGACCTCAGCGGCTTTTAATACGAAATACCTAACAAACAGAAAAGGTCTCGGTTAGTACATTCCTTGCTTCGAGGCAACCACTGCTTCGTAACAATAAGTAGCGCCACTTTCTACACCAAGCCTCACGCTTCCGGTCCGTGCCTCCGTGCTGGGCCATTCGGTTCACTAAGAGGACGTGCGTTCTCCTTTGACCTTAACTGTGACCGTAATGGACGTTCGCCTGAGTGTCTTCAGCTCCCTTACCACTCTGCGACTAATGGACGACTCACAGTCGCTTGGTAGCTTCTGCATTAAAGACAATTTCACCACCCGCCTGCGTGGCTTGTCGGACAGTCGGTTCTGTTACTTACAGCTCACGATTCTGAAGTAGCATTGCCCAAACAACACGCTCTTCACAGTGGATGGCAGTACTTTCTATGGGGTATATCCGGAACGAGTGTAAAAGTGTTTATCGAAGAGCATCAGTGTTCCATTCGCCTTGTCTTCGTTTAGCCTGTCGTGCTCTGAGGAGCCCACCTCCTCTTTGAGTACCACTCACAGTCACGTATTCTCGAGTCGTTGAATACTTTACAGCTTTTATGGCTGTAATTGACTTGGAGTCCTGTCCATGTTAACAGGACCTACCACACAGGTGGTCAATGCGATTATGTTAGATCCAATGAGGTTGGCGGCGGTTACCACAAGGCACTCGCATTCATGAGGAGGGTCATCCAGATATAAGTTTTGTACAATTACCATATTTCACTCCGAGCTAAATCTACGATGGTTCCTTTCATGAATACTATAAGTTTCCTTTCCCATCCTTAGCAAAACCGTTTGATAAGGGTAAGTTCCCTTCACAACCCTCAGATTTTGTGGTTAGCCCATCAAAACCAAAACATAGATCAAGCAAGAAAACATGAAAAGGTTTTATTGAGCCATGACATAAAAAATACGAAAATAGAAACCATAAATAGTCTAAGTGCTAGATATGATTGAATTCGATGCTGTAAATCCGTGTTCAAACCCACCTCAGTCTCTATACTTTTATTCTATCAGAAAATTGCCAACTGTCCGTTCG
This sequence comes from Locusta migratoria, assembly GCA_026315105.1. Classification (NCBI taxonomy): domain Eukaryota; kingdom Metazoa; phylum Arthropoda; class Insecta; order Orthoptera; family Acrididae; genus Locusta; species Locusta migratoria. The sequence continues at coordinate 58,298,990 of CM048746.1, read as the reverse complement.
ATCATTGGCATCTCCGTTGTCTGGTTGTAGCATTGAAAAATGTTACATTGCGCATAAGTCATCTTCGTAAGTATGTATTACCTTCGCAAGTAGTGAGAGCAGACGAGACATTTCACAGAAAGAAAGCAACAAATTATAATCAACTTCGCTCTCCGAAATTCCAGGACAAGTTTTGATTAGCTTGGATATATCCAGATTTCGATGGTGCGTGTGCCCTAAACTTCAGAAACGTTCATACATATCTGTTGACAGCACACTCGGAAAAGTGTGTACATGTGAAATTGTTGCGTTCGTCTGTTCCACTTAAGTGACGTTATTTCATCATTTCCTTGGGAGAGATCAATCATATTCAAACGAACGCATCACTACGACTAGGAGGCATATATCACTAACAGTTAAGTGCGCCGATAAGCGATTCCTATCCTTTAACGCACATACTGTTACAAATATTGTTAAGATCAGCCGTGTTTTCCAGTGGAGGATTCGATCTTCCCAGTTCCCATTAAAAGCTGCTACCTTTCCACTGCTGATAGAACACTTTAACCACAACACAGACACGAAATTGTTTACAATGAACAGACACATCAAAGACCGGACGGACAGTTGATTTGTGAAAAACAAAAAATAAAAATTTGCAGCACGACGGGCTACTGAACACGGATTTCAAGCTTCGAAAGCAACACCGTGTCGTCTTCAACAGCTCAACGGTTACATTGTTCTTCTTTCTTGCCAGTCCCTTATAATTTCTTTCCGTTTCCGCGCTAAGATTTAACAAACTTGTCACTAAAACTGAGGGAGTGCGTCTCGTAGTTTTCCTTGTGAGTTTGTGCTCCGACTGTAATGGCCACGTTGTCTCATCATCTGCTACGTGGTGATTTTCTCACGTCCGTCATCAAAATATTTGTCGTTGAACAACTCGTTTCGATCTGTGATGACAATGTTCAGAGCTGTTATTTTCATAACATGTCTTAATACAATGGGGCCATAAATCCATCGTCACAGACCAAAGGCAAAATCAACGTAAGTCCCTTTGTCACACATTTTTAAAGTATAACTATAGGACCCCTGCGAATACTTCGCAGCTTTAGTGGAATGACAAAAAAGTTGGGGAAAAAATGGAAGTAAAGTTAGAGCTTAATCCATTGAGTGTTGTTAGGTCGAACAGAACTGCGTACCTTAATTAATCGTAAAACAAACCGATTAAAATATTTAGTGCAAGGACGGAAGAATACCAATTTTAAATAAAAATAAAGGATGGAGAAACTGAAGTCAATTCTGATACTTCATGACAAATCTGCGAATGAATACCTTTCGTTTAAAGCAAAAATGAAGGAAATCGGTCGGATAGAGCGGCCTGATCGAATGACTTTACTTTACAGAAAGGACCTCCCCACAAGAAATATACAGAAGGAAATCGAATGTGAGTATAGAAAAAGGAAGCGAGAGTTATGTACATTCTGATACTATTGACAAATCTGTGGCTCTTTCGCTTAAAACAAAAATGAAGGAAATCGACCGGGTAGTTTGGTCTGGACGACTGACTTTAGTTTTCGTACATTCTTTTAATATATGAGATGCGAACTAGGCACCAGTGCTGGCAAAAACGTGTTTTTGTAGACGCTGCTATTCATAACAAACTACGTGACCCAGTTAACTATTTATCGCTCGGTTCATAAAACCTTTCATTTTTTTGCGGACAAGCAACGATACGTTGGCATACATTTTTTTAAAAATATCTTGTCGCAACATATTTTACCATTACGCGTTTCGACCACATCATTACCATCAGATAAACCTTTAAAAAACGATAGGAATTAAAATATATCTTAGTGCATATGCATAACTATAACATAAACCAGCATCGCGGGTGTCTAGTGAATCTACTTGAACACCTTCACCAGGCGTCCACGATGGTGATTTATGTTTTAGTTACGCATCTCCATTAAGATGTATTTTAATTCCTATCGTTTAAAAAAAAAGTTTATCTGATGATGATGTTGTCGAAACGCGTAATGGTAAAATAAAGTTTATTGCGACCAAGACATTTCAGAAAGTTTTTATCCTAGGTTACTATGTTTTAAGACTACATGAAGAATGTATATTTATATTACATTTATTTTACGGCGATACCATTATGGTTTGCTTGATATTACGGCAGTTTCTTTCAATATTAGATCTAAAGTTAGTCATCACTGACCGAAAGAAGTTGTTAAATGACGAAATATAGTGACCATTCACATAAATAAGAAAATCCAAGACCACGATGTAGACTGGACGTTAAACCCATATCTTCACTTTTATTCGAATAAGCCAATACACTAAATGAGTCTGAGAAAGAAGATCTAGAATTTCGGCTGCCTATCAGCTTCAAAAAAAGAGTCCATAAAATACAAACTTTTACCAAATTATTGCTAAGATAAATATCAGGAATAAGTATAATCTTACGAAAATCATGAAAAGAAAGTCAAAGAACTTTGAAAGACGACCATCTCTCGTCTTCCATATATTTTTTGTATATTTCTGTAAAGTTATAATTTATTTAATGTCGCTAGATTATCATTTTGTTAAACCTTGAACCCCACTCTTTTCAAGGCTTGAGGAATAGCATTTTTATTTCATGTGTTAAAATATTAGTTAATATTGCTAGGTTTTTCTTATTTTGTTAAGTTAATAATTTGTCATTATATTAATTAATGTGACATAAATGTGACCTCCGCTACGTCGCTGTCCCTGTGAGAATGTGCAGTTGTTTTATGAGGGTGCGAGAATCTATGGCTGTCTGAATGTGGGGAGTGATAGCTCGCTTTGCATCGTTCTCTCTGGCTCAGTATCGGTAGCTGCTGATACTACCAAATAGGTTACTACACCCTTTGTTTACAGTCCAGTTAGCGAGCCTTCTTTAGCGTGAATCTCACTGTCCGTCCCCACCACTGCTGTTTCTTGGATTTTCCGGTTTCCAGTTTTTTTCCCGCGTCCGGTGGCCGCTCGGTCTGATCATTCTGGGCTGGTCGTCTGGTGAGGTAAGGTTGGTTCTGCTCTTGTTTTTGGAGATGGTAGTGTTTCATTGACTAGCATGTTTAACTTAGATTCGTGAACTTCGAATAACTTTTTGGAATATTTTCTCCGATCGTGTGCGGAAATGTGTTCTCGTTTTTCAATTCAGTGATTTCCAATAGATAAACGTGGTATGTGTAATTCTAGTTGCAGTTTGATAACGGCCTGATATGTTAAAACATTTTGTGATCATGTGGAGGTGTATGAACTCTGTGTAAATACTTTCTAGCTTTGTGGGCCCGATTTCTAATAGGCGATATGTTCATTTTGTACAGTGCATGTAAAAATTTTCTCATCCTTTCCTTCCGTGAGTGATATGTGTTCCACGTGGTTGGTTCATAGAACAAAGCCTTCAGCTTCCACTCTTGTTTATTCCATGCCCATCAGGGAAGTAAGTATGCGGGTATCCTTCTGATTTCCACGAATATTTCGCCATCTTCTCTCCCAGCCTACTTTAATGTTGCTGTTTCTTCTCCGACTTGTAGTACGAACTTTGTCTCTGTCAGTAATTCTCGCTGAGCCTTGTACAACCTCCTTCAATAGTTTCCTTATGTAATTCTTAACATTTCTATGGGTTGCATGCTGTAATTCTTAATTTTATTTATCCGACTTTGTAATTATTTGACTTTTACGAGTTTTTTGAGACTGGACGTCATCCGTCTCTGTAAGCGCTCAATATCGCGTGTAGCTGCATTAGTTTCGCTTCTTCATGTAATTCTAAACGTTTCTATGGGTTGCATGCCGTAATTCTTATCTTTATTTTTCCGACTTTGTAATTATATCCTTTTTGTGGTTTTTCTGAGACAGGACCTCATCCGTCTCTGTAATCGCCCCCTATCGCGTGTAGCGGTATTTCATTCGCTTCCTTATACAATTCTAAGCATTTCTATAGGTCGCATGCTGTAGTTAACTTTCTTTATTTTTCGGAAACTGAATATATTCAATTTTTTCGATTTTCGGAACCACGTGGGTCCGAGTTCCGACTTCCGGGGTTTGCACCTAGTCGCCTGAATTCACGCCACTTCTCATATAAAAACCAGTACCTAGATCGATTTCTAACTGACTGTAACTTGAGAATTAACTGTGATTTTCTATAATTAATCCGACTTTCAATCACTTCACCTTCAGTGGAGTGCGATCAAGTAACGTAGCCGTGTGTAGCGGCTAGCGTGTTTGCTCGCGGTCCAAAAAAAGGTTCAAATGTTTGTATAGCTTATGGGACTTAACTACGGGGTCATCAGTCCCTAAACTTACAAACTACTTATGAACTAGCTAATACTAAGGACAGCACAAATATCCATGCCCGAGGGGGGTTTCGAACCCTCTACCGTAGTGGCCGTGCACTCGCGGTCCAATTCAGATGTAATTTAACTTCGCTATAGACACGCACCATCTCAAAATAGGCACGACAGACCAGAGCCATCTTCAAAGTGTTTTTGTATACTGTGTTTTGTGCTACCTCCGGCGTGCTGAATGTCGCCTACGATAGCGGCGCCTGCTTCCGCCTCGTCTCAGTACGCTGATTTTGGTGAGTTTCGTTATGGCATTTCGTGTGTGTCAGAGAATGAGTGTTGTATGTGAATCCTTCCCCCCAGTAGTGTTAAATCATGTATAATTTAGGCTGGGCACCGTCCGCATTAGTCCATGTAAGAGATACATTTTTATTGGTTCCCCATTTTGCTTGTTTTCTATCTGAATAAACAAGTTTATGTTCAGCATAATCTATAAGTTTCCTATAAATTGTAGTTTTAGAGCACCTTCCCTCTTTTATTTAACATTGTTCTTCACAAGTACTGAGAACAAGCTCAGATGCAAATTTTGTTAATTGTAAACTCCGTTGCGCCATAAATGTTTCCTAGCCACCTTTCGAAGATAACTTTAATTTAGTGGCTTGCTTATTAACGTTTGTGTATAATAACGTGTGAGCTGCTATGTATATTGACCACTGTAGTATTAACTTCCTGTTTATGAAGTAATTTGAAACGAACCAGTTCTCGGTTTGGGCCAGGAAATAGGGTTTTATAACAAGAAGTAACCGATAGTTCACACGGACCTCATTTGCTAATTTTAGTGATAAAACAAGGCTTTTGTTTCGTACAGTGATCGACTTTTAACTCTTTCAGTCTTGGTGGCTAGTTTTACTAACCACCTCTTTTCGATCACGGTACTTCTATTCCACGCCATCTAGCGATAAACGGTTGAATTAGTATGTCCGTTTGGACTGTGCTTCAAAACAAATGACAGATTTCGGGTACATTGCATGAATGTCAGTGCATACCAGTTGCTTTGAACATAGCGCTAACGTACCTTGTCTCGAGTGTCTGATAAAAACATCAATACACCGGTACAACGCACTCCTCTTCACGCCCAGACCTCGACAAGCTGATTCTGAAAGACTTCCGGAGAGAAGTATATCGGGGCCTACTGGCACCAGCATATGTCAGAGACAAACACAGGCCGGATTCAGTGAACAGCAGCCGTAATTCCGCGGCCTCATCTCCAGGACCTGCATTTATAAAACGCCACAAACCTACAGTCCCGCAGGAAATTCGTCTAGAATCCAGTCGCCATCAACCTGAAAGAAGCACAACAAGAAGATGCTGCAATTGTAGCGTACTGTATGGCAGTGTACTACATGTAAAGTGCCTCTTTGCTTACGCAAAGGTAAAACATGTTTTGCAGATTTTCATAAAAGAATAATTTGTTTTTTTTTCAGTTTTGTACGTTTGTAATGATGATTCGTCTAATAAATAACGTTCACAATCACTGAATACCTTATATTATGTTTCCTCTATTGTCTGTGATATTTCAGTCGTAACAGTTGCTTCAATGAACAGACATTGATAATTATGATCCTATTGTACAAGTGTGAACAGACATTGGTTCAACTGTTCAACTGTTTGTAAAGTCTATGGGACGTAACTACGGGGTCATCAGTCCCTAAACTTACAAACTACTTACAAACTAGCTAATACTAAGGACGGCACAAATATCCATGCCCGAGGGGGGATTCGAACCCCCGATCGTGACTGGGGCGCCTCAGTCTCCTCGGCCACCGCGGCCGGCCAGACATTGGTAATTATGTTCCTATTGTAAATGTGTGACTGAAAGAGTTAACTTATGGGTCAAATTACAAACCCGATGATGGGAGTTTAATCTGCCGAAAGCGGTCTTCTGAATAAAGATTATAAGCGATCTTCGCTGTTTTCCACAATAAAAAAGGGTAACTTTAAGCAGATATGACGATCAAATAAAGAGTCGCTGTACAGAGGAGAAAATGCAGAATGGCAATGTGACGAAAACAGTTTTTGAAAAAAGGACATTTCTTGATATCGAATATTAATTTAAGCACAAGGAAATGTTTTCTAAAGGCATTTGTGTTGCCTTGTAAGGGAACGAAAGATGGACGACAAATAATTAGGACGGGAAGAGGACAGGGGCTTGTGAAATGTGGTGTTACAGAAGAATGCTGTAGATTGTGTGTGTAAATCGCGTAAGTAATGATAAGGTACTGAAGAGAATTGAAGAGAAAACTAATTTTGGCCTTTGTCTAAAAGAAGGGATCGATTGGTATGACATTTTGTCAGACATCAAGGAATCGTAAATTTAGCATTGGAGGGAAGCGTGTGGGTGAAAATTGCTAATGGAGACAAAGAGGCCGGCCGCGGTGGTCGAGCGCTCTGCGGCGCGTCAGTCGCAGTCTGCACGGTCACTACTGTCGGGGGTTCGAATCCCCCCTCCGGCATGGATATTTGTGCCGTCCTTAGTATTAGCTAGTTCATAAGTAGTGTGTAAGTTTAGGGACTGATGACCCCGTAGTTAAGTCCCATAAGCTCTTACAAACATTTGAATTTTTATTTTTATTTTTTATTTTTATTTATCTTTTTTTTATTTATTCTTTTTATTTTTTAGACGAAGGGATGACTACGGCAAGCAGATTGAAATGGATATGGGGTGCCGTTTTTAGTCGACTTCAAATACGGAGGAAATTCTCAATTCCACTGTATTTCTTATGTTTTTACTTCAGAAGCTTGAACTGTGTAAACCGATTTTTATGATTCTTTTTTTATTTGAAAGTTGGTGCTTCCTGTGTGGTGCCATTTCAGATTAGTACAGTTCTGAAAATAGTATCCATAATAAAACTATAGAAGTCTTAAATTTGCGTTAAGTTTGTGCATGACAAATAGACGAATAACTCGATTTCGATAATTCTTTTTTTTTTCTTTGTTGGAAAGGATGTACTTCAAGGGTAGTTTGATGAGAATTTGATAGGTTCTGATTATGGGATCTACATCTACCTACATACTCCTCAATGCACCGGAAGGTGCGTGGCGGAGGGTATACTGTACCACTACTAGGCATTTCCTTTCCTATTCCACTCCCTAATAGAACGAGGAGAAAAAGAATGCCTATATGCCTGCGAACGAGCCCAATTTCTGTTATCTTGTCTTTGTGATCACTATGCGAAATGTAAATAGGCGGACGGAATATCGTACTACACTCAGATTCAGATTCCGGCCCTCTAAATTTTCTCGACTGAAATTCACGAAACGAACGTCATCTTTCCTTCAGCGATCCCCAATTGACTTGCCGGAGCATTTACGTGACGCGCATTGGCCGAACCTACCAGTAACAAACATAGCTGCTCGCCTCTGAACTGCCTCTATGTCTTCGGTTAAACTGATCTGATGCACGTCCCAAACACTCGAGCAATACTCAAGACGTGGTCGTACAAGCGTTTTATACGCAGTCTCCTTTATAGATGAAGTACATTTTCCCAAAATTCTCCCAGTAAAGTGGAGTCGGCTGTCCGTCAGTAGTGTATGTCTCATAATGTGATGTAATCTTGAAGGTAGATTCTGTGGTAAACTTGTATGCTGTCTTATCGTAAAATGTAAACTTTCACGGCCGGAATGGTCAAAATTACTAAAAATTTCCGGGCTGTTATGCCGTGGTCTAGCAGATTTATTATTAAAACCCAACATTTCGTCCCCGATTGCGGAGGACATTCACAAGGGGGATCGTGGCACTTTTGGATGTCCGATTCACACCCTGGCTCGCTACTGACTGAAGCCAAATTCCGTTTACAAGGGCTAGCGCGCAATTCGTCGTCGCCGTGGCAGGTTTTAGCAGCCACAAATGGATACCACGAAAGACTATAGAGAAACTATAGAAATTGTAAAACACCCCAATAACTTCAATAGGATGGAGGAGGGCGTGAAACTAAATGATATCTGGATTCCGGTTTTGAAGAAGAAATGTAACAGTCTTCTACCATGGGACATTAACGGACGGAAGCAATCGGCAATGACGAATTGCGCGCGCATGTCAAAAACATCTGACGTCACACCACTGCGCGCGAGCCCTTGTAAACGGAATTTGGCTTCAGTCAGTAGCGAGCCAGGGTGTGAAACGGACATCCAAAAGTGCTACGATCCCTTTGATAATGTCCTCCGCAGGCAGGGACGAAACGTTGGGTTTTAATAATAAATCCACTAAACCACAGCATAACAGCCCGGAAATTTTTAGTAATTTTGTATGCTTTCTGCATAATGTTTCGGAAACAGACACACACACTCACAGGCAGTCAGATGACAGCAGGTAGCAGCAAGTGAGGAGAGGAAGCCCGCCTTCGCGGGAGGGCCTGAGAGACAGGCTGGTGCCGGTGCTCCTGTGATGCAGGGCCGCGTTGCTCGGTCCGGTGGCCACGGCCTTGCCGCCTCGGTCATCCGCCGTGCGGCGTGACGGGTGCCGTGTCCTGGTGCCTGCTGCCCCAGGCGTGACGGAGCCGCGGGTCGCGGGTCAAGGCGGGGCCGGCCAGCCCAAGGACCGCACACCAGTCCCAGAAGTCCCAACGCAAACGGAAGTGTTGTCAGCAGTGTCTGGCAGCGCGGGGGTAGCCGAGCGGTCTGCAGCGCCACGATACGGATCGCCCGGCCTCCGGCGTCAAAAAAAAAAAAAAAAAAAAAAAAAAAAAAAAAAAAAAAAAAAAAAAAAAAAGTTCAAATGTTTGTAGAGCTTATGAGACTTAACTACGGGGTCATCAGTCCCTAAACTTACAAACTACTTATAAACTAGCTAAGACTAAGGACGGGACAAATATACACGCCCGAGGGGGTTTCCAACCCCCGACTGTAGTGGCCGTGCAGACCGTGACTGGAGCGCCTCAGTCCCCCCGGCCACCGCGGCCGGCCCTCCCGCGTCGGAGGTTCGAATCCTCCTTCTGGCATGTGTTTGTGTGTGTTGTCCTTAGTTTAAATAGTTTGTAAGACGAGGGACTGACGACCAACGTAGTTTGGTCCCATAGGATTACAAACATTTGAACTATTTTTTGTTGTTAGCAGAGTGTATCCCGATAGCGAGAGACGTGACGTCACTACTACGTAGGTATGGTCTGTTCACCACGCAACAAGATAGGTAGGTACCTTCCCCCTCTAAGTCCAACTCAGCACATACCACGGAATAACAATCAATGATCAAAACATTTTTAGAATCCTCCAAAGTAAAATAAAATGAGAAATATTAGACTACTTAAGAGTCAGACAAGTTATTACGACAATATAATGTACCTGTAATTATTGTTATTTTTGGAGTTGGTGTCAGCCAAGGAAACATCCGATCCGACTTATGTCTCAATATTTTCGTATTACTTTTGCTAGGTATATTGTAGCATTTCCTTGGCTGACACCGACTCGAAAAGTAACAAAAATTGTAACTACATTATATTATTGTAATAACTTGATTGACTTGTAAATAGTCTAATATTTTTCATTTTTTAAAACATTTTTTTATATATCAGCCAACCGGTTGCGTAATTTTTAGGTGCTTGACCTAGGTTTCGTTGCCACTAGGGACAACTTCATCAGAAGAATAAAAGCATTTACATGAAACACATTACGTCAAAAATATTACGATCAGGATAAAGCCAGTCCCTTCATGTCCTTCACACCATACTGGTTTTATTTGTATAGCAAAAATGCTAGTTTTTATTGTAATTGAGCAATCCTGCTCGTAATATTCTTGACGTCATATGTTTCATGTAACAGCAGAAAAAAAAAGGTTAAAGAATTCAATTATGGTTGCTGTTAATCAGCCATATTCAAAGGTGTCTATTTCTCATTTTATTTTACTTAGGAGAACTCTAAAGATATTTTGATCATTGCTTGTTATTCATAGGCATGTGTTGAGTTACATTTAATGTGGTAATGTGGGCAGGTACCTACCCATCTTCTTGCGCGGTAAACACATAGATAGTACATACATATTGATGAGTAGAAGAAGTAAGTCGATTATTAAGTTGTAGAAGAATACGCAATTATTTTTATTAATTTCAGTGCATTTTATTTTGGAATAGTTTTCTTAAGTCGGTATTATTGATAAAAGTTTTGTTTATTTTTTTTATTTTTAGTGACTCTGAAGTACACTAACAAATTTTTCTCAATATGGGTAGACCTACTAAACGTGTTGATTATATGAGACAGCGCAGATTAAATGAAACAAACGAAGTCAAGGAGAAATGCTCATCCCAACAGGAATTCTATCTCGAAAGCAATTTCAAAAGAGACTTTCGAAGAGCGCAAAAATAACTTTAAAAAAATGATAAAAAGTTTTGAACAGGAAATTACTTGATCATAGCGACGTAGGTAACTTAAATATCCGGATAACCTATAAAAGATTCGGCCGAGTACAGTTTATTTCCTCCTACGTCTTGAAGAGTTCTGTTACTTTGTCATGATAAATATTAGCCGTGAACTCACAAAGAATTAGAAACAAAGTTCTGGAATTTGCCGCGCTGCATGGAAATTATGATGCTCAGATAGTTTTAGCCACAGAAAGCTCGCTGAATCTAAATCATGATGTGGCAAGTTCAGAAATATTTAGCGAGGTGTCGAATGTATATTGGAAATATAGGTCAGACACAACTGGAGGGGGAGTGTTCATCGCCGTGGACAAAGATTTTGTTTCTACTGAGATCGAGGTTGAAAGTAACGGTGGTGTTATCTGGGCGCGTATAACAGGTCTAAGAAATGTAAATTTAATAGTTGCGTGTTTTACCGATTCCCCAGTGATACTGTAGCAGTTTTAAAGCCATACAAAGAAAGTCTACGCCATGTAGTGCGTAGGTATCCAGGCCATGTAATATTAGTCGGGGGGCCATTCAACTTTAGGAGTATAGATTGCGACCTCTCTAGTTATATTTCAGGCGTTACCAACAAGCAGTCTTGCGAGCTACTTTTGGACACATTCTTCGAAAACTTTTCTTGAGCAGTTAAACAGGCAACCCACGCGCAATGGAAGTGTTTTAGATCTTATAGCTACGAAGAGGCGTGATGTCTATGTAGAGACAGGAGTTCATGATATCGTCGATGGTGGCCAAAGTTCATAAACCAATGAAGGAGGCTTTGAGCGTACTTTTGTTAGGAAGAGCCGATAAGCAATTGTTAGGATCGTACTTAGAAAATGCGTGGAGATCGTTTAGTTCCGGTACAGTGAATGTACAGGAATTGTGGACCAAATTTAAATGCTTTGTAAATAAATGGTTACAGTAATATGTGCCTGTAAAGTCGATTAAGGATGGAAAAGATCCACCGTGGTATAACGTAATGTTAGAAAGCTACTGAGAAAGCAAAGACTGTTGCACTCTCAGTTCAAAAGAGAACACGCAAATGATGACAGACAAAAGTTAGTAGAGATTCGTGCTTCTATAAAAAAATACCTTAGCAAAAGATGTTTGCCGGCCGCAGTGGCCGAGCGGTCTGCGGCGCGCCAGTCACAGTTTGCACGGAAGCTACGGTCGAGGGTTCGAATCCCCCCCCCCCCCCCCCGCTGGGGCATGATGTTGTGTCGCCTTTAGTATAAGGTAGTTCATAAGTAGTTTGTAAGTTTGAGGACCCCGCAGTGAAGTCCCTTAAGCTTAACAAGCATTTCAACATTTGAACAAAAGATCTTTCCGAGAACCGGAAAAAATTCTGGTCCTATGTAAAATCGATAAGCGAGTCTAAGCCCACTATCCAGTCACTCGTTGGTCATTCCGGGGCAGCTGAGTGTAGTACGATCGTGCTACCGCCTACTTACATTTTGCGTAGTGATCACAAAGACAAGATAAAAGAAATTAGGGCTCGTACGGAGGCATATAGGCATTCTTTTTTTCCCTCGTTCAATTTGGAGTGGAATAGGAAAATAAATGTCTAGTGGTAGAAAGTACCCTCCGCCGCGGACGTAATGGTGGATTGCGGAGTATGTATGTAGATTTAGTACGTAGTGTACCCTCCACGTGCGATCTGATTCACGCACCAATTCAATTATTCAAATGGTGGATATGTGCTTGAGATATATTATTCCACGCCGTTCCAACTGTTCAGGACCTGCTAGAGCAGGAACGGTCAGATAGTGGCACGCTATCACATAATTTGGGCTCGGTTTCAATTTACGAAATTACTTGCCTAATTGAAATATTGATTTGTTCCTGTACATTTGAAGGCATGGTAGCAAATTTCATTGTAAACGGGGTGTCAGTGCCGCTGCATCGCCGCCAGTTCCACGTGGTGGACAGATTTGGGTGGAATGTTAGTTTACACGGGACTCGGTCGGTTCAGGCTGTGACGCAGAGGTGTGGCGTACGAACTACAGTTCAGTTGCAACGACTTGGACTCTCTTTGCGGAGAATGCAGTGACCGGTACTTGCCAGTAGAAGTTGGAAGTTGTCGTTCTTGGAACCGACCTGAACCAACATCAACATTTGTACAACGCTCTTTCACCAAATCAAGCTGATCGTTAGGAGGCGTTGCGCCCACAGAGCACCAGTTTACTAAGCGCGTGGGCGGACAGCACTGACACTTGCACCGCAGCAGTCGCAGCACTGACGTGGCCGTGGCAGCGAGTACAGAATAACGTACATGAGCGCACAGGCAGCGGAGCACGGCAGCCATCGTTGATGGCTGTAGAAACGGAGTTGGGCCGATAAATGCGTAGTTCTTCAAATGGCTATCGCCTCAGATACATTGTCATTTAGAATGAAACTTTTACTCTGCAGCGGAGTGTGTGCTGATATGCAACTTCCTGGCAGATTAAAATTGTGTTCCGGAACCGGGACTCGAACCTGTGACCTTTGCCTTTCGCTGGCAAGCGCACTACCGACTGTGCTATCCCGACACGACTCACGATGCCGCCTCACAACTTTACTTCCGCCAGTACCTCGCCTCCTACTTTCCAAACTTCACAGAAGCTCTCCTGCAAACCATGCAAGACTAGCACTCCTGGAAGAAAGGATATGGTAGAGTCATGGCTTAGCCACTGCCTGAGGGATGTTTCCAGAATGAAACTTTCACTCTGCAGCAGAGTGTGCGCTGATATGAAACTTCCTGGAGTGCTAGTCTTGCATGGTTCGCAGGAGAGCTTCTGTGAAGTTTGGTAAGTAGGAGGCGAGGTACTGGCGGAAGTAAAGTTGTGAGGCGGCATCGTGAGTCGTGTCGGGATAGCACAGTCGGTAGTGCGCTTGCCCGCGAAAGGCAAAGGTCCCAGGTTCGAGTGCCGGTTCCGGCACACAATTTTAATCTGCCAGGAAGTTTCACATTGTCATTTGATTATTAGTTTCTCCATCACTGTATCCTTGCTGTTGCCGCAACTGTGGTTCAAATTTAACGAAAGTCCAGCTCCAGTTGCATTTATCGGTGCTTTATTTAAGCCCACACTACCGGTTAAAATTGTCATTTCTACCCCTTAGGTTAGGAAGAAGGGTACCAAATTTTTCACGCTGGTTAATACTGAAGGAATGCAAAAGTGTTCTTAGCATCAAAATAGTCTTAGTAGCACCCTTAAAAGCTTTTCTCTTATCCCCCCTTCCTTAATGGTTAAATTTCCAAAAATATCGAAACTCATGTTTTTAAAATTCCAATCAAAAATCTAAATCCGAAGTTTTGTATTTCTTGCTTCAAAGTGCCTTAATAGCAACGTATTTTCAAAAACACCGTTCATCCCCTATTTCAAAATGTTCAAATGTGTGCGAGTTCTTATAAGACCAAAGTTCGTGGTATCAGTCGCTAGACTTACACACTAATTACTTGACTAACTTAAACTAACTTACGTTAACGACAACACAAACAACAATGCCCGAGGGAGGATTCGAACGTCCGACCGCAGAGGCCGTACAGACCGTGACTGGCTTGCCGCAGACCGCTCGACCACTGGGGCCGGCTCCCCTATTTCACCCCCTTAGGGATGGAAATATCGAAAAATCGCTGATGCCTGCAGTGAATGGTTAAGAACTCCACAAATTTCAAGTTTCTATCTTTTTTAGATTCACCTTTCAGCACCGTTTTCTGTGTTTTAGAAACGGATCGAGAACGCGAAATTTGTTTCTTACGCCTTGGCATCTTGCTTGGTAGTTTCACTTTTATAACTGCAATCTGCACTTATTTTTCTTTATTCGTATGCTTGTTGCAGAGAAACAACTGAAGAATGTGCATCACGTTTCACCGTATATAACTTTTTTGTGTCAGAAGACATCGCTGGTCTTCAGTCCGACTTTTATATAAGCTGTCGATTTTCAAACACTATATCTTCCACCCTCCTATAGCTAACGACACGGAACTGCTGTGGTGCATAACGGGAGACTTTTCTACAACAACACAGAGAGATCGTTCGTGTCAAATGTGTCCTTTTTGCTGAAGAGCAAAATATTAACAACCACACGTATAATTTGGTATAAGTCGATAACTTTCAACTCCCATATCTTCCTACCCCTTATCGTTATCAACCCTCCACCAACATAATGCACAATGGGAGACTTTTACCAACGTTATTCGTATGCGATGTGTAGTTTTGTTCAAATGTAATTGTAATTCTATAGGACCAAACTACGTTGGTCATCAGTCGCTAGTCTTTTAAATTATTAAACTAAGTTAAACTAACCTAACGACAAGACGCACATCCATGCCCAAGGGAGGATTCGAGCTTCCTACGCGGAAAGCCACGCGATCCGTTACGTGGCGCTCCAGACCGCTCGGAAACTCCGCTGCGGCTGTGTAGTTTTCGCTGCAGAGTGAAACATAGGCAGAAGCACCTAAATTTTTGTATACAGGGTGAATCACCTAATACTTGCACCGAAAATATTGCGGAAACGGAAATCGCTATTGATGTGTGGTTTTCACAGAATGGATTGGTAGTCAGCGGCTCGTAGTTTTAGCCAACTAACAGATTGTAATATTAGAAAGTGTATTTTTATCACTATTGATTCCATGGTGGACTTAGTGCTCCACGACTGTATTTGACTTGAGGAAATTTTTTTCAGCAATATATTTATTTATTTATTTATTCGCAGATCTAGACTTCGACCACTGTGTGGTCATTATCAATGCTTAAAAACAATTAAAATACTTAAAACATGCGTAGAACGCAACCTCCAAAATGGAGGTCGAGATGTTTTAAGTATTTTGTTTTTAAGCATTGATAATGACTACACAGTGTTCGAAATCTAGAACTTCGAATAAAGAAATATATATTACGACTGATTGCTGAAAAAAATTTCCACAAGTTTTTTTTAATGCAAACATGCAGTTTCTTTAAATGGAACAATGCCTGTAGACATCAAAAAACTAAAACTAGGGTGCACTAGAATATCAGTAGTGTTAGTTGCAGGATTCTAGTGCAGGGCGTTTACGAGATATTGTCTTTTAAAACGTTCCCACTCTGACACTTGTACAACACCCGAGGTAACACAAACTAAAGAATAACACAGGTGCATACACTACTTATGTGGATTCCAACGAGACAAATTACCATCATAGGTTGTGTTCAAAATGACCACCGGCAGCAGAAATACACGTTGTCAGTCTGGTATATGGAACGATCGCTGCACACGTGCTAGCATTTGAAGGGTCCACGGGAAAAAGGGGGTAAGTCAGTTCTTCTCAATTTTTCAGGAGAGAAGATTTTAACACCAAACCTTATGTACCAAATGCAATTTTAGCCAATTCTCTTGAAATTTATGTTTAGTGTAGCCTTACATATAGTCGTTAGATACCTCTACAAGGTTTTCCTGTAAATGTACTGTAACAAGCTAAAGAAAATATTATATCGAATGACGTCAATTTATTGTAGGGAAAAAGGGGGTAAGTCATTATGAAACGGGGAATGTCAGTAAATCTTGCTAACATAGGGATCAAGAATTGACATCACAAAATAAAACAAAAAGGAAGCGGCCTCGTTAGACCCTTGTAGGCTACTGTTTCATCATACACGAAGAAATATGATTCATCGGTTGACAATATATGAATATTAAACATGCACAACGTTAACTGTCTCTTGTAGTACACGTCGTTAGTTGTGATGTTAGGGATAGGTAAGTTCTTCTGGAAATCCATAGTAATGCTTTCACATTCTTTTGATGCCTGTTGTTTGCTTTAGACCGTCATTTACGAATATAAAACTTACAAGATTTTAATAAGTGAAATTTTTTCTCCGTTGACAGCTGCTAGATTTTTTTTTCTGCACTCGCCCTTTCTGAACTATTTTCCGGGTTCGATTTCAAAGCATGTTCAACAGCTCGAATTTCGGCAGCATGCATATCACAGTAACTACAAGTGTCCATTCTAGGGCATCCGAAACCGACGTTAAATTCTGTGTTGAAAACAAGCCTTTATTTTTCATACGACACATTGTGTAGGGTATGATTTTTTAAATAACTCATACATCTCACTGATGTTCAGATGCGGTAGTAGGTATACTTTCTTAGAGGTTTTCAAGCTGAAATGGCTTCGTTCACCTTTAAATGAACTAATGTGTTGGCGAACTGCCTCAAGTGCCTCTGATCTCACACAATGTTTCCGATTAGAGTGTTGGCCTCGACCATCCTTAGGATTCACACCTTTTTTCAGATAACGTTGCATTACTTCAAATTTTTATTAGATATTCCATGAAAAGATGTAAAGGCTTTAGAACAAACATTTACCTCAGTGACAGAATTCTCCCTCTTCACTCTTACACGATATGAATAACTGTTGTCACGAAATTTAGCTTCATTTTCCGGTCGCCTAGGTCTCCTTTGCGACATAATATTTACATTAATTAGGCCTACCAAGTAAGCATTCGGCTCATTCAGTCATTTTGTTATAATTAGATATAATATACCCACGTTCTGCGTCAGTAATACTCTGGAAACATTTCAATGTGGAACATTTACAATCTGGCCCTAATTCATGGATGGATGATAAAAATTTATTTCTCACGTCGGAAAGTCGACCTGTTCTCTTCCTTTTGTTCGTAGAATGTGACAGTTGACTGAAGGTGATACTTACCTCATCTTCATTTTTTATGTTTACTTCCACAGTTCAGTTAAAACGTAAAATAAACTAATTCACACAAAGCACTATCTTATTCTCGCCAACAGCAGATGCTCAACACCTGGACTACGGAACGTAAACTACAGGGGCGATCAGTGCTTGCAACTGACTAACCCCCTTTTTCCTAGTTTTGCCGGCCGCGGTGGCCGCGGGGACTGAGGCGCTCCAGTCACGGTCTCCACGGCCACTACGGTCGGGGGTTCGAATCCGCCCTCGGGCATGGATATTTGCGCCGTCCTTACTATAAGGTAGTTCGTAAGTAGTTTGTACGTTTAGGGACTGATGACCCCGTAGTTAAGTCCCATAAGCTTAACAAACATTTGAACTTTTTCCTAGTTTCACATTGACTTACCTCCTTTTTCCCGTGGACGCTATATTTTTAAACCGCTGTAACTTTGAGACTATCCTCCTTCTTTCCATGAAACAAAAACCGATAAAAACAGCTTGTTGAAAGCTTTCTAACGCTGTAATAATCTGCCGGCCGCGGTGGCCGCGGGGACTAAAACGCTCCAGTCACGTTCTGCACGCCCACTACGGTCGGGGGTTCGAATCCCCCCTCGGGTATGGATATTTGTGCCGTCCTAGTTCGTAAGTAATTCATAAGTAGTTTGTAAGTTTAGGGACTGATGACCCCGTAGTTAAGTCCCATAGACTATACAAACATTTGAACATTTTTTTGTAATAATCTAAATTATTATTATTATTTTTTTTATTATTATTTTTTTTTTTTTTTTTTTTTTTTACTTACCCCCTTTTTCCCGTGGACCCTTCATTTCAGCTGATATGTCCGAACAGGCTGCAGTAATACGTCGTTGCATATCATCGGGTGTGGTCGTTATGTCGTTGTAGACAGCATCTTTCAGCTTTCCCCACAGAAAATAGTCTACATGCGTCAAATCCGGGGAATGGGAGGGCCGAGGTACGGGTCCTCTGCGTCCAATTCATAGATTTGGGAGCGTTTCATGAAGACATGCTGCAGTAATTCGTGCATTATGGGCTGGACAGCCATCATGTTGGTGCCATAGATTCCTCCTAGTCTGCAGAGGAACGTCTTCTAGCATCCGTGGAAGATGGTCTGTTAGAAGGCTGCGATACGTGTGCGCGGCCAGTGTTCCGTCTATGAAATACGGGCCTATGAGCTGCTGGTTCACTACCCCACACCACACGTTTACACTCCATGGACGCTGACGGTCCACCTGTCGAAGCCAAGAGGGATTGTCAGCAGACCAGTAGTGCATGTTTCTGCGGTTTACCTGGCTATGATTGGTAAATGTGGCTACATCACTAAACAAAATACATGATACATCTGGAGTATCCTGTCGTAAAACCCATCTACAGAATCTAACACGATTCTCAAAATCGTTTCCATGCAACTCTTGATGGAGATGGATGTGATAGGGATGGAACCTACGTCGATGGAGAATGTGTAGGACACTTGCCTGAACCATGCCACTTCCTCATGCGATTGCGCGGGAGCTGAAAGGCGGATCAACTGCAACAACAGCGAGACAACTATTTAACCCTCGTCTGTTGTCACTTGTTTCCTTCTGTTACGTTGTCTCGGTGTTACACTACCACTTTCACATAACTGGTTGAAGAGGCTGATGAATAATTGCCGAGATGGTTGATATCTATTGGGATATCTTTCCGCATACACCGTACAAGAACGAACGGCATTCTTCCTACACTCTCCATACGCCATTCGGATTTTTCTGCATTGGTAAAAGCCATCGTACACTCACGACCCACAGCTACTGACTAGCGATCCGCAGTGGACTCAAGGAACACACAAGCACGCTGTAGGTAAACATAATATCATCGTACCTAGCAACTATGCGGGTTGACTGGCACACGGAAATGTCGGTGTGCGAACGTTTCAAAAGACGATATCTCGTAAACGACTTGCACCAGAATCCTGCAACAAACACTACCGATATTCTAGCGCACCCTACTTTTAGTTTCTTAATGTCTACAGGCTTTGTTCCATTTAAAAAAAACTGTATGTTTGAATAAAAATAGACTTTCTAAGTAATATTACAATCCGTTTGTTGGCTAAAAATTCGAGCACCTGACTACCAATCCATTCTGTGAAAACCGCACATCATTCGCACTTTCCGTTTCCACAATATTTGCGGTGCAAGTGTTAGGTGATTCACCCTGTATATATATATATATATATATATATATATATATATATATATATATATATATATATATATATATATATCCTCTGTGTGTTCATAGACCATTCATTCGATTCCAATGAAACTTTGGTGAAATGTTCACCGTACGCCCACGAAGGTTCCTGACCCAAAAACAAAAGAGCACGACACATAGCTCAGGAGATACGACGTCATAAATAATGAGAGGCCACCGCGTGAGAATACCCACATTTATGCGTCAATTATTGGAAAATGGGAGTAGTTAGGGACCTGCAACAAAGTTTGCATGTAATTTCGGACTTTCATGAAGCGTTTTGTAACTTACCACCCACACAGACACACAAAATGATGAAACGAAAAGAAGTCTACCGCTCACAACACTTTCGTTGTAGATGCCGTAAAACTGTCGCATCTGGCATGAACTTGTATCAAATAAAGCTAGCATTACAGATTTGCATGTTACTATTTTGTTTTCAAGTCTACGTTAATACTATTGCACCCAAAATTAAGCGGTCTGTTTTCTTAATCTCTGTCTATAAAAAAGCGAAAGGACACTCACTCACTAAACACGAAATACCGGCAACTACTTCACCTATGAAGCCGAAATTTGACATGAAAGTAGTTTATAGGTGGAAAGCATCAGCTAAAAAATTGTTTTGTGATAGGTTCATGGCGGAGCATACTTCTCCTACAAAAATCCACAGTTTTACTCCGATCTTCACGAAATTTCGCTCGCTTGATCTTCAAAATAAGAGGAAGGTCACCGTCTACCTTAAGTTTCATACGGTGCATGGGGGAGGGTACTTTGCAAACTAAAAATAGATCCCTAAATACCTCGGTCGCGCCATAACTTGAGAACGGCTCGACCGTTTCTTTTCTTTCTCTTCTTTTTTTTTTTTTTTTTTTTTTTTTTTTTTTTTTTTTTTTTTTTTTTTTCCTTTATTCTCAGAACGAGGGTTGTATGAAATAAAACTGGAATATTTAAGAACAAAAAAAGTGCGTTTTTCAATGTGACTCTGCGTTTTTATTGCATAGAAATCTACATTTTTTGTTCCGATGTTGATGCAATTTTGCACACATTACCTTAAAAACAAAATTAATGTCATTGTCTGTATACAATTTCTTTCGGTGCATGGTGGAGGGTATTTACCGAATATTACAAAATGCATAGTTTTGCCTCAATCTTAATGAATTTTTGCACACACGACCTTTAAACCAAGAGGAAGATCACTGGGTACATAAATGTATTGTACATGACAGACAACACCTTGCAGAAAACTTTTCCGAGAGAGGGAAAGGTGGAAATGAACAGAAAAATGGGAGAGAAAGAGGTGGATGCAGTGAGAGTAGGGAAGTGGATGTGAACTACGAGAGTGTAGGATAAATAAACAGCCGGGCAACGCCGGGTTTATAGCTAGTTGTGTAAAAAAAAAAAAAAAAAAAAAAAAAAAAAAAAATTCTACAGCTCTCCGGAGCTGGCACTGTTAGTCCCTCCAGGTCTTGCTGTAGATGGTCCACTACTGGGTCGACGAAACTAAATGAAAAAAAGAAAAGGAAGAAAGAAAGAAAAGCACTGGAAACATATATATGACTTAGGGACTCTTTTCATGAAAGGAAGCCATAATGTTTAAAATTACGTGCAGTGGTATTCCGCACCCGAAGTCGACAAAGTGACCTAGGTAACATATATGAGGGCCAACGGCCGACTGTGGTTTTGCTGGACGCCGCGGAAGCTCGGAGGTAGGCAGCGCGGCAGAGTGGATTGGAACTGCTTCCGCCGCGCCGCGCCGGCTCGTGGAAAGCCAGCGAGCGCGTCGGCGCGGCGGTGGAACCGGAGACGTTCCCAGGCGGCCAGCCAGGCGGATACGCGCACTGGCCGGTCTCACGGGACGTCACAGCGGGGACCCAAAGCAGCGGTCGGCCTACCTGCTCTGTACTGCTACTGAAGCCACCGCCAGCGCGCATCCCTTCTCACCGGGCGCTTCTTCTGAGTGGCCGCTTCCGTCTGACAGCGGCGCACACACTGGACACCTCGTGGGAAAGACGGCTGCCGGGCCTCCAGCGACTACGTGCAATATCGCCGTGACTCTGTACGGAATTCTTCATTTTAGATGTGAATCACTGTAGTCCAATGCAGATTTATTTTGCCAGGAGACTCATTTTTGAAGCGAAATACTTTGATACCTCCTGTAAGATAACAATCTACATCTACACAGATACTCTACAAATCACATACAAGTGCCTGGCAGAGGGTTCATTAACAACTTTCATAACTTTTCTCTACCGTTCCATTCTCTAATAGCGCGCGGGTAGAAAGAACACCTAAATCGTTCCGTTTTCGATCTGATTTCTCTTATTTTACTGGGATGGTCATGTCTCCCTAAGTAGGTGGGTGCTAGCAAAATATTTTCACATTCATAAGTAAAAGTCGGTGATTGAAACTTCGCAAACAGATCACGCCGCAATGAATAACGTCTTTCTTTTAATGATTTCCACCCCAATTCGTGCAACATTTCCGTGACGCTTTCCCCCCCGTAACGTGATAGAACAAAACGAGCTGCTCTTCTCTGAACCTTCTCAATGTCTTCCGTCAGTCCCACCTGGTGAGGGTCCCACAAGGGGCAACAGAACTCCAGGAGAGGACGCACAAGTGTGATGTAGCCAGTCTCTTTGGTGGAGTTGGTGCATCTTCGAAGCGTTCTGCCGATGAAACGTAACCTTTGGTTCGCCTTCCCTACAATATTTTCTATGTGTTCTCTCCAGTCAAAGTTGTTAGTAATTGTAACTCCTAGGTATTTGGTAGAATTTACGACCTTAAGGTTTGACTGATTTATCGTGTAATTGAAGTTCAGCGGATTTCTTTTAGTGGTATTTCGTGTGTATTACTTCACACTTTTCTTTATTTAGTGTCAATTGCCAATTTTCGCACCATGCAGAAATTTTGTCTAAATCGCTTTGCAGTTGCTTTTGATCCTTTGTTGACTTCACTAACCGATAAACGACAGCATCATCCGCGAACAGTCTAAGGGAGCTATTCAGATTGTCTCCTAAATCGTTTATAAAACACGAGGAAGAGTAGGGGACCTATAACGCTTCCCTGTGGAACGCCAGATATCACTTCTGTTTTACTCGATGACTTACCGTCAATTACAACGAACTGTGTTCTTTCTGATAGGAAATCGTGAATCCAACCGCACAATTGGGGAGATATTCCATAAGCATGCAATTTCATAAGAAGCCGCTTGTGGGGTACAGTGTCAAAAGCCTTCCTGAAATCCAGAAATATGGAATCGATTTGAGATCCCTTGTGTATGGCATTTAACACTTCATGTGAATAAAGGGCTAGAGTGATACTTTCTGAATCCGTGTTGACTACTCGTTAATAGGTCGTTCTCTTCGAGGTAGTTCATAATATTCGAACAAAGTATATGTTCCAAAATCCTACTGCAAATCGTCGTCAATGAGATAGGCCTGTAATTTTGGGGATCACTCATATTGCCTTTCTTGAATATTGGAGTAACTTGGGAAACTTTCCAGTCTTTGGGTACGGATCTTTCGCTGAGTGATCGGTTGTAAATTATAGCTAAGTACGGAGCTATTGCATCAGCATACTCTTAGAGGAATCTAGTTGGTATAAAATCTGGCCCGGAAGATTTATTTTTGTTTAGTGACTTAAGTTGTTTTACTACTCCAGGAACATCTACTTCTAAGTTTCGCATGCTGGCAGCTGTTCTTGGACTGAATACTGGAGTGTTCACTTCGTCTTCGTTGGTGAAAGAATTTCGGAAAGCTGTGTTTAGTAATTCTGCCTTAGCAGTACTGTCATCGGTAGTATTACGACTGCTATCGCGTAGTGAAGGCATTGTTTGTGTTTTGCCGCTAGTGTACTTCACATATGACCAGAATTTCTTTGGATTTTCTGCAAGATTACGAAACAGGATTTCGTTGTGGAAACAACTATAAGATTCTCGCATTGAAGTCCGCGCTAGGTTGCGAGTTTCAGTAAAAGATTGCCAGTCTTGTGGATTCTGTGTCTTTTTAAATTTTGCATGCGTTTTTCTTTGTTTCTGCAACAGTGATCTGACCTGTTTTGTGTACCACGGAGGGTAAGCCCCCTCTTTTATTAATTTATTTGGTATAAATCTCTCGATTGCTACTGATATTATGTCTTTGAAAGTAAGCCACAACTGATCTACACACGCATTTTTAGTTTTGAAAGACTGGAGACTATCACTCAGGAAAGCATGAAGCGAATTTTTATCTGCTTTATTGAATATATATTTTTTTCGTTTATTTTTGGTGTATTTGGGCATTTCGACATTCAGTGTCGCTACTACAACTCGATGTTCGCTAATCCCTGTATCTGTTTTGATGCTCTTTACTAGCTCAGGATTATTTGTTCCTAGGACATCAATGGTATTTTCACAACCACTTACTATTCTTGGGTTCATGATCTAACTGTTCGAAAGTTTTCAGAAAAAGCCTTCAGAACTAGTTCGGACGATGTTTTATATTTGCCGCCGGTTTTGAATACGTAATTATGCCAACATATCGAGGGTAAATTAAAGTCGCCACCGATTATAATAGTAAGCTTCGGATACCTACTTGAAATGTGATTCAAGCTTTCTTTAAATATTTCGGCAACCGCGTCGTCTGAGTCAGGGGGCCGATAAAAATATCTAATTATTAATTTATTCCGGTTGTCAGGTGTAAGCTCTACCCAGACAAACTCACAGGAAGTATCTGTCTCAGTTTCGCTGCAGGATAAACTGTTAGTAACTGCAATAAACAAGCCACCCCCTTTTTTATTTATTCTATCCTTTCTGAAAAGCATTTGGCCCTTGGAAAAAATTTTGGCCGAACTTATCTCAGGCGTCAGCCAACTTTCAGATCCTATAACGATTTGTGCCTCAGTACTTTCTATCAGCGAAAATTTACAACTGTTACACCAATGGTTCCTAGATCTGCTTTCTTCCTGTGTCTGACCTGCCCCCTTTGAGACTGAAACCCATTTTGTATATTCCCGAGGCCCTCTAACCTAGAAAAACCGCCCAGTCCACGCCATACAGCCCCCGCTGCCCGTGTAGCCGCTTCCTGAGTACAGTGGACTCCTGACCTATTTAGCGGAACCCGAAAACCCACCATCCTTTGACGCAAGTCTAGGAATCTGCAGCCCACACGGTCGTAGAACCGTCTGAGCCTCTGATTCAGACCCTCGACTCGGCTCTGAAACAAAGGTCCGCAGTCAGTCCTGTCGACAATGCTGCAGATGGTGAGCTCCGCTTTCATCTTGCAAGCAAGACTGGCAGTCTTCACCACTTCTGATAGCCGCTCGAAACCAGAGAGGATCTCTTCCGATCCAAAGCGACACACATCATTGGTCCCGACATGAGCCACCACCTGCAGCTGGCTGCACCCTGTGCTCTTCGTGGCATCCGGAAGGACCCGTTCCATATCTGGAATGACTCCCCCCGGTATGCACACGGAGTGCACATTGGATTTCTTCCCGTCCCTAGCAGCCATTTTCCTAAGGGGCTGCATCACCCGCCTAACGTTCTAGCTCCCAACTACTAGCAAACCCACCCTCTGAGAGTGCCCGTATCTTGAAGGCAGGGGGTCGAGTACAGGACAAGCGACACCATTTGCGTCAGGAACATCCTTTGCCACAGACAGCGCCTCGAATCTATTGGCAAGACTAACCGGGGAGGCCTCCACTTCGGTCCCCCGGGAAGTCTTACGCCGCCTGACACGCGCTGAGGAGACCTCCCAATCCACCACGGATTGTGGGGCTACCTCATCGCGGGCAGTGAGCGGGCTGGCCATAGCTGCGGCCCACAACAGCGGCGCCCACCCACCGCATTCTCAAGCGTTGCCAGCGAAGTCAACGCCGCCTGAAGCTGCGAGCGAAGAGTCACCAACTCTGCATCCACCCGTTCGCAGCAGTCACAGTTCCTAGCCATTCTAAAAACCTTTGTTTTTTCCAAGTAAGTACGTCTGAGGACACAGAAGTTTGATAAACAGTGAGCTTCGAAAAATATGGATTTAACATCAAACTGTTTATTAACGGCGAATCTGAAACATATTCAAATATTCTTCAAATATTCGTGTAAGTCCAGCGAAGGTTTAAACGGTGATAAAATATGGAAAAGTTCTCCGGAAAAAAGGAAAATCGGGAAAAACTGAAACTGCATTTTCCAGTGAGCTATCAATACCGTTCGTCCAATTGCGATAAAATTTTGTACTTTTCATGTTTAAAGCAAGATGAAGGTTCGCATCAAATAAAAATTTGCAAAATTCGCCTGGAAAGAAGGAAAAATTGGGAAAAACAGAAAACTATTCTTACCTATGAATAAAAATCAATTGACACATGGTTGTAAAAGCATCACTTGAGTACGGTTTGACAGGACAAGGTTTGTATGAAATAAATTTTTCGGAAAATCTACCAGAAAATTGGAAAATTTGAGAAATACTGAAAGTGCATTTTTCAATGTGTTTTGGATTGAATTCAGCACTATAACTGACTATTCGCACGGCCGCATCACAAATTTTAATTCAATGCTTCAGACTTATCATTAATGTCTTTGACATATTCGAGACGAAAACCCGTCTCAGGGATTGTATACTTGTATTTCATTGAACCTCATATCCCCCCTTTGAAAAACATTAATCCTCCCCAATCGTTACTAGCGGCGTGCACTGGCAGTCGCAACACCTTGACGCGGACTCGATTACCGAGCGAGATGGCGCAGTGGTCACACACTGGGCTCGCATTCAGGAGGACGGTGGTTTAAATCCAGGTTTAGTTTTTCCGTGATTTCACTAAATTACTAAAGGTAAATTGCGCCTTGGCTCGTTTGGCAGTGCACAACCTTATTTCATCCCCAAACATACCGAAAATATCCAAGCGTGAGATCCGTTATTGCTGATCTCTTTAAACCTTAAGCTGTCTACCTTCGCCCTTACTTTGGAAGTCTCCTTCAGGAATTGTCAGCCAAGCTGTCTCTATAGCCGTTCATTACTGTAGTCAGTGCAGTTTGCTGTCTCTTGATTACGTCTAACAAATTTCGATGGGATTTATGTCGGGCGGTGCGGCTCGGTTGCACAGTGGTAGAGTGCCAGACTACAAATCTGAAAGTTGCGGCCTCCATCCCCGCCAGGTCCTAGGATTTTCATCTGTTACTTTCCACTTATTTCATCTCTGGCAGTGTTGCCTATGTGAAAATATCGAGTAGCACCGTGGTTCGTTATCCACGTTAAACTGTAGGTCCCCCTATAACTGGCTGGCTAAGTCAGTTCGAAGGTCGGAGGAAGGCAACGGCATACCACCTCCAGACAGGACCTCCAGGCCTAGTAAAGCACTGTGGTGTTCGAACCAGTCTTCGGATCATTGACTGCTTTAGCTTTTTACTTGTGTTGGGCAATCGAAAACGGTAATATTCTGGTGTTCTGTTCTACATCGCGCTCTCAGAAAACAGTACAGAAACATTACGATAGCAGTTCGATAAACCCTCTGACAGGTGGTTAATTTTTCTTCTGCTTCGTTAGGACCCTTCAGGATCACGTATGGAATGTTTTGCATGTCATCTGTCTTCCCAATACCGCTGCATAATCACGCCACGTATGTTTTTTTTCTTTTTTTATCTTATTTATTTATTTATTTCTCTCTTATGAAAACTTTTGTGTCCGGCCACCGGTGACCATCCACCACCCCTTTATAAATTGCTCAAAACAGCGGGGGGAAAGGTGAGATATCATACACAGATAAATATATTCAGATATGGGTTACAATTGCAATTTTTGTGTAATACAGTACGATATTTAGTGGTTCAACCCCTTAGTCGAGGTTTACATGGCCTTTACTAACAGCGAGGCATGTGTGCAATATCTCGCCTCAGGAGATGATAACTGAAAGACGCTGTCTGATACGGAAATTGTATTTATTGATAAGACAAACTAATCATCTTCTGGAAACAAAACAAACTAACAAACTTCTGAAACAAAGGCAAAAACAACAAACATCAACTAAAAGTTTTCTTCTTCACCAATTAGGTACAAGCCAGAGAGATAACGACAGCCTTGAAAGAACGGCCAAGGAGACGGAGCAGGATGACGTATTCCGTTGCGGGAAGTCCTGGAGGCGCGGCGTCGCTGGCAGGGACTATTCCCTGGAGGCGTCGGTCACGATCCCTCAGCTATGGTTCTCGTAGGCGGCCGGCGGAGAACTGCCGTCGTCATGGACGATTTACACTTCACAGTTGAGGATATGGGGGTTAACTATAACTTTATTTATGACAAACTTTAGGGGTTAACTTGTAAGGGCCTTTATTTTGGTCCGTAAGGTACCCCTCTCGACTTATTAATGACAATTTCAATTAAACTTTGTATTTACATCTAATTTAAAACTTTATCGATTAGTCAAGGCCCGTGGCACTTTGTATCTATGCCATGGAAGTGGCATTGTCCTCCCCAATGTGCGGATGTTGTGTACGGTATCCCGTAGTTGATCAATCTTGTGGTGGATCCTCGTCGCTTTTTTTTTTTTTTTTTTTTTTTTTTTTTTTTTTTTTTTTTTTGTACGGCTTCCATGATAGTATCCATGTGAAGCGCCTCATGGATGTCGGTGTTCCATGTGTACCTGTTTGCCCTGAGGATCCATCGTAAGGTTTTGTTCTGTATCACCTGCAGCCGTTGAATTTGGGTAGCACTGGCCAGTCCCCAGACTGAGCTGCCATAAAGCATCTTCGATAGAATAGTGGCTTTGTAGAGGCGTAATTTGGCGCCGGTGCTCAGGTCAGTATTCAAGAAGAAAGGCATTAGGCTCTTCGCCATTGCGTACGCTTTATTCCGCAAGCAGTCGATGTGTTTATGAAGGAAAAAGTGCTTATCTAAGGTGACCCCTAGATATGTTACCGTATCTCTACGTTTTGTCCGTAAAGTTTCGGGTTGGTTGGCAGCCGTCGTGTTGCACTGTGCCCCCTAAATAGTCAGCGCACAGTGATACGTGGCAGTTTCGAGCTGGTCTCACGTGACTGTGCGGAGGAAAATAGTCCCGGTTTAGTGAGCTCTCTGGCGGTTCTCGTCGCATCCTCTGGAGACTCCGGAACCGCCGCTTTGTAACGCCTCACTGGTATGCATCCATGCGTTGTGCCCTGCATTGCGGGTTGTTCGCTCGTCAGTTGAACCACCGATACATGACAATGTGGATCCCATAAGAGAGAAAAGGTCATGCTCATTGCCCTCTAATACGGTGTGTGATCACCTCGGACAGTTGCACACCTTATCAGGTCTGTTTGACGGAGGACATCGAAGGATACCAAAGAAGGGCAGCTCGTTTTGTCACGATACAGGGGAGACAGCGTTACGGAAATTATACAGGATCTGGGATGGAAATCATTACAACAACGGCGCTTATCGCTGCAGCGTGGGTTCCTTACGAAACTCCCATCGCCAACATTCGACTACGAATGCGAAAATATATTGTTGACTCCCTATTATATAGGTAGAAATGATCATCAGATTAAATACGAGAAATCAGAGCTGGAACGGAGAGATTCAGGTATTCTTTCTTCCCGCGCGCTATTGAGAATGGAATTGTAGGTAAATAGTATAACGGTGGTTTGGTTAACCGTATGCCGGACACATAAATGTGATTTGCAGATTATCCCATGTAGATGTATGGTATCAGTCAGCTGATCAGGGACATTTGGCCTCTCTTCCATGAGTGCAACTTCCAGCTCTGCAATTGGAGAGGGGGTTGTTCTGGCTGTAATGCTTCTTTCAAGTGCATCCCAGACACGCCCAATCGGAATTAAGTCCGATTTGCAAGCTGACCACTCTAATAATTCAATTCCCTCGGTTTCAAGCATATTGCCCGCCAGTTCAGCTCTGTGGGGACAAGCGTCATGGTCCACCATCTGGACCCCATATCCTATGGCACAAGCGTATGACACAATAAGAGGTCGAAGGATCTCATCTCTATACCTATGAACAGTCAAAGCGCCATTCTCAACGAAATAGAAGTCCGTACTCCTGCCCAAATCATTCTTCCACCACCGAGATATGGTGATGTTCCCTGCTCATAAGCAGGATTTTTCCACGTTGTCTCCAGATGAGAGAACAACGACTGTCCGGCTGAATAAAAAATCTTAGTTTGACCTTGTCCATCCTAATTATGGACTAGGGGCTTCAGCGGTATATCTTGTAATGAAAAAAATACCATCAGCTGTGTTCAATACATTTATTTCGGAACGAGTTTCAACGATCAATGCCGTTATCTTTAGTCCCTGTTGTTCCTTGTTGCTGTAAGATTGGACGAATGTGCGATACCAGTTATATTGACTTTAATCCAGCAATATGCAGGTTTCTTATTTTAAGGGCCTGAAGATGACGGCATTAACCGTCGAAACTGGTTGCTAAATAAATGTATTGAACACAGCTGATTGTATTATTTTCATTACCAAATCTTGACTCATCTATGATCAGGACCCGACGCCATTCGTTACGACTCCAATCCTGATGTTGCTCCGCCCACTTTCTGCAGACTAAACGGTGTGGCATAGGCCTCCGTCCACAGAGGCTAAATTCCCGATGGCGATTTCGGACTATTGATACTGTGCGTCCTGTTGCCGCCTGGAGGGCGCGTTGCAGCTGAGTTGCATTCAGCCTGCTGTCTTCAGGTGCTGTTAACCGGAAATAATGCTCATGTCTTGCTGATGTTACCACTGGACGACCTTGACTTCCTTTAACGGTTCCTGTTATTTGAAATCGCGTCCAGGTCCTGGAAATTATACTTTGGGATACTTCGTAGATGCAGCCACCCCCCTCTGTGTCTGACCCACTTCCAACCTTGCTACGACTCTCCATATCATAGCTTCGTGCAAGTCGCGCTGTTGTTGCATTGAACATCGTGCTCAGTACACTACGTGAACCCCACTTCTTGTATAGACTAAGTGAAATTCAACCCCCAGTGCAGCAGCTATCTGTTATTACCACTATCTCGGTTGGTGTAATTTTGTTCACTCCATAGCATCGATAGAAAGACGTCGAACCATTTCATTCTGCCCGTGACAATACTTCAGAACTTATGTATCTTAACTGATCCCCTGATTTTCTTGACCAGTGTACTGCCAGACGCCAGCACACTCGTTTCTTTTATTCCTACAGCCTACCAATCATCTGTGACTTCCTTCAACCAATTGTTTTTCGTATGACACGCAGCATTCCATATTTTCTCAGTCAATCTCTCATCTTCCATCCACTTAATGTGTCAAAAATCGTAACCTCCTGTACCTCGCTCGATATACGTTTAATAATATCATACCGTTCCTTTCGTTTGCAGAGTAAATAACGTAAAGTCAACAATTCGAAGATTGGTTTGAACATCAGTCATTAGTAGGCATGGTCCTATTTAGAGGTGGTATTCCAACCTTCGAACTGACTTACCCAGCCAGTTATACGGGATTCAACGTGGATTCCGAACCACGGTGCTATTCGGTATTTTTCACATTAGCAACACTGACAGATAAAAATCCCATGACCTGGCGGTAATCGACTTTTGTGTTCATAGTCTGGCACTGTGCTACCGAGCCGCACGCAAAGTAAATATGTAAAAGTAAATATGTAGATGAGTAACGAAATCATTCGCTGGAACTGCCAAGAACGTTTTTGAAACCAATGTAAAACAATTGTGATGGGATGACATAGCGCATTATCATCACTACAAATTTTAATTCCATTTGCGAATAGTGCAATAATTTCTGCAAAAAACCGAACATTCAACGATCGATTTAGATGGAGCAGACCAGACGCTCTCATCATTAGGTAGACACTACCAGCCTTCACAGTGCCTTATTAACAACTTGGGCACATGGCTTCGTGTGATTTTCACCAGACTCGAACTCTACCCTAACGTCCTCCACGTTTTGGTGATAGATGAAAACAGATTCGGTACTGTATAGGCAGAGATCTCACGGCGTTCTCTAGTTGCAGATGCTAAAAAGCTCGTGTGTGCTGGGCCCTCCAGGTGTGGACAAACTCTTCGACTTCAAGCTTTCAGTTTTCTGTTGGTTAGGTTACAGCCGCTAATTTAGACGCTGAGCTGTCAAGCAGCTGATGGTTGCAACTTACGTCAACAAAGAGGAGAAATCAACCGAGTAATACTGGAGAGCAAATGAAACCGGTAAACCTGCCCAATATC
The DNA here is from genome assembly GCA_026315105.1 of Locusta migratoria. Classification (NCBI taxonomy): domain Eukaryota; kingdom Metazoa; phylum Arthropoda; class Insecta; order Orthoptera; family Acrididae; genus Locusta; species Locusta migratoria. The sequence continues at coordinate 58,267,239 of CM048746.1, read as the reverse complement.
GTGTTCGATGAGTGCGTGCACACAGAAGTGATGCAACACTGTGTGGCGTCGTGTTGGAGGCAATGGGCAGCATACATCTTACAGGGCTTCCAGTAAAAGTACGAGATCTCTTCACAACAAAGCATTGCGAAGGATCCCAGATATTCTCAGCATTGTTAATATCTGGGGCTTTTGATGGTCAACGGAGGTGTTTAATTAGAGGTGTTTCTGGACCAGCAGTGTAGCAATTCTCTACATATTGTATTGGTGTGGTGTCTGTTCTTTCGGACGTCTGAAAGAACAGACACCACACCAATAGAATAAGTATTTAAACGCGAAGACGGCGTTAGCTTCAGTTATTTCACTGCAGATGCTGCCATACGTCCTACCTCGCACGGTAATCCGTAATGGCGAGTGTAAGAGGGCATGGACGATAGGGGCGTTGCAAACATAGCGTGCGACTTGTGGGAATTTGAGATAGATGAGAGGTGAGCACGGGTGGCCAAGTGGTTAAAGCGACTGCTGGCCGTAGCGGGAGACCCGGGTTCGTTTCCCCTCCGACTCACATTTTCACTTGTCGCCATTGCTTAATATCAATGCCCAAATGCGGCGACTGTCAATCCTGTCTTTCCTATCCTTCTTGCTTCCCTTCCTTTACCAATCATTTGCAAACTGTCTAAATGTGAGGTGTCGCACTTTGCTGCTGCAATTGCCGAAGTCCGGCGGAAAGGAAAATGTGGAACGAAACTTTCACTTTTCATAAGAGTGTGCGCTGATACGAAACTTCGTGGCAGATTAAAACTGTGTGCCGGAACCGAGACTCGAGCCTAGGACCTTCGCCTTTAGCAGGCACACAATTTTAATGTGCCAGAATGTTTCATATCAGCGCACACTCCACTGCAGAGTGAAAGTTTCATTCTGCAAACATTCCTCAGGCTGTGGCTAAGCCATGTCCCCATCATATCCTCTCTTGCAGGAGCGCTAGTCTCGCAAGGTTCGCAGGCGAACTTCTGTGAAGTTTGGAAAGTAGGAGGTGAGGTACTGGCGGAATTGAAGTTGTGAAGACGGACCGTGAGTCGTGTCGAGACAGCTCAGTGGTAGAGCGCTTGCCCGCGAAAGACAAAGGTCCCAGGTTTGAGTCCCGGTTCCGGCACACAATTTTAATCTGCCAGGAAGTTTCGAGAAAAATGTACATGAATGGATGCAGGTGATCATCTAGGATGCGTACTTGTGAGACACCTGTCGGAGTCGTATCCAGACGTATCAGGGCAGGGGTCCCATAACATTCCCACGGAAGTCGCCCCACATCATTACAGACCTTCCATCAGGTGAAATAGTCCCCTGCTCACATGCAGAGTACATGAATTCATGAGGTTGTCTGCATACCCGTACTCACCCATCCGCTCGATAGAACTGGAAACAAGACTCGTAGGACCAAGAAATATGGTGCTAACACACTGGACTCGCATTCGGAACGATGGTGGTTCAAATCCACTTCCGGCTTTCCAGATTTAGGTTTTCCGTGATTTCCCTAAATTACTCTAGGTAAATGCCGGGACGCTTCCTATGAAAGGGCACGGCCGATTTCCTTCCACATTCTTACCCAAACAGTCCGAGCGTAAGCTCCGTCTCTATAACCAGGCTGTCGACGGGACGATAAACTCCAAGCTTCCTTCCTTGTTCCAAGCAATATGTTTCTAGATACAATTTCGATGATGACGAGCCCACGCAAGGCGTGAAGCTTTGTGTCGCGCAGTCGTCAGGGCAACTCGAGTGGGCCTTCGGATCAAAAAGATAGTATCGACGACGTTTCATTGAATGGCTTGCACGCTGACACCTGTTGATGGCTGTCATTGAAATCCACTGAAAACTGCGGAAGAATTGCACTACTGTCACGTTGAACGACTCTCTTCACTTGTCGCTGGTCGTATAGTGGCACTTTTTCCGGGAGCAGCGATGTCGGAGATTTGATAATTTTCCGGATTCACGAAAGTAACAGTGCACTAGTGAAATGGTCGCACGGAAATATCACCATCCCATCGCTGTGTCCCATCTCTGTTCCAACTCTCGTGCTCAAACACCACGCGCAAACTCATAAAAATCTTATTATCTGGCCATTGTGTTGTAAATGAAACATGAATACGCATAGCAGGCAGGCAACCATTATGAAAATAGTCGGTAGTGCTGCGTGAAGCTGGATAGGTCGTAAGGAATTACAGGTCAGGCACAGCACGACTTTAATATGACACGTTTGAAAATTACTATCATCAGATATATATCTGCTTTGCTAACGACAGCTACACGTTGACAAACAGATATTGAGAAAGGTGCTCATTGTACGGGCATATGAAGCTGGATTGCAGATGCCTGTACAATGAACACCTTTTTCAATAGCTGTCTGTCAACGTGTAGCTGTCGTTAGCAAAGCAGATAAATATCTCATAATAGTAATTTTCAAACGTGTCATATTAAAGTCGTGCTGTGCCTCTAGTGTGACCTTCAATTTTTTCGATCTATCCAGCTTCCTTTCAGCGCTACCGATTAACCTGCCACTGTATCAGCCATAATCGATCATATATGGGCGCTTCCGACCGTGACAGCATCCTCTGTTTTCAAGTATCGGTGTATCGGTGTTTGCATACGAATGCCTGTAGCATTTATTTTATTTTATTTTATTTTATTTATTTATTTATTATTATTTTTTTTTTTTTTTTTTTTTTTTTTTTTTTTTTTTTTTTTTTTTTGTGCTCTTCAGTGTTAAGGTACACTTGGCAAAACAATCTAGGTGTTGAAGTATTGTCATGGGCAGAATGAACTAAAATAGCTCGACGTCATTCTATCGCCGCGCGGGAGTAGCCGAGCGGTCTGGAGCGCGAGGTTCTACGGAGTGAAGACAACAACATTACGGCAACCGACGTAGTGGCAATAACAGAAAGTTGCCGTGTATGGGATTGGTCTTCAGATACCGTACTTAGCTGCTGGTGTAATGCAACAATCTGGCAATATGAGCCGTGAGAAGATTTTACAGTTTGTAGATACATCCTTTTATCACCAATATTTTCATTTCTCCACATAATCTACATCCCTCTCAACTGCCTTACGCCTTCTTGCAACCAGTACGAGGCCTGCCGCTGCGAGGACAATCCTCAATATTGCCGTGCCCGCTTTCATCACGTAACCTGCTTGCCCACCGACTAACTGTACTACGGTCGACAGCAGCATCTCCATACACCTTTTCAACCTCTTGTGGATGTTTCCCACTGTCTCGGTTTCACAGCCCAGGCATTCAATGACAGCACGTTGCTTCTGACCAACCAGCTATATAAACTACATAGAGTGGCTATCTATGGCTGAAAAGCGCTCCTTTTGGCAGCAACCAGGAACTGTGGCTGCCATTTTTTTCGTCTAGTGCGCCAAATACGAAAGTTAGAACGATGCTATTTACGTGGTTTGGTTTCACATTGTATGTATCTCAGTAAGCTTCAAAGGTTATTTATTAAGCTGGAATCATGCCGAGTGTATGCGCAGCATATAAACTGTTCGAATCACAGTAATAAGGCTGTTGTAGTATCATATTTTCAGTTAGTATTTGTATGTTTTCGTTTCTAATATTTCGTGTACTCGTCTTTTCCACTTACCACATTTCTGCATACAATAGTCCTATGGCCTGTGTACGTGTTTAACTGTAACTAAAGTAAGCTGTAACTATATTTTTGAGTTTTCCTTTGAAAAATGAAGTACTTACAAAACGATCGTTAGCCAATATGAGGCGAGATAAACGGAAACCTACTGCATACAGTTACATGTGTTCATCTAATTTTGAGGAGAAATCATGTAAGCAACAAATGATACAAAGCGGCTTCTAGTTAATAGCTGAATCAGCTTCGTTAGAAGATATGTCATGTAGCCAAGCAGGAGACATGGAACCTCGTTTATTACCTATTGCAAATCATGATTTAAGTCATTCAGAGAGCAGTAGGCATATTCACTTTGACCAATGCTATGTAACAGAATACGAAATGCCGACATTATATTCCGAAAAAGTAGTTGAACATATATTTCTGGAAGCAACATTAGGCAAGTGCGTAAAAACTTAGATGTTTAGATTGCTTGGAAGTTGTCCTTGCACCTAAAAATAACAGTAAAACAGGATAATCGAATTAAAAGGTGTAAAGAACAGTCTGTTCAATCCCTATAAAGATCTTGTAAAACTTTTCGAAGTCGCAGAAACGGTTCTGAGGAATCATGAAACGTCATTAGGGAAGAAAAATTTTCTTTTGCAAATGTTTGCAGATGTATTTAAAATGTTGGGAAACAGACCTACTTTATTTACCAACTACGAGCACTTAACGGTATCCTCGGAATTTTGGGAGGAATCTCATTACTCTAGCCTAATAAAGCTGTTATTAAAACATTACTTCAGTTGTAGAACACATCATTTATATAAAGCCAAATCTGCGCAGGAAAGAGGTAAGCAAATTAGGCAAATGTACACGAAATTAATACTATTTAAAGGACAGTGAAAAGGCATGTATTTTGTATGAATGAGACGATGTTTAGCCGATCCAGTGTATGTGACATTAATTAAACTTTCCGATTTGTCTACCACACACTTGTTGTCTATCATTTATCCTTTATCCATATTGGCTTGGGTATAAAAATAACAATAAGCATGTAGAGAATCGTTTATTAAGTCATTGTGATATGATTTAGTACTATAGCAGACGACTGGTTACGCCTACGTGACGTTGTAAAACATGGCGGCCGAGTTTTCAATTTGCTTCAAGTATGGCAGCAACTTAGCCAGTCTATGTTGTTTATATAGGTCGTTGCTTCTTACGAACGTCAAGGGTAGCAGCTATCTTGAAGACTTGCTATGACGGCGCCACTCACGGGAACAGGTTGAACTAAGTTTTAAAACAAGCGGGAAGGATTATCTACACACTGCAAAACATTCAAACATGCAGAATTAAAACTGTATTTAAAAAAAAGAGGAAAAAGTAGTGTGTATATCTTTTGGAGTGACCCTCGTACATCTAAATGCAACTGCACAATAAATCAATATTAACCCTAGAACGGTCGGCCGAAAGATAGTTTCAGGAACGGTCGGGCTGGGTCTGCGGGACCCAACAATTGAAATTCTTATGACAAGTGCCAAAACAGTGTTTTTACATCAAATGACGAGTTTTTATATTGTTTAGGTCCTACCAAATGCTTTAGGGACAGTATTTCTACGTTCTAAATTTCACAATTGCTGTAAAATAAAAAAGTAGAAAATATACTTCTTTGTAGTAATAAATGTAACCACACTGGAAGTACAAGTAAATTGGATTGAAATACAAATATAAATGAGAATAATTTGTAGAACTGAGAAGCACACTTGTTGAATTTCTGTTATATATATTTCGAAATTGAGCACATAATGAGTAGTTTGTGTGATATCGTCCTCTAAAATCGTCACTTTTCGTAAAATACGACACAAACCATTTCTGCATGCACCAAGCACAACTATATTTTGCAAATTTTTCAGAAGTATTTAGTTTTGGTGTCCTTCCACTTATAGCATTTTCCCCTTCATCCCCACTGATTTCACTATTGCTAATCATGATCACTGTTTATTTCGAAGACTGGGTCCGCGTCAGAATCGTCCATTTCATTATCATCATCGTATAAAATGTTGCAAATTTCACAGTATGAAAAACTTTCTCTTGAAATTTTATATTTTAAATTATTTACATCAGAAGTAGTTCACAAAGTAGTTTGAAACTGGATGAAACACCAAATAAAAATAGACCCGCACTGGTAGAAATCAATAACGTAAACGGTCAGGCTAGGTCTGACAGACCATCTCGATTTTTGGAGAACTGCCGAACATTGTCTAAACAATTTAAAACCTTATTCATGATGTTTCAGGAAGCTAGCAGAGCGCTCGAGTCAGATCAGCGACTATAAGCATATAAATTTATTGAAATAGAAACTAGTGTGTCTCACAGACCCAGCCCGACCGTTCTAGGGTTAAAAATAACAACTGATTGCTGCAAATGATCGATTTGACTTTACTCGTTTTCACTGATATCGCCTCCGCAAGCATAAAGTTTTCGTACGAAGGTATTGATTAAACACTACTTCCCATTTTCACTAAGCGATCAGCCTGAACTGAAAAAAAAAAAAATTAAATCAATAAAAAAATGAAACGAAACAAGGGAGGGTAACTTCGTAATCAGGTAGCTAGATGACGTTTAACCCTGTCTTGTGGGTTAGCATGGAGACCATTATTTATATTGATCTGATAACGTAGCAGCAGAGCAGAATATTAATCTGCATCCGCCAATAAACGGTTGCAATTAAATAGACGGCACTGTACGTCACGTAATTTGTCTTACGCGCCATGCATCGCCAGGAGAACGTGGATTGCGGCATCGCCCACTGGCGCGTTAGCCGTGAGGCTAGGACTGGAGGAACGTTTCGCTGTTCGCAGTGATTTATCGCCAGCACTGTAATCGAACTCGGCCAGTCATACGCAACACGTTACTTTGATTTACGTCCGCGGCCACTGGCAGTTCCCGCATCAGCTGCCGATGGTAAGGAGGCCTCGGCTACACGCTTCTGGTGTTGCGTCCTTCCTGCACACAAATGCATTACATCCCAATAGCCTCGGGGAAATTCCGAGTTTGTTCACTGTACCATTTACACATGGCGTCTCCGGAAGAATGACTAGTAATCAGGGACATGGAATGGACATGGTTAGAAGTGAAAGCACGAATGCAAAAAAATGAATTGATTTTTCCCACGGTGCTTGACAGAACATGATAATAATATCAAAAAGGAACAACTTCCTGATGTTCTGTAAAACTTATTTATTCGTCACAAACAGGCTTTCGGCTTCTTAGGCCATCATCAGGTGACAACTGACTGTTGTATACATGTTTTCAAAAATGTCACAAACATGTTACGATTTACAAAGATGTTATCACAGAAAATCGATACTTCACGGGAAAGTTCATTACAATTACATATTTATGAAAGTTATTAACATTTATATATAAATATAATAAGTATGTGTAAAGGATCAAAACTGACATGTTTGTTTTTGTAGAAATGTAAATATGGAAAATAAAATTTATTGAGTTCCAATTTTTTGAAGTAATGTCACCTTTCTGCTTTTCTTCAGGGCTGTAGCTATTAGATTGTCAGAACATAAGAGAAGCTGGAGGTTAAAAAAGACAGATTCAAAATTGGCTGAACATCTGCTCAAAGAAAACCATGTTTACGATGTACGCTGTGAAATCCTACACCCCCTGAAGAAAAGCAGAAGGATGACACTGCTGGAAATATTGGAAATCAATAAACATTTGGCTAAGGATGCCAGTTTAGTATTAAACGATCACATCCAGTTCTCCTTTACACCTCTACTGAGATAAGTTTTGTTTTCCACATTTTATTTCCTACAAAAATAATCATGAAAAAACATTTTTTTTTTCTTTTTTCGTCACATTTGCACTATTTAGAAGTTAGTAACTAGTTTCGGACTTGTTCCTCCATTTTCAAACCATAGGCCTTATTAAAAACCGTAACAATACACTGTATGAAGCAAATGACTGATAAAATCTGTACGTTGTCCACTGTTAAAACATGACTACATTGAAATTTAAAATAGGCTAAAATAGATGATGCGTTCACGGGCCTCCAACGTGTACAGTCATTTGCTTCAAGCAGTGTATTGTTACGGTTGGAATAAGGCATATGGTTTGAAAATAAGTTTAGCAGAACATCAGGATGTTGTTTCTTTTTTAAATTAATGCAAAAACCATTGTTGTCGTTGTGGTCTTCAGTCCGCAGACTGGTTTAATGTAGCTCTCCACGCTACCTTGTCCTTTGCAAGTCTCTTCATCTGAGAATACGTTCGGCGACCTACATTCTTTTGAATCTGCTTACTGTATTCCTCTCTCGGTCATCAAAAATGTTCAAATGTTTGTAAATCTATCGGACCAAACTGCGTGGTCATCAGTCCGTAGCTTACAAACTACTTAAACCTAGGTAAACTAACCTAAGGACAACACACGCACCCATGCCCCAGGGAGGACTCGAACCTCCACGGCGAGCAACCGCGCGCTCCGCAGCGATACGCTTTAAGACCGCTTTGCTACTCCACCGCGGTTCTCTCTCGGTCTCCCTCTACGATTTTTGCCCCACACACTTCCTTCTAATGCTAAGTTGACAATTCCTTGATGTCTCAGAATATGTCCGATCAATCTATCCCTTCTCTTAGGGTATGCCAGGGATTCCTTTTCTCCCCGATTTGATTAAGCACCTACTCATTATGTGATCTACCCATCTAATTCTCATCATTCGTCTGTAGCACCACATTTCAAAAGCTTCTATCACCTTCTTATCTGAACTCATTATCGTCCACGTTTCACTACCATACAATGCTACACTCCAGACAAATGCTTTCAGAAAGGACTTCTCAAAAAAAAAAAAAAAAAAAAAAAAAAAAAAAAAAAAAAAAAAAAAAAAAAAAAAGTTCAAATCTTTGTAGAACTTATGTGACTTAACTACAGGGTCATCAGTCTCTAAGCTTACAAACTACTTATGAACTAGCTAAGAATAAGGACGGCACAAATATCCATGCCCGAGAGGGGATTCGAACCCCCGACCGTAGTGGCCGTGCAGACCGTGACTGGAGCGCCTCAGTCCCCTCGGCCACCGCGGCCGGCAAGGACTTCCCAACATATAATATTGGACGAAACAGAAACGCTTTTCTTCCCATAGACATTCTGCATTTTATATCTTCTCTACTTCGGTCATTACCCAAATAACAAAATTCATCTACTAATTTTATTGTCTCATTACCTAATCTAATTTCTTCCGCATCACCTGATATTCTGACATTACATTCCATTATCTTCGTTTTACTTTTGTTAATGTTCATCTTATATCTTACTTTCAAGACACTGTCCATTCCATTCAATTGCTCTTTCAGATCCTTTCCGGTCTCTGACAGAATTACTATATCATCGGCAAAGCGCAATGTTTTTATTTCTTCCTCCTGCACTATAATGCCCTATCCAACTGCCGGAAAAAAGTTACTAGCCCTTAATCCAATTGGTCCAATGATGGCAGATGTCACCTGTGGGATAACAGATACACTGATAATGATGAAATCAGTATCCGACCACGAATAGCTGCCAGAGCGTCGTCTGTGAGTAGCCTTTAATAGAGAATGTTTACAACTGTATGTCTAAGCGCGATACAAAACTGTGAAGCAGACAGGCGCCTTGACACGAAGAGACACTTGTGCCCCTACAGCCAACAGAGCAGTTTTGAACAGGGTCAAACTGTTGTCTTCCGAGTGACGGGATAACTCTTTCATAGAATTGTTCCAACTGTTGTGCAACAGTGCTGGTGGCAGGAGTCATGTGAACATTCTGAGAGCTGTAGACGAAGTTTTGGATGTCCACAAAGTACAGTCCGTCAAGATCAAAGTATTGTAAGAATAGCAGTGGCAGATTAGAAGACTGCCACAGCACAGGTAAGAGAGAATGTGAGGCCGCAAGTGTCAACACGGTTACCAACCAGTTAACAGCAGCAGTAGCACTACTGACACACACACACACACACACACACACACACACACACACACACACACGCACGCACGCACACACATCCCACCCTCTTCCACTCACGCCAAAGGATCGAGAAGCACGGTCCGTGTCACGTCCCACCGACAGGCTGCCCTCGCAAGCTCACTGGCTGGCTGCTGGGGCACAGCCCACTGCCACTACGGTCGGGGGTTCAAATCCCCCCTCGGGCATGCATATTTGTGCCGTCCTTAGTGTTAGCTAGTTCATAAGTAGTTTGTAAGTTTAGGGACTCATGACCCCGTAGTTAAGTCACATAAGCTATACAAACATTTGAGCTAAATTCGGCAGTTCTCGCAAATTGCGATGTAATGAATGTATATTTAACATTTATAGCTGCGGACCATCAGCAACGTCTGTTCCTTAAGAACAGACGTATCATTGTGGATTATGGTCGCCTACACACTGCACGTTTGACTCAATAAGCCACGGTGCTCTGCAAAACGTGGAGCAACTTCCGCCCAGTGGATCACATGATGGGATGACAACTGACGCATGTGATCAACCCTCAGCTCTTGAAGTACGTGAACATCTCGACCAGGCGTCGAATGGCGTATCCCAAACTGTATTCGTCACCTATATCATCTAATGGGTGCCAGTATCAGACCACACAATCATGCCCTGCGGTCTAAAGCATCTCGCTGCAGAGCGCGCGGTTGCTCGCCGTGGAGGTTCGAGTCCTCCCTGGGGCACGGGCGTATGTGTTTGTCTGTAGGTTAGTTTACCTAGGTTTAAGTAGTTTGCAAGCTACGGACTGATGACCGATAGATTTACAGACATTTGAACATTTGATTGATGCCCTCTGGCTACACCGCGTATTAATATGTGTTATTCAGAATGGATCGACTCGTGGCATCTCAGTAGCGTCTGAACTGTTGATCTGTAAATGCATTCACCTTGTGTACTCAGTATGCGCAGTATCAACAATGTCTTGGATGAATTGGAAAACTGTACCAGGGCGTACTCTCTTTCTCTTTGGCCATGTTCACATACATGCCGGGACGGCTTTGTTAATTCCGATTTGGTGTCTTAATACCGGGTGATCAAAAAGTCAGTATAAATTTGAAAACTTAATAAATAACGGAATAATGTAGATAAAGTAAGAAATGACACACATGCTTGGAATGACATGGGGTTTATTAGAACAAACAAACAAAAAGTATTGCTAGACGCGTGAAAGATCACTTGCGCGCGTCGTTTGGTGATGATCGTGTGCTCAGCCGCCACTTTCGTCGTGCTTGGCCTCCCAGGTCCCCAGACCTCAGTCCATGCTTTGGTGTTACCTGAAGTCGCAAGTGTATCGCAATCGTCCGACATCTCTAGGGATGCTGAAAGACAACATCCGACGCCAATGCCTCACCATAACTCGGAACGTGCTGTTCACAACACTATTCCTCGACTACAGATATTGTTGAGCAATGATGGTGCACATCACCTTTGCTTTGACTTAATTTGTTGTGCTAATTATTGCTTTTCTGATCAGATGAAGTACCATCTGTCGGACATTTTTTGAACCTTTATTTTTTTTTTTTTTTTTTTTTTTTTTTTTTAATAGAACCCCATGTCATTCCGGACGTGTGTGTCAATATTAACTATATTATTCCGTGATTTATTAAGTTTTCAAATTTGTACTGACTTTTTGATCACCCAACATTTACGGGGTGGCCGGATGCCCTTCCTGTCGCCACCCCATGCTCTCAGGCAGGAAATGTGTCACCCAATTGTGTGTGTTGTTATATGTGTGAAAGTGTAAAGTGTTACGAAACGTTTGCGAATAGTGTATCTGAGGCGGAACTTGAGTACCAGCCGATGTTCACCTAGGGGGGGGGGGGGAGTGGAAAACCGCCTGTAAACCACTTCTAGGTTAGCCGGCACTCCGACCCCCTTCGTTAATCCACCAGACAGATTAGAATTAGGGCCTGTACGCCTCGAGTTTGTGACACTTGCGGGGAGTGACACTTGCGCGGAAAGGGAATTTGTAGACACTTGCGCGGAGACCCGGACGCTGCAGGTAGTGAACAGGGTGTTCCAGAAGTAGGGATACACCACCCCTACTCCACGCCCTCCAGCCGCTACCTGTGCCGTATTCAGGGAAAGGTCCACCGAGCGAGGTGGAGCTGTAGTAAGGGCCCGGAGATACCACAGCATCATTCAACAGGGAGATAACACGTCATACAAATATCACTCGATTTACAATACAGCACCATGTGGAATGTGATGAAATCGGAATTGAGCGCAACCGTTGCTAACTACAATTTCGGATTTACTGCATTTTGATTCAGAATTCGCATCTATATTCGCATTTATCGCAAATGCGAATTTTTCCTGTCCCTAGTAATACCTCTAAAAATAAACAGCTGATCAAGGCAATAAAAGCAAGGGCAGATCTTTGGGTGTATTACTACAAATAACTAAAACACAATTTGATCGTGGAATTATATACAATCTCATTATAAAGTTTTTTGTAGGTGATTTTGAGCAGCTTTTAAATATGTTAGGAATAGCATTATGAAATATAGACAGCTACACCTTATGTTTATTATGAGGTATCAATTTCGGCTAATTTCGGGTCATCTTAAAGTCTCAAACAACAGGTGTTTACACACGAGGTCTAACGTTATTAGTCGCGTTAGCGATGAAAACAGAACCCAGAATCTTTGCGTCTAAATGATATATATATATTGGTGTGATGTCTTCTTTCGAAAGAACAAACATCACACCAATACATATATAGCTCTCAGTAAAGTGGAACGGTACGATGTCGTTACGTAGCACAGCACGGCGACTGGAAACGCAGAAGTGCAAACAACGTTCTCTCCTCAGAGGTATGATTCTAATTAGGATCGACGTAGACTTCTACAACATACAGTCTACACTTTGGAGTTAGCAACCAAATTTTAAAATCGTGTCTACTATGTAAAGATTTAGCAACACAAAACGCTTCAAGTCCATTACTTCACTGGTTTTCGAGTTCTCAATTTTTAATATGTTTTTAATGTTATTACATAAAAGACAAATTTGGGACTCACACTACAATTTTCATATGTCAGATTTTGTAGGTACATTCACAAGACATAATTCAACGGTTCTGTGCATTCATTTTATGAGAAATACCAATCATTTGTTTTCAGTGTTTATTTCAAATTTCTACATTTAAGTTTCTTTAATTATTAGTACTTAAATGTGGTGATGAAATAAATAAATTACGTGTATATGTGTATTCTTATGCGGCCAAACTACTTAGGTCATCGGTCGCTAGACTTACACTACTTAATCTTACTTAAAATAACGTAGGCAAAGTACAAACAAACATACCCATGTCCGAGGAAGGACTCGAACATCCGACCGGACCGGCCGCGCAATTTGTGACACAAATTACATGTTTGATAATATTAATGCATAGAAGTATGAAATCACGTCAAGACTACTTCCTGCAAAAATTTCGACAAAAAAAGTTGGCACTGAGTTTAGAAAAACAAAATTCTGGTATATTGGATTTTAACATTTTATCAAAAAATGAATGTTACTACAAGAGATACAGCCATTCAAATTTACGGGCACCATAACGTAGTCCCTTCCTGATGTAAATGAGCTACTTCTTGTAGTTTCAACACCTTTTTCTTGAATGTTCTGAATATAAATCTTCACACAGACTTCTTGAGGAGGAGAGTGATACTGATATCTGATTGTAAACCACTGCCTATTACCTTAGACCTTTTTGACTGTACTGAACAGGAGTTCCGCGTATTCCGTAATTTATATTTATACAGTTAACAGGCAATGTAATTTATAACCAATTATTGGCTGTCAATTTCGCTTCATTTTTCCTGGAAGTCTTGCAACTTGTTTCTCCCTGTTGGTTTTTGCCAAGTTCGGAGTAAAAATTGTTCTATATGACGGTGATGGAAAATAGAATTTATCTTTAGCATTTTTCGGTGTGTGACATTCCCTTACACATTCCGTATTTCATACATTTCTTAGATGTATTTCTAATTCGAATACAGCCAAATCATTTTGGGGTCTACGAATAAACGCTTCAAGTATGTAAAATACTCATTGACTTATTATTAACGTTTTTTAATTGAAGGTTTAAGGTTGCGTCTCCTATTAAAAATCATAGTAGCTATTTTAAAGAGATGGAAGTTGCGTGATAGTGGGGTTAACTACATAGCGGTCAATTACATCAACCTATCTGTGCAGGATGCCTAATATATTTATTGCTTGCGCAGGTGTCTTGATATGCTTAGTGTTCTGAATAACATGCTTTTAGGAGGTATGACTGTGGAAAGTCATCGTCTTGTAGTAGCAAAGAATGTCTTAATAACTCTCCAAACATTATCACTATTAAAATACCTTTTTGTTTTCAGGAGGAACACTCAACGAATTCATATGTAGTTAGAACAAGTTACTGCTCTTCAGCTTTGAAAGGGTTGTGCAATTTCACTGAGTTTCGTGTTATGTTGACAGTGTGGAAACTTGACAACAGCAGTGCTAGACTTCTTGGTGTGCCTGTACCCAGGAAAAGCCATAAGCCGCCCCAAGGGTCCCGGGTTCCGCGCAAGTGTCACTCCGCGCAAGTGTTCCAACCCCGTACGCCTCTCCGTCTCGGAAAGCGGTGCGTTAGACCACACGGCCAACCGAGCGGGTCTGTAACAGAGCGTACTAGTTGTTATACTTGACAGTGTATTACATACTTACTTCCCCCTCTATTAGGATGGTGTTTACACATACCAATGCAATGCACATCGAAACTTTTTATTCAACACTATGGTCGGTCATTAACATTGAGATGCTTGAATGATAATTTTTGCTTACAATGTGGAAAAACTACGGATGTAATATTTATCTAATATTTCGTAATGAGAACGGGGACTTGAGCACAAAATCAAACGGCTCTTAACAATTTTCTCACTTAACTCGCAGAATGCGAAGTATTTAATTCATGATATAATTACACTTTCCAGTCTGTTTTATAACCTAGCTGACGATTTTTTTAAATAGTTGCATATTATTGATGAAGGAGAGGAAGGAAGGTGATTAGGAAGTAAAGGACTGACAATGGCTGCTTTAGGGCATCGAAATGCAATAATGCCGACATGTGGAAATGTGAGTCGGCTAGGGCTGGGAATCGAACACTAGTCTCCCGCTTCGGGCTAACGGTCGCCTTAAGTACTTTATTTATTTATTTATTTTTTAACAGAAACAAAACGTTCTTCTTTAAAAGGAAACCAACGCCTGACAGCTTTTAAGCAGTGCACACACACTACTACAGATTAACAAAACCAAACAAAACTTCTAGAGAGGAGGGAGCTGCGCGGTGCCGAGTCTACTTTTTTTTTTCGTTAAAAATAACTGTTTAAAAGGAACTAGGAATAAACAGCAATATACATTGCAAAACAGAAACAAAAAGTTCTTCTTTAAAATGTAAGTGAAGCTGTTGCTTCTTTAAATGGTGAAAGTAGCAGTAATTGCAGTTCCAAGACAAGAAAGTTTTTTATCCTATTCAAACCTTTTCAAATGCTATATTTAGCATGTTGCTAAACTGTTTTTTCTCATCAATGCTGCGTATGATTCTCCATCTCGCAGTGTTCATGTACGATTCAAAGCTTATGGGATTGTCTTCTGCAGGTCCGTGGAATATATAGTTTACATAGTTACCGAGAAGCCACATAATTGTATTGTTCTTTGTTTTCGGGTAAAAACTTCTTTCCGGCCACATCATAATTTCTGAAGTGTAACTTGTTTCGGAGGTTCTTGACAGTAATGCTATTCGTTTGCTCACCGACTTCCAGTTATCGATATGTCCGCTACAAGTGAATCTATCAGTAGTCCACATTTTCTGCACTTGTCTGTACCACTTTTTCCGATACGATGTAGCTTTTCGTTCGTTGCTATCGTCTGGTTGACGACTTTGTGGACGCTACCTCTGACGTGTGGATTTTAAGGCTGCTGTTTTTCCACACTGTCAATTAGTTTCTATGTGGAAACTTCAGCATAATACTGTTTGGCATGTCTTTCTGTTGCCATATCTGTATGATTTGGGTCCTAGTTAAAGTCTTAGATGGTACACGACTTTCTTTTAAGTAACTATACTCCAGGTAAAACAGACTGATATGTTTCAGACGTAAGTTATGATTGCTGATATCTATCGGCGGATTCATGCTCTTTGGCTGCAGTATTTTAAAGAGTTTTTCTGTAATATTACTGTGCTTGCCATCTATTAATCTTTCTGTTCGTCTGAGGTATAGAGCAGTTGCCTTCGTATGAATATCAGTGAGTGCGAGTCCTCCAGTCAATCTTGGTTTTGTTAATGTTTCGGGTGTGAGCTTAAAAATGTTTCCTCTCCACACGTACCAGGCTGCTATCTGCATTACTTTATTTGCCTGTACTTTTGGAATCGGGAAAATCTGAGCCACATAGTATGCCTTGGATCATAGATAGGTGTTAACTATTCTCACGGCTCCAATAAGGTTTAGTGATCGCCAGGTTGCTTCTAAAGTAGTGCATTTTGTTAACTGTCGCTCTCCAGTTCATTTTTAATGGACATTTATCAAAGATGATCCCTAAAGTTTTGACACTTGGCTATCCGTGCTCGCCTCCCGACCGTCTCAAATTCCCACAAGTCATACGCTATGGCTGTAGCGCCCCTATCGTCCATGCCCTCTCATCTCGCCATTACGGATTCTCGTGCGAGGTAGAACGTATGACCACATATGCAGCGAAGTAATTGAAGCAAACGCCGTCTTTGAGTGTAAATACGTATTATATTGGTGTGGTGTCTGTTCTTTTGGACAATGGACATATCCAAAAGAACAGACACCACACCAATATAATAAGTAAAAACAGTAGCCCTACTGATTTAAACTATAGGTCTTTTTTTCCGACTTCCACGATAACCTAATGGATGATGGTTGGGGTACTCCAGGAAGAACGCGGAAAATGCATGAACGTGCATAACAGAAACTGCATAAAGATGTAATGAATATTTTTCTCCAGAAAAAGCATGTAGCTTGCCTTGGACAAAGCGACATCTGTGCACTGACGAAGCGAGTGAGAGCGAGAGAGAAATTGGGACGAAATTCGTGTGTCCTTACGTACAGCTTTTAATATTCCGTTTAATATTATGTGTCACGAGAACACGTTGCTTGTCAATGTTACCGACGTACCATAAAGCGAAGCACATAACTGTCCAGAGTCGAAATTTACCCCCGCTCTGGCGACGCTTACGGAAGCCGTTAGAAATTATGAAAGACGCGACCGGCGTCCCACCTAGAATTTCCGCGCGTAACTCACGTTTGAAGTAGCACTTGCGCCACGGTTCCGAGCTGAACCCGTTTCCTAGCGGCGTCCAAGGCTGTTCCGGTGGCCGAGGTCGCGCTAAGGTGCCGTCGCAGTGTCACCAACAGCCCGGTGTCCTCTCATTCCAACGCATATCCATCCATCGCGAGCCCTGAAAAATTAAACGATGCGTAATAAATTTCTCTAAGGAATGCGTTACTAGCCGAATGCAGAACGGCGTACTTAGGTCTGTTTCGTAAACCGTGGTGCAATTATGTGCTGCAATTGTTAGAAGCCGGCCGCGGTGGCCGAGGGGACTGAGGCGCTCCAGTCACGATCAGCACGGCCTCTACAGTGGGGGGTTCGAATCCCCCCTCGGGCATGGATATTTGTGCCGTCCGTAGTATTAGCTAGTTCATAAGTAGTTTGTAAGTTTAGGGACTGATGACCACGTAGTTAAGTCCCATAAGCTCTACAAACATTTGAACATTTGGATTGTTAGAAAAATTTAGGTAATGAAGTACCGGATGATCAAAAGGTCAGTATACATTTGAAAACTCAATAAATCACGGAATAATGTAGATAGAGTCGTAAAAATTAGCACACTTGCTTGGAATGACATGGGGTTTTATTAAATCCAAAAGAAGAAAAAAAAATGTCCGGCAGTTGGCGTTTCATCTGATCAGAAAAGCAATAATTTCATAACAAATTAAGACAAAGCAAAGATGATGTTCTTCGCAGGAAATGCTCAATATGTTCACCATCGTTCCTCAACAATTGATGTAGTCGAGGAATAATGTTGTGAACATTTCCGGAGTTATGGTGAGGTATTGGCGTCGGATGTTGTCTTTCGGCATCCCTAGAGATGTCGGCCGGTCACGATACACTTGAGACCTCAGGTAACCCCAAAGCCAATAATCACACGGACTGAGGTCTGGGTACCTGGGAGGCCAAGCATGACGAAAGTGGCGGTTGAGCACACGATCATCTACGCGAGCAAGAGATCTTTAACGCGTCTAGCAATACTTTTTTTTCTAATAAAGCCACATGTCATTTCAAGCATGTGCGTCAATTTTTACCACTCTATCTACATTATTCCGTGATTTATTAAGTTTTCACTCCAATGTAAATCTACGATGGTTCCTTTCAAAGAATACTACCTGTTTCCTTTCCCATCCTTAGCAAAACCGTTTGATAAGGGAAAGTTCTCATCACAACCCTCAGATTTTGTGGTTAGCCCATCAAAACCAAAATATAGATCAAGCACGAAAACATGAAAACGTTGTATGCAACTATGACAGGAAAAAAAGAAAGTATAAATAGTCTAAGTGCTAGATATGATGAAATGCGATGCTGTAAGTCCGTGTACAAACATCTCTCAGTGTATATACCAGATGATCAAAAAGTCAGTATAAATCTGAAAACTTAATAAATCACGGAATAATGTAGATAGAGAGGTAACAATTTCACACATACTTGGAATGACATGGGGTTTTATTAGAACAGAAAAAAAAAGAAGTTCAAATGATTTCCAACAGATGGTTCTTCATCTGATCAGAAAAGTAATAATTAGCATAACAAATTAGGACAGAGTAAAGATGATGTTCTTTACAATAGCTGTAGTTGAGGAATAATGTTGTGAACAGCACTGTAGAGCATGTCCGAAGCTATCGTGAGGCCTAGAGATGTCGGTCGATCACGATACACTTGCCACTTCAGGTAACACCAAAGCCAATAATCGCACAAACTGAGGTCTGGGGACCTGGGAGGCCAAGCGTGACAAAAGTGGCAGCTGAGCACATGATCATCACCAAACGACGCGCGCAAGAGATCTTTCACTCGTCTAGCAATATGGGTTGGAGCGCCATCTTGCATAAAACCCCATGTCATTTCAAGCATGTGTGTTAATTTTTACCTCTCTGTCTACATTATTTCGTGATTTATCAAGTTTTCAAATTTATACTGACTTTTTGATCACCCGGTATGTGAGATGTCTGGTCTTATTTGGATACCTACCACTGCTTCTTTTGGTTGTTCTTACTAACGACGGGGTTCTTTTGTCTTTGAAAAATGTCAACTACTATTGGTGGCGGGGAGGTACTGCGCGATTAAACTTTGTAAGGTTGCCTAGACTACTGATATGAGTTGCTCGATCTGAGCCGTTTGGAAGGGATTTAGTTATTTATTTATTTATTTTAATGGGTAACCTTATGAAGACTTGAATGCCAACTTTATTTTTATTTTATTTTATTTATTTATTTATTTATTTCATGGTTCTTTCCACTTTCTAATCTGCCTCCCACATACTGATCTGCCGTTTCAGTGCAAATAAAAATGAAAAAATTTCCTTTCTTTTTAAGACGCCATAAATGAAGACGCCATTTGATGTCTTCACTTTATGCTTTTACTTTGTCATGAATGTGAATGTCCAAGTAATTTCAACTGTAATTTGCCTTTTTTTTTTCTTTCCTGTGGAATGGATAGAGTGCATCATTACCTAGCAAAATTAATACGCAAAGTTTGCTACGCCAGATGACGCTAACATGACTACATATTTCAATACATTTGGATTTGTCATTTAGAACTACCTTCTCTCTCTGTCTCTCTCTCTCTCTCTCTCTGCATTTTATGTTTTACTGGATTTCATATTTGAGTCCAGTCATATAAATATAGAGTGCGGCACCAACCACGTAAGCCTGCTGCGTAGCTTTTGTACGCAACTTGCTCAGTTGTGCCGTTGTGTTGCTGTTATACACATACTTGTTCAGCCTCACTCGTGTTTAATTTTATTTGTCGCTAAAAGTTTGGCTTTACTTATGTTGCACAAAATGCCTTAATATTCATTTCATATTTTCGATTGCGGCTATGTCAATCTTGTAAACGGTAGCTAAGTCAGATGGTGATATTTTTTAGTTTATATTCAAAGAATATATGACATCAACTGCGATTGGGCAAAGCTGAAAATGTGTACCCAGCCGGGATTCGAGCCCGGGTCTCCCGCTGTATAGGCAGTTGCGCTGACCTCTACACCACTGGGGACACAGTGATCACAGCATCTGCAAGGATGCCTCCCGCAAGACAAATTTCCAGCTTGATGTCATATACTCTTTGAATATGAAACGATAACAACTACAGGATCAGAAGTGACGTCTGTTATTTCGGAACAAATGCCACATGTATATATACTTTATTGTTTAGATATTACCGAATTTGTAAATTCAACATTTTTCTGTTTTTTTGTTCTCAATTTACAGCACTATGCAAAGTTAAATAAGTATCTAACGTACGACCAATGCTGAAGTTTCATTTGATACCTACTGTAAGAGTTCCTTTTATTTCTCAAAGTGATTTTTCTAAAATAAAGACGAATTTCCACTTGTCATTCTTTCTGTTTATAAGAAATATATTTTTCTGTCTATGCTTATTTAACTGAGATGGCACATGTGTGTTTTCCAGATCGGCAGATGCAACTCTTTCTCATTCAAACATATTATATTGAAGGAGGGGCATTGAATAAAAATTTCTTGAAAAGACGTTTTCTTGTAAAAACGTTTAACCATGCATTGTTTGAGGATTACCATATCTGTTATTAAGGTCTCTCTTACGATTCCTTTGTAAATTGTTCGGCTATAATGGTTTTTGACTGCTCTTTTTTCTAAAGGACCCAAACTGTAACATAATATTTCAATATACCTATATAAGGCGTAATCAGTTCAGTACCATTAGGTGACAACAAGTTTCCTAATTATGTACCGGAACCAAAGTTCACGTTGGAAATAGACAAAACAATTCTTTAACAATTTGCATGCTTGTCTTTACTGTGGAATACAGAACATGTTATACTTAATTACGTGTCTAACAATGATTTCACTTTTCACTTAAATGAGACGCGCATTTCAATATTTATTCACTTTTTCTTGCTAGTACTACACTTAACAATTTGCGATTAATTATGTGTATGTGAAACAAGATCCCATGTTGCCATCAGAAAAGTAAGAAAGCTTAGCATATATACATTTCTCAAGTAATGCATTAAATGAAGCAAGCTTCTTTAGCTGGTATCTAAGACAGATCTGTGCTCTCACTGAGGTAACACACACAGCTTGTGTACTCTTGTTTCTCACGCAACTCAATATTTCACATGTCGTGCTGCAAGTGGCCGCGTCAGTCACAGGCGAATAAAAAAGTTTTTTTTTATTTTTTTTTATTTTTATTTTTTTAACTACCATGAGTATAGTCTTTTATATAAATTATTTGTGACATTTATATTTTTCTGCATAAATGATATTTCAGTTTTCATTGAACAGCAATGTTAAGTCATTCGTCATTCAAAAACAATTGCAATCTTTGCAACTTTACGGCGTAATATACCCAATTTACAACACTCTACCAATTTGTTGGCTTTAGAACCCACCATTTCAATATTTTAGCTACACACTTTCAAATTATCAATCTCCTTTATTTCTTCCCTTTATATTTTCATCGCAACGATTGCCACTGTAATAAAAAACATATAGTTTTCGCAACGTCATACACATATCCTAAGAGCAGATGAAAATTTTTTGAGGACTAAGTTTCGAATCTAGAGCATTGTCAGCTGAGAGGAATTTCTCTGCGAATGATCTATCGTGACACGATTTAAGATTTACTCAACAGCTTGGATCATTCCTACACCTCTCTCTTGATTTCCGGACTGTAACAAAGCGTAAAACTTTCAACTAAAGATAGCTGAACAGTTGTCAACCGAAATGTCGTATCCGGAGGTCCGTTTCATTCGGTTGTAAACCCGAAATTTCATGGTATTTCGTAATTGGTGGATTGAAAGTAGTTGTAATTTCTTTCGTTCCATTGTTCCAGATTACATACAATGGGATCAGATAAGTATAATGTTGTTATATATTGATCAGCCTCGTAATATGCTGCAATAGTTATAATCTGGTTCAAATGGTGTCATCCTTATTGCAAATTACTTAGAAACAATTTACTAAATGGATGTATAATGTATTTTTAATAAATTATGGACATTAGTATGCACAGTTTCAAAATTCCTGTCGAGATGATGACATATTGTCACCTAATTTCAGGGCAAAGATTTTAGCGACATCCTGCTGGAAAGCAGAGGTATTAATATTTAAGAAACTCTGAAAACTGACAGGCCGTGTCTCCGTAACATGCAGAAAGTCTTTATTCGGATTTCACCACAAACTAAACACGAATATATTTTCTTAATTAAATTTGACGTACCAAATTAATTAAACTTACTTTGTCCATATAATTAAACTTTTCACCCTTCTTATTAACCTGGTTCATACTATTCAGCCTTATGAAACTCGTTCTAAACATTCTGCTGTGGAACAAAATGGGAGAAGACACTGCACGCGAAACATACTGGACATTGCAACGATCGTCCATACAAAAACATTGTCAGGGGGGTCATGCCGATTAATTTTTGCTACAAATACAATTACGAGTTATGGGCACAGATACTGAAGGTGTATTCTGGAAATCTTCGTGCTACTGTGTAGCTTGGCCTGACATCTTCTCCCACTGCTTCAATGTTCAGAACGTTTAGCCGATTAGCTTTCCAAAGTACCAAAGAAACCGGTTATCAAGGGTACGTGATAAGTCCTTAATCTGCTAAGCACCGACGAGAAAACAATTCGGATTGTGGTAAGTCCAACCCATCATAACCAAGTTAAGCTAAATGAAAAAATTTCACTCACGTATTACACTGCCCATCAACTTTAAAAGACCATTTTTCGCAGTCCTCTGTCTAACGATACTGCCATGTTGAAATGGAAGCACGTTTGACTTCGAAGGCAACTGAACACAGCACTTATACTGAAAGCAGGTTTATTGCAAACTTAACATACACGCAGCACTAACTGCCTCTCGGGCAGAGTGCCCTGCTATTTATACACAGACAGAAGGAAGCAGAAGGAATGCTTAAAGCTCGGCATTTGCGGCTGACTGCAGAAGGACTGTTCTGCTACCGACGTCCGTCTCACGCAAGGAGACACTCAGGGGTGGACGAAATAATGTGAATACTTAACGTAGACACGATATTTATTTATTAGCATGGAGTTGGCCCACCGCTAGCTTTGGAAACGGCTGCAACTCTTCGAGAGACAAAGCCGTAAAGTCTATTCATAGTTTACAGCGGTGTTATCCATTTTTGTAGCAAACCACCCGCCAATTACTTCAATGATGTTATAGCTGTAAATCTGGTCCACACTCTCTGATGTAACACTCTACATAATACACTTTATATAGATTAGGTGACCGTTTAATACAACTGTAAATTAGTCCACTTGAGACCAGACGCATTTTATTTTACTTTAAAGCATCTTCACTAGTGAACTGTACAGGAAATATTTTTGGTTTTGATTTTTATGTTGTCCTTACTGTCATTGTTTACATTTACACTATTTACAATTACACTATTTTTATAAAAGGTTCAGGAAAATCGACATTTCTGTGGCCTGCCGGGTTTCGTTTGACTTTTACTATTATTATTTTTTAACCGTCTCTGTGTGTGTTATTTGCTTACAAGATGTTTGTTTCTCACTATGAGATGAGTTTTTGTTTTATTTCTGTCAATACAGGCGCCTGCCAGCAATTTTGTTTGTGATGTTCTGATTGTACTGTGTGTGTGTGTGTGTGTTATACAACCTGTATAACTGCAACCAGTGACAGATACAGTTTTTTTTTCTGGGGATGGGGGGGGGGGGGGGGAGGGGGCACAAGGCTGAGGAGAGTGAACATGTCTTTAATCACACACACACTGTCCCAGCTATCTTCTCCACCCAAAATATCTCTGGAACAATAACAGCTATTGGAAAACGACTTTCACCGGTATCAATGTACGGCTGGGGCCCATGAATATACACATTTGGAAACATTCTAAAACGAAAGCAAATGTGTTTTTTTAACACTAACTTATGTTTTTTTAAATGGACACCCTATATTTTTTCTTCAGCATTCCATAGCATGACAAATCACATAAACAATGGCGTTGATTGCATCCAGAGATATTTTGGGGGAACAAAATTTTTCCCAATATATATATATATATATATATATATATATATATATATATATATATATATTGGGAAAAAAATTTTGTACAGTCATTATCACATATAACTGATATAGAAAACATCATAAAGATGCTCCAAAGCCGCAATCAATTTTTAGAAACAGTTTTTAATACAGTTCTATCTATCTATTTGTACTATTAATACACTATTAGTTTCTGTGCTTTATGGTGTCATTTTCGAGTTTAATGTGGTTAAATCATTGTAATATTTCTTTTAATGTTGAGAATGACGCCATAGTACGCTGAAACTAGTGGTGCGTTCCTAGTTAAATGGAAGTATATTAATTCGACAACTGAACACGATTTTACATGGTGATGCCAGGAGAAGAAAACATCTGCTCTAGTTGCAGGACATCTATTTATTTCGCTGTCGACGTTACGCTGCTCCTAGGCACGAAATATTACTGCACACTGTTAGGGTAACGTTTCCAACACTGCGGCGGCTGCCTTTCGCTCACTGCTCCACGTCTACAGCCACGCTGCCACGCCGCTGCCAACAGCCAGCGCACGAATCGTCAACTTACCGTGGACAAACAGTACTGTAACCAACGTAGCTGTTTCATTATCAAACAATGCACTGAACAACAATCAAACAGCCAGTAAAATAAATATGTCGCACGAAGTTTGATATTCCCTCAAAAACTAATATCAGAGTTCCTTTGTCGCGTTGTACTGAATCAATTTCTTCTTCGTGCTTTGTAAAGGTCCTACGCAAAATGTGTGCCGTGCGGGAGTATCCGAGCGGTCTGGAGCGCCACGTTACGGCTTGCGCGGCCTCCAGCGTCGGAGGTTTGAATCCTCCCTCAGGATTGTTATCCTTAGTTTAGTTTAACTTAGTTTAAATAGTTTGTAAGTTTAGGGACTGATGACCAACATTGTTTAGTCCCATAGAATTACAAACATTTGCATTTTTTCGCTAAACGTGATGAATTTTACTGATAGCTTTCCCGATCAACAAAATTACACTTGATTGTGTTTCTAGAAGAATTTCTACTGGCATGAAAATCCTTGGTATCTGACGTGCGGAAAAATGCCATTGAAATTTCTAATATGCTCCATTGACGGGAAAATGGAAACGTGTAGCTTCAAATAAAATGTTCAATTGTCTGTAAATCTATCGGACCAAACTGCGTGGTCATCAGTCCGTAGCTTACAAACTACTTAAACCTAGGTAAACTAACCTACGGACAAACACACACACCCATGCTCCAGGGAGGACTCGAACCTCCTCGGCGAGCAACCGCGCGCTCCGCAGCGAGGTGCTTTAGACCGCTCGGCTACTCCACCGCGGCTAGCTTCAAATAAACCTGTTTATAATGTGTGGAAGTACTATTTCTTAGTGTGTGGGAAAAGAATCCCAATTGATAAACACATTACCGAAAACACCTGAACGCACGAGCCTGAACGTAGCCCTACAATTTCACGATTTTTTCACATAAATCTTTTACCATTATGTACATATGAATAAAACGTACGTAATATCTCATTTATCTGCCCAACAATCACAAAACAATAAACGACTCTTATTTAGTTTTATCGTAAAGTACTGACAAAAAAGGATTAAGAAGCAATTAAAAGGAAGCTTAACACAAAAGTCAATTTACATGTTAATTACAAGGATTGTGCCTTTTTAATATCGCAATTAAATGCTGTCTTAAGTAAAAGCTAATTATTCTCATGGTGATATTCTCTCTCTCTCTCTCTCTCTCCCTTTCTCTCTCATTTTTCATTTTTCTTGGCATGCTGTCTGGGGAGGCGGGGGGCACGTGCCCCTGTGTCTCCCCCCACCCCTAAATCCGCCCTTGACAGCAACTGCAGAGAAGGGGGCCAAAAACACAAAGAAGAATTATGTTTACATAATAGTTCACGCATGTTGAGACGCGAAGCTTTTGCTGGCCGTGGGAGATGTTTCATAATTTTCCGATGGTTCACAAAGCACTCCTGAGTTGTTCTGCCTGTGTGTGTGTGTGTGTGTGTGTGTGTGTGTATGTGAGGTTATGGAATGTCACACCGATCGTTTTAAAAGTTTTTAGCTAAATGAACGCATCATCTTATTCTCGGAGAGAAATCTTTAGAGGCTAATGTGATCTTGCTCAGCACCGTTGCTTCTCAAAAATTCTCTATATAGGATGTCTTAGATGTCATCGGAAGTTGAATGAATATTTTTGCGGATGATGTTCTAAGAGAAACTGGAGAAAGGCAGAGAAACGTATGTGAATGTGTAGCGTACTGACGCGTGGTGTAAGGACTGGTAAGTGAGATGCAAAATAAACAGAGTGCTGTGTTACGTAGAAAGGTTCTTCATTATATAACAGTGGAAAGAGCTACTTGCATAAAATACCCGAGAGTAGGAATAAGAAGCAATTTGTATTGGAAGGGCCATATAAAATTCATCTCGTTCAGGCAAATGTCAGAATGATGTTCATAGTAAGAATCCTCAAGCAGGTTACAAAATTGTAGTTTGGGCAGCGATTGAGTATTGCTCATCAATGTGGGATACGTACCAGGTAGGTATGTGGGTTTGTGGATCCTCCTTAATACAAAACATTCGTTATTTTTATAGCCAAACTAGTTTCGGCGGAGAACCCGCCATCCTCAGTGATTTTTTTTTCTAAAAGAATGAAAAATGAACATATTTACAAAACTGTAAAGCATATTGTAGTATACTTGTATCAACAGTTTTGTAAATATGTTTCTTTTTCATTTTTTTAGACCAAATTTTAAAAAAAAAATACACTGAGGATGGCGGGTTCTCCGCCGAAACTAGTTTGAATATAAAAATAACTAGTTTTTTGTATTAAGGGGGAACCACAAACCCATATATGTCACGCAAACACGAACGAACAGAAGAGTTTCAAATGACAATGATTGTACCAGGTAGGGTTAATAGAAGGCATAGAGTAGATCTGGAAAGCAGTAGCAGACGCTATCTAAGTACAGGCTTCTATCAAAGTTGCGAAACATACGTTTCTCATTCAACGGATACATAGCTGCCTT
This sequence comes from Locusta migratoria, assembly GCA_026315105.1. Taxonomy (NCBI): domain Eukaryota; kingdom Metazoa; phylum Arthropoda; class Insecta; order Orthoptera; family Acrididae; genus Locusta; species Locusta migratoria. The sequence goes on along the minus strand of CM048746.1, from coordinate 58,240,245 downwards.
CGTCGGACCTAGTGGTCCCTGGATAAAACATTCGACCGGAAACCGATAGGTCGAAGGTTTGAAATCTGGTCGGATCACGAATTTTCTCATTTTGTGTTTTAACCGAGCCTTCACCTCTCATCGATGTGAGGAGTCGCCAGAAGCAACACGTTGTTAAGCCTCTACGTTAAGCTGTGGGTTTCCTTTCCCCATTTCGATATCTGGGGTAAGTTAAGCACCCAAAAGTTGTAGAAGTGGTGTCCGGTCGAAAGACTTGAACCACGCCACTGAGCCACACGAAATTAATAAATAAATGCTTACTCCAACGCATAAATTATGTCGTGAAACGACTACGAATGATTAACTGAGTATAATTCTCTCCATTGTTAATGGGCTGGGACTACAGCTGATAAATGTGAAGAATTAAAGAAAGTACCAGCAGACCCGCTCGGTTAGCCGTGTGGTCTAACGCGTCGCTTTCTTCGACGGAGAGACGTACCAGCCCCTGTTCAAATCCGCCCGGCGGATTAACGAGGGGTCGGAGTGCCGGCTAGCCTGGTTGTGATTTTTACAAGGTTTTCTACATCTCCCTGGTCCCCAAGTCCCGCCTCAGTTATACGATTCGTAAATATTTCGTAACACTTTACACTTTCGCACACATATAACGCAGACATTTTTGGGTACACATTTCCTCCAGGGTGGTATGGGGTGGCGGCAGGAAGGGCATCCTGTAACCAGTAACCCATGCCATATCCGCGTGTAAGACAGTGCCGATCCTGCATGCGCGGGAAAAGGGCGAAGGAGACAGACAGACAAAGAAAGCACCAGCAGCTGTTTTAAAGTTTTTCTATTTTACTAAACGACCGGTTTCGGTGCTATATTCGTAACGTCTTCAGGGCCCTGTAACATAACTGTCAGTAATAACGCATTTAAGAATGGTGGCTGTTGACTCCGGTTACCGTAAATGTCTTCGTACATGCATGTCCCAAATCAAACGACAACTCGTTTGATTTTTTTGATTGATTGATTTATTTATTTATTTATTTTTTACATGCTAGGACGAAGAATTTCACGGTAACCGTTGTCAACAGCTGCCCCTTTAAATTGCACTGACAGATACGCTACGGGGGCTTGAAGACTGTACGAATGTAGCACTGTATCCGGTAGGTCAATAAATTAAATAAACTTTCAAAAAATGTTCAAATGTTTGTAGATCTATCGGACCAAACTGCGTGGTCATCAGTCCGTAGCTTACAAACTATTTAAACGTAGGTAAACTAGACTACGGACAAACACACACACCCATGCCACAGGGAGGACTCGAACCTCCACGGTAAATAAACTTTAATACAGCTGCTGGTATTTTGACATTTTGACTCCCCGGAGCATATCATGAGCTCTCAAATTAAGGTTGTATAAAACATTAATTCTTCCTGTTATTCTATATGGAAGTCAATGCTGGAGCACTAGAAAACAGGAATTAAACAGGCTCGCAATTTTCGAAAGGAGACGCTTGAGGAAAATATTTGGACCGGTTAAAACTGTTCAAATGTTTGTATAGCTTATGGGACTTAACTACGGGGTCATCAGTCTCTAAACTTACAAACCACTTATGAACTAGCTAACACTAAGGACGGCCCAAATATCCATGCCCGAGGGGGGATTCGAACCTCCGATCGTAGTGATTGTGACTGGAGCGCCTCAGTCCCATCGGCCACTGCGGCCGGCGGACCGGTTAAAGACGACATAAAAGGAGAATGGCGGAGAAGGCACAATATAGAATTAGATCACCTCTATAATGAACCAAACATTGTGGGCTTGATGAGAACTAGAAGATTAGAATGGGCAGGGCATGTGGTTCGTATGAGTGAGGAGCGATAGCCTAGGGTGACCGTGGAGGTGATACCAACAGGCAAAAGACCACTGGGACGACCAAGAAAGAGGTGGATGGACGGGATAAGAGAAGGCCTGCAAAAACTTGAGGCCTGGAAAAACTGGGAACAGACAGCGAAGAACTGCAATGAATGCAGAGCCTTGATTATATCATCGCGTGGTCCACTGGGTCTGATCGCGTAAAGTAAAGTAAGTAAGAAAGTACCTGGTATTTTCTTTAAATCTTCCACAAAGGATAGAGCCTACAGGGAGGCATATCGGGAATCGTTTCTTCCGCAAACTATACGAGAGTGGAATAGGAATAAGACGTGGACATGGTACACAAAGTACCCTCCGCTTCGCACCATGAAGTCGCTCGTGTAGTATTGATGTAGATGGGGACTAGGTGTTCCACGGTATCTGTCACCTCAGGGAAATGCATTAAGCGTGTGCCGTGAGCTGGGAGTAGTACAGGTGCGGCTGAGACCGCGCGGACGCAGGTGCGTGGCGAGCCTTGCCTGCCGGCCGCGGTGGCGACCTCGCCTGGCTGCCACATGAATGGGCGGCAGCGGCACACAATGGACGGCCGGCTGAGAACGCCGCAGCCACTAGCGGCCGGTAAGGCACGGCACAGGCAGGACACGGCAGGATGTGCGCTCCAGGGCGCCCGCTTCCGCCGCTGACCGCTCCCACCGCCCAGCGCAATCTTCATCGCCGGCCGAGGCACTCGCCGAGGCCGCCGCGGTACGCGTCTGCCTCCGTGACCGCCGACATACACTCCCACGATTCATGTTACGGCGATAAAAATGAAAAAATAAAAGAACTTACCCCAAATGAAACGACTGACAGCGTCCAGTGCAGCAACACATGTCTAACCATCGGCGCACGGACCGTGCATTTCCAACGTCAACGTACAGCGTACGGAGACCGTGACCCTGTACGATCAGAAATGTTTGAACTTGTGCATGCCGTGGCCTCCTAGGTCACCTGGATATAGACGGGCATGCGCATCCGCCATTTTCGTTCCTTCGCTTCGCCGCGCGATTGTAGAATAGGGCAGTCAGTACACTTTCAGCATGGTCAGCTGTGTAGCTCCGAATTATTCTAAATCAAATGTTCAAATGTTTGTAAAGTCTATGGGACTTACAAACTACTTATGAACTACTTACGAACTAGGACGGCACAAATATCCATGCCCGAGGGGGGATTCGAACCCCCGACCGTAGTGACCGTGCAGACCGTGACTGCAGCGCCTCAGTCTCCTCGGCCACCGCGGCCGGCAATTGTTCTAATCGTTCAAAAAATGGTGTTATGTTTTTTCGTTTGCAATGGATCCTGAAAGGCCTAAAATATGGTTAATAAACTGTTGTCGTGAGAAAAGGTCTTCAAAACTATGCGAGGTTATTTAGTTCATTTGTAGTTATGCACAATTTCTACTTGTTGTAAATGACATGTTTCCACACGCGTCTTTTTTAGCGAAGGTTCCCACGCTACGAACTACTGTTACAGACTTTCATTTATACATACAATGGCGATAACTATCAGTATCAATATTTGGACAAACAATAATAAATACTTTCATATGATGCACACTGTTTTTATACTACTTATAATGGCTCATACGGCTCGTAACGATATTTCAAGCTACTGCAATGTTACAGCAGGTTAGAGTTAATGCGATCTTTAGTTACGGCACCGGCGGGGTACTTTGCTAAAGTTGCCAAAAAAATGTTCGCTTTACGAGGATAATTAATTTTCTGACCGGACAAAGGTACATAGAAGAAGTTTGTAAACTTGAAATACTACTTTCTCTCATTCTACCTGTTCGCGTTTTCAAAGAGCGTTGAAAGATCGTTGCCAACATCAGCACACTACGCCGCCTAGGCCGTAAGTAAAATTGACCAATTTTATCACAGCCAGAATTTTATTAATGGCGTGATAGCTGTTAAAATTCAATTAGCTGGAAAGTGTTTTGAAACTATAACTTGTGAAAATGCTTTATCTTCGTCCTGGATGATAATCGATGCTTTTGCTTGATTTTGGCGCACAGAATGTATTAAAATAAAGTGCAGCTTTGGTAGCGCGGCTGGTATCCCATAAAACTGAGCTGTCGAATGCGGAAAAGTTGCTCACAATACACACCCATGTGACAAATACCAGAAAACATATTTAACAATTTGTAAAACCATATTACAATAATGTATTACGACGAGATTAATTGTTAACCCATCTATATATTTTCTATATACATATGCCATATATTCTGTGAATATGAGAGGGTATACTATTTATTTTCTTTTTGTTATGTGTATTAGAAATGAAGCAAGTGATATTGCAAAAGCGATAACAGCGTTTCACATGCTCATGATGTCACCGTTTGGAACAAAAATGGTGGTGGGAGCTGCCACTACAGCAGAAATGGATGCGCATGCCCGTCTATATACAGGTGCCCTATGGCCTCCAGTGACGTCACAACCCGGGTGTTAAACACAGTCGCTGGTGGTAGGTGTTCTCGGTACTGTTTCCAGTCGGAAATCTAGGCGCAAACGTCTAAATTGTCGCACATTTTACTCTTCACGCTGATCACACAACTGTTTTTAGAGGATATGAGGTACAGGAATTACAGTTAGTAGTATTTCCTGTGGTCGAAATTCGACCATTGTGTTTGCGAAGTCCTGAAAATGTAATAAATGTTAATGTAATTGAATTTATTTAGCACTGCAATTTTATAGGTTTCATCTGAATGCTGTGAGGACAGATGAAAGAAAGGACAAAGAGGAAGAATGACGGAATGAAAGACATAAATGAGGGAATTAATTGCTTTATTTCACAATTTAGCATTACAAATCTGTACCCTCAGTTTCGTGTTAGCGTATTTATATAATGATGAATCTGAATATAATAATACTGCGTTCATAAACTTAACTGTTTAGTTATATTCAAAAGTCAAGAATTGAACGGGGGACAGTGGGAATCGAACACGGGATCTTAAGATCACAACATCCAGCACTAACTGACAGGTAATTTTACCTTTACCAATACGCCACCTACAACACGTTATAATATAGTGGCAAATAGTGGAGAACTTGGAGTATCTTCCTAAAATTTTACCACTCTTAAGGGCTCCTTCCACACAAAAACTTTATGTTCGCAACTTCTATGACAAACCACCTTTCGAATTAAGCACGTTTCATTGGCCTTCTTGTATGATTTATATTAAAAGTCTGTACCCTCAGTTTGATGTTAGCATGTTTATATAATGACGACCGCCATTATCAGTATCAATGGATATTCGCTCAAAAGCGATTGTTTAAGAGTTTGCTTCAATGGAATATGCAGTTCTGCCACTGGATATGATTCAATCTCCCTGTCCATCTCTCTTGTAGTGAACACATCAGGGGAAAGACCAAATCCATTTCGAAAAATGAAATATGTAAGAGAGATGGGAGAAATATTTCCTTTTATGGAATAGTTCTTGCTGACAAAGTTCAGTGAATTATTTCAGTCAACATTTAAACTAAGTTCAGTCAACTAGTTCAGATGAACTATGTCGTTATCATCATCATCATCATTAGAGACTGATTATGCCTTTCAGCATACAGTCTGGAGCATAGTACCCCTAATAAAATTCCTCCATGATCCCCTATTCAATGCTGATATTGACGCCTCGTCTAATGTTATGGCTTTTACTCAAAAATCATTCTGCACCGAATCTAAGTACTTTCTTCTTGGTCTACCTCGACTCCTCTTACCCTCCGCTGCCGAGCTCATGAGTCTCTTAGGTAACCTTGCTTCTCAGATGCGTGTAACATGACCCCAACATCTCAGTCTGTTTGCTCTAACTGCTTCATCTATGGTGTTCATTCCCAGATTTTCTTTGATTTCCTCATTATGGACACCCTCCTGCCATTGTTGCCATGTATTAGTACTTGCAATCATTCTTGTTACTTTCATATCTGTAAACTCTACCTTACGAATAAGGTAACCTGTATCCACCGAACTTTCACTCCCATACAGCTTAGTCTTGGTACTGACTTTCTTCTTGCAGACGAGAGTAGATCTTAACTGAGCACTCACTGCATTAGCTTTGCTGCACCTCGATTACAGTTCTTTCACTACATTGCCATCCTGTGGGAAAATACATCCCAGGTACTTGAAACTGTCTACCTGTTCTAAATTTGTTCCTTCTACTTGGCACCCTAACCGTTTGAATCTCTTTCCCACAGTCATTACTTTTGTTTTGCAGATGCTGCTCTTCATATCATATCCATAATTTCCAGAACGAAGGTGTCCCGACAGGAAGACATTCGAAGCAATTGATCGGCGTCTTAGGGAGCACGGAACATTCCAGCCTATGACTCGCGACTGGGGAAGACCTAGAACGACGAGGACACATGCAACTAACGAGGCAATTCTTCGTGCAGTTGACGATAACCCTAATGTCATCGTCAGAGAAGTTGCTGCTGCACAAGGTAACGTTGACCACGTCACTGTATGGAGAGTGCTACGGGAGAACCAGTTGTTTCCGTACCATGTACAGCGTGTGCAGGCACTATCAGCAGCTGATTGGCCTCCACAGGTACAATTCTGCGAATGGTTCATCCAACAGTCCAAATACTAAAATGAGCGCTAACATGGAAATTAAGCGTTTCCGGACACATGTCCACATAACATATTTTCTTTCTTTGTGTGTGAGGAATGTTTTCTGAAAGTTTGGCCGTACCTTTTTGTAACACCCTGTATAGTGCTACAAGGTAGGTTTTAACATGGCTACAACACCTTTCCTCTTGGCTGTATATTATTAGCTATTCACAATCTTACAATTAGCTACAGGATGTAGCTGCATTTCTGCTTGGGTCGCTATGTAAGCGCACGTCCCGCTCGCAGTCTGATAAAAACATGGCGGACATCGGCAGGTTGGCCACTCTCTCCCTATACGGACTCTCTATGAAGTACGTGATCGCAACACGCTCCAGCGGCACTTGTCGACTGCATCACGTTCGCGGACCAGTTGCCTACGAGCTACAGAACGCCTGGATATCGAGATGCTTTCTGGAGCCGTAATTGGCTCTGCGCAGCAGTTCCAACGCGCCCGCTAGGTGTAATTTTATTTCCCTGTACTTCATTACCTCTCTGAATGGCGTAATATTGGATCTCTTTACATTACGAGCTCTTTCGGAAAGTAGTACCTGTTTGTGCCGTATGAAGCGCTTGTGAGTAACAGCGGATAGGATCAAAGCTCTCACAGAGACACCTTTGACCTCCAACGCTCGGAATCGCACGAAACCGTGCTCAGAATAACAAACAATCAGAAATAAAACAGAAGTGTGCGTCATTTCCATGCAAAACGCCGTACATGTCTGTTAACGCCACTAGATGGTGGCATAGTGCCTATTTATGTGTGATTCCAGGGAGGATCATGCAGATCGTAGCCTTCTAGATGTAATCTTTCTATACAAACATGTAACGTTGAAGATCTTGCTATCGAAAACAATATCGCCAAACCTTAATGTTTACTTCTTTAGGCAATATATACTCTATAACTCAAGTGTTACTGATTTTCGAAGACTAAAAGGTGTCAAACCATAAGTGTCTGTCTGTCTGTCCCTCTTAGGCCCTTTCCCGCACATGCAGGATCGGCACTGTGTTAAACGCGAATTTGGCGTGAGTTAATATGTACAGGGTGGCCGGATGCCCTTCCTTCCGCCACCCCATGCCCCCCAGGAGGAAATGTGTACCCCAAATGTCTGCGTATAGTCACGAAGTGATGGGTGCTATCGACAAGGTTTCGCAAATCGATTCCGTATTTCCTGATGTCCAGAAGGCTTTTGACACCCTACCTCACAAACGGCTATTAATCAAATTGCGTGGTTATGGTATATCGCTCCAAATTTGCGATTGGATAAGGGATTTCCCGTCAGAGAGGACACAATTCGTACTAATCGTTGATAAGGTGATATCGGGCGTTTCACAGGGTAGTGTTATTGGTTCTTTGCTGTTCCTTATTTATATAAACAATTTAGGGGAAAATATAAGTAGCTCCCTTAGGTTGTTTGCAGATGACGCCATCATTTACCGCCTAGTGAAATCATCTAAACATCAAAACCAACTGCAGGACGATCTGAATAAGATATCACTATGATGTAGAAATTGGCAATTGACTCTAAATAATGACAAGTGTGAAGTCGTCCACATGAGTACGAAAAGAAATCCGTTATCTTTGTTTACAAGATAAATCAATCAAAAGTGAAGGCCGTAAACTCCACAAAATACCTAGGAATTACTATTACTTCAGACTTAAAATGGAAAGAACTGGTAGATAATGTCGTGGGAAAGGCGAACCAAAGACTGCCTTTTATTGGCAGAACCCTTAAAAGATGCAACAGAACTACAAATGAAACTACATATATTACGCTTGTCCGTCCATATTTTGGAGTATTGCTGCCCAATGTGGGATCCTTATCAGGTGGGTCTGACGGAGGACATCGAAAGAGTCCAAAGAAGGGCAGCTCGTTTCGTATTGTCACGATACCGGTGAGACAGCGTTACGGAAATGATACAGGATCTGGAATGGGATTCATTACAACAACGGCGCTTACCGCTGCGGCGTGTGCTACTTACGAAACTCCAATCGCCAACATTCTCCTCCGAATGCGAAAATATATTGTTGACTCCCACGTACATAGGTAGAAATGATCATCAGAATAAAATACGAGAAATCAGTGCTGGAACAGAGAGATCCAGGTGTACTTTCTTCCCGCGCGTTACTCGAGAATGGAATGGGAGATAAATAGTATAATGATGGTTCGATGAACCCTCTACCAGGCACTTAAATGTGATTTGCAGAGCATTCCACGTAGATGTACATAAGTATGCGAAAACGTAAAGTGTTACGAACTGAGGCGGGATTTAGGGATCAGCCCGGAATTCACCTAGGGAGATGTGGAGAACCGCCTAAACACAACATCCAGGCTGGCCGGCACTCCGACCCCCTTCGTTAATCCGCCGGGCGGATTCGAACCGGGGCTGGTACGCCTCCCCGTTGCGGAAAGCGATGCGTTATACCGCACGGCTAACCAAGCGGATGTGTCAAACCACAAGTGAAGGTATATTATCGTTATTTCATCGTGAAACTTCACTGTGCGATTTGCAATCAATTTGCTGCTTCTACGTATAAGCCTATGTGGCGATATGCTTGGCGACATTGACATACCAACATCTTCTTCCTCTGTTGTCATGGTCACTCACGTGCAGTTAAATTCGATTTTAGCGTGTGTTAATATTTACAGGGTTGCTGTATGCCCTTCCTGTCGCCACGCTATGCTCCCCGCGAGGAAACTGTACCCCAGAAGTCTGCATATAGTGTTATAGGTGTAAACGTGTAAAGTATTACGAAATGTTTGCGAATCGCGTAACTGAGCCGGGATAGGGGACCAGCCCGGTATTCACCTAGGGGGTGGAGAATACCGCCTAAAAACCACATCCAGGCTGGCCGGCACTCCGACCTCTTTCGTTAATTCACCGGGCGGATTCGAACGGAGCCGTTACGCCTCCCCGTCTCGGAAAGCGGTGCGATAGACCACACGGCTAACCAAGCGGGTATTGACATACCAAAATCCTCGTTTGAAAATGTAATGATTGTGGCTTTTGATATTGGACTGCGTAAATGAGAAAGTGATTCTGATTTTGAAAACATGGCTTTAGTGAGGTGTGCACATTGTTCTCTCCCACTATTTTTAATCACTTTATCTAAATCCCGCATCTGCGATTTGAGGACCAATATAAGCAGTTCCATGTGTGTGGTACTGCAGTATATGTGGTTTGCGCTATTATAAGCACTTGAAGCAGAGAGGTTTTTGCGCTGCTGATTGAATATGTAATGATACTCTGAACCATTAAATTACATATCATTTCCTTCCTCTGGTAATATCTTGTTGCATTGCTTCTCTCTGTTAAATGTTCAGGTACAGTGTAACGCTTTTCACTGAAATGACGCAGATCGCTGTCCTGTTTGTGATTACCCGTTATTCCAAGCACTGGTTTCGTACGATTCCGCGCGTTGAAGGTCAAAGCTGTCCCTTGATTAGATTAGATTAGATTACATTTATACTTGTTCCATAAATCATATATACGACATTTCGTAATAATGTGGAACGCGTAAGTTTAGTAAATGTTGTCTACACATGACAATCAACATTTCAATGATGTTTTATTTATATTTTTTTATTTTTATTCTTTTTTAATTATTATTATTATTTATTTATTTTTTTAAGTTTTATCTAAAAATTCATCTATAGTGTAGAAGGAGTTGCTATTCAGAAATTCCTTTAATTTCTTTTTAAATTCTAGTTGGCTATCTGTCAGACTTTTGATGCTACTTGGTAAGTGACCGAAGACTTTTATGGCAGCATAATTCACCAGTTTCTGTGCCAAAGTTAGTTTCAACCTTGAAAAGTGAATATCACCCTTTCTCCTAGTGTTGTGGCTATGCTCACTGCTATTACTTTTGAAATGGGTCGGATTGTTAATAAAAAATTTCATTAGTGATATATATATTGTGAAGATCTCTAGATCCCTAAATAAATGTCTGTAGGATGATCTTGGGTGGGCTCCAGCAATTATTACACGCTTTTGTGCACTGAATACTTTTTTACTCAATGTTGAATTGCCCCAGAATATGATCCCACATGAAAGCAGTGAACGAAAACAGGCATAGTAAGCTAATTTACTGAGGTGTGTATCACCAAATTTTGCAATGACCCTGATAGCATAAGTAGCTAAACTCAAATGTTTTAGCAGATCTTCAATCTGTTTCTTACAATTCAATCCCTCGTTAATGTAAACAGCTAAAATTTTTGAATATTCTGCCTTACCTACAGATTTCTGTTCAAAATTTGAATTTATTAATCGTGTCATGCCATTTACTGTATGTACTGGGTTTTATCAAAGTTTGTCAGTTGTTTGTTTGCTTCCTATGTGTAACGTTACGAGCCATTGGCATTTACTGTTGTGTTATATTAGTGTTTGTGGTGTTTAAAAAGAAATGCGGCCATTTGTGAAGTTGGCGCTATGGACAGATTTCTCAGAGCAAGAAATACGAGACCGAACAATATTCACCGTCAGTTGAAGGAGGTATATAGAGACAATGTTATGGACGAATTGTCTATACTTCGCTGGTGTCGTGATTTCAACTTAGGGCGACGGAACAGTCATGATGACGAGCGCTCGCGGCGGCCAACTGTGGTTTCTGACCAACCGCTAGGTTCAGTTGAGGAATTCGAGAAGAACGATCAGCACGTTACAACTGGGGAAATGTCTGAATAATTAAGTGTGAAACGTGTCTGCACAAATTCATTAATATTGTTTCACCTGTCTTGTATCGATAGCCTGTCTCATATCGATATTTGGATGTAAAATGTTATATGAACTTCTTTGAGTAACTACGTCTATGGTATACTCTGTTGTGTAACATCTATGTCGAATACTATGTATGTGAGAAGTAGCTGAACAGAAAGAAAGAGTCGGTGTGTAGCACTGGTATTGATCGGACGTGCTTTGGTTAGCTGCTTTTGTACGAGCTGATGGAATAATTTTGAAATCTGATTTTCACAGACACAGTACTGTCTCTATAAGATTTTGTATCATTCATGTATCAGTCTGAGAAGATTTTGTTGTTCTTCAGTCATAATGTAATGTAATCATTATTGTTAGTAATAATTGAGAAAGTTGAACCTCTTTACCTGTTTCATTTTTGTAGTTAGAAAGCTAACCCTCTTCGTTTCGTTGAAAGTTATTGGCATTTAAAATCAAAGCATAATACTGACTAAGCTGAGTGTAATAATAATAGTGATTGTTGTGCAATAATACACAGATGAACAAGATACTGAGTCAGTTAGCGAAATAAATTCTTATAGATGCATTATTAGAAAGTGGTTAGTGTTTTTCCAGATTTCTCAAATGTTTGTATAGCTTATGGGACTTAACTACGGGGTCATCAGTCCGTAAACTTACAAACTACTTATGATCTAGCTTACACTAAGGACGGCGCAAATATCCATACCCGAGGGGGGATTCGAACCCCCGACCGTAGTGGCCGTGCAGACCATGACTGGCGCGCCTCAGTCCCCTCGGCCACCGCGGCCGGCTCCAGATTTCTCTCGCAGTCAAATTTATACTGTAATCAGTGAGCCTTATAATGTAGTCAGTGAGCCTATGTATTGTTCTTGCTGTGTTACAAATATCCGTTGCGATTTCAATCAGTTTAAACACACTGGTTCCTAATTAACTGTGCAGGTATTAATATTAGGACCATAACTAAACAGAATTACAGTGTTAATCAATAAAAAATGTGTTCAACTAATCTTTAATCAGCTTGATTGGAAAGTTAGTTATTGTGAGTGTTAACTACCAGTTAATGCTGCATTTAACACCAGATTAGTTTTGAATGAGTAGCTTTTGAAACAGACCTCCTTTAGATGGCTCACTATTGACGAATCCTTGTAGCAACCCTGTTTTTCCAATCAATAGAACAGCTTTATCTATATCCACCAAACAACATACCAGTTTTAAGTGATGTTTCACTAACGACTGTGTGACTACGTTTCTCATTACGAACGAATGTGATGTTGAAATACAAAGCTCGTCCCACGTCAAGACAAATGTTCAAATTTGCACGGTCACTATCTAGAGAAATAGTTTAGTGGTTGTTCTTTGCCTTAAAACGGAAATATTTGCTAATATTTACCAGTTTTTATTTTTATTCCCAAACGGGCACTACTTTCCGAAAGACCATGAAAGTCGTCTTCACTGTGCAAGTACCGTAATTTAACTAAAATTGGTTTCTCGTGAAATACATGTAAACTGCAGGATAATACGGAACTAATTTAGAACACAATGTTCATTGTTATATATGAGTTTACCTTTCCTTTAAATAATAGAATAAAGGAATGTAAGTAAGATTCGACTTTAATGCTCCGCCGGCATCGTAGTCACTAGAGATGGAGCTCATGCTCGGAGTTTTGGGTAAGGATGGGGTAGGAAATTGGTAGCACCCCTTTCAAAGGTACCATCCCGCCATTTCCTTTAAGTCGAGAAAGTGCAGTAAACCTGAATCTGGATGGCTGGAGGTGGATTTGAGCCACTGTCCTACCAAACGTAAAGGGAGTGTCTTACCCTTGCACCACCTCGCTCGGTACAGAATAAATTATTAATGTGTACATTATAATGAACATATAATAAATGAAAAACTGAGTACACACTTCTACCTTGAGAAGCCGCGGCGGAGAGGCAGAGCTCATTGAGGCGCTATGCTCCGATGTGCAAGGCCGTTCCCCGTCGGGGGTTCGAATCCTCACTCAGGCATGGATGTTTCTGCTGTCTTTAGTATAAGCTAGTTCATATGTAGTTTGTAAGTTTAGTTTAGGAACTGATGACCCTGCAGTTAAGTCCCATAAGCTTAACAAACACTTCAATAATTTGAATTTTACCCTGAGAACTTTAAGACATTCGGAATTATCGGCTTGTAATTAAACCAAGAATTTGCTTCTCTATTATTCTCTTCTAACGCTATCCAAAAGTGATTCACGCGTTTTGTTAGCTGCATTTTGCATTATCACATTATCATGTGTAACGTGGTAGATGCAGCAGACTACATTCATGTCCATCGAAGAAAGCTTGTATCATTAATGTTCAAATTTTCGACATTTTTGCTGATAATTTCATGAATCGTTTTTGTTCCATATTCGATATGTAGGAAAGGAATACGGATTTATATTTCTAATTACTATAATATTTGTTATTCTCAGTAATAATTAATATTTTTATAAAGTAAATACTTAATAATATTGATTGTTTATCGTGTTAACTGGTGCCAACGCAGCGCATATTGTAAAATGCCTAAGTATAAAAGAAAAAGTACTTCCCGCTGATGACGTGGAAGCCGCTACGTTTTGGTGCGTGAGGAGTAGGTAGACATGTAAGAGTAGAGCTTCCTACCGTACGCAAAAATGGTCGTGAGATGTGGTCGTGCCAGGTGCATTGCAACATTGAGGTTACAGAGCAGCAACATTGTTAATACCATCCTCGGATACAGGTGTGGGAATTATTCCATCGTGGCAGTAAAAATTTGGGATAACTTGAAATTATAATCCGACGCCAGTAAGATCAAACAATGCCATACTGTCAGAACAACGTTAGGAAATAATTGCGCCTTATTTTTGTACTCATGCACTACAGTAGGTGATTCAAAAGCAGGTCATGTTTTTAGTATTGTAAAAGCGTACGGACCAGTATTTTATTTGCTAATTTTTCTGAATAATAATGTATATCTATTCTAATTAGTGTTAACCGTGGTTTTCGTCATCATTTACCTAGACATGATACCAACCAAACACAAATGATCTATTGACCCAAGGTCAACATGGATTTAGAAAATATCGTTCATGTGAAACACAACTAGCTCTTTACTCACACGAAGTGATTGATGAGTGCTGTCGACAGGGACTCTCAAACTTATTTCGTATTTCTAAATTTCCAGAAGCCTTTTAACACTGTACCTCACAAACGGCTTTTAATCATATTCCGTGGTTATGGTATGTCGCCCCAGATTTGTGAATGGATGGGGGATTTCCTGTCAGAGAGGACACAGTTTGTAGTAATTGATGGTAATGCATCGATTAAAACAGAGGTGATATCGGACGTTCCACAGGGTAGTGTTATTGATCCTCTGCTGCTCTTTATCTACATAAACGATTTGGGAAAAACAAGTAGGCTGTGGTAGTAGGAAAGAGACAGCGTGGCGAATGGAGATTTGGGTGTGGCGGAAGACGTGCAGGGAAGAGTCCTCTGCAGTCAGGCTGGTTACTGTGTCCTCGGTGGCGGAGTGGTCAGCGCGTCTGCCTAGTAAGCAGGAGATCACGGGTTCGAATCCCGGCCGTGTACAAATTTTCAATCGCCGCACATTGGTATTCCATCTAAACGTAGTACAGTGAAGCCATAACTGATCGCAAATTGCGATTTATTTCACGTTGTTATAACGTCGTTGGAAAAGCGGACCAGAGACTGCGTTTTATTTGGCAGAACACTTAAAAGATTCAGCAGTAATGCTGCCCACTATGGGATCCTTATCAAGTGAGTTTGACGGCAGCCATCGAAAAATGCCAAATAAAGGCCGCCCGTTTTGTATTGTCACGATACAGGCAAGACAGCGTTACGGAAAAGATACGGGATCTGGGATGGGAATCATTATAACAACGGCGCTTATCGCTGCGGCGTGGGCTACTTGCTAAACTCCAATCACCAACATTCTCCTCCGAATGCGAGAATATATGTTATGAATATATTCTTGTCAAATTCTTGGATCTTAGACGATTTTACATTGTTACAATTTCAGGATCCCCACATTGTGCAGACAAATACTGCTAAGAGGTGTGGTAGAAAGATTTGTTCTGTGTGAACTAAATCAGTGCTGTATTAAGTACTAATATTTTCGTAATATTTATATGAATTATCTTGAAAGTGAAAAATCTAAGGTAAGTGAGGCCAAAATTTCCTGTGAGCCTGGTAAATCATAACCCGCTGGAAAATTTTCCCCAATACTTAAAACAATATTTAGATGGTAGAAGAAGTGTTGGACCTGCCTTTCTTTACTGTTGATTCTGAAAAAAATAGAATAATTTCACTGAACTACTTTTGCCTGTCTGGGATGATTCCTGACCAAGCAGAGGTCATTTTTATACTGATACTAACAGTGAACAGAAGCTAAACGAATTAGGCTAGCGACCGTGTATATATTTTATTAATTAAACGGATAAACGTTATAGAATCACCATTACTTTGATGTCGAACCAAAATTAGTTTTCTGCTGAGATAATATGCCTAAATAAATTACAACATCATGGCAGATCCTGACATTCGATCCCAGGAAGAGTGAAATCATTCTCGGTGACAACCCCGCTCCTTGATCTTGGTGTCCCAAGCAGCTGTGGTTTTTCTGGAACCCTTAACCTAGCCCTGATTCTACAACACTATTACCCATCCTGCTAAAATAATTAGATGTACTTTTTCTACATGAAAGGGATATACTTACTTTCCCAAGTTTTCGAACATTCTGTTCTATTGCTTTTGGTTAAATATTGCACCTAGACGAAGGTAACCAGCTCAAACCCATCCTTGGGCGATCTATAAACAACTTCCCGTCAATCTCTACCGAAATGCATATTTAGAAATGTTATTAAACTGTTCACGATCTACTTTGCTTTACAAGAGTTGAAGCTTGATAATTGATAGGACAATCTGCCTTTGCTGTTCCTCAACTTCTTCATTTCCGCACTTGACGTTTAATCATGATCTTTGTATGAAGTCGAAATATTTTCGGGGGGGGGAGGGGGGGAGGGGAACTGCACCACCCCCTCCACAGATGTGGGCCTGATTGGGCAGCTACTCTCCGAACAATTGGAATACGAAGGTTTAGAGTACAAATTGCATTACGAGTACGGTCTCCTACGTTTTCCCATGCGTGTAAAATGACCCCACCATCTCAGTCTGTTCGCTCCAACTCCTTCATTTATGGTGTTCATTCCCAGTTCTTCTTTGATTTCCTCATTATGGACACCCTCCTTCCATTGTTCCCATCCATTAGTACCTGCTATCATTCTTGCTACTTTCATATCTGTAACCTCAACCTTGTGAATAAGTTAACTTGTATCCACCCAACTTTCACTGCCATACAACAAAGTTGGTCGAAAGATAGGGCGGTGCACTGCTCACTAAGTCTTAGTACTTACTTCCTTCTTGCAGGAGAGAATAGATCTTAGCTGAGCACTCACTACATTAGCTTTGCTGCACCTCGATTCCAGTTCTTTCACTATGTTGCCATCCTGTGAGAAAATACATTCCAGGTACTTCAAACTGTCTACCTGTTCTAACTTTGTTCCTCCTATTCGGCACTCAATTTGTTTAGATCTCTTTCACACAGACATTACTTTCGTTCTGGAGATGGTCATATCATAATCCTTGCACCTCTGCTCGAGCTCTGAAATATTAGTTTGTAACCTTTCAATTGAATCAGCCATTACAACTAAGTCATCCGCATATGCGAGACTGCTTATTTTGTTTTCACCTATGTTAATCCCGCCCTGCCAGTCTACTGTTGTCAACATACGATCCATTAATGGTATGAACAAAAGTGGTGACAGGATACAGCATTGTCTTACCCCTGAAACTACCCTGAACCATGAGCTTAATTTTTCCATCTACTCTAACTGCTGCCTGACAGTCTACGTAAAGCCCTTTAATTGCCTGCAGAAGTTTGCCTCCTATACCATAATCTTGTAGAACTGACAGTAGCTTCCTTCTAGGAACACGGTCATAAGCGTTTTCTATATCTATGAAACATAGATACAATTCCCTGTTCCGCTCATAGTACTTTTCCATTACTTGCCGTAGGCTAAAGATCTGGTCCTGACAGCCTCTAAGAGGCCTAAACCCACACTGATTTTCATCTAACTTGTCCTCAATTAATACTCTCACTCTCCTTTCAACAATACCTGAGAATATTTTGCCTACAACGCTAATTGACATAAAGTACATGAACTAAAATAGTACATATAATAACACAATAAAAGTTTGCTAAGTGCGATGTAACAAAAGAATACTGACGGTTAGATTTATAGCTTGAGTAATAGTCTTGTAGAATCAGATAATATTTTAGAACATCACGGTGTACAGAGAGTTCCGTTAATGTCGTCAGGTAACAAAACATTAAACAGCAATAGACCTCTGTCGCGGCGAAGAAAATAAGGATATCGGGATGACGATGGGAATAACCTGCGACTGAAATTAAACATATAAAAAAGCGTTCCCAGTCACTTCACCAGAGACACGAAGCACTCTAAATGAAGCCGCCAGATTAGCGTCATTTCGCTCACACGATTAAACAACTGGTTCCGATGCAGGTTCGCGTTGGGAGTCAAATAAAAAATGGAGACGCGCTAAAACGTCACAAAAACGTTCGAAGGGAAATTGCAGCACCGCGGAGCAAACAGCTCGTCATCTCCTTAATCGTCTTCTTGAATCTCATTTTTCTTCCGCCTCTCCGTTGGCAGATTAGGTTATTTAGCTCAATGCGAGGCCGAGAACTGGTTTAAAGATTTCCTGTGCTGTCCGGCCGACGTGCACTTCGTTTAGGTTATAATTCATGACACTGCAACACGTCTTCCATTTTACGTGATGGAGCCCAATTTTCCTCTACTCTAAATTTCCTCCTCGACGCTTTTAAAAACTGCGTTGACAGCAGCGGCAACGCTCATCCTGAATTGTAGCGACGAAAAAATCATCTACATAACTGTGTCTCATGTGCAAAAATATTAGCGTTAGTTTTCGGCGTTTCCCTGGTGCGCATTTATTTATTTACTGTCTGACCACCTCCTACCTTCCTCTCTGTCCATCGTTCCACTGTCCTAACCCTCTATTTATTTCAGTTTTGTTTGCATGCAGCTCAGTACTTTTGATGTCATATATTTATTTTCCTGGATCGTAAATTACAATATTAGGAAACTGACAGCGAAATACCGGGTGTTCAAAAAGTCTGTATAAATTTGAAAACTTAATAAATAACGGAATAATATCGATAGATAGGTAAAAATTGACGTAGATGCTTGGAATGACATGGGGTTTTATTAGAACAAAAAAGATGTCCGACAGATAGCGCTATAGCGCTTCACCTGATCAGAAAAGCAATAATTAGCATAACAAATTAAGACAAAGACGACGTTCTTTACAGAAAATGCTCAATATGTTCAACATCATTCCTCAACAATAGCTGTAGTCGAGGAATAATGTTGTGAACAGCACTGTAAAGCATGTTTGGAGTTATGGTGAGGCATTGGCGTCGGTTGTCGTCTTTCAGCATCACTAGAGATGTCGGTCGATCACGATACACTTGAGACTTCAAAACCAATAATCGCGCGGACTGAGGTCTGGGGACGTGGGAGGCCAAGCATAACGAAAGTGGCGACTGGGCACACGATCGTCACCAAACGACGCGCGCAAGAGATCTTTCACGCGTCTAGCAATATGGGGTGGAGCGCCATCCTGCATAAAAATCGTACGTCCCAGCAAGTGTTCATCAGCCAGGCTGGGGATGATGCGATTTTGTAACATATTGGCGTACTTCTCACCTGTCACGGTAGCAGTCACTGAGGTTTTGCTGTTCATCGCCATCTGTAGGTCTTTTTTTTTTTTTTTTTTTTTTTTTTGTTCTAATAAAACCCCATTGCATTCCAAGCATGTATGTCAATCTTACCTCTCTAGCTACATTTTCCGTGTTTTATTAAGTTTTCAAATTTGAATTGACATTTTGATCACCCGGTATGTTGGGAGTAGAGTAATTGCGTCATTAAGCGGATTTTCAAAATCAAATCAAAAGTTTGTAAAACTATTGTACCAGACTGCTGTGGTCATCAGTCCCTAGACTTAAACTAACTTACACTAATGACAACACAAACACACATGACCGAGGGAGGATATGAAACTCCCACGAAAGCAGCCGCCCCGTCGTTAGCATGTTGCCTTAGACCACGCAGCTATTCCCGCGCGGCGAGCAAATTTTCGTACACATCTTTGTTTTTTATGTAAATTTTCAACTATGTGTCATGCAACGATACAATTCCAAGTTTACATTTAGTGTTGTATGTGTATATTGCATATAAAATGTCTCACTAATACAATCCAACTGTAGAAGTAATAAATTACAATATCATGCCGAATACCGTAGTTTTACTGCATAGAAGCAGAAGCAATAAGATTCTTCCTTTCCTTTATTTTTCTGAGGTGATCAGCGAAAAAAAGTTTCGTAAAGCTTTGAAATTATGTGTAAAGTTTGTTGCAATTCGCTAAGAGCTGTCATTCTGAGACATTGAATGAGCAAAGGTTTGACGCAGGTTGCGGTAGTTTTTTTGGCTGTCAGTGTTTTGACGTCATGTCTGCTGCAGTATGGGGCGTAGGTGTTCACGCACATAGCGAGTGTTTCATTACTGTGAAGTATGTTTGTACCAAATCTGGTTGAAATCCGTCTATTAGTTTAGGAGAAGATGGGGGACATACAAACATTTTTATAATACGTATTGATATAGAGTTATAGATATTTATGATGTGAAAAGAAGGTAAATTAAAATATAAGTCATTATCGCGTTTATTGTACTTTTTATCCTCAACCTTAGCAAATACCATCTTCATTCGTTAAAGTGGCGCTATTGATGGATGTTCCTCTGCGTCGTGTATTCTTTACCTGAATTTATATTTCACAATGGCCCATAACTTTCTGAAAAAGGGTTACGGTAATTGACCACTGCAACAGATTGTCTCTCCTGAGGATTCATTGCTACTGTCACGTGCCTGTTAACTTGTTCAGCGTTCTCGTTCCGATGTGGACTCTTTCTGACGACAGTCTTACTCAACAAAGCTTCAGTTACGATGTAGTTCCGTAACTACTTACTACATTTCGTGTCATAGGGACTGAATACCACGTGAAGACACGTGGCGAGGCCGTCGTATCTCTCCAGACCGGTGTTCATCACAAAAGACGAGAGAGTTAAAGGGTAGCGGGTTCGAAACCCGATTGGATAACAGATTTTTTACAGTCTGTGTTGTAATTCAGTCTCCCCCTCTCAACGATGTAAGGTCGACAGAAACGATACTTGGTACGGATTCCACGTGAAACTGTAATTCCCCTTCCCTGGTTGGCTGACTGCTGTAGATTAGGGACATGCTAGTCGCCGAAGCAGCGTCGAGTTGAAAGAGTTGCATTAGGCACTGAACCATACGAAATTATTATTATTACCACAACAGATTCGAACTCCAAAATAAATTCCGAATTAAACGATAGGAAATTGAGACCGGTCGAATCATTGATGAATAATTTGTAAATTTAATAACTCAGTTGACACTAGTAAAATCATTTTCCCGCGCTGTCAGACACTACCGAGGTACTGCCTAGATAAAGCGGCATCGTTTGGAGGGGAAAGGTGATTTAAGCATTAACCGTTTAATTGATAAAGAAAAAGTAAAAAAGGAAAAAATGGAGAAATATGGCTTGGTATCTTGTCCTTACATCAAATCGTCTTTCGAAACATGGCCACGCTGGAGTAGCCGAGCGGTCTGGAGCGCCACGTTGAGCATCCTGCAGCCTCCCGCGTCGGATGTTCTAATCCTCCCTCGAGCATGAATGTTTATGTTTTCTTTATTGTAAGTTAGTTCATAAGTAGTTTGTAAGTTTGCCCCCGCAGTTAAGTCCCTTAAGCCTTACAAACATTTGAATTTTTTTTTTCGATACATGCGCTGACGGAGGGAGACAGGTTTACCACGTTTTGGGAAAACACACCAGCTGAGGTCTTCCATCTTGAGGGACGAAAATCTGCCACTACACGCGGCCTGACCAGCAATAAGGGTAACTTGTCTCTCCTTTAGTAGGTTGGCTACAGGGGCGGGAGAAGCATTGGAATTCCTGGACCGAGTATATAAATAACCCGGCGAGCTGCTGTCTAACCTCTTTACGGCGAAGTGCCTAAAGGTATTGACATCGGAAGGTCTGTGGGAAGCAGTTACCGCCATTTAGAGGCACGTGCTTGCATTCACCTTGCAAACATTCTTCTCTTACCCACCTGTGAACTACTCGTGTGAGTAGCTAGGAGCTACGAGGCACTGAACGATCACATCGGTAGTGATTTCGTTACAGTTACATTTGCTTTGCGAAATTCTGGCGCTGCAAAACCGACATTTTGTGTGATAAGCGCCACTGTCTGAAATCGCTGTTACTATGATCGTGCGCGTAACCTATGGCTAGTTTCTTCTTTTGCGGTGACATCTGCTATTTCATTCCTGTACTCTCTCTGAGGAAATCGGTATTCTGAAGACGCTGTTGTTCTATGAATATTTCCGACTGTCCTGAATGAAGTCTATTGCTCACCCACTGGCTACAGTCTACAAGTGATACTTAAATTTTACACAAGTGACCTTCAAAAAAAATAAAATAAATAAATAAATAAATAAATAAATAAATAAATAAAAACATCACTGTTTACACAAGATTTCGTAGGGTGCATGGCGGAGGGTACCTTATTACAGACTTTGAAATCAAATATTCAAATGTTTGTATAGCTTATGGGACTTAACTATGGGATCATCAGTCTCTAAACTTACAAACTACCTACGAACTAGCTTATACTAAAGAGGTCACAAACATCCATGCCTGAGGGGGGGATTTGAACCCCCGACCGTAGCGGACGTGCAGACCGTGACTGGCGCGCCCCAGACCGCTCGGCCACTGCGGTGGGCTCTGAATATACATTCCTGTTCATAAAAGATAACTGAACACATTGGAAGACTTCATATTGACATGGCTGCTACTGCATTATGGTTACAGTTTGAACATACTTGTATGCAGCTGTCCTAGCAACAAAAAAAACCAACGGCATATTCTGACCCCGTTGTCCCATGGAAAATTCGACCCACAAACGTTTCAGCTCCTATCGCACTTTCGGAGTTAGTCTTGGTGGGTATAGTGATTCACCCTGCCTACTAGTGAACCCGACAATGTTTCGCATTTGCTAAATATTCATAGGAATTGGATATACGTCCTGCACTCCTTTTCTTAACCCCTCTGTGCATAATTTCGCCCTTGTCTATGCCGGATTCTTACCTCTTTGTCCGGTAGATTTCTCGGGTATTTATTTATTCCAGTATTCAGTTAGTCCCTCCTCTCTCTGCCTCTACTTTGTCTTCTTCTCCTCTTCCTCCGCTTCCTCCCTCTATCCACCTACCCACCTGTCATCACTTCTCCCACTCTCTGCCAATCTTCTCCTGTTCCCTCTCCCTCCCACCCCAGTACATGAAAATTACAACACCTGTCAAATTCATTGTGATACTTCAAACCGTGTCAAAGTCTGAGCCGGCCGCGGTGGCCGAGGGGATTGCGGCGCGCCAGTCACCGTCTGCATGGCCACTACGGTCGGGGGTTCGAAACCCCCCTCC
The DNA here is from genome assembly GCA_026315105.1 of Locusta migratoria. Lineage (NCBI taxonomy): Eukaryota > Metazoa > Arthropoda > Insecta > Orthoptera > Acrididae > Locusta > Locusta migratoria. Next base: position 58,217,367 of record CM048746.1, on the reverse strand, counting down.
GGCATAGATATTTCTGCCGTCCTTAGTGTTAGCTAGTTAATAGGTATTTTGTAATTTTAGGGACTGATGACCCCTTAGTTAAGTCCCATAAGCTATACAAACATTTGAATATTTGATTTCAAAGTCTGTAATAAGGTACCCTCCGCCATGCACCCTACGAAATCTTGTGTAAACAGTGATGTTTTTATTTTTATTTTTATTTATTTATTTATTTATTTATTTTTTATTTATTTATTTATTTATTTATTTATTTTTTTTTTTTTTTTTTTTTTTTTTTTTTTTTTTTTTTTTTTTTTTTTTTTTTTTTTGAAGGTCACTGTGTAAAATTTAACGACGCCATGCACCGTGCGAATTATTGTGTAGACCCATTCTTCTTTCTTTGAAGCTTGAGAGTGCAGAATGTTATCGCAGTCGGATATTATTGAGCTGTTCCTCTGGGTTTCCCCCCCCCCCTTTTATTTGCTACACCAGACCTGTATAAAATCGAACAAAAAGCAGATTACTGCTGAAGGCATTTCTGGGTTTTACCGAGATTTACGCACAGCAATTTATTTTTATGTACAGAAAAATTAAAATAAAATGAAATACACAAAAGACTTAAAAAGTATGGTAACGCCCTATGTAAATTTGTAACGGAATGTGTAATGTGAAATAAATTGCAGCATCAAGAGACCGTCCTAATGGGAATATAATAATTTGCTAGGCTCAGTAATCTGATGCATGTCTTCTGATTGGATTCTACATCGGGCCCAAATGTGTCCTTTACCACCCCCAGTCATCAAACCGTGATTCCGTAGTGTGTGTCGTTCCTGACGACTCCTCTCTCCGTTTTAGAGGTGAAAGTTGGGTTAAAACTCGAGAGTGAAAATAAGCCGTCATCCCAACGCGCATTGCGTAAAAGAATGTGATTAAATGTTTCTCTGTATGTCCTCTATGTGTTCATAAACCATTCATTCGATTACAATGAAACTTCGATGCACAGTTCACCGTACGCCCACGAAATGTCCTGTTCCAAAAACAAAAGAGCACGACACATAGCTCAGGAGATATGACGTCATAAATAATGAAAGACCACCGCGTGAGAATACCCAGATTTATGCGTCAATTATTGGAAAATGGGTGTAGTTATGGCCCTGCAAGGAAGGTTGCATGTAATTTCGGACGTTTATGGAGCGTTTTGTAACTGACCCCTCCCTCTCCCTCACGAAATGATGAAATGAATGAAGTCTACCTCTCACAACTGTTTCGCTGTAGATGCCGTAAAACTGTCTCATCAGGCATGACCTTGTATCAAATAAAGTTAGCATTACAGATTTGCATGTTACTATTTACTTTTGTCTAAAAGTCTCCCTTAATTCCCTTGCATCCAAATTTAAGCAATCTGTTTTCTTAATCTCTATCTACATAAAAGCGAAAGGACACTCACTCACTGACTAAACTTGAAATCTCGAAAACTGCTTCACGTATGAAGCTAAAATTTGGCAGGAATATAGTTTGTAGGTAGAAAACGTCAACTAAAAAAGTATTTTCTGATAGGTGCATGGCGAAACATACTTCTTCTACAGACTCATGAAATATATCTTTCCATTCCCATTTTCACGAATTGCATAGAAATCTATAGTTTTGTTCCGATATTGATGAGATTTTGCACACTCTACCTTAAAAACGAGAGTAATGTCACTGTCTGTATAAAATTTCGTTCGGTGCTTGATGGAGAGTTCTTGACTTACGTAAGTTTTGCTTCAATCTTTATGAATCTTTGCACACATGACCGTTAAACCAATAGGAAGATCATTGGGTACATAAATGTTTGTAGGTTACATGACAGAGGCTGCCTTGTAGAACACTTTGCCTTGAGAGGGAAAGGTGGAAACGAACAGAGAGATGTGAGAGAAAGAGATGGATGCAGAGAGAGGGGAGAAGGAGATATGGACTACGAGAGTGTAGGATAAATAAACACCCGGGCAACGCCGGGTTTACAGGATGGTCCATTGATAGTGACCGGGCCAAATATCTAACGAAATAAGTATCAAACGAAAAAACGACAAATAACAAAACTTTTCTACTTGAAGGGAGAAAACAGATGTCGCTACGGTTAGCCCGCTAGATGGGGCTGCCATAGGTCAAACGGATATCAACTGCATTTGTTTAAATATGTACCCCCATTTTTATTACATATTTAAATAAATATGAATGTTTTATTTGGAACACTTTTTTCGCTTTGCGATAGATGGCGCTGTAATAATCACAAACGTATAAGTACGTGGTATCGCGAAACATTTAGCCAGTGCTGAAGGTATTTGCTTCGTGATACATTACTCTTGTTAAAATAGTTTACCAGTTGAGGAAAAGGTCGATAAGGTATTTATGTATGGTTATTGGGATCAGAACACCCAGCGGGCCTGTGCTATGTATGTTTATCGTCTTCGTGGAAGACATCATCCAAGTGTCCGGACCTTTCGTCGGTTAGTTACGTTATTTAAAGAGAAAGTAAGTGTTCAGCCACAACTTATACGTCAACCACGACCTGCAAGAAATGATGATGTCCAATCAAGTGTTTTAGCTGCAGTTGCGGCTAATCCGCATACTACTAGCAGAAAAATTGAGCGAGAATCGGTACCCTCAAAGACGTCGGTGTTTGAGAATTCTACAACATAAATTTCACCCGTACCATATTTCTATGCACCAGGATTTGCATGGCGAAGGCTTTGAAGGTCGTGTACAGTTTTGTCACTGGGCACAAAATAAATTACGGGACGATAACAGATTTTTTTACACGTCTTATGTTTAGTGACGAAGTGTCATTCGCAAACAGAGGTAACGTAAACCGGCATAATATGCTCTGTTGGGCAATGGAAAATCCACGATGGCTGCGACAAGTGGAACATCAGCGATCTTTGCGGGTTAATGAATGTATGGTGCGGCATTATGAGTGGAAGATAATTGGCCCCTATTTTATAGATGGCAATCTAAATGGTGCCATGCATGGTGATTTCTAACGTAATCTTCTACTGATTACTACAAGATGTTTCACTGCATGACAGAATGCCGATGTACTTTCAACATGATGGAGGTCCCGCACATGGTTCGCGTGCAGTTGAAGCGGCCTTAAATGGAATGTTTAATGACAGGCGGATTGGTCGTAGAAGCACCATACCATGGCCCGGATTGCTTTCTGTGGGGAAAAATTGATGGATTCTTGTTAATGTGATTCACAGACATCGCCTGAAAACATGCGTCAGCGCACTGTCAGTGCATTTGAGAACATTACTGAAAGCGAACTACTCACCTTGAAAGACGACCGCCTGTCGTCTTCCATATATTTTTTGTATATTTCTGTAATGTTATAATTTATTTAATGTCACTAGATTATCATTTTGTTAGAACTTGATCCCCATTGTTTTCAAGGCTTGAGGAATAGAATTTTTATTTAATGTGTTAAAATATTTGTTAATATTGCTAGGTTTTTCTTATTTTGTTATATAAATAATTTATTATTATATTAATTAATGTGGCATAAATGTGGCTTCTCCGCTACGCCACTGTCCCTGTGAGAATGTGTATTTGTCTTGAAACTTCCTGGCAGATTAAAATTGTGTGCCGGAACCGGGAAAGGCAAAGGTCCCAGGTTCGGGTCCCGGTTCCGGCACACAATTTTAATCTGCCAGGAAGTTTCATATCAGCGCACACTCCGCTGCAGAGTGAAAGTTTCATTCTGTATTTGTCTTACTTTTAAGTGGATGTGCGAGAGTCTATGGCTGTCTCAATGTGGGGAGTGATAGCTCGCTTTGCATCGTTCTCTCTCGTAGATAGCTGCTGAGACTACCAAAGAGGTTTCTAAGCTCTTTGGTTACAGTCCAGTCGGCTAACCTTCTCTAGGGCAAGTCTCTCTGACCCCACCACCGCTGATATTGGATTTTCCGGCTTCCGGTGGCTTCCCGTGTCTCGTGGCCGCTCGGTCTGGCCATTCTGTGCTAGTCTTCTGGTGAGGTAAGATTGCTTCTGCTTTTTGTGTCCGCGAGATGGTAGCGTCTCATTGTCTACCACGTTTAACTTAGACTCGTGAACTTACAATAATTTTTTGGAATATTTTCTCCGATCGTGTGCGGAAATGTGTTCTCGTTTTTCAGTTCAGTGATTTCCAATAGATAAACGCGGTGTGTCTGATTGTAGCTGCAGTTTGATAACGGCCTGGTATGTTAAAACCTTTTGTGATCATGTGGCGGAGTATGAACCCTATGTAAATACTTTCTAGCTTTGTGGGGCCCGATTTCTAATAGGTGATATGTTCATGTTTGTACAGTGCACGTAAAAACCTTCTCATTCTTTCCCTCCATGAGCGATATCTGTTCCACGTGGTTGGTTCATAGAACAAAGCCTTCAGCTTCCACTCTTGTTTGTTCCATGCCCATCAGGCAAGTAACTATGCGTGTATCCTTCTGATTTCCACTAATATTTCGCTATCTTCTCTCCCCGCCTATTTTAATTTTGCTGTTTCTTCTACGACTTGTAGTACGCACTCCGTCTTTGTCAGTAATTCTCTGAGCCTTGTACAACCCCCTTCAATAGCTTACTCATATAATTCTAAGCATTTCTATGGTTTGTATGATGCAGTTAATTTTCTTTATTTTTATACGGAAAGTGATTTTTTTTTTTTTTTTTTTTTTTTTTTTTTTTTTTTTTTTCGGAACCACGTGGGTCCGAGTTCCGACTTCCGGGATTTGCAGCTAGTCGCCTGAATTCACGCCACTTGTCATATAAAACCAGTACCTAGATCGATTTCTAACAGACTGAAACTGAAGAATCCAGTGTGATTTTGTATAATGAACCCGATTTTCAACCACTTCACCTTCAGTGGAGTGCGTGCATGTAACGTAGCGGTGTGTCGCCGTTACCGTGTTTGCTCGCTGTCCAATTAAGATGTAACTTAACTTGACTATACACACGCACCATCTCAAAACAGGCATGACAGACCAGAGCCAGCTTCAAAGTGTTTTTGTATATTGTGTGTTGTGCTACGAGTCAGTTCTCAGTTTGGGCCAGGGATCAAGGCTTTGTAGCAGGGAGTAACCAGTAGTTCACACGAACCTCATTTGCTGATTTTAGTGATAAAACAAAGCTCTTGTTTTGTACAGTAGTCGACTTTTAACTGTTGATAGGAATTTCGTTACGCACATTGTCAAATGCATCGACGTTGACATTTTGAGCATTTATTGAATTCATGAAGTAATGCATTGAAGTTGAAGGACATGATTTTGAGCATTTATTGATTTTATGAGGTAATTACAGGTAATCAAGCAGTAACAGCATGCGTTCTCATAACGTATGAATACTTCACAAAAGTACATGTATCACATTGGAACAACCGAAATATAATTCAAACGTCCCTACATTCTGTGTTTTAATTTAAAAAAAAAAAACCTACCTGTTACCCACTGTTCGTCTAAAACTGTGAGCAATATGCTTATGAATATTACAGAGCCATTTATCACAAAGCGAAAAAAGTGTTCCAAATAAAACATTCATATTTATTTACGTACTAGACGAATATGTAATAAAAATGTGGGTACGTATTTAAACAAATGCAGTTGATATTCGTTTCACCTATGGCAGCGCCATCTAGCGGGCCAACCATAGCGCCATTTGTTTTCCCCTATCAAGCTAGAAAAATTTTGTGCTTTGTAGTTCTTTCGTTTAATGCTTAATTCGTGAGACATTTGACCCGGTCATTATCAATGGGTCACAATGTACAAGAAACTCTAAACATTGACATAATCGTAGCTGCAAATATACATTGAGGAAAGAGAAGTGTGTGAGAATAGTTTTGCTATGAAACTATTTGAACGCAAACTTAACGCTCTAGGTGTATACGTTGTAGCTGTAGACAAGTTTACACAGTCAACAAAAAAATCAGTGAAACTGCACAACTCTTTCTTCCCACAGCAATCCCGAATTCTAGTTCTTTACTTCTGCAATGAGAAGTTATTTTACTACCCAAATAACAAAACTCATTTACTACTTTTATTGTTTCATTGCCTAATGTAATCTCTTCAGCAATGCCTGATTTTCTGATACAATATTCCCAATACATTCCATTACACTTGTTTTACCCTTGTTAATATTTATCTTATACCCTCCTTTCAAAACGCTGTCCCTTCCATTCAGTTGCTCTGCCCGGTCTTTTGCTGACAGAATTACAATCTCATGGGAAAACCTCAAAGTTTTTATTTCGTCTCCGTAATTTTTATTTACCTCTCCAAATTTGAAGTTGCATTCCTTCACAGCTAGCTCACTGTACGGATTGAACATTGGGGGGAGGCTGCAACCGTCCCTTATTCCCTTCACAACCACTGTGTCCTTTTGTGCCTTTCGACTCTAGTAACTTCTGTCTGGGTTTTGTACAAGTTGAATGTAGCTTTTCGCTCCCTATATTTTACCGCCGCGGTGGTATAGCCGAGCGGTCTAAGGCGCCTGGCTGATATATATAGGTAGGTAGATAGATATACAGGGTGTTACAAAAAGGCACGGCCAAACTTTCAGGAAACATTCATCACACACAAAGAAAGAAAATATGTTAGGTGGACACGTGTCCGGAAACGCTTAATTTCCATGTTAGAGCTCATTTTATTACTTGTCTTCAAATCACATTAATAATGGAATGGAAACACACAGCATAATCTATACATCAAATGGGCATCTGCCAACTCCGCATTTGTAAACATTGCACTGACTGCAAAACCACGTTCGTGATGAATACTAACCAGTTAATGCTACATACTGATGTGCTTGATGCACTGTAGAGCAATGAGTCGGCTGTGAACACAAGCACTGAAGTCAACATTACCTTCCTTCAATTGGGCGTACTGTTGGTGAATCGAAGTACAGTACATTAAAAGAGAAATACTAAAATGAGATCTAACATGGAAATTAAGCTTTTCCGGACACATGTCCACATAACATATTTTCTTTCTAAGTGTGTGAGGAATGTTTCCCGAAAGTTTGGCCGTACCTTTTTGTAACACCCTATATATATGGGTGTTTCGCTGTAACTTATAAAATAATAGGTGACGGGAAATTTTATTGCGGTAGGTCAACACAAGAAATGTTTAAATGTTTGTAAAGCTTACGGGACTTAACTACGGGGACATCAGTCCCTAATCTTACAAACTACTTATGAACTAGCTACAACTATGGACGGCACAAATATCCATGCCCGAGGGGGGATTCGAACCCCTGACCGTAGTGGCCGTGTAGACCGTGACTGGAGCGCCTCAGTCCCCTCGGCCACCGCGGCCGGCACACAAGAAATGTAAAACTTTCTGCGGAGCTATGAACATAGTTTATTGTATCATTTTCCACAGAGATAGAGCACAAAAATACAATTGTTTATATGGAGCAATAGTATTTTGTATCGTGCATTGGTATCGTTGAAAACAGCTGCGCCCATATCAATTTAAACTACATTCCTATCACTGTTAGTTTGGGAGCTACTACCCTTCAAAGTTTCCGGGTCAGATACCACAAGCTGTACGTAATACATGGCTGTGTGGTGGGTGATGGATGTTATGGCGGTGGGGAGTTGATTTACATGAGATGTTCAAATGTGTGTCCATGTTCCTCAATGCATAATGCAATGCGCCGTTGAAAGGATTTGCGGACGAGATGTAACATCACCGATGGGACGGAGCGACATGCGTCCTCGATGCGCCGTTTTAGATCATCTGGCGATGTGGACTCAGTGACAAACACGATCCTTTAGATATCCCCACAAAAAGAAATCTACTGGTGTTAAATCGAGCGACCTTGCGGCCCATGAATGAGGACCATGGCGCCCCAAACCTCTTCCTGCAAACTTGTTTAGTTCTTCCACAACAGCACGTGCAGAATGGGCTGGGTGACCATCGTGCTGCATCCACATATGGACTCTCGTTTGTAGACACACATGTTCAAGGAGACTACCCAAATTGTCGGCTATAAAAGCGCGATATAACTCACCTGTCAGTGTACCTGGGAAGTAGTGTGGACCGATGATTTCATCCCCAAGGATTCCACACCACACGTTAATAGACCACCTACGTTGACGGTCGACGGGTCGTACCACCGAGGATTGTCTGCGGCCCCAGTATTGCATGTTATGGCGATTCACTGCACCATAATTTGTGAACGTGGACTCATCAGAGAACATAACATTTTGTAAAGACTCCAGCGTGAAATTACGCATGGTCCACTCACAGAATGTCACTCTTGCACGGAAATCGTTCCCATGCAGCTCCTTGGTCAGTGACAGGCGGTACGGGTGAAACCTGTGGCCGTGTACTATACGCCACACAGATTTGAGACCGACACCAGCGACAGCAGCAACGGCTCGTAAGCTGACATGAGGATCGTGGTGTAGTGCAGCTAAATAAACACCTCCGTCTCCTCACTTCTTGCAAGTCTTCGTCTGTTACTGCGGCGCATTACCAAGCTGCCTGTTTCCCGAAGTCGTTGTTCGGCACGTAAGAACGCGATAGCTGCCGGGGCTCTTCGCCTAGGATATCTCACGGCATACGCCGTGGCTGCTTCAGTGGCATCGTGTCGGCACTCGGCGAGCATCAGCGACATGTCAACGTACTCGTTGTTCGTGTATGCCATCGTCATCCGATGTCAGTAACTGTGGTATATTGAGCCCCGGTTGTTTGTGTGGCTCCAACTGTCGGGTATACGGCTGTATGCGACGACAGTCGGCAGTCGAACAGCGAATCGAGGAAGCTTCTCGCTCCGTGACACCGGCGACGTTACAACTCGGCCGCGCCACATTTAGAAGGCGCATTGCATTATGCGCAGCGTTTGTGGTATCTGCCCCTGAAACTTTGAAGGGTTGTAGCTCCCAAACTAACTGTGATAGGAACGTAGTTTAAATTGATTTGGACGCATCTGGTTTCAACGAATCCAATGCAGAATAGAAAAAACTATTGTTCCATTTAAAAAATTATATCTTTGTGCTGTAACTCTTTGGAAAATGATACAATAAACTTGTTCATAGCTCCGCAAAAAGTGTAACATTTCTTGTGTTGACATACCGCATTAAAATTTCCCGTCACAGGGTGTCCCAGCTATCTTGTCCACCCAAAATATCACTATAACAATAACAGCTATTGGAAAACGATTTTCACCGTTACCAATGTACGGCTGGGGCCCATGAATTTACATATTTGGAAACATTCTAAAATGAAAGCAAATGTGTTTTTTAACACGCGAAGTTGACGCTTGAAATACGCGAAATGCGCTGCTAGCGCACGTCCTGAGAATCAGGCGAGAAGCCCATTCTGCTCATGACGTGGGCTAGCCGCGCGTTTCGCGTATTTCAAGCGTCGCAATATCTCGGGATGTAATTGGAATATTGCGATGCAATCAACGCCTTTGTTTATGTGATTTGTCATGCTATGGATTGATGTAGAAAAAATATAGGGTGTCCATATAAAGAAAAACACAAGTTTGTGTTAAAAAAAAACACATTTTCTTTCGTTTTAGAATATTTACAAATATGTACATTCATGGGCCCCAGCCGTACATCTTTACCGGTGTAAGTCGTTTTGCAATAGCTGTTATTGTTCCAGAGATATTTTGGGTGTACAAGATACCTGGGACAATATATATATATGTGTGTGTGTGTGTGTGTGTGTGAGAGTGTGTGTGTATTTTTCTGCAGCGGAGTGTGCGGTGGTATGAAACTTCCTGGCACACAGATTTAATCTTACAGGAAATCTTACATCACTATGTATGAATGGAAGTTTAGATTGGTACCACAATCACAAAAGAAGCTGCTCATCTGACTTTGTCGCGTTCCATTTGTCCAAGTGGAACCTACTTCGCCTGTTACTTCCGACACCACTGCTGACCGCAGTGGGAGAAGACGGCAGTAGCAGACCTGGAGATACGAGTACCCGTCGCCCCTCTGCTGGTGTGGCGGGTATCGGTTACTGCCCACTGAGGCGCCTCCTGCCACAGAGAAGGTCCGGCTGTCTTCCCTGGCCCATTAGCATAGCCGGCAGCCCCGCTGAGCCACCTGCCGCTACCGGCCGCTAACGTGATTTACCGGCTGCGGCGGCGTGACTCACCGACACTTCCGACGCGACGCGACGTAGCGTTTATGGAGACGCCGCGCCGCCGCTACCGGCTCTGCCCGCACATCCCGTCCAGTCACCACGCCTCGCGCTGCGCAGTCGCCTGCTAAACACCTCGCAACGGCCAACAAGCTACCAAGTACTCACCATCAAACTTGTTACCAACTGAAGTCACGGCGATCTACAAGTATTTATTTATTCTGATTATCTCATTATCTCATTTCCCCTCCTCTTGACATTCATCTCTTCCTCTCCTCTCCTCTAGCCATCTCCTGATGAGTTTGTGACACTTGCAAGGACTAACACTTTCCTGGAGAGGGAATTTCTTGACACTTTGAAACCGCCCCGCTAAAATATTCTTATAATATTGCACTGAATATATTTGTTAATGCTAACTACACTACCGCTGGAGTGGATAAGGCGTAAATGTTTGTTATAATGACCGTGCACCTAATGTCGCCGGCAGAACTTTACCATGAGACGATTAATCACTCATATAACACTAATCACGATTGAAGTCACAGCATGTATTAGACAATACACACAAACAAGTGATTGATTGCACCGCTCAACAATTTAATAACGGCTACACTGAAATGTTTAATCAGTAGACAGCAATAAATCACTTCGTGTAAAGAAAGACGATGCACCTCAAATTAATGTGGTACAGTTTCCACTTTCACACAGATTGGCAGTTCATTATTTCGCGGCGCGGTTGCCCGATCTTTCTACGATCGTCTGTGCTCGTTAAGATAATTAAAATCACAGTTTGTTAGTAATCGAGTTCAGCCAGTCAACACTTCTCGCAACAATAATACGATTCCATACTTGCCTACTGCTTCGCGACATGGCTGTCCGAAAATCTTAATGTGCGGTCGGCGATACGAAGGTTCCAGCCGGGGAACTAATTAATTAACATAATCTCAACTTCACATATTCTGACGACGACCGTTACCGTCGTGACGCGGTTGAGACATCACAGCAACTATACGGGAACGATACAAGTAACGAAAAGATGATATGTTTCACTTGTACTTCCACACTATAGGGAACTGAAATGATCCACTTTACTTCATAGCACACTTGATAAGATTCTTTCACGACGACTTCGGTCATTTCCTCGGACATTATCGCGTCACTGCCTAGACTCAACTCCAACCGAGCGCGCGGGCTCGTAATCGCACCAACGCTGGAACATTCCAAACACAAGTGACTGGCGGACCGCGCGACTATCGATGCTAGCGTTCGATAATGCAAGCGCTGACTGCAATACGATTACAACTTGCCCGGTGCCCCGGACCCTGCAGGTAATGGATGGGGTGTTCCACAAGTTGGATACACTGGTCTGTTCGCCCCAGCTACCCTTCGACTCGCTCGCCATCAGAGTTGTGAGAGCTCGCGGTAAAATGGAACGATTCGATGTCGTCACGTAGCACAGCAAAGGCGCCTGGAAGGGCAGGAGAACTGCAATCGATGTGCTGTCTTCAAAGTAAACGTATAAACGAACATACAGTACATATGGAGAGGTGTCCAAGAGGGGACTGCAGCCAACATTTAAACTTTTCTTCTACTTGGCGATAGAATTTTTTTTTAATTCTATTATTTAAAAATGCTCAACGTTTTAAGTCCACAAATTCATTGTTTTTAGAGTTCCGAATTTTTTATTTGCTTCTGTGGTTTTCTAGAAACCCAACTTTCGCTAGGTTCCAACGACATATTTTTTAGGTACGATCACAAGAAATACTTCAACATTTCTGTGAATTACTTTTATGAGATGTATCGTCCCGCTCAGTTAGCCGTGTGGTCTAACGCACCGCTTACCGAGACGGGGAGGCGTACCGGCCCCAGTTCTAATCCTCCCGGCGTGCCGACCAGCCTGGATGTAGTTTTTAGGCGGTTTCCCACATTTTCCTAGGTGAATACCGGGCTGGTCCCCAAGTCCCTCCTCAGTTAAACGATTCGCAAACATTTCGTAACACTTTGCACTTTCACATTTATAACATTGTAAACAGACATTTGGGTTACACATTTCCTCCTGAGAGGCATGGGGTGGCGGCAGGAAGGGCATTCGGCCACCCTGTAGCCTAAATATTAACACATGCCAAATCCGCGTTTAACACAGTGCCGACCCTGCATGTGTGGGACAAGGTCCAAAGAGTGACAGACATACTTTTATGAGATGTATCGATCATATAATTTCAGTGTACACTTCAAATTTCTTTCTTTAACGTTCTTCAATTATTTGTGGTTAAATGTTGGGATCTGTGGTCGGGGAGTACTCAGTAGGATGTCGTCATCAAGAAAAACAAAATAGGCATTCTACGGATCATAAAGTGGAATAATCTAACCCTTGTGTTTGTAAATCTTACGGGACTTAACTGCGGGGTCATCATTCCCTAAAATTACAAACTCCTTATGAACTAGCGACGCCACAAACATCCATGCCCGAGAGGGGATTCGAACTTCCGACGGGGAATGGCCTCGCGCATAGTAGCATAGCGCCTCAATGCGGTCGGCCGCTCCGCCGTGGCGTTCTAACCCTTAATTGTGTAGTTAAGTTAGAAAATTTGAAAGAGAAATGGATAGGTTTAACATAGAAGTTCGGCGGCAGTATAAATAAATACAAAATGTTTTGGTGATGACATAGGTGAAGGTCTCATAATGAATAAGAAAATAGTAATGCGGATAAGTTACTATGAACAGGATAGCGAATGCATTATCGTAGCAAAGATAGACAAGAAGCCAACGCTGACCACAGTTGTGCAAGATTATATGCCAACTAGCTTTCCCGATGATGAGAAGATCGAAGAAGTGTATGAGGAGATAAAAGAACTTATCAGACATTTGAGATGAAAACGTGATTGTTATGGGGGCAGGAGGACTGGAAATCGACAGTAGGAAAGGGATGAGAAAGATACATACTATCCTAGTAGGTGAATATGGACTGGACAAAAGGACTAGTGGAATTTTGTGCAGTGCACAATTTAATAATCTCGGACAATTGGTTTGGACATCATGAAGGGATGTAGTATACGTGGAATAGAACAGAAGACAGTGGATTGACTTTATAATGGTGAGCCACAGCGTACAGAAACCACGTTTTAAACTGCATCCAAGGGCAGATATAGACTTTGAACACAACTTTTTGGTTATGAACTGTCGATTAAGAGACTGCAAAAACATGAAAAATTAAGGAGATGGAACAGGGACAATTTGAAGAAACCTAAGATGGTTGTTTCATAGGGGGCATAAGGCAAGGATTGGGTGAAACGATCGAAAATAATACAGTCTAGAAGAATGGATAGCTCTGAGAGATAGTGAAGGCCGCAGCGGCTGCTTTAGTAAGAACAAAAAAGCGTAATAGAAATCCCTGGATAACACAGGAGATAGTGAAACCATTGATGAAAGGAGAAAATATAAAAATACAGTGAGAGAAGAAAGCAGAAGGGGGTAAAGACGTCTGAAAAATGAGGTGAATAGGAAGTGGATATTAGCAAAACAGGAGTGTCTACAGCACAAATGCAAGACTGTACAAGAATATTAAGGGCTCAGATGGGAAAACAGTACTAAGCAAACAGGGAAAGCTGAAAGATGGATGGCATATATAGAGGGCCTATCAAATGGGAATAAAGTTGAAGGCACTTTTCTAGAAATTGACGACGTTGTAGAGGTATATGTAGACGGTACGGTATTGCGAGAAGAATTTGATAATGATACACTCGTTCAAATTCTGAAGGTAGCGGGGGTAAAATATAAAATGTTCAAATGTTTGTAAAACTACCGCACCAAACTGCGTAGTCATCAGTCCGTAGCTTACAAACTAAGGTACAATAACCTAAGGACAACAAACACACACACACACACACACACACACACACACACACACACACATGCCCCAGGGAGTACACGAACCTCCGACGGCGAGCAACCGCGCGCTCCGCTTCGCGGCGCCTTAGACCGCTCGGCTACTCCACTGCGGTGTAAGATATAGGGAGCGAAAAGTTACATTCAACATGTTCAAAGGCCAGACAACAGTTACTAGATTCCAAGGGCACAAAACGGAGACAGTGGTTGTGAAGGGAGTAAGGCAGGGTTGTAGCCTATCCCCAATGTTGTTCAATCTGTACAATGAGTAAGCTGTGAAGGACTGCAAGGAGAAATTTGGAGAGAGAAATAAAGGACACAGAGAGAAAATAAAAACTGAGGTTTTCCAATGAGATTTTAATTCTGTTAGCAAAAGACCTGGCAAAGCAACTGAATGGGACGGACAGCGTTTTGAAAGGAGGATATAAGATGAATATCAACAAGCGTAAAATAAGTGTAATGAGGTGTAGTGGGAATATAGTGTCAGAAAATCAGACGTTGCCGAAGGAATTACATTAGGCAATGTTATTTGGGTAGCAAAATAACTTTTCATGACAGAAGTAAACAAATAGAATTCTGGCTTGCTGTGAGAAGAAAGAGTTGTGCAAGTTTACTGATATTTTTGTTGACTGTGTAAACTTGTCTAGAGCTAGACCTTATACACCCAGAGCGTTAAGTTTGCGTTTAAATAGTTTCATAGCAAAACTATTCTCATACATTTCTCTTTCCTCAATCTAAATTTGCAGCTACGATTATGTCAGTGTTTAGACTTGCTTGTACATGCTGCTTTTTAGTACATAGGCGAAATCCAACCACAGAAGCTCACTGCCAGATTTAAACTTAAAAGCTTTTCTACGAATTAGCTTGCTCCTTTAGTGAAAAGGAAAAATAAATAACAAATAAAATGTTCAAATGTTCGTAAATCTAATGGGACTTAAGTTTGGGGTCATCAGTCCCTAAACTTACAAACTTCTTATAAACTAGCTCATACTAAAGACAGTACAAACATCCATGCCCGAGTGGGGATTCGAATCACCGATGGGGAATGGCCTCATTCATCAGAGCAGAGCGCCTCAGTGTGCTTGCCCATGCCTCTGCGGCAATAAATAACAGAAATTGACTTTCTCTGTCTTTATGTCAAATTTTTAAATAAAATGCTAATGATGTAGACATTTGTCAGTTTAAATTCCATCATAAAATCATAATAAGGCTATAGGGTAAGCTGGTAAAATTTCGATCATTTCGGACAAATGTTATTGTAACTGGAAATGTATTGAGAAAAGATGTAATTTTAATTACAGCACTTGTTCTTGGGTGTTTAACTAATATGTAACACAAATATTAGACAATTACAAATGTCGGTATAGACACACAAAAAAGTCACAGAATTGAGAAAAATCGATTGTGATCACTTGCTAGTAGAAATTTGACTAAGGGCATCTTCCTCATAAAAGCACTTTTTCCGTCAGGCACCAACGCACACTTCGTGGTACCAAACATTGCATTTTGGGTAGAGAATCTAGTCACCCTTAAATAGAAAATTTCTAAGAGCTCGTTACACTAAGTAGCTTCACTTACCTCCTAACGTGAAAAACTTTATCTCTTCTTAGCACAAAGTGGTATATTCTTGGAAAAGACAGGAGGAGCTGTAGAAACCTGCTACGCTACAATGCCACACAACGAGACACTACGAGACTGACAAATGTCGCGAAAATTTATGTTGATCAGAATTGTACCTATATCGAATTTGTACCACCTTACCCTAACAGTCATAAGAACTACCATGCTTCGTACTTAGCTGCCACCCAATCTTTCCATCAGCAAAATATTAGAAGAGATTATGAATTTCATCACCCGTTCTCATTATGTTGAATTCCATTGTCTGTTCTCGTTACTAGAACACCTTGAAACGATACACAGTTGTTTACTGCCATGTTTTGAGCACCAACGGCAGGAACTGCTGTGCTGAACAGCTAGACTTATTTGTGCACCTGTACCTACGAAACGCCAGTTAGTCTGCCAAGAGCTCTGGTCTCAGTTCAAGTATCAGTCCGAGCAAGTGTTACCCTGTGCAAGTGTCAGTTCGTGCGAGTGTCACACTGTGCGAGTGTCACACTGCGAATGTCACACTATGGGAGTGTCATACCGTGCGAGTGTCACACTGTGCACGTGTCACTCTGTGCAACTATGACTCTGTGTGTCATTCCTTGAGAATTTTCCAATTCCCTCCTGAAGGACTGCAATTATCACTGAAACAACTCGTTTTCGATAATACCGTTTTTTTTTTTTTAACTTCAGTTTCAGCTTACTGTAAAAACTGCTCAAGATAACCGGTGTTTTTGAACAACCGGTTTTAGGATTTATTGCTATTATTTAGAGTGGAAACATAGGTATCAAATGTTGTATAATTTTAAGACTGCTTCACACTCTTGCATTATACTTTTCCTCGTGATATGTAGAATCAAATTATCTGGTAAATTTGGGACATGAATCAGAAAGTAGGCCATCTACCATTCATTGCTTTGATCGAAAACTAATGAGCGATTGAATGATACATAGAGTAGAAATATCTATGGAGTGAACATTGCGAGCTGTATTTGTTGAACTATATAATAAATGTCACCTCACTTTGTCCTTTCCGGTACTAAGGCGTTTTCGAGGCATTCCTAAACAGAACGCACTCAAAATGTAATGAGGATACACCGAAATCAGAAAGGAAACTACATACATTTCATTTTCCTTGCAAATATACAAAGTGTAATCAGATACTCGCTGTCCAATGTTAGTTTGTATTTGCATAGATAAGATTGCAGATCGTAATTCAAAATATTTCTGTTACTGAGGGAATACGCACAACACGATCATGTATTGTTTCTTTGCAGCACTACAAAACCAAATGTACCTTCAGTGGTTCGTTACTGTTCTATGGCATAACCATCGAAAAGAAATGAAAAATAAAATTAAATATTTAGCAGCCCCAACTATTAGTTCTTTGGTGCACTACATAATTAACAAGACCTCTATTTTTTCTGTACTGTATTACACCGGGTTTTAGGGATTCCTAAACAGAATTGACTCAAGATGTAATATGTACGCACTTTAATCAGAAAGGAAACCACATAAATTCGTGTTTCCTTGCAAATAATTCTTAGTAAATGAAAACATCGACGGACGCAATTTAAATTCAACGCATGTTTTAAATTCAAATGATACCCGCAGAAAGCAGCACTTTTATCTTTCCATGGCATTGCAAGGCATACAGGATACAGATAGTAAAAAACAATATTTTTTTGTCGTACTTGGGGTTAAATTATACTTGAAGTGACAGCGGTTTAACAAGTTAACGTTGGCAAAGAAATATTCGCATTAGGGGGATCATTAATTTACAGATCGGAACAACATTATTATTTATTTCATTATCAACTCAAAGAATTATTCTCCAAATTGTATGTGACTGATTTTTCAAATAGGATTCAACAGCCGTTGCCAACATCAATACACTACACCGATGCCGTAGCTCTTAACCGGCCGCGGTGGCCGAGCGTGCCAGTCACGGTCTGCAAGGCCATTGCGGTCGGTGGTTTGTGCCGTCTTTAGTATAAGCTAGTTCATAAGTAGTTTGTAAGTTTAGTCACTGATGACCCTCTAGTTAAGTCCCATAAGCTCTACAAACATTTGAACATTCTTAGCTCTTATTTCATTGTATTACAGCTTAGTTACGTGAATAATAAAACGCAGCATCGCCATCTATTAGTTATTTGGTATACTATGTTACGAACAGCTCCTCTATCGGACTTTGATATACTGCGCTGCAATTCAAGCATAGCATACACCAGAAACTACAAATTACTATATCTTTTCTTCCCCTGAACCGATTTTGATGAAATGAAGGTTATGTATTGCCCCAAGGTACTCTCAGTTGACCTATGAAATCCCATAAAAGTAAGAAATAGTACTCTTGGAGATTTACTGTACTACACCAACCCCTGGATCTTTTCGAAATTATTGATAAGCGTGTAGAATTGTCCGCTCCAGTTCTTAAACCGTGTTAACGGGAGCACTGTACACTTCGCTTTTAGGTGACCACACACATAAAAATGCAAAAGGTTTAGAACAGGTAATCTTGGAGACCAAGACCTATCCGTCTTTTGCCACATCTGTGCTTTAGATGCCGTCCAACAGCAGCAGCAAAATGTGCCGCAGCTCCATCACGCATTTGTTACATCCTCTGACATTGCTGAAGGGGAACATTCTCTAGCAATCCTGGAACCTAACATTCGTAATTATCTCCCGAACGGCTTGTTTGCGGATGCATGTTTACTGGGACATTTTGCTTCTATTAATTATCGTGTACTTTTAAACGTGCAAATTTCCTCAAAAATGTTCAAATGTTTGTAAAACTATCGGGCTCAACTGCGTGGTGATTAGTCCGTAGCTTACAAACTACTTAAACTAAGGTAAACTAACCTAAGGACAACACAAATACCCATGTCCGAAGGAGAACTCGAATCCCCGACGACGAACGCGCCATACGGTGGTCAAGATAAATGGGACATCATATATATAGGATGTTCCAGTTTTCTTGACTACCGTAAATAACTGTTCGTCCAGATGCAAATTACAAAATGTTTCAAGCAACTGTTCTTTAGCCGTCAGGGGAACATCCATCAATCGGCATGATTGCCTTATTTGTAGCTATGTTTTTTACAAAGGCTTGAAGAGGACAGTATGTCTTTTTTATGGTAATCTGTACTTTTTATTTGGTATTTCATTTCCTCTCCTAAATATCTATTCAAAAATGAATCCCAGTGTGCCATTCACTGAAACACAACGTTATTAATTACATAACACAACAAAGACTTTGACCCCACTTTATGGGAATTTGACGCGGATTTGGGGTGAGCGTGGGTAGCAAATAGATTAATGTGACCAACTGGTCCGATGCAGGAGATCCTCGTTCGAATCGTGGTCCACTTTCACTTGTCTCCATTGAGTTATTCAAATGTTTGTAAAGCTTATGGGATTTAACTTGTTGGTGCGAAGAATGGCAGCTAGCTCTCAATGTAGAAAAATGTAAGGTGATGCGCATGAGTAGAAAAAACAATCCTATAATGTTCGAATACAGCATCAGTAGTGAGCTTCTTGATGCGGTCGCGTCGTTCAAATATCTAGGCGTAACATTGCAGAGCGATATGAAATGGAACGAGCATGTAAGGACAGTTGTGAGTAAGGCAGACAGCCGACTTCGGTTTATTGGGAGAATTTTGGGAAGATGTACTTCACCTGTAAAGGAGACCGCGTATAAAACGCTTGTACGACCACGTCTTGAGTATTGCTCAAGTATTTGGGACCCGCAGCAGATCGGTTTGAAGGAAGACATAGAGGCGGTTCAGAGGCGAGCAGCTAGATTTGTTACCGGTAGGTTCGACCAATGCGCGAGTGTCTCGGAAATGCTCCGGCAACTCAATTGGGGATCGCTGGAAGAAAGACGACGTTCTTTTCGTGAATTTCTGTTAAGTAAATTTAGAGGGCTGGAATTTGAAGCTGAGTGTAGTACGATCTTGCTGCCGCCTACTTACATTTCGCGTAAAGATCACAAAGACAAGATAAGAGAAATTAGGGCTCGTACGGAGGCATATAGGCATTCTTTTTTTCCTCGTTCAATTTGGGAGTGGAATAGGAAAGGAAATGCCTAGTAGTGGTACGGTGTACCCTCCTCCACGCACCTTACGGTGAATTGCGGAGTATGTATGTAGATGTAGATGTAGATGTAACTGCACGGTCATCAGTCCCTAAACTAACAAACTACTTATGAACTACCTGATACAAAAGACAACACAAAAATCCATGCCAGAGGGAGGATTCGAACTCCGTCTTCTTTATTTCCCCTCTTATTTCTTCTACTTTTCCCTCCGTTATTCTCTGCAGTTGACAGTTCCCATGTAATATGTGACCCACTTAAGATGTTTGCATCTTCTGTATAATCTTCATGCAGTTCCTTTCCTCTTTTACCATGCTCAACACCTCCTCATTTCTTATTCCTACGCTCCATTATAAGTTTCTTCTTTCTTCTCTATACCACATTTCCAAAATTTTCTAAATACTTTTGTTCTTTCTGTCTGAGTGTCCTCGTTACAGACACCACGCTCCACACAAAACACTGCATTCGGGAGATTAATGGCGATGCTGCTGTTGTTAGTCAATCTCTCACTCTCCCTTGTATATTTTTGCTCTCACTTGTTCTTTACACAACCTCCAGAAGAAGCGAGACGCAGCGTTACGCCTAGATATTTAACTGAGACGACTCTGTCAAGCAGCACTCTACTAATGCTATATTCGAACATTATAGGATTGTTTCTCCTACTCAGCTGCATCACCTTACATTTTTCTACTTTTAGTTCTAGTTGCCATTCCACGCACCACCTAGAAATGTGGTGCAAGTAATCCTGCATCCTACTACAGTCATTTAATGACGACACTTTCCTGTACACCACAGTATCATCAGCAAACAGCAGATTGCCACTCATTCTGTCACAGATCCTCCGTATGTCTGTGTGTACGTACTGCATACTAATATACAGTTTTGTTCCAATCTTTACGTAATTTTCCACATGTAAACTTCAGTCCATGAGGACGGTCACCGTGCGTGTTAGGACTTTAGGACCACGTATAAAACATTGATAACGAGATGACGTCATAAACAATTCGATGCGCGAAAAATTGCTGCATCAAACTACAACGTTGCACTTTTCCTCCTAACCCAATGGACCAAATGCAACCAAATTTGGTACACATATTTCTTAACGTAAAATAACAATACTGTCGGCGTGAGAACCACATACGACACATGGTTCAACAGATACAACGTTATAAACAAAAGGAGTTGCAAGAAACTGCCACATAATGAGACTAGACTTTATTCACCCACTGTATGAGAATGACAGTACTTAGTGACTTGCAACAAACTTTAAACATTATTTGAAAACTTTATTAATCTTTTCCTCGCTGACGACCACATCAAAATAAAAGTTTGTTTTCCGCTGTTCATGGTCTAAAACTGCGGCAGTCGCTATGATGTAACACTTCATAATTTGTACACTACAAATTGTAGTTGCAGGCAAGTTGACATATAGTATACACACATACAGTTGAATATACCTTCGAAATTGTATCACAGTGCGACTCGTAACTCATGAGAATTGAGCACATAAACAGTAACGTTTATGCATAATCGCCCCATCACACACCAAATTTTAATCTATTACTTCTTTACTACTAATTGTATTCGTAACAGATGTTACGGACATACAACACTTATACGAATGAATATATACCTGAAAAATTACACACCTGTACAACATATAATTCAGTAAATATGAGATCATACGCATTTTATACGTCATTTGTATTTTGATTACTACCTTTCTTTGTTTGTATACTGGACTTATAATGTTGTACATTATGCAAGACAACTTTATTTATCATATATTCTCTGATTCCATGGCGGATTAGCCACGCCTACTGGAGCGCCATTTTGCGGTGCGCGTGGCCGTCCGCCGTCGGGGGTTCGATTCCCCCCTCGGGTATGGGCGTTGTGTTATCCGTAGGTTAGTTTACCTTAGATTAAGTAGTTTGTACCCTAGGGACTAAATAACCGAGCAGTTGAGTCACATAGATTTACCAACATTTGAACATTTTTTTAATTCTCTGATAAATATGGCCGGCCGCGGTGGCCGAGCGGTCGGCGCCGCGCCAGTCACGGTCTGTACGGCCACTACGGACGGGGGTTCGAATCACCCCTCGGGTATGGATATTTGTGCCTTCATTACTGTAAGCTAGTTCATAAGTAGTTTGTAAGTTTAGGGACTGATGACCCCGTTGTTAAGTTCCATAAGCTATACAAACATTTGAACATTTTGAATAACATATTTATGCAAATGTTCAAATGTTTGTAGAGCTTATGGGACTTAACAACGGGGTCATCAGTCTCTAAACGTACAAACTACTTATGAACTAGCTAATAACCCCGACCGTAGTGGCCGTGCAGACCGTTACTGACGCGCCACAGTCCCCTCGGCCACCGCGGCCGGCGAATAAATATGTCATCATCATCATCATCATCATCATTAAAGACTGTTTATGCCTTCAGCGTTCTGTCTGGAGCATAGTACCTCTGTTATGCCTTTATTTCAGAATCATTCTTCACCGAATCCAAGTACTTTCTTCTTGGTCTACCTCCTCTTACCTTCCGCTGTCGAGCTCATGAGCTTCTCGCGTGTAACATGACCCCACCATCTCAGTCTGTTCTTTCTAACTGCTTCATCTATGGTGTTCATCCCCAGTTTTTCTTTGATTTCCTCATTATGGTCACCCTCCTGCCATTGTACCCATCTATTAGTACCTGCAATCATTCCTGCTACTTTCATATCTGTAACCTCTACCTTGTGAATAAGGTAACCTGTATCCACCCAACTTTCAGTCCCATACAACAAAGTTGGTCGAAAATAGAGCGGTGCACTGCTAACTTAATCTTGGTACTTACTTCCTTCTTGCAGAAGAGAGTAGGTCTCAGTTGAGCACTCACTGCATTAGCTTTGCTGCACCTTGATTCCAGTTCTTTCACTATGTTACCATCCTGTGAGGAAACACATCCTAGGTACTTGAAACTGTCCACCTCTTCTTTGTTCCTCCTATTTGGCACTCAATCTGTTTAAATCTCTTTCCCACAGGCATTACTTTCGTTTTGGAGATGCTGATCTTCATATCGTAATCCTTGCACCTCTGATTGAGCTGTGAAATATTAGTTTGCAACGTTTCAATTGAATCGGCCATTACAACTAAGTCATCCTCATATGCGAGACTGCTTATTTTGTTTTCACCTATTTTAATCCCGCCCTGTCAGTCTACTGTTTACAACGTATGATCCATGAATAGTATGAACAAACGTGGTGACAGGTTACAGCCTTGTCGTATCCCTGAAACTACCCTGAACCATGAGCTTAATTTGCCATCTTAGAAAAAAGGTGAGGGACAGAGAGAAAATGTGTAAGAGAAGTACTAGCTGAAGGCTTGAATAAATGAATAAATAAATACCCTCGCAACGCCGGGTTTCCTGGTAGTTATTCATATACATAGAATTCATTATCGAAATGTTTACAGCGTCTGACCCCCTGTCACTGCGGCAGTCGTCCAAGTTGATCGTTAGTGTCGCAGTTTGTACTTTGACCATTCTGTAACACCATGTATCGGGAGCGTTTCTTATTACAGACAATTCCGGCGAGAGCGAGTCGGTTTTTAAAAATCTGCGCAGTCCAGGAGTTTCTCATTAGCGTCTCGGAGAAATAGGCGCTAGAAGCGTCATAAAATCTACGCCGCGGAGCGACGGCAATTATTTGAAACAGGCTGGGGGAACGGGTTCCACAGGGCGGCTGCCGGTCGCGGGCTTCAATGTAGCCGCGGCTACCTCAGACGGCGTAAGAAACCCGTCCGGCGCAGTAAATGGAGTGCCGGGCGCGGCGGATGTGGGCAGGTCGCGTAGTAGCGGGCCGAGGCGAGGCGAGGCGGTAGCGCCGGCGGCGGTAGCAGCGGCGGCCACGGGTCTCGCGACAGCGGAGGAGGTGGGGGCCCGAACCAGTGGGATGGGCCGCGGACGCCCCAGGGATCGAAACCGAGCCCGTGGAATGCGGCCGATGTCGGCGGGCCGGCTAGTAGCGGCAGGTAGTTGCTCCAGAAGCCGGCAAGAAACGCGCCAGCCGCCCGCGAGGGGTCGAGGTCTCGTCGCGGGGTCAGCGCAAGGTGAGGCCGAGGCGCGGCCACCGCCGTTGCCCGGCAACCGACGCGCTCGCCTGTGCGCGACGCCGCCGCAGCCGCCGCTGCTGGTGGCCGAAACGCATCTACCTTCACTCACTGGGGTGACGAGAGCAACGTGCGCAGGTACCACTGTCGATTACATCGCGACCATTTGGATAAAACGGCGGCGTCTTGGCAGAACTTTCACTGCGGTGATTCGTGTGAAACGCCTACTGAAGCAATCAGACCTCCACAGTGGTAATTGACATACTACAAACGCGGAATGGATGTTGGAAGTACGGGCGCAGTACCCATTCCTTCCGAAACTAAGCGGGCTAGAAAGTAACATCTACATCTGCATAGATACTCTGCAAATCGCATTTAAGTGCCTTGCAGAGGGTTCATCAACCACTTTCATAACTTTTCGCTACCGTTCCATTCTCTAATAGCGCGCGGGAAGAAAGAACACCTAAATCGTTCCGTTTTCGATCTGATTTCTCTTATTTTAATGGGCTGGTCATGTCTCCCTAAGTAGGTGTGTGCTAGCAAAATATTTTCACACTCAGAAGTAAAAGTCGTTGATTGAAACTTCGCCAACAAATCAC
Organism: Locusta migratoria; assembly: GCA_026315105.1. Lineage (NCBI taxonomy): Eukaryota > Metazoa > Arthropoda > Insecta > Orthoptera > Acrididae > Locusta > Locusta migratoria. The sequence continues at coordinate 58,193,003 of CM048746.1, read as the reverse complement.
GCCGCAATGAATAACGTCTTTCTTTTAATGATTTCCGCCGGCCGTGGTGGCCGAGGCGGGGACTGAGGCGCTTCAGTCAGTCTGCACGGCCACTACGGTCGGGGGTTCGAATCCCCCCGCGGGCATGGATATTTGAGCCGTCCTTAGTATTAGCTAGTTCATAAGTAGTTTGTAAGTTTAAGAAGTGATGACCCGTAGTTAAGTCCCAGAAGCTCTACAAACATTTGAACGTGATAAAACAAAACGAGCTGCCCTGCTCTGAGCCATTCCTCCCGGACAATCGTTAAAAGTTTCGATCGGCTGTGTTACGCCGCAAACATTGTGACAGGGAAATGTGTTAAGATCTTGGTTTGCTCACCTTAGCAAGAAGGAATAAGGTCAGCACCCGATAGCAGAAAATGCTCACCCGCCTTGCGTGATGACGGCAGCCGCTGCGTCGGCAAGTTGGAAAGCCTACCGTCAGCGAACTGTGTGTGAGTGAAATGGCTGTCAGACAGAGACGCAGCTAGTAAACATTTCATAACTACACGTAACTCTGTCACAAGAATGAATGAGGCCGCGGATGCGTCAGCGGTAAAGACACATCGGGCGAGCACTGCATTTTCAAAGGGAACACATTCAAACCGTTTCATACGTCATAGCTTCAGCCAATTTAGAAGTAGCAGTCACTTGGTCTTCTGAATGGACGATGCCCAGGAGATAGTCGTCAATTCACTGGCCTAATTGTTGTGGTTAAACGGGTAGCTGCTAGAGGCAGCTAAGAGATGGCGTCTGGTCGAGGCCATCACACTAAACACCATCTGGGAAGATGGTGATCCGCTGTGCTGACGACTTCACACCTCTATGGTGGCTGCCTGAGGCCAGCGCAGTCTTTAGTGGTTGGTTACTAAAGACCAATGTTTCTGTCGTCGGGAAGCAGCACGACATCCGACTTCAGTGTGGTCCCTGCGTAGATCCACTGGTCGCTGCACGGCCTGGTGAAGGGATAGAGCACTTCACAATAACAGTCTCTGCATCGCTTCCCGGCATGGCGGCGCGGGCACTACCGTCATAGGAAACACCAAGGTCGCAGCTCGAAGGCGACGCCACCTACTGCTCTAGCTCCTGTCGAGCTAGCGCTTTCATCAAACTTATGTATGTTACGCAATAAAATGTGTCAACTATAATTCTTTTTCACTAGCGTCCCTTGGCGCTCCGCCAGGTTCCACGCCTCATCCAGACCTAAATCTGGGAACACACCGCTCGGCCCCAGCAGTGGCATTGCCTAATGCACTTACGTGATGTGGTGCAGCAGTGTTGGCAACAGTCGCTGTGGATGCTGGGATGAATGGCGGCACACAGTGTTTACAAGGTGTGAAATTGAACGTGTCAACATCACTTGATTACTGTATCGTACAGATCATAAAATAAATGAAACGGTAAAACTGCAGAGTCTTTTCCCGTGTTATTAGCAAGGCGCGTATGTTGGCCAATTTGCCGCGAGTGACTTTGTAAAGCAATAATTGATGAGCGTTTTCACAAAACTCAACATCCACAAAATTTGCAAAATGACTTATACGCATATTCTTGTACTTATAAATGAGATGCATCCATTGCAGGACACGGAATATATCGAAACTTACAATTTGCCTGTGTAATCTTGCACACAAAACTGAAATTTTTCTAAACTCGACATCTATACAAACCGAGTTTTGCCAAAGCTGAACGTCAAGGAAGTTGAAGTTGCTTGTTTTTAACTTTACAGGTTGGCTGCAGTGTTTGGAGGTCATTATTGTCGGATTATTGCTCAATAATGCGTACAACAAATTAGAGGTTTTGTTTTCTTGTGATTCTTAGCTGTGCGAGAACTGGCATTTGTACGATTTTAAGACCACTTCTAACAAATTAATGAAAAACAAGCTACCATTCAAACTGTCTGAAGCCAGATTTCTTATCTAAAACAAAACACGCAAAGGTAGTGCCATCTTCAAAATTAAAACAACGTTCAAGTGAAGAAAGAAAACATAAGTAGTTTCGAGTACGTTGTGTTTTCAGGTTTAATGACACCTAGAAACCATGTGAGCATCAAGAAAGCTGGAGACGTCAAGAAACTATTAACGTTATTTGATAAATCATCAGAAGAAGCCCAAGAGTTCTATGAAAACGCTCTAGAGTGTTGTGATCAAAATGACATTGACAGTAATGAAGTGGATTACCTATATTAACAAATTTATTAAATTATTATTACTTCAGTAGGTTAAAAGAACTCATAATACTACTGTTGTAATGTAATTGATCTGTAGATGCTCAGGTTTGGACAAAATTAATGGTTTGTACGTATTTTTTATCTGCAGCTGGAAGGTGATAGAAAAGTTATTTCATCCTTATATTACGTATCTAGACGTTATGTTTGCAATATAATTTTGTAAAACATCACCAATGTATGCTGTTCAGTTAATTGAATAATATGTTTTTCCTGAAAATTTCGTTTTTTGTAGATGTTGAGTTTTGTGAACACGATTCTCAGTTGTCCTCGTAAAATTAAGTCTGAAAATTTTAAAATCACTTGATCACTGTTTCGTACAAATCACAAAAAAAGAAAAAAACTGTAGATCGATTACTACAAAAAAGAAAACTTTCTTGTTTAACCTATACCTAATCTAACTTTTACTTCAATATCACTGTTTCGTACAGATGATAAAATAAATAAAACATCCTTTACATGCTCTACGGTTGATAGGTACTTGTATGTGCCCTCGTCCGGTCAGTAAAAGTCATTAGCCACTTAAAATTAAGACTTTGAATCACTTGATTACAGTTTCATACATGCCACTGGCTACTCGAAATGTACTACATTGTCGATCTAACGCGGCCGCTGATCTAGACTTTAGCTCGAACTATCTTAACACTCTTAAGCGCCAAACCCTAAATATTTACTGACCATAGGATCTCGCGAAAATCACCAGATCCGCAAAATTTACGTGCCGCTTCATTTAATTTAATGCAAAACTCTGCAACGTTTGGCCAGCGTTATATGTTCTACAGATATTTAGCAACAAATGCGTCCATAGATGGTACGAATGTCAAAAGTGTGGAATTGCAATATGATTCTGTGTGAAATTTGTATGCAGAAAGATGTAATCTAGTGTCATGATTGCATTATCTTATTTGTATGACTTTTCTAAATTCTCAAAAACACCTATTTCCTATAACTGTACCTTAAAGCTATGCATTAGAAAGTAATTTCTTTCGCACGTGCAGCTTCAAAATAATACTAAATTTGCCACATTCAAAACAATAGATTTCATGCAGTCCTTTTTTAAATATTTTGTAAAATTGTGCGGTTTCTAGGGACAGGTGCATGAAATAGGCATGGTACAGTGTGTGTTAATGGTCTACAGATAGTATCCACGCAAACTCCCAGCAGTTTGTGGGCTCATTCTAGTGTGAACATGTGTGCCGACGCGCTTCCACTTTCAGTAAGCAGATTAAGGAGGAAAAGTCTACTTCCGAAAGGTAACAAGGTAACATCTTTGGTTTTCAAACGCTTTGGAAAGTGAAGTATCATGACGGACGTATCATGACGTCACCAGAAGCTTGATTATAACTAGTTTCCTGTCACAGAGGAAACAGTTTGTAGTAATTGACGGTAAGGCTTGATTAAAACAGAGGTGATATCCGGCGTTCCACAGGGTAACGTTATTGTCCTCTATTGTTCCTTATCTACGTAAACGATATGGGAGAATATCTGAGTAGCTCTCTTAGGTTGTTTGGAGATGACGCCGTCATTTGTCGTCTATTAAAGTCTTCTGAAGATCAAAACCAAGTGCTGAACGATCTAGAATAAGATATCAGTATGGAGTAAAAATTGACAAGCGAATCTAAATAATTAGAAGTGTGAAATCGTCCACATGAGTACGCAAAAAAAATTCGTTAAACTTTGTTTACAAGATAAATCAGTCCAAAGTGAGGACCGTAAACTCCACTAAATACCTAGGAATTACTATTACTTCAGACTTAAACTGGAAAGAACACGTAGATAATGTAGTAGAAAAGGCGAACCGGATACTGCGTTTTATTGGCAGAACACTTAATAGATGCAACAGAGGTACTAAAGAGACTGTATATACGATTCTTGTTCGTCCTCATTTGGAGTATTGCTGCCGAGTATGGGATCCATATCAAGTGGGTGTGACGGAATCCATCAAAAGAGACCAAAGAAGGGCACCCCGTTTTGTATCGTCACGATATAGGATCTGGATTGGGAATCATTACAAACAACGGCGTTTATCGCTGCGGCGTGGTCTACTTACGACACACCAATCACAAACATTCTCTTCCGAATGCAAAATATATATTTTTTACTGCAACCTACATAGGTAGAAATGATCATTAGTGTACTGGTCAAGTTCAAGTGGGAGCAGCTTGAGCATCCGCCCTACAACCCGGACATGTCGCCCTGTGACTGCCATCTGGACTGGACTTATCTGAACTAAGGGAAATCACGGAAAACCCAAATCTGGTTGGTCGGAGATGGATTTGAACACCGCCGTTCTGCTAGAGAGTCCACGGTGTCATGAGCACATGATAAGTGAGACTGGACAGTTCAGACTTGTAGGCTTTCTAATATATAGTAAGCTATCATGGAAAGCCCATGTTAAAGATCTTGTTAAAAACTAAGAGCTGCATTGTTTACCATTAGGAAGCTTCTGCAATAAGTGATAGTTGAACAGGAGATTTTGCGAATTTTCATTCTCTTATGACATATGGTGTTATTTTTTTAGGGTAACTCCTCTGGTTTCAGAAATTACTGCAACCAGTCGTCTTTTTTCTTCTCAATGAAGATTTATTAAACCATGACCGGTTTCAAGCTACCTAGCTGCTCATCATAAGACGTATATATACATTTAGTGCAAATTACATTTGTATCTGTGGCAGGGCAGAAAAAGTAAACACTAGTTGCGATATGTAGATACATTGCTTATTACATTTTATAGGAAGAATGGTTTTCATTAATTTTATTTTGCACTTCCTGTATTTGTCCATTGTTCCATTTACAGGAAGTGCAAAATAAAATTAATGAAAACCATTCTTGCTATAAAATTTCATAAGTAATGTATCTACATACCACAACTAGTGTTTACTCTTTCTCGTTTTCTGCCCTGCCACAGATACAAATGTAATTTGTACTAAATGCTTTATACCATCTGATGACGAGGTGCTAGGCAGCTTGAAACCGGTCGTGGTTTAATAAATCTTCATTGAGAACAAAAAAGGCGAGTGGTTGCAGTAATTTCTAAAACCTATTTCAAGATACAGTCGCAGGTTCCAACACATAATGGATAAAAGTTTTAAAAAGGGTATTTATTGTGCAGGAACGGGCGGTTCGAACAGTATGTGTAGTAAGCACGCGAACCTCTAGTCGAGCCCTGTTTAGTGGCCTGGGAGTTCTGACATTGCCCTCTCAATACGTATTTTTTTAATGTCGTTTATTGTTAATGATATTTGGCTAACTCAAGAGTTAGCAACTTTCACTAGACAGAAATCGATTCACCCTCGTACAGAAAGGTGTGCACTATTCTGCAGCATCCATTTTTAATAAGCTGCTACAAGAATTCGAAGAACTTAGTACAGCAGAGTCTCCGATCTTCGTTTATCCGACATTCCGTGTTCCCCCACGATTTCGCAGCACCGGGACTGTAACGGTAGCCGTGTGCCAGCCGATAGGTCAGTGACTATACGTGTTGTTTGTTTTGGCGCGCTTCATTGTCACTCAGTTCATTGTCGCCGTCTGCTACTCCTCACTCCTCAGTGCTAACCTACATCTGTAGTGGAGAACGCGCTGCGCTTTGTTTATAAAAAGGTGGCTCTGTCATGTGGTCGCATTTACTCTTTGGCACACTCCAATAGCTGCATCGACATCCCTCTTTGTCTGTCCTGCTTGCAACCTGCATATGTCTCTCCAAACTTGGGGTAAGTCACTTGCTGCTGCACTGCACCGCCTGCTCACTACACTAGCTGAACCCAACTGCTCGTGTAATTCGTTTGGGTAACATACGTAATTTTCTGTCATTAACACTGTCTCGGTTGCCGTAATGTAATGTTGTAGTCTCCTCTCCGTAGAACCGTAATGTTGTAGTCTCCTCTCCGTAGAACCGTTAGGGATACACCGAACCATTTTACTTCATTCTTCCGATGACAATACTTCAGAACCTAGATATCTCAACTAATTCGCTGTTTTGATCGTTATTCTTCTGAAAGCTGAAAGGTGGAAGGAATATACAAGGCCTGTGCAACGGAAATAAACTTGAAGTCAGTATTCTAGAACTGGAAGGCGAAGTAGAGGAATATGAAATAGGAGATACTATACTGTGAGAAGAATTTGACAGAGCACTAAGAGATTTGAGTAGAAACAAGGCCGCTGTAGTAGATGATGTCCCGTCTGAACTGATTATATCGTTCGGAGACCCAGTCATTTTTCCACCTGGTATGCAAGATGTATGAGACAGGGGAAATACCCATCGACTTCAAGAATACTGTAGTGATTGAAATTACTAAGAAACAAGTGCAGACAGATGTGAAAATTACAGAACTATCAGTTTAATAAGTCATGGTTGGAAAATACTAACACGAATTATTTACAGACGAATGGAAGATCTGGTGGAATCCGATCTTGGGGAAGACGAATTTGGATTTAGGAGAAATGTAGAAACACTCCAGGCAATACTGACATTACGACTTATCCTAGATTAAGAAAGAGGTAACCTATGTTTTTAACATTAGTGAACCTGGAGAAAGCTTTTGACAATGTTTACTGGAATACACTTTTTCAGATTCTGAAGGTATCAGGTGTAAAATATAGGGTGCGGAAGAGTTATATTCAATTTGTACAAAAAACAGACATCAATTATTGGAGTAGAAGGTCATTAAAGGGTCGCAGAGGTGGGGAAGGAAGTATAACAGGGTTGTAGCCTTTCTCCAATGTTGTTCAATCTCTTCATTGAGCAAGCTGTGAAGGAATGCAAGGAGAAATTTGGATGGGGGATAAGTCCGAGGAGAGAGATAGAGAGAGAAACCCTTACACTTTGCTGATGACATAGTAACTGTGTCAAAGACAGCAAAGGACCTGGGAGAGCAATTGAATACAATGGACAGTGTAGTGTCAGAGAGTCAGGCGATGCTGAAGGAATTAGATTAGGTAGTGAGACAATAAAAGTAGTAGATCAGTTCTGTTATTTGGGTAACAAGATAACTTCTGGTGGACGAAGTAAAGAAGATATAGAATGCAGAATGGCTATGGGAAGAAAAGCTTTTCTGAAGAAGCGAAATTTGTTGACATCTTAGATTAAATGTTAGGAACTGCTTTCTGTCTGCAGTGTAGAATTGGATTGGAGTGAAAGTTGGGAGATAAGATCTTGAGACGAAAAGATGATCGAAGCTTTCGAAGTGTGTTGTTACAGACGAATGGTAAGATTAGATAGGTAGATCACGCAACTAATGAGGAAGTGCTCAAGAGAACTGGGATGAAAATGAGTGTCTGGCATATCCTAAGAGAAGGTTGGTGGGAAATATTCTGAAACTTCAAGGAATTGTCAATTTAGCATTAGAAGAAAGTGTGTGGGGTAAAAATCATAGAGGAAAACCAATGGACGAATACGGTAATCAGATTAAAAAGAATGTAGGTTGGCGTTTGTATTATCAGATGAAGAGGCCTGCACAGGCGACGGCGTTGATGAGCAGTATATAAGGCACCGTTGGAGCGTGCTGATACCGAGGAAGATCTCCCGCATACGCAGATACAGTTTACAAAGGAATTGACAATTTACAGATTGACAGTACCACTAACATAGGTGCTCAAGTGATATTACAAGTACCGTCCATGTTTTGTGGTTGTGAACTTCTCTATCATATCCAAGGAAGTCAATCCTCAACCGGGAAATGAATGGTTGTTGCTCTTCTTCGATGTCATGGTGCAACAGTTAAAACCCTTGCTGGATTAGAGAGTGCTAATAGCCTTGATGTAATTGCCTATCGTACGTGGAATGTATTTGCTGTGGCCAATAAGGACTAATGAAAGTATAATTTGTCTTCAAACATGTCATTTTTATACGTACCATGAACCATAGTAAAATTAATGAGATGGAGTCTGTTGCTATATGGTATAAAGGTTTTGATGTCTGTTCTAGTATTAAAAAGATTGGTGATGTAACACATTATTATAGAAATTAAATAATGATTGACTCAATATTGTATTTTATTTAGTACCCCCTTACTTAATGGCTTTTCCTAATAGTGAACCAGACTATTCAAACAGAGACATTGATTCACAACAACACTAATCTTAATTATATCCATTATTGATGCGAGGTCGTGATTGTATGCTTAATTATTTTGTCAAGTAGGCTCAACCACATAGATAGTGTATAAAACACTAAAATATGACGCGTTTCAAGGGTCAAGCCCTCATCATATTTTATCTGATGATGAGGGCTTGACTCTTGAAACGCGTCATATTTTAGTGTTTTATACACTATCTATGTGGTTGAGCCTACTTGACAAAATAACACTAATCTGATGATGTACATCTGTGGAGAGCTGTATGGAACGAGTCTACGGACCACCACAACTTCGTCTTCTTTAGTAAAGGATTTTCGGATAGTAGAACTGTTCTTTAGCAGCACTGTCATCGGTGGCATTAGCATAGCTATCGTGTACTGGAGGCACTGAGTGACAGCGGTGACCGGCACTGCGTCCGCGCCCCTTGGCCGCCTGGCTGTGGCCACTCGGACGCTCCTCGCAGTGGGTGAGGAGACGTTCTCACGCGAGATGGGCGGCCTCCCAGCAGATAGCCGTGGCGCGCGCCGCTGCCGCATTCTGACGGTTCGTCATCCAGGGCAGCCGCCGCCATCTTGCGACACTCCTGCGCTGCAGTCGCCTCTCCAGTTGAAATTCGTGTGTGTCGAATTTTGTCTATACCTGGCGTCATGTAAAATTTCAAATGTTTGTATAGCTTATGGGACTTATCTACGGGTCATCAGTCCCTAAACTTACAAACTACTAACTAATACTAAGGACGGCACAAATATCCATGCCCGAGGGGGGATTCGAACCCCCGACCCTAGTGGCCGTGCAGACCGTGACTGGAGCGCCTCAGTCCCCTCGGCCACCGCGGCGGCATGTAAGAAGGCGCTTTCGCGCATAGAGGCGGAGCGATAGGGAAAGCGTGGATGGCAAATCTATATCTATAAATGTGAATGTTCGGTGTACGTTTATCACGTCTGAACTAAAAGACATAAAGAGCTAAAAATTTGTACAGTTACTAATGTCTACCCGGGGAAGGCTTTAGGCACGGTTTTATGGAGATCGGATAGCTATATACCTATATTGTAAAAAGATATAAAATAGCCAAGATCGCTTATCATCAATTTTTATTAACGACGACCGGTTTCGCTGAACTATGTCAGCACCATCAGGTCAAATAAAACACTTTACAAGGCCATAATCTTGTAACGTCAAACAGTTGTTATATAACAATTTACAGTGCATAGGTGCACTGTAAATTGTTATATAACAACTGTTTGACATTACAAGATTATGGCCTTGTAAAATATTTTATTTGACCTGATGATGCTGACATAGTTCAGCGAAACCGGTCGTCGTTAATAAAAATTGATGATAAGCGATCTTGGCTATTTTATATCTTTTTACAATATTATAAGTGGATCGCCTCCTAAAACGTAAACCAATTTATCTATATATCGGTTCGTTGTACTCTTAAACGACAAGACACAGAGACTTAAATATTTGTACAGTTACTAATATATACCTGAGGAAGGTTTTAGGCTCGGTTTTATAGCGATCTGATAGATATTTAGTACTGCGAAACAATAATGATTCTTTGAAAATTATATTTACTCTTTGAAAATGGTTTTATTGGTTGCATTGTTGCTTGAGGGCTGTTAATGATAAAAGGGTGGAGTTTATTGGGATGGAAAGTTATCGGTGTATATAAAATTCTACGTGTGTGTGTGCTAATATCTCGCTCTGCAGCGAAAACTGCAGAACGCAAACGAATGATGTGTGTGTAATTGTTGTCCGAAGTTTCTAGTTTTACACCATAGTAGTTCCAAGCCGACAGCTATAATGGGGTGGAAGATATGGTCGTTGAAAGTCGTCAAATTATAAAATAATTCGGACTAAAGGCCGATGACGTTGGCGACTCTATAGCAAGGAGGTACGTACAGCGAAACGTGATGCCTCAGACCATATCTTTGGTCTATGCGTACTACAATGTCTTCAGCTCTTTCTCTGTAAGGATAAGCATACGAATAAGGAAATATAAGAATAAATAAAGTAGTAAAAAAATTTATTTTAATACATCTCTTTTTGAAGTTTCGCGCATTACATCAAGTGATCTATCTGTGATATTATTACAATCATTCTTGTTGAATTTCGTGATTAGATTCTTCGAAACGAGAGCATTTTTACCTGTGATTTCTTATATATTCTCTGATAAACGTAAGATGTTTTTAGAAAAAAGGAGATGGACAGAGAGAGAGTGGATAGGAAAAGTACTAACTCAAGGTTCGCATAAATAAATACCCGGGCAACGCCGGGTTTTTAGCTAGTAGCTTATAAATATAATAGAGGAAATTTACGCCAGAATGCATTCGTTCCGTACGCGACATCGCACAGCGCTGCCACCAAGCGGTTCGCGATGTTAACTACAAGTTCATCGTCCGCAATTCGTCTACTACCACATATACCTTACGTAAAATATAGCTTTATATGACTTCATTTGGCTGTCATACGTAAAATAAAGGGTTTAGGAAGGCATTTACTGAATCATAACTTGGATATTTTGGCAAAAAAGAAATATTTTAGCTGTGGAATAAGAAACTTTGCCAGCTAACCGTAAGACACAAACAATTACATAATACATATTGTGAAAACTGTTGACTACATATGTGTAATTTTTTGAAACTTCACGTTCTTGTTGGTGATTATTTTATTTACATGTGCTTAATAAACACTGAAAAATACTTGTTGGCCAATTACAGGAAACAATTTTCACAGATTCTCTACATCAGTACACAAACTGATCAGCTTATGGACCAATTTATTTCTAAGAAAAGCATTAGGCTTTCTTTTATCACTGTTGCACTTCGTTTTAAATTACACAACTCACTTCTTAAATTACGAATGCCTCCTCTCTGACTCAACATTGTTTTCTGTAGAGTTCGACACCTAGCAACTGATGTAAAACGTTTTCACAAAGTTTTTATTTTATTTTATTTTATTTATTTATTTATTTATTTATTTTTTAATTTTTACTTTAGAGATGACACATTATCGCCCACTTCCGCCGGAATGTTGATGTATTCCTGTGGCTCCACTTCCTCATCTCTACTTCTTTTCTTTTAGCTTGCTCTGAAACTACTTTCCTTTGCATTAGGCAATACTGAAGGAACAGAGTCTGGCCATATAGCCTACTGAAATGAGGAGAAAAAAGTTACATGCAATAACGTGACAAAGCGTTGAACAAGCTTTAAGATTGAACTATCTTACTAATTTACAAACAATACTTACCCCAACTTAGTAAATTTTCGTTTGTGAAGTCCTTCTGTACAAAATGATATGAACATGTTACATGAGTTTTATTTAATTGCTCTGGTTCACTTTTTAAAAAAATATGTCATCCATATCAGCTCTTCTGCTTCGAATTATTCACTGTTTACATCTGAAAACTACAAAAAACCAAATTACAAGTAACGGCATTCTCACATTAACGAAATAAAATTAAGTCACTGACAGACACTGGCCTCTAATTTAGATTCATACATATATTTCTATATTCCTCGGGAAACTGTAAAAGACTTTCGATCTCTTTGTTGTCGGTAATTATTGCACCCATATGTGACACAAATAATGTCTCTACCAGCCATTTCACCACATAAATAAACTGAAACTATCTTACAAAGCGGCGATGACTGCATACGCGAAACAGTTAGTGTGTATTTCACGCCACCAGGGTATGCTGCAATCGCTGTCGCGCTCTTTTGGACAGAGTTTCCACTATTCTACTTTTTACTCTATTTGATGGAGGGGAGGAGCTACGGCCGAGCGCCAACAGCTGCACCCGCGAGAGAAACATTGCGTAACTTGCTGCCAGCCACGCACCTACAGAATGAACATTATTGGCTGTCACAGAGGTAATGGAGCAGCAGAATGGCTGAAAACTTGGCCGCCTTCGTAGCTGTCGCCGACTATGGTTAAAACGTGAAACCTTGGCTGCGTTCAAACAGGAATGTGTCACTGGTGATGTGTGACGTTACTGTTACGGATACAATTTACCAACAAATGTGATGACCCTGTCTATTACATAAACTGATTGATGTATGAATTTCAGTGTGATTCTGTCCTTGAAATCTATTACACGCATCTGATATTGAACCTAGTAAAATTACGTGTCATTGTTTGGAGCGTAACGGATAACACAATAAATGAATGCAAACTATTAATGAGAAAACTATAATCGAAATCGTAATCTGATTGATTTCTAATCTCGTGTATTTGAAAAGTAATGTCGGCTAAGATTACTTCAAGATCATTTTGAGCATACGTAATATACTAGTAGCCAGGCTATACTCACACAATTGATCCGCGAGAAAGAAAAAACAAGAAAAGAAAAAGAAGAAGTCTATCTGATTACTGGAAAGTTTTGTCAGCTTTGTATGACATAATACTTCAATTACAATATTCAAAAAATCAATTAGTTATCAATGTCACTTGATCTGGTGATGTCCATTACACAACAATAACTAAACTGTCTCAATTGCATTTATGTAATTTTCAAATCTGATTATCTGTAGATAAGCACAACATAATGCAAATACTTTCTTTCTTCCAGGACAACTACGTTTTACAGTAACTATTAAGCCTATAAATTAACCTAAGAATACGATATTTAATGAATACAACTAAACTCTCTGTTCATGAATTTCACTTTGACTACCTACGTGTTACTTTTATTTTCACTAGTTAAGCAGAATGATCTCATTAAGGACTATACTTTCATCAGTTGTGGACTAAGGCTGCTGGAGGCCCGGTGCGGCGGCGAAAAGAAATGAGTCTCCTCCCCCCCCCCCGGTACACTTGGAAATACATGTATTACTATAAAAAATAAATGGAGGCATGGGATAGTATGAAAAAATTGCTTTCGAGATTCGGAGACCCCAGCAGAACGATATACCAAGCGCACCCAAAAAATAAATAAATAAAAATAAAAAATAAAAGAAAATAGAGAAAAGAAAAAAGGAAAAAGAAATGCTCTCGAGGTATTTTGAGGCCCCCCAATACCGGAGGCGCTGGGTGGTCCGCCCCCGCCGCCTCCCCCCCTTAGTCTGCCACTGACTTTTTCTAATATTTTTATCAAATTGTAATTCAGTGACTTACCGGGTGATCAAAAAGTGAGTATAAATTTGAAAACTTACTAAATCACGGAATAATGTAGACAGAGAGGTACAAAATGATACACACGCTTGGAATGACATGGGGTTTTATTAGAACAATTGGCTTTTGGGTAACCTGAAGCCGCAATTGTAGCGTGATCGACCGACATCTCTAGGGATGCTGAAAGACAACATCCGACGCCAATGCCTCACCATAACTCTGGACATGCCTTACAGTGCTGTTCACAATGTTATTCCTCGAGTACAGCTATTGTTGAAGAATGATGATGAAAATATTGAGCATTTCCTGTAAAGAACATCATATTTGCTTTGTCTTAATTTGTTACGCTAATTATTGCTTTTCTGAAAGGAGGAAGTGCCGCCTGTCGGAATTTTTTTTAACTTTTTTATTTTTTATTTTATTTTTATTTATTATTATTATTATTATTTTGTTCTAATAAAAGCCCATGTCGTTCCGAGCATGAGTGTCAATTTTTACCTCTCTATCTACATTATTCCGTGATTTATTAAGTGATTTCCAATCCATGGTGTACAGCAATGTGAGAATAGATATTCCTTTAGTAAAAAACTATTTGCAATCAAGACGGTTTTTTACTAAAGTAATATTGATTTATTAAGTTTTCAAATTAATACTGACTTTTTGATCACCCGGTACTTTGTCAGAGGGTGATAACAGAAGACAAAATTATTCTCCATAATGATGAAACGAATGGGAACTGGTAAGTGATTTCAGGTTACATCAAGACTAGCAACTTTTTGTTAAGTAACTTCATTAGTAAGAAACACTAAGCACCTACTACAACAATAATTATATAATACTACAATTACAATGATAAGTACAGAAAATTTACCTTTTTCTTTCAAGGAACAAATGCGTATTCTCAGCTAGTGATACAATGGTCTCCACCACAGGGCAGACTTTCTTCCTTCCAAAAATAAATGACCAGAAATATTAATGCACTGCGGCTGCCTAGGCTACCAATGTAACTGGCAGACTGCAACTGCTTCAAAAAACCATCACTCTCCGAGTCTACCTGCAGACAGACTGCTCGCCACTTGCTGACTGTCTTGCTCGCTACTACTCAGGTCAGAGATTAGATTAGATTAATACTTGTTCCACAGATCATATAAACGACATTTCGTAATGATGTGGAACGTGCCAGTTTAGTAAATGTTGTCTATACTTGACAATCAAAATTTTAAGGATATTTTTTTTTTTTTTTATTTTTATTTCATTTATTTAAGTTTTATCTAAAACTTCATCTACTTTGTAGAAGGAGTTGCCATTCAGAAATACTTTTAATTTAATTTTAAATACTAGTTGGCTATCTGTCAGACTTTTGGTGCTACTTGGTAAGTGACCAAAGACTTTTGTGGTAGCATAATTCACCCCTTTCTGAGCCAAAGTTAGATTTAACCTTGAATAGTGTATATCATTCTTTCTCCTAGAGTTGTAGCTATGCACACTGCTATTACTTTTGAATTGGGGTGGACTGTTAATAACAAATTTCATGAGTGAATATATATATATATATATATATATATATATATATATATATATATATATATATATTGTGAAGCTACAGTGAGGATCCCTAGATCCCTAAATAAATGTCTGTAGGATGTTCTTGGGTGGGCTCCTGCAATTATAAGATACTGCATACTCTCTAGAGCCGGCCGCGGTGGCCGAGGGGACTAAGGCGCTCCAGTCACGGTCTGCACGGCCAGTACGGCCGGGGGTTCGAATCCCCCCTAGGGCATGGATATTTGTGCCGTCCTAGTTCGTAAGTAGTTCATAAGTAGTTTGTAAGTTTAGGGACTGATGACCCCGTAGTTAAGTCCCATAGACTATACAAACATTTGAACATTTTTTTTTTACTCTCTAGATTATTACCAACTTGACCATATTAACAAGTGCATACAAAATAAAATTAGTATATCACGTAGAAATAAAACATGTGAACGTACAACTCAAATACAAATAAAAATATGCCCAATTCTAATAAAAATTTGCGCATGGCATAATACGCATACCTGGCTTCACTGTCTGTTAGCTGCAATAACGTAGTACTCTTTTGGAACTTAATTTAAGTGGGTAGGGACACTTGTGAGAAGACACATTTATGAGCAGTCACACTTGTGAGAAGAAAAGTGCGATCAGACAGCAGGTAGTCTGCAGCAGTGTTTTTCAACTTGTGGGTCGCAAAGTTTTGTTCAGGGTCTCCGTCAAAATAGGAAGCCCTTGTGCAATAAAATAACTATGGGTTCACTATTACAAAAACATATGCTAAGTGAAATTTCTTTTATGTTAAAATTTCTGAGTTTCTTTTGTAACATTGATTACGAACCAGAGAGATCATCAATTGTTTTATAATGCAGTGAGTTAATGATGAATAAGCGCAAAGCCTGAAAAGTGTTTTCAATAGATAGGTAAGAGAACATGATACAATAACTAATTCTAAAAAACTCGAAAAAAGTCTACTGCTTTACAAATTTTATAAATAGAGTGGGACCTTTCTTAATGAACATAATTGGTGTCTGAGTTGTGGTGTCGCACAAGTACAAAGTGCGCGCCACCTACTTTCGCCGCGCGCCGCCATGCACGCACGGCGCGGCGTTCTCACGACGACAGCCACGAGCGCCCTCTGCGACAACTCCGCTCGTGGCCACCGCTGAACGACTTGCGACTTCGGACTGAAATAGCAACCAGTTAGGACCGTCGTAATCAGATAGGCACCAGTGAAGACTTTGCTATAGTACAGGCACTAGGCAGGCCTCTAACAACTATGTATCAACATTCTGCAGTACTATGTAAAAGTAAGTATTGTTACATTCTGTGCAATATATATATCTTTCTAATTTACTCTAGTGTTTATAGTTTCTGGCTGCCCCCCTCCGTACCTGCACCAGCGTGCTATTTTTGTCGGGCTCATTCCACTCGGCCACCGACACCTACGACGAGGCTGGGACACAAAAGCGGCGACGAAGTTGGGACACAAAATGAGTCTTGCCTGAAATGCGAAACATTGCTTGAGGAAAATATATTTTTCTATTGGAGAGTTTGTAAAATGGGATAATGTGCTCCATTTCGAAAAATACAAAACATTTAAAGTTTAAAAGAAAGCATTAGTAAAAGAAAGAAAATTGTATTTGTTTCCTTTGAGATAACATAGTTTATTTAAGGTTATTGGTAAGGGGAAGGGGTTCGGAAGAAAATATTATTATATTTTTTTTTCTGCCGAACCCCTCCCCCTCATTACCAACCTTAAATAAACTATGTTATCTCAAAGGAAATAAATATAATTTTCTTTCTTTTACTAATGCTTTCTTTTAAACTTTTTTTATTTTATTTTTTTATTTTTTGCGGTGTCGCCAGAATGTTTTTACTTAGAAGGTGTAAAAGAAAACACAGGTCGACAGAAACACTGGGAATGTGTTACCACTCAGCAGTTTCTCTCTGTTGCTATACCTGCGAAGCCTTTCTGTCGATTTTGTGCAGGTCCAAGTGTTTTCCAGTTACTATGTTCCGATAATACTTTTCCTGTAATGGTAACGATTTTACTAAGCTTATGTCTCCTTCCTGTTCGTGTGACTTTTGACGTTCACATAATGTTTCTGCAATTAATTTGCAACTTCGTCCAAAGTGTAAATACACCAAACTTCTGTTGAAATTGTACTTTCAGTCTTGTAACATTTCTAAGGAGTGACTTCTGTTTCGACACGTTTAGCCGATTTCGTAATTTTTTTTTTTTTTTTTTTTTTTTTTTTTTTTTTTTTTTTTTTTTTTTTTTTTTGCGTAGATTTAGTTGTTTTCCTTTTGCTTTATATGCGAATTATTAGATATTCTTCAAGCTGTAGTTGTTTTCCTAAGAGGTGTCAAATGCGAGTAGAAAACGAACGGCCAGGCAATAACTTCTATATCGCGAGAGATGTAAACATTCCTCTATACATTGGTACAGAAAAATATTTGTTGCGTTTTATATTTCGACGGAAGTCGTTTTTCCTTAACCTTAGCCGGCACCATGTAGGTGTAGGTACCAAGCGACAGCAGGTACGACGGAAGGGCCATTGTAGCAACTTGAGAGGCAGCTTGTTCCTCTACCCGAGTGTCCCGGATTTATCACAACTGTCTACACATTCCATCTTCTCACAAATGTGTCTCCTTACAAGTGTCAAAAACTCAATGTAGAATACGGTATAGGCATGAGTTTACTAACATTGCTTTTGTTTTGAATCTTGATCCAGTATTCTGCGTGTTGTGTTTTAATCCGGCTACGTAGTTCTGTCTATACCATTGATTTGGTACAGTACCGTATAGGGTGCAAAACTAACGCGGGGATGTCAGATTACTTGGAATATCGGTTAATAAGAAAAGAAGAAACTACGATATCGTAGATGTCGTGTTACTGATAGAGTTGATACGTAATTACTTTCTCTGTGCAATTCAATTAAAAGCAATAAAAGAGGTCTATATGTAATCGATTTTGCTTAAAAATGTAGTAGACGTTTGCTTGGCGGCCGACTGTCCCTTTAACTCCACCATGCCACGCATTCTCCGTAGAAGCAACACATCAGTGCTGCGGGTTGCTCCTTGTTGCTCCCTGTATTTCGGAGTTGTTTCAAAGGCTCAGAGTGTTTCATTGTGTGTTATTTTGACGCTGCCTGTGTCATCTATTATATCGCGGCGGAAAGCGATAAAATTTTACTAATTTTAGCGATGGATATGCAAACAGAAAATCCTGAAATAGCATTTTCTATGAGTTACATTACACGACCACCCCCATGAGCCACAGACATTGCCGAGGTGGGGTGGCTTGCGTGCCTCAGCGATGCAGGTAGCCGTACCGTAGGTGCAACCACAGCGGTGGGGTATCTGTGGAGAGGCCAGACAAACGTGTGGCTCCTGAAGAGGAGCCTTTTCAGTAGTCACAGGGGCAACAGTCTGGATGATTGACTGAGCTGGCCTTGTAACATCAGGTAATGTGGCTTTGCCACGCAGTTACTGTGAACGGCTGAAAGCAAGGGGAAACTACAGCCGTTACGTTTCCCGAGGACATGCAGCTCTACTGTATGAACATATGATGGCATCCTCTCGGGTAAAATATTCCGGAAGTAAAATAGTCCCCCATTCGGATCTCCGGGCGGGGACTACTCAGGATGATGTTGTCGACAGGAAAGACAATAATGGCATTCTACGGATCGGAGCGTGGAATGTTATGTCCCTTAATCGAGTAGGAAAATTAGAAAATTTAGAAAGGGAAATGGATAGGTTGAAGTTAGATATAGTGGGGATTAGTGAGTTTCGGTGGTAGGATGAACAGGATTTCTGGTCAGGTGAGTACAGGATTATAAATACAAATCAGTTGGGGGTATCACAGGAGTAGGACTGATAATGAATAAGAAAATAGGAATGCGCGTAAACTACTATGAGCAGCACAGTGATCGCATTATCATTGTCAAGATAGATACGAAGCCAACACCGACAACAGTAGTACAGGTTTATATGCTAACTAGCTCTGCCGACGATGAGGAGATCGAAGAAATATACGAGGAGCTAAAGGAAATTATTCAGACAGTTAAGGAAGAGGAAAACTTAATTGTGATGGAAGACTGGAATTCGGTAGTAGGAAAAGGAAGAGAAGGAAAAATAATAGGTGAATATGGACTGGGTAGGAGGAATGAAAGAGGAAGTCGCCTGGTAGAATTTTGCACGGAACATGATTTAATCGTAACAAACACGTGGTTTAAGAATCACAAAAGAAGGTTGTGTACGTGGAAGAGACCAGGAGACACCGGTAGGTATCAGATAGATTTTATAATGGTAGGACATAGATTCCGGAACCAGGTTATTAACTGCAGGACATACCCAGCGGCAGATATAGACTCTGACCATAACTTGTTAGTCGTGAACTGTAGGCTGAAGCTGAAAAAACTGCAGAAAGGTAGGAAAATAAGGAGATGGGACTTAGATAAATTGAAGGAAAGTGAAGTTCTGGAGAATTTCAGAGGGAGATTTAGGCAACAATTGACAGAAACAGGGGGAAATAAAACAGTAGAAGAGGAATGGGTAGCACTGAGAGATGAAATAGTGAAGGCAGCAGAGGACAAAATAGGTAGAAAGGCAAGACCTACAAAAAATCCTTGGATATCACAAGAAATACTAAATTTAATTGATGAAAGGAGAAAATATAAAAATGCAGTAAATGAAACAGGCAAAATGGAGTACATTCGACTAAAAAATGAGACTGACAGGAAGTGCAAAATGGCTAAGCAGGAGTGGCTAGAAGCTAAATGCAAATCTGTAGAAGAATGTATAACTAGGGGAAAAGTAGATACCGCCTACAGGAAAATAAAAGAGACATTTGGGGACAAGAAAAGCAACTCTACGAATATCAAGAACTCAGTTGGGAAACCAGTTCTCAGCAAAGAAGGGAAAGCTGAAAGGTGGAAAGAGTACATAGAACAGCTCTATAAAGGAAATGAACTTAGAGACGATGTTGTAGGAAGGGAAGAGGAAGTAGATTAAGAGGATATTGGAGATACTACACTGAGAGATGAATTTGACAGAGCCTTGAAATACCTAGGTCGGAACAAGGCCCCAGGAGTAGATGACATACCCTCAGAGCTACTAAAGTCTCTGGGAGAGCCAGCCATGACAAGACTATTTGAACTGGTGTGTAGGATGTATGAGACAGGCGAAATACCCCCAGACTTTAAGAAAAATGTAATAATCCCCATTCCAAAGAAAGCAGGTGCAGATAGGTGTGAAAACTACAGAACCATCAGTTTAATAAGTCACGGTTGCAAAATATTAACACGAATTATACACAGAAGGATGGAAAAACTGGTAGAAGCCGACCTCGAGGAAGATCAGTTTGGGTTCAGGAGAAATGTAGGAACTCGGGAGGCAATACTCACTTTACGGCTTATCCTAGAACATAGATTAAGAAAAGGCAAACCTACATTTCTAGCTTTTGTAGATTTGGAGAAGACTTTTGACAATGTTGATTGGAATAAACTCTTTCAAGTTCTGAAGCAAGCAGGAGTAAAATATAGGGAGCGTAAGGTTTTTTACAACTTGTGCTGAATGCTGAAGATTAGGTGGGTGGATCGCGTAATTAGTGATGAGGTACTGAACACAATTGGGGAGAAAAGAAATTTCTGGCATACCTTGACTAAAAGAAGGGATAGATTTGTAGGACACTTTCTTAGACATCAAGGAATTGTGAATTTAGCATTGGAGGGAAGTGTGTGAGGTACAAATCGCAGAGGGAGACCAAGAGAGGCGTATAGTAAGCAGATTCAAGTGGATGTGGGTTGCCGTTCTTATGAGGAGATGAAAAGTCTTGGTCAGGCTAGAGTAGGGTGGAGAGCTGCATCAAACCAGTCTCCGGACTGAAGACCATAACAACAACAATTAAACAAAAATGAAGTTTAAATAAATAATTTCAAAAGTTATCAGGTCAAACAATTACAGTGCCTTGTGAACATTTCCGAATGATATTACTTCATAACACTCTAATTCAAAATTATACTGTTGACAAAAGGAAGAGGAGCAGTGGTTTAAGAATCACAAAAGAAGGTTGTATACGTGGAAGAGACCAGGAGACACTGGAAGGTACCAGATAGATCTTATAATGGTAAAACATAGATTCCGGAACCAGGTGATAAACTGTAAGAGATACCCAGGGGCAGATATAGACTCTTGTCAGTCATGAACTGTAGGCTGAAACTGAAAAAACTGCAGAAAGATAGGAAAATAAGGAGATGGGACTTAGATAAATTGAAGGAACGTGAAGTACTGGAGAAATTTAGAGGTAGTTTTAGGCATCAATTGACAGAAACAGGGGGAAATGTAACAGTAGAAGAGGAATGGGTAGCATTGAGAGATGAAGTAGTGAAGGCAGCAGAGGACAAAATAGGTAGAAAGGCAAGACCTACAAAAATCCTTGGATATCACAGGAAATTAGGGATTAAAGTTCAGGGGGGAGAAATAAAAACATTGCATTTTGTTGATGACATTGTAATTCTGTCAGAGACAGCAAAGGACCTGGAAGAGCAGTTGAATGGAATGGACAGTGTGTTGAAGAAAGCGTATAAAATGAACATTAATAAGAGTAAAACAAAAATAATGGAATGCGGTATTAGAAAATCAGGTGATACTGAAGGAATTAGATTAGGTAACGAAACAATTAAGGTGGTAGATGAGTTTTGTTACTTGGGTAGTAAAATAACATGCGATGGTCGTAGTACAGAGGATATAAAATGCAGAATGGCAGTAGGAAGAAAAGCATTTTTGAAAAAGAGAAATTTGCTAACATCGAATATTAATTTAAGTGTAAGGAAGTCTTTTCTGAAGGCATTTGTGTGGAGTGTTGCCTTGTACGGGAGTGAAACATGGACGATTAGCAGTGCGGACAGGAAGAGGATACAGGCTTTTGAAATGTGGTGCTACAGAATAATGCTGAAGATTAGGTGGGTAGATCGCATAACTAATGAAGAGGTACGGAACAGAATTGGTGAGAAAAGGAATTTTTGGCATACCCTGACTAAAAGAAGGGATCGCTTGGTACGACACATTCTTAGACATCGAGGAAGCGTAAATTCAGCATTGGAGGGAAGTGTGTGGGGTAAAAATCGCAGAGGGAGACCAAGAGACGCGTATAGTAAGCAGATTCAAGTGGATGTGGGTTGTCGTTCTTATGAGGAGATGAAAAGGCTTGCTCAGGATAGAGTAGGGTGGAGAGCTGCATCAAACCAGTTTCCGGACTGAAGACCATAACAACAAAAACAACATTACACGAAATAACTCTTTTTTTCTTATTAATGAACTACCAACTGCCGAAGTTACCAAAACAGTCATAGAAACTGTTTTACGAGACTTATTTGCTTACAAATTTATTAGGCCACTATCAATATATGTCTTTAGCCTCGTACTGATTAGTAAGCTAGATAATGTACTTTGTTCTCATGGATGGAACTATTTAAATTGTTAAGTGGCTGATTTTCTGAGTAGGCTGCTACGTAAGCGCACGTCCCACGCGTAGACTGGTAAAAACATGGCGGCCACCGGCCAGATGGCTACTCTCTCCCTATAAAGGCTCTATATGTATCATTTGTATGCTAACTATTACAAAGGGGCATGAGTCAAAACTCGTCGTTCGTCTTTTTTGTTAAAAGCGTAGGAGTCACTGAGTGATGCCTCTATAAAAGTAACATTGTTTTTCATTGTCTGTTTACTATAGCCCTTTTAATGCCTGTTGTTCCTGCTAAATAGGAAGTATTTGAATCAGTGGTAAACTGTAAATCAACAAATTGCTGACTGATGCCCTGTTAAAAATATACGATTCAATTATGATATACACAAAATTATAGTATCTGAGTAACTTTAGTGTATGAATTTTGAAAATAACTATTCAATGAAACTTACTGGCAGATTAAAATTCTGTGGAGGAACCGGGACTCGAACCTGGGACCTTTGCCTTTCGCAGGCAAGGCCTCTACCACTTTATTTCAGCCAGTACCTCGCCTCTCGCTTTCCAAACTTAAAAGAAGTTCTCCTACGAACGTTGCAAGGCTAGAACTCCTGGAAGAAAGGATATGGTGGAGACATGGCTTAGCCAATTCAGATGTTCAAATGTTTGTATATCTATCGGACCAAACTGCAAGGTTATCATTCCGTAGCTTGCGAACTACTGACACTAACCTAAGGACAACACACACACCCATGTCCCAGGGAGGACTCGAACCTCCGACGGGGAGCAACCGTGCGCTCCGCAACGAGACGCCTTAGACCGCTCGGCTACTTCATCGGCTTAGCCATAGCCTAAGGGATGTTTCCAGAATGAAACTTTCACTCTCCAGCAGAGTGTGCACTGATATGAAACTTCCTGGCATACTGTCTGGAGGAACCGTGACTCGAACCTGGAACCTTTGCCTTTCGCAGGCAAGCTCTCTAACACTGAGCTATCCCGACACGACTCTCGGTGCGCATTCACAACTTTACTTGTGGAAAGTAGGAGGCGAGGTGCTGGCCGAAGTACAGTGGTTGAGGGCTTGCCCGCGAAAGGCAAAGGTCCTAGGTTCGAGTATCGGTCCCTCCACACACTCTGCCAGGAAGTTTCATATCAGTGCACACTACGCTGCAGAGTGAAATTTTTATTCTGGTAACTATACATAGGTGCTCTTCTACTTTTACATACATAAAAATAAACGGTATCGAATACTTCATTAAGCAAGACAAAATGGGTTCCCTACGGCAATATCCATAACAAGTTTAACGGCGTCTTTCTTCTTACCAGCGGTTGAAACGTGTGAGGCGCCTCCGAGTGAAGTAACGGAGAAAAAGCCGTATGTTAGGTGGCGAGAGCAGAGTGTTGTGTCTGCAGCTGCCGTGGTGGGGGAAGTTGCGGGAGGCGCCTGCCGTACAGGGCTATGAAGACGTCCAGTCCGGTCCATTCCTAGTGGACTACCTGCCGGCGCGGAGGCTCTAGTGGCCGACAGATACGGCCGGCAGCTCCATTCGAAGCCGAATTAACGAGCGCTGCGGAGGCGTGGGCAGTCGGTGTCTGCGACTGGTCACGTGGCGTAGCGGCCAAGCGGCGACGGAAACAGCCCAGCTGCGGGGTGGCAGGTTAAGGCCGCGATCCCTCCACTCAAACCAGTTTACCATTAATACAGGCACTATTATCCCAAAGTATAGCTCCATTATCATTGGCTTGCATTTCGCGACGTGTAAATGCAACATGGTCGTCCACAGTTGTTTTAGATTTTATTTTCCTTTCCTTTTTGCTATGCTAACCACTTGTTGCCTAAACGGCCGCTAGGGCAACGACCCTTACACGGCCGCTACGGTTCTTGTGCCAGTTACCCCAAACACATCCCCCTGTCCTTCTCCAACAATATAAGCCTCCAACTATAGGCCTACATCTCTAACGTCGGTCAGTTGTACAATTTTGGGACATATATTATGTTCGAATATAATGACATTTCTCGAGACTAGGAATCTGCTCTGTAGGAATCAGCATGGGTTTCGAAAAAGGCGTTCGTGTGAAACCCAGCTCGCGCTATTCGTCCACGAGACTCAGAGGGCCATAGACACAGGTTCTCAGGTAGATGCTGTGTTTCTCGACTTCCGCCAGGCGTTTGTTACAGTTCCCCACAAACGTTTAATGAACAAAGTAAGAGCATATGGTCTATCAGACCATTTGTGTGATTGGATTGAGGAATTCCTAAATAACAGAAAGCAGCAGGTCATTCTCAATGGAGAGAAGTCTTCCGAAGTAGGAGTTATGTCAGGTGTGCCACAGGTAAGTGTCGTGGGTCCATTGCTGTTCACGATATATATAAATGACCTTGCGAATAACATCGGAAGTTCACTGAGACTTTTTGCGGGTGATACGGTAGTATTTAGAGAATTTGTAACAATGGAAAATTGTATTGAGATGCAGGAGGATCTGCATCGAATTGACACATGGTGCAGGGAATGGCAATTAAAGCTCAATGTAGACAAGTGTAATGTGCTGCGAATACACAGAAAGAAAGATCCTTTATCATTTAACTATAGTATAGCAGGTCAGCAACTGGAAGCAGTTAATTCCATAAATTATCTTGGCGTAGTCATTAGGAGGGATTTAAAATGGAACGACTATATAAAATCAATCGTCGGTAAAGCACATGCCAGACTCAGATTCATTGGGAGAATTCTAAGGAAATGCAGTCCGAAAACAAAGGAAGTAGGTTACAGTACACTTGTTCGCCCACAGCTTGAATACTGCTCACCGGTGTGGGATCCGTACCAGGTGGGATTGATAGATGACGTGGAGAAGATCCAACGGAGAGCAGCGCACTTCGTTACAGGATCATTTGGTAATCGTGAAAGCGTTACGGAGATGATCGCTAAACTCCAGTGGAAGACTCTGCAGGAGAGACGCTCTCTCGCTTGGTACGGGCTTTTGTCGAAGTTTCGAGAACTTACCTTTACTGAGGAATCTAGCAGTATATTGCTCCCTCCTACGTATATCTCGCGAAGAGATCGTGAGGATAAAATCAGAGAGATTAGAGCCCACCGACAATCCTTTCCGTGAACAATACATGACTGAAATGGGAGTGAAAATCGATAGTGGTACTCAAGGTACCCTCCGCCACACACGGTCGGGTGGCTTGCGGAATATGGTTGCAGATGTAGATGTAGAATATGCTGATGACGCCACTTTCCTCGCCCTTCCCCTCTCTCTTCCCCGCTCCCACCAGATTTTGCCCAGTCCCACCTCACTGAGACCGCCGCATGGTGCCACCGGTGGCTCCTTTCGTCCATCCCGACAAGTCTCAGGCAATCATCATAGGTGGCACCACCCGCTCCTTCCACCTGTCCGATTTCTACCGCACCCTCCATAACCGTCCCATCCGCCACTCCCCCACCCTCAAATATCTCAGCCTAACCCTTGATCATTCCCTCTCCTGGACCCCACACTTTCGCCAGAAAACCGTCTCGCAACTCAAACTCCTTATCGGCCGGACATAGGGCCTCATTCTCTCCACCAGCCTGTACATCTACTGCTCCCTTATGCATCCTCTGTAGTTTCCACCCCGCCTGGCTCTCTGCTCCCCAAAAGGTCATGGTCTATAATGTACTATATGAAATGGGTGATTATTGTTATTTGTTAACATAAGTTTAGTAAACTTCTCTTGAATATAATGTTCTTAAAATTGAAAATACATATGCTTGAATCGTTGCTACTGCTGATTCAAGAATTAATAGTATTATTTGTCCAATAATTAAAATTAATATAATTTCCTGTAACAAAAATCTCCAAATCCTAGAACGCTACGCCCTCCACCTCTTCTTCCGTATCCGGCCCCCCTTCCCCACGCGGGTCCTCCTATACGACCTTATCCCGTTTCACCATATCCTGTAATACCTCGAACACATCCGGAGCCTACACACCAATCGCAAGATAGACTCCCACATCGCCCTGGTAGACTCCATCCTCACCAATCCCGGGCCTCTGCCACGCCTTTACCGCTGCGTCCAACCTTCTCTTCCACACCCTCCACATCGCTTTCCAGGGTAAATTCCGACACCTCCCCCTCGCGGATGACGCTCCCCATCGTGATATATACCCGTCCTAGCAACTCTGATCCCCTCCCGTGAATGAAGCGTCCCCTCTCCCGTCCCCTCTTAGTTATTCCTGCCTTAGAGACCCTACGCCTCTTCCCCCCTCCTTCCTCCCCCCCCCCCCTCACGGTTCACTGAATTCTGGGCCCAGTGAATTCTGGGCCCAACCAGAAATGTGCGAATTCTGGGCCCAGTTTCCTGGAAACTACCTGCGCGAGAGCAGAGCCTGCCTGCCCCCCCCCCCCTCCCCCTTGTCAGTCACGGTCGCGAAGGTCTCGTCCAACGCAGTGGCTGACCGCTTAGACGGTCATTGCCAGTAGACTCTAACATGCGTAGTATTCAGTTCGTGCATCTTGGAAGTGTCAACGACCATCCGTGGTAAGCCATGTGCGCACTATGACGGCTACTCATGTACCATGAGGAGAACCAAAGCAGATGGGCCTGTGATTTGGCGCTGTTCAAAGCAAAGAACAAAGTATTGCCGAGGAATGATTGAGACGAAAGACTGTGAGATGCTTAGTTCAAACGAGCATCAATATGGAGCACCGGATGAGGCTCGCATAGAAATACAGAAGGCAGTAAATCGGGCTAAGAAGAGACTTCGATTTCTAAAATATATACTGAAGAATTAGGTGACCTCCACAATCGAGGGTATCATTTTGTTTCTGAAATGCCAGAAGAGCTATCAATGAAGCGGATATTATACAAGCATCGGTCCAAAGCACGCGGAGATCAGAAGTCGATCTTTCGCCTGAGCTACTAAATATGAATGCCGGTAGCAGTTTTCTCTTGAGCGATAACAACATTGGAGATAGGGTGATAGTCTTTAGTGGAAAAGCAGGAAGAGAGGCTTTAAAGACTAAACGAGACTTTTTTTATGGATGGGACCTTCAAATGTTGTAGCAAGCAATTTGCTTAAATATATACGATACATGCAGACTCTGAAAGTTCAAAGTATGAAACAAATATCTATCCGGTGGCCTTTGCACTGTTAGCCAACAAAAGAAAGGAGACATATATTCATCTTTTCAGCACTCTTAAAAATATATAAAAGAATGGAATCCTCAAAATATCACCGTTGATTTTGAAATAGCTGCTACTTCTGCATTAAAATTTGTGCTCCCGTCGGTTCAAGTTCATGGCTGCCGTTTCCACATGAAGAAATCTCTCTGGAGGAAAGTGCAAGACTTGGGACTTGCTTCCGAATACAGAGAAAATGAAGAAGTAAGGTTGCAAATTCAGACGTGCGCTTCTCTGGCATTCCTTCGACCGGAAGATGTCTGCGATGGCTGGCTCGAAATCCATTCACAAGCACCAGATATCCCCAAGCTGTCTCAGTTTTTCGACTATTTCGTAGACAGGTGGTTAGAAAACGATAAAGTCCCGATCAGTGTTTGGAGCTGCTACAGACTGCGCCATCGTACCACCAACGCTGTAGACGATTGGCACAACAAGATTAATAATTTGCTTGGGAAACCGAATCCTAAAATTAAAGACGTAATCAAGTGCATGAGAACTCGGTACGTGCTTTAATGAGATCAGAGTTAGGTATGGAGGGAAAAGGAAAGAAAAAAACATATGTGAAACTCGATGAAAGGATGGCAAAAATAGTACAAAAGTACGAAGAGGATGGTGACATCAGGGCCTGTTTGAAAGCGATCTCTTACCTTCAAAAATTTGAATATATTCATTGGCCTAGTTTGAGACAACGTATGTGAAAAAAAATGTACAAATAAATAATAATTTAAAAGTTAATAAAAAATAAAATAAAATGACTGATCTTAAAACGCCTGAATGACAATGTATTCTTGTGATTTAGCCAGTACAAAGCCTGGATAAAATGTGATGGGAGTCTTGTTTATTACGAAAATTCCGTTAACATAACATGATCACTTCCTGGAAAAGCGAATTTCTTATATCGAGCACTGTGACTTTTTGTAATATATTGTCTCTCTGACGCAATCATTTACATCTAAATCTTCAAAAAGGTTTTACTTATGACCAATTTCAGCCAATGTCAACTACCTCCAAAAACAATGGAAAACTTAAAACCTAATTACAAAAATGTAATTTAAAAATAGTATCTATTCTTCTTTACAAAACTTTATATTAAAATAAATATAAAATAATATACTCCTCATACCTCTGGGTGGCATATGTAATGTAAAGAACATAATATATGATGGCGTACGAAAAAAGGGTAGGATTTTGCATATCATTAAAGATCATTGGATATAACTCACATACAGTGCGTAGGTGACATAAGCTGTACATGGCTTCTTCTCTCGCTCCTATCACTACATGCGCATATCCCCTGCACGTGATTTCAAAACAGAATAACAACTGGCAAGCCGTCAGAAAAACTAAAACATACATTTTTGGAAGCAAAGAGTTAAAACTGCGTTCAGAACGACACATAATCTTAAAGTGCGTTTGCGTGATAATATACCACAAAAGAAGCCAAATGTGCAAATTTCGGGGTTTATGAATGTCCTGTCGCTGAGGAGCCCTTCACTGGCCAGTCTCGAAGCTCCTTCATACGTGGCTATTTGAAGAAAATATTTATGGTAGCAAAAAGAAAATTGCATTAGGTTTGCATTTTGACAAGGAGAAATTTGGCATAGATAATATTGAAGATCAAATGGAAATGGTGCACAAAAGCGACTCTACGTTGGAGATACAGATTGCAAAAAGAAATGAGCAAAAATTATTTTTTTCCTAATGCCTACTTTAAGATTTATGATGTTGTGCCGTCCTGTCAGAGCCGCGTTAACACCGCCCTTCAAATGACCACCAACGGAAACAAAATGTCCTGCTGCCGGAAGAACAACGTTGAATGTTGACATAATGTTCAACGATATTTCCTGTTTTAAACGCGTATTGCACTGCCTCTAATTTTTTCCTGTTTTCCCTTGTTTTACGATGCATTCTCTATCATGGTATGGAAAATCATGTCATTCATTGTAGCCGTAAACACGCAGGCTTATTATGTAAATTATTTTATGGTTCACACACTCTCGTCTTAATGTGTGTCTCAATACGCGAGTTCATATTGCTGATTCTATATATTTTACATTTGGCAATGCTAATAACGTTATGC
Organism: Locusta migratoria; assembly: GCA_026315105.1. Classification (NCBI taxonomy): domain Eukaryota; kingdom Metazoa; phylum Arthropoda; class Insecta; order Orthoptera; family Acrididae; genus Locusta; species Locusta migratoria. Next base: position 58,163,335 of record CM048746.1, on the reverse strand, counting down.
ATGATTATAATTACAAAATAGAAAGGGTTTTCCTGTTTCGAAGTCATATGTAGGGGCCATGCACATTTATCGCTATTAGAGAGATGGGAAGCAATACGCAGATTAGTTTACCTATACGTGCACACTCCTGGTTCATGTACATTACATGTAGGTCTATCATTCGCAGGTCGAACAGATTTTATTTTACGTTAATTTAAATGTTCTTTGTCAAACAGACGATATTTTGAAATTCTGTGTTTGTAATTTGGTTTCCAGGTTTTCCATGGTAGCTTTTGAATATCCAATCATAAGTAAAAGTTGTCAAACAGACATTACATGACCACTTCCAACTGTATCACTTTTGTTTCTTGTTTGATCATCTCCACACCTCTTTCATCAGTACAGCACGTAAAGCTACGTTTGCACGGGCCATAAAAATTGGTATTGCCGATAACACTGGCCCACAATGTTTTCTGGCAACATTGGAACCACTCGAATTGCAGCCACATGTACTATAACAATGCCGGTCACTGTTGCCTTGTAATGTTTGTAGAAAAGTATTTCAGGGGCGAGTGTGTTTACATGAACCAAGCTACCGGCGCAAAATAATGAAGTCGGCTCGTTTACCTGCCGGCCGGCACCAAATGTTCAAATGTTTGTATAGCTTATGGGACCGCACAATAAACTTAGTTTCGGTGGGGGCAATGGCGGGTTGGACCAAGACTGTTTTGGCTTCCCTGAGAAAATCAATCGATAGCTTATGGGACTTAACTATGGGGTCATCAGTCCATAAACTTACAAACTACTTATGATCTAGCTAATACTAAGGACGGCACAAATATCCATGCCCGAGGGGGATTCGAACCCCCGACCGTAGTGGCCGTGCAGACCGTGACTGGAGCGCCGCAGACAGCTCGGCCACCGCGACCGGCCCGGCTGGCACACACCCCGGCGTGAGTGAGGGGGGGGGGGGGTGGGAGGATTAGTGGCCCGACCTTTTCCGGGCCCAGAATTCAGTGGGCCCAGAATTCACTGGGCCCAGAATTCGCGACACCCCCCCTCACACTTCCCAATTTCTCCCTCCCTACAATGCGGGGTCCTGCGTCATCAGATTTAGCAGTGTTTCATTCAGTGTTGTGCCTATGTACGAAGTGTGGCAGTATGTGTTTTTAGTCTGCTTCGGCTGCTTCAAGACAAGTGTCGCAAACGTAAACGTTTTAAACAGTGTCTCCAGTGTTCTTCGTCTTGTCAGTGTTGCGCTGTCATAATGTATGTTTTTAACGCCGCCGTAGCACATTGTTTTAACTATGTATATTCTATAATGTCCGAGCTGTAATGCCTTCATACTTGTCGCCTTGTCCATGTTTTATTTCTTCATAAATTCCATACATATATTTTCACTCTTCATATTTATTTGTATATTATCCCTCGTTTTCCGAACAGCAGCAATTAATGCTCCTACCAGCCTACTGGCATGTATTTTGTCAGTGCGAGCCGGCCGCGGTGGCCGAGGGGACTAAGGCGCTCCAGTCACGGTCTGCACGGCCACTGCAGTCGGGGGTTCGAATCCCCCCTCTGGCATGGATATTTGTGCCGTCCTAGTTCGTAAGTAGTTCATAAGTAGTTTGTAAGTTTAGGGACTGATGACCCCGTAGTTAAGTCCCATAGACTATACAAACATTTGAACATTTTTGTCAGTGTGAAATAACAATAAAGGAAAAAAACTTGTGCCTGTTGGCGCTTGTTAGTGTACCGGGTTTTCATGTGCAATAGTAATTATGCCATTTGCCCGTCATTCTGTTCATGTCACGGAGTTGCATTTGTAAACATCAATCAAATGTCGCAACTATATCCCTTGCCATAAAGTTGAAATCGGCTTAACTCTGTGGCGATAATTTGTTCAGAATTAAAATAATCTTCTGGTTGTCGTGTTATATGTGCCTATTTTTATTTGAAATATTCAAAAACTGTACATTGTCATACGATAAATAAATAAATAATAACTTCGTCACAGATGTTCATTAATGGACCTTTAGCAGGAACAAGCGAAATTTCGACATCATGGTTGTGTGTTGTGTGGTATCTACTTCTCATTTTTATTGTACTTACGGAAGTGAGGGTGTATAAATCGTAGCAGGTTAAGTATTAGTAGTAAACACGACACCCAGGAAAAGGAGACTGAGTGCACCTCACCTGCAACAGACACATCAGACACCAACACAATATCAACACAAACAGCCCGAAATCGCCTTCTGGAAATGTGGCTCTACGTACAGAGGCCAATGTTGTGTGTCCCATTATAACCACGACACAGTTTTGTCCCCATAACTGAGCGGAGGAACATTAGGATTGGAGTTGTGATGAATGGCTTTGGCTTCAGTTAACAGGTGAGTCAATATTTTGTGTTCTGCTGTTCCCTCATATGGAGAGAACGTCCACCTCGGAATAAGGAAACATTACTTTATTGTCAAAATATCCACGGGTGTACTGACGGTCTATACTATCCAACGGGCACAATATTTCGGCGATCATACATGTCGCCATCATCAGGTGAACTGAAGGACTGAGCTCCTGGAAACGCGCCGGCACGGAGATGCGCACGCTACGGCTGCTCGAAGGGAACTGGATTCTAGCCCGGTAGTGGGCGATTTAAATACCCCCGGCCCGCGGAGCGACCCCTCCGTGGTCCGTGCCCCGCGCCGCGGTCGCGCAGTGGAACCGATTGCGACGGCGTCCGAGATGACGTCGATGTGAGGGCTCTGTCCGCCGTGGTCGTCACTACGTTAAGTTTGCTAGAATTACTCTTAATTAACCCAATCGTTGGTTCCCAAGTTTTGCTAAGATTATAGCCACAGTTACGGTTTATGAGGTCGTCACTTGTTCGAATTTCAATGGCCTCTCTAACGACGCAGTCCCAGTATCTCGACGTCTGTACCAGAATCCTAATGCGTTCATACTCCATCGCGTGATTCTCCGACAAACAATGTTCAGCGACCGCCGACTTGCTCGGATACATCAATCGTATGTGCCTCTGGTGTTCAACGCATCGATCCTCGACGGTACGCATCGTCTGTCCAATATATGACTTGTCACACTGACATGGAATCTGGTAAACGCCGGCCTTCCTCAAAATGAGATCATCTTTGGCGCTCCCCACCAGTGCATGAATTTTATTCGGCGTACAAAAGACAGTTACAACCTGGTGTTTCTTCAAAATGCGAGCGACCTTCCCTGTGGATATTTTGATTATCAAATACGCCGGGAGAAACTCAAGAATCACATTACTTTGTTGTGTGTGGACGAAAGGTGTGGCCAGCAATTAGTATTGGCGGACGTACGGATATCTATCTGTAAATGTCGCTTTGACTACTCAGAGGTATAGAGATGTGATCCTTCGACCTTTTGTTGTGCCCTCCGCTCGTGCCATAGCAGGTGGGTTCCTTCCGTAGGACGATAGCGCTCGTCCCCACAGAGCTGTATTGGTGGACAACATATTTGAAGCTGAGGGAATTCAACAAATTGAGTGGCCAGCTTGTACACCGAACGTAAGCCCGATTGAGCATGTCTGGGATGAACGTGGTAGACGCATTGCAGCCAGACCAGCAGATTGCACAAATGTTGCGTAGCTGGATATTGCACTCATGGAAGAATGGTAAAATATCCCTCCAGAGCTGATTGATAACCTCATTGAGTCCAAGTCACGTAGGTATGCTACTGTTCTCGCCATCCGAGGTAACCGCACACCATATTAGAAGGCAACGGGAATGACTGATCCACTATTATGGTAGCCCCATGTAAACTTCAAGTAAAGAGTATTATGTTATGCACAAATTACAACTGTAAGTAATATCTGAAGTAGGTTACCACATGTATACTGTGTATAATGTCTCACCTGATCCATTAATTGTTTTTAGAAATGTAGCTTTTCTTAAGAATGTGTATTGTTCGTTTTTTGCGGATTTTTGTTGACCACACTGATCCACTGCCAAGCACAATGGTGAAAACCGTATGAAAATTCGTTCAACCGGTTTTGAGTTCGTCGAGGACAGACTTACAGAGAGACGGTTGAACATGAGGACGTTGCTCTATATGTCTTTATTATAATGTGTGTGGAAGATAGTACAAGGAGTGATGAGTTCGTGATAAATGAATGTGATGTTGCCTTCAAGGCCTAAATAAGTAAAGAGCACGAATAGGCGCCTAGGACCAGTAAAGGATCATGCTAAAGTGGTCCTGTAAATGAATGTGACGTTTCCTTCAAGATCTAAATTAATAACCACAGATATAGACTCTCTTGACTTGTAAAGGATCATGGTAGCATGACTGTAGAAACATCTGTCTATTGGTCCTGTAGATGGCGTACACCTTTCATGCTACTTCTATACTCCTGTCCCTGCTGATAAGTAAAAGATTAGTTGAGGAAAACGTGATGAGGTATTATAAACATACATTTGATGTGAATATTACACGACGGCATGTCTTGAACATGTAAGCAACGTCGTTTGGAACAATAAACGTATTTTCACATGCCTGTCGAAACTGGTAAGTCACATAATATATAGCTATTCGTAAGAATATTTCTGCCCCATATTTAACTGACAAGACTACATGGTTATCGGATTTTAAAATTTCTTTATATTTATGGTACGTGAAGTTCAGAACTTAACAATCCGCCGGCCGCAGTGACCGAGCGGTCTGCGGCGTGCCAGTTACTGTCGGCAGGGCCTCTGCGGTCGGGGGTTTGCATCCCACCTCGGGCATGGATGTTTGTGCCGTCTTTTGTATAAGCTAGTTCATAAACAGTTTGTAAGTTTAGGGACATGACCCCGTAGTTATTTCCCATAGGCTGTACAAACATTTGAACATTTAACAATCAGCCAAAGCCATTCGACGCAACATTCTAAAGTTCTCGATCAAATCGACTTTGAAGTATTGCAAAATGAACGTAAATATTAATAATTTGAAGATTTGCTGCATCTGTTGGTGTAGCTCAGGTACGCCGAACGTCGTAGCTCAGCCCGCAAGGTCAGTGGACTCAACGCTCTCTGTAATAAAAAAGCCTAGCCAAATACAAACGAACAATCAACAACTATCATGAACGAAGGACCACAAAGTGTCGATTTACCTGAGGGGAAAATAATGGTAGAGTTCTGGCTCCACAAGCATGGAATCGGTGGTTCGATTCCCACCGCGACAATGTGTTTCCCGTTGTATAAAACATTTTGGGATCTCTAATTCCACGTGTTGTGTCAGTTTTTGTTTATGTGTTCATAGACGAGCTGAAAACCTCGTCGTTACGTAAACCGATGGTTGAGTAGGTTAGTTGCTTGAGATGACTTTCCAAAAACAGAATGGTAGCTCTTCACGAACTGAACAATCGAAGACTACCGTTGTCAACTAATAGTGAAGCCAATGCTGTAAAAAACGTAACTTTTTTTTTCATTGAAACCATCATTATTAACAACCTTCTATAAGATGTAGAAAATATGATTAAACTAAAATAGTCAACTTTTCGTAAAAATTACCATCAGATAATAAAATTGTAGAAGTTTTCGAACACAACGTAAATAAAGAAAAAAAACCTCTCAATCTGTCACGACTCTATAGTTGTAAGGCCATAACGCTACCGCCTGAGCTACACCGACAAATGCTGGAAATTGTTTAATGATTGGTACTTATATGCACTTGCAAAACTTCAAAATCGATTTTCTCGATAATTTTCGAGAGTTGCGTCGAACGCCTTTGGCTGATTGTTACTTGAGTTCTGAACTCCACGTACCATAAATATGAAAAAATTCTAAAATCCGATACCCATGTGGTCTCCGTGTGAGTGTTGCTCACCACAGTCATCCACTGCCGCGCACCTTAATGAATTAAACACCAAAACCTTCGTCTTGAATCACACCATCCCTTAGTGAAAACCGTATGAAAATCCGAGTAGATTTTTAGTTTATCAAAGGCCGAGAAACAGGGGCGTCGGGACGACTTTGTTTTATAATATGTATAGATTACGTTATAGGTCTGAGGGATGGATACTGACTTAAAGTAAAAGACATGACGATATACGTTGCTTTAGAAATTACCATTACATTTACAGAGGTTTTAAACTATATTTTCAAATTACCGGCATATCAAGAAATGGCTCATAAAGTCAACACTTAAAAGCATTAAAATTAAACAAAAATGAAGTTTAAATAAATAATTTCAAAACTTATCAGGTCAAACAATTACAGTGCCTTGCGGACATATCCGAATGATATTACTTTATAACACTCTAACTGAAAGTTATACCGCCGACAAAAGGAAGACAAGCAGCTTTCACTGCGAATTTACAAAGAAAGCAAAATCATTTCTATTCGTGGGTTGGAACAGCTTCTTTTAATTTATGACTATTTTGGAGTGGATGTGCTCAATTATTAGGATCCGAACGCGTTAGAATAAAATCATCCTGTGCCTGGTGTATGGCCTTCAATACTGCTACCTATGCAGCTTCCTTGCAGTACTGATGATTATTTTAATCATGGTCACCAGCCTCGTACACCACTTTCTGTAACATTTATAAAACATCGTTGGCGAAGAGGAATAGTGCGCGAAACTCCAAGTAAAAGAAATATGGTGGCAAAACAACACGTAACTACCACGGCAAAATGCTGCAAAACTCAATACCTACTTTATTAATACTGTCTGGATAAAACCAGTACGGCTGGAGGGCAATATTCCATTGCACAAAAGCGTGTAATCAGAATAATATTCCTGTAAGGGCTACAATTACTAATCCCTTAATGAAGGAAGCGATGCCAAAGCTTCAAAGGAAGTGATGCAGCGAGCATTAAACCCGAGAACTCCGTGACTGGAAGTGTGTGGTATGGTACGAGGAATAATTGCTGTCATTGATTCCTGTGAAAAACGGGGTTTGTGTCGAAAACCACAGAACAAGCGTACGCTACGGCGTGCCTGCTTCCGAAGTCAAGCATGGGGGAGGTTTCGTCATAATTTTGGCATATTTAAATATATCGAAGTATACTGACATCTTTGTTCGGATAACTGTGAATGAATATCTCACTATCCTCGTCATCAAACTGCTTACTACATGGTGTGCCTGTAAAGTTCGGTGAATGCTGCCATATCTTGAACGGTAACTTGTCACATATGTGCGTGCATGCGCATGGATCTTCAGAGATTTGAGGAGAATAGATGCAGAGCATGCACTGCATGTGAGTGGCAGAGGAGGGGCCACGATCCGTGACATAGCGCCTCAGACCGCGCAGCGACAAAATAAATTTTATGTATTACTGTACTTAATCACTTAATCTCAGTATTCGGAATGCTGATGCAAGATTCCTACCACAAATCCCTTCCTACAAAAACTCAGACGTTGGCCAATGACACAGAAATTCTGCCAGAGACGGAAAATTACTTGGAGGAACACTAAGTGTATTTAAAATCGTTATAAGATAAATAACAGCAATGACAATAAAATTCAGTATGCTTAACTAAGTTGTTACAAAAAGAATTCTATTACAATATTTTTTCTACTTTGCCAACATAATAACCGACGACTAATTGAGAAGTACAAAATACTCTCCGGAAAAACAGGAGTAATACTCTCCTGGCCATTAAAATTGCTACACCTCGAAGATGACGTGCTACAGACGCGAAATTTAACCGACAGGAAGACGATGCTGTGATGTGTAAATGATTAGCTTTTCAGAGCATTCACACAAGGTTGGCGCCGGTGGCGACACTTACAACTTGCTGACACGAGGAAAGTTTCCAACCGATTTCTCTTACACAAACAGCAGTTAATTGGCGTTTCCTGGTGATGCCTCGTGTAAAGAGGAGAAATGCGTACCATTACGTTTCCGACTTTGATAAAGGTCGGATTGTAGCCTATCGCGATTGCGGTTTATCGTATCGCAACATTGCAGTTCGCGTTGGTCGCGATCCAGTGACTGTTAACAGAATATGGACTCAGGAGGGCAATAGGGAACGCCGTGCTGGATCCAAATGTTCAAATGTTTGTTAAGCTTATGGGACTTAACTCCGGGGTCATCAGTCCCTAAACTTACAAACTACTTATGAACTACTTACGAACTAGGACGGCACAAATATCCATGCCCGAGGGGGGATTCGAACCCCCGACCGTAGTGGCCGTGCTGACCGTGACTGGAGCGCCTCAGTCGTGCTGGATCCCAAAGGCTTCGTATCATAGCAGTCGGGATGACAGGCATCTTATCTGCATGGCTGTAACGGATCGTGCAGCCACGTCTGGATCCCTGAGTCAACAGACGGGGGCATTTGCAAGACAATAACCGCTCGGAGACCATGGCTGCGGTTACCCTTGAAGCACAGACATGAACGCCTACGATGGTGTACGCAACGACGAACCTGGGTACACGAATGGCAAAACGTCATTTTCCGATGAATTCAGGTTCTGTTTACAGCATCATGATGGTCGCATCCGTGTTTGGCGATATCGCGGTGAACGGACATTGGAGCGTGTATTCGTCATCGCCATACTGGCGTAGGCCTATCCCCCGGCGTGATGGTATGGAGCGCCATTGGTTACACGTCTCGGTCACCTCTTGTTCGCATCTATGGCACTTTGAACAGTGGCCGTTACATTTCAGATGTGTTACGACCCGTGGCTCTACCCTTCATTCGATCCCTGCGAACCCCTATTTTTCAGCAGGAAATGCATGACCGTATTTTGCAGGTTCGGTATGGGCCTTTCTGGATACGGAAAATGTTCGACTACCGCCCTGGCCATCACATTCTCCAGATCTCTCACCAATTTAAAACGTCTGCTCAATGGTGGCCAAGCAATACGCCAGTCACTACTCTTGACGAACTGTGGTATCGTGTTGAAGCTGCATTGTCATATGTATCTGTACACGCCATCCAAGTTCTGTTTGTCTCAATGCCCAGTCATATCAAGGCCGTTATTACGACAAGAGGTGGTTTTTCTGTGTACTGATTTCTCAGGATCTATGCACCCAAATAGCGTGAAAATCACATGTCAGGTCTAGTATAATATATTTGTCCAGTGAATACCCGTTTATTATCTGTAGCAATTTTAATGGCCAGTTGTGTATCTCTGAAATAAGAACTTTGGTTGGTTGGTTGGGACAAGGATAGCAAACTGCTAAGGTCATCAGTCCCCCGGTAGGGAGGGGTATGAGTGAAGATAGGAAAGGTGGGGAAGGGAAAGGAAATGCAGCCCAGGGAGAAAGAAGGAAGAAAGACTGCATTAGCTTGGTGTCCCATGCTCGCTAAGCACGTACTTACAAAAGACCCATGAGCAATGTGAACCTTTTTTTGTGTCTGAATAACAATAAATTACTGAGAAGCCTTTTTTGAATGTATTTGCCTGAAGGATTGTACGCTAGTGAAATTTCAGCAGTATAAGTAGAGGGAAGAAAAGTGAAGGTACTTTTAAAAAACTAGTCCTGCTGAACAATACCAAAAATTCTAAAGGAATGGTTATGGGATATATTTCAAGGAATTTTGAATGGGGAAGGGTGAAAACTGTAGAAGCTGACCAGAGGCCAGATAGAATAAGATGCTCGCAATGGATACAAGTGCAGTAAATTCGCAGAGATGGATAGGATTGCATAGGACAGAACAGCATGGAGTTCTGCATCAAATTAGTCCTCGTAAGGATTTCAGAACAATAAAAAATGATGGATAATTGACAAGTGTATAAATTGCAATGAGAGCAACGTGACTTGGAAACACACAGTACATGAAATGGAAAAAAGATAATGACAAATGATTTTTTAAGGCAACGCTGTATTGAAGTACTAGCATAATGATACGAAACTCGTTACTAGAAGTGATGCTTTTGCAAAAGAGTTGCCACAATGTGTGTTAAAACTGAAGGTCAAGGTTTCAGAAAGTGCAGACTGTATCGTTACGCATTGTTCCCGTGGGATTGTTTGCAATGCATTCAGGTTACGTTTCTGACTTCTATGAATTTCTTATGTTACGCTTTACCGTGACTGATATTGACACCGAATGAAACAACAAGGTTCACTACAAGTACACTAAAGGCGTTTCCGGAAGCAATGGGTTGATACACTTAATGAAAATTCTTTTCTTGAATACATGAACTATTGGTTAGATCCAACTGTACTACTTTTTTAGTTTATATCCTCACAAAAATAACATCTGATTATCTCCCACAGTTTATTATAGATATATAGCGCGCAGAGAAGAGAAATGAATACTTTCGTAGGCTACACTACTATATTTTATTTGTTACTGCAGACCCGAACGAAACGACACTAACATTACGTCATGGACTCAATTATCTGTACGTTGATCTTATAGATGTAGCTAAAGTACAGAGCTACAAAGGAAAATGTAACAGGCCTAAACGAGATAACTAGTAGAAAAAACAATTTCAGAACAATTATCAAAACATGAAGAACCCTTTCATAAATATTAACATTAACATCATTTCACAATACAAAGAGCATATAGTGAAACTAACGATTATGTGACAGTAGGTGCTAGAAAGATGCGAACAAATAAATCTTTATTTAAAGGACGAGATGATATTTCATATAAGATTTTAGAAAGAAGGGAACAAAGAAACTGCTCTTTAAAGAACGAGATGAGTAGAAACTAGAAAAAGAAATTATAGAATCTTCTTTAGTTGTCGCAGGACAACAAATTTTCTTGTTATTCGCAACGATGCTAGCAACTTTTGATGCGCGATAGGTAGCAACAATGAAATTAAAATGCTGCTGTTCTACTGAGGGTGTAAAATTTGTCACATTCTAAGATATACGAAGTTTGGCCCCGAATATAAAGATTTTTTTAATAAAGCATACAAAGTTTTAACATAAAAATAGTACAAAAGTAGTCCCGTTAGATATTACGTACGATATATCCGTTTGCCTGAAGAAATCGGTTACCTCGATCAAGTAACTGCGACAGACATCAAGAGCAACAAAGAATAAACTTTCCTTTGAAATAGTGTCACGTAAACAGGTTTCATTGCGTTGGAAAAATTAACGGTACCACAGGCATTACAAAAACTTTATTGAGTCTAATGCAACTCGTGTTTTAAATTTTATGTGTACAGAACATGTAGTTTCAATGGAAGTAATGCCATTCAGTAATTTACTGGACGAATGAAGTAGAAGGTAATGTGACAGTGTCTTTGATAACTTACAGCAGAAAAGAATGAGTGTTTGAGGTTACGATGGCAAGGCGTGGCGCTGACCCGTTTCTAGAGGAAAGCTGTTGAACATACCTGGTTATCGCTGTAGCCACAGTAGCCAGTTACGAGAATTAGCCGGTATACCGAATATAAGTTCACCGTTTTAGATGGTTCTGTTTATTATTCTGAAGGAACTAAGTCCAAATATTCAAATATTTGTAATGCTATGGGACCAAACCACTCTGCTCATCACAAACACACGGGATGACCATTCCCGTGCGGCAGGTAGATTAAATAAGATTAGATTAGATTAGATGCACTTTAGTTCCATTTTATCCAAATGAGGAAATCATCTTGAATGTCAGAAAAAATTACACAACACATACCTACAATGTGAGTTTATGTGTTTTAATGTACCCTTCGACAGATCCACAAATGTAATTCCCTTGTGAATGTGGAATCGGTCTCAAAATTAATAATAATAATAATAATAATAGAAGAATCTAAGAGTATTTACATCTTAAAGGATATAAACTCATTAAATGTTGAATATACTAGGTGAATGTGATAACTCTTAGACCTATTTTGAGCGATCACATCACTGCACAAGATTAGTACTGATGTTAGACTTAACACGATATTCACATTTGTGAATATTATATACAATAACATACATCAGTCACTTCTGCTAAGAAATTCATCAATGGAGTAGGAGTTGACCACCAAAAAATTCTTTAGACTCTTTTCAATTGGAATTTATTGTGAGTTAATTTTCTTTATAACTGCTGGAATGTATTGAAATTGTGTATTGCTGAACAGTGGACACCTTTCTGAGCCAAAGTAAGTGACTTTAAATATTTGTTATTCTTGTTTCAAGTATTGATCCCATGACCTGAGCTACTGGTTTGAAAGAAAGACATACTTGAATAACAAATTTCCTTAGAGAATAAATGTATTGGTAAGCAGTAGTAAGTATCCCCAGTTCCTTAAATAGCCCTCTGCAAGATGTTTTGAGGTGACACCGCAAATTATCCGTAACGCACGCTTCTGGGCTCCGAAAAACTTAACTCTGCCTGATGAGGTACACCAGAAAGTAATCCGTATGACATTATGGAGTGAAAGTACACATATTAAGATAACTTTTTTATTTTTGTATCTCCTATGTCTGATAACATTCGCATAGCAAATAGGGAGTTGTTTAGGTGCTTCAGCGGTTCTGTGGCTTGATACAGTCAAATTTATTATCTAGCTGTAATCCCAAGGATTTGACACTGTCAACTTCTTCCACCTCCTTATCGTCATACTTTAGTCATATACTGGCAGGAAACGTTTTGCAAGCCCTAAACTACATATTCTGTGTTTTTTTCAAGGTTTGGTTACAGAAAATTGACTAGCATCTCAGTCGCAGTCGTATAAAGTAAAATCATAAGTAACATATTCATAGTAATTTTTTTCCATTTTCTCTCGTATTGCTTGACATTACTCTTGAACTTCCTCTTTAAAACTTAAGAAACTTTTTAAGCAACTAAATGCTAATATTTATGACAGGGTAACTTCCTATTTGGAGCTTCACATAATTTTTTGTCATTGTTCATGTTATGATAACTGTTCTTAAATTCTTTTTCCTACTTCTTATCTCGTGTAGGCCTATTAAATTTAATTTTGTACTTTTGTACTTCAGCTACATCTATAACATCTACGTACAGATAACTGAGTCCGTGACGTACTGTTATGACGTTTTGTTCGGGTTTGCAGTAACATCTAAAATATCATAAAATCTACGATGATCTTTTACTTCTTTAATTGTCCTCACTAGGCCGCTGAGGATGTCTGATCCCATTTGTAGGCAAAGTAGTCGTTTTCAGGACCCTCCTCCGATACAGATTTAAAACCCGCAAATTTCTAACAACAGTCTGATATTGTTCTTCAGAAAAATCACTTAGATGCACTTTTAGGGCTTGTCCCATGTCTTATATTCTGTTTCTCAATGCCGGAGATGACTAATAATTTATAAGACTGACTAAATCGCCCAATAAATTCATATACATATTACGCGGATTCAGCCATTACAATAGGTAACGCCATTCAAAGTTAAGCGAACTTAAAAAGGAAAATTACTTTGCATACATAAAGCGCAAAATAAATAAATAATGAAATGAATGTTTAAAATAATATTTTTATTAAATAATAATCACTTAAAACAATGTTTAAGGCCAGATAACTGATGACGTGTACAATCTACTTGTTTCCGTGAATATCTTTGAAAAAAGACCTTCTGATGACGAGTTGTATCCGAAACGTATCAGTAAAAACGACGTTTGACCGGGAAATGATCAATTATTCTAACGCCCTATTCAGCAGTAGCATTTCTCAAGTTAACATCATGGACGCACGACGGTTTTTTTTTTTTTTTTTTTTTTTTTTTTTTTTTTTTTTTTTTTTTGTTCAGTCCTCCCCTACAGCTTGTAGCCTCTATAACAATGGAGGTTATTCCCTAAACATGTCATCCTGGCCATTCTTGCCAGTGTTTTCCATATGGTTCTTTCGTCGTCTATTCCACAGAGAACCTTCTCATTCGTTATAAGTCCATTTAATTTTCAACATTCTTCTGTAGCACCCAATCGCAATGTTTCGATTCTTATCTCTTTCCTCCTGGTCATAATTCAGTACCATATAACGTTGTGCTCAAAGTCCGTTTAATTTTCAACGTTCTTCTGTAGCATCACATCAGAATGTTTCCATTCTTTTCTCTTTCTTTCTGGTCATAATTCAGTAGCATATAACGTTGTGCTCAAAACGACCATTTTCAGAAATTGGTTCCTCAAATTAAGGGCTAGTCTGATACAAGCAGATTTCTGTTGTTAGTGACTGCCCTCCTCACCTGTTGTAGCATTTCTAGCTTGATCTCTCGTGGTTCATTTTCCTTCCCAGCTAGCAGAATTCCTCAACTTCGACTACTTCTTGATCACCAAATTTGATGTCTACGTTTCTCGCTATTTGTATTTTGCGACTTCTCACTATGTACAGTACTTTCGCTGTTTAATTTCAATCCATACGTATTACTCAGTGCGATATTTATTGCATTCAAGATCATGTATTTATTACTTTCGCACGGGAAAGGATTTCCATCGCCTACTCTTATGACTGGTTAGCTATAGCCCCCGAGTTTCGCAACGGAATTTGAAGAAACACCTTGACAAGCAGTCGCTTTTTCTGTTTCATTAGCTCAGGTGGTTAATGGGAAAACTAATAGGACGACATTCGTTTTTTTTTCAAGAAAATAAATGTAAATAGCACTTATAAAAATAAACAAGGAAATTTTGGCTAATTTTTAATAGACAAGGCGAAATTCTTAAATCCGTAAGTTATTCAGTATCTGTTGGTAAACGTAACGATGAGACTGAATGTCTTGATTCTATCACAGATGTAAATATATATAGAATATACTACTGTCTCTGAACTGAAAAAAAGGAAATAACAGTGCCATCTATTGGTTGTTTAGTGAACGACGCCTCGGAATTCAGCAGAGCTGGGTCCCTTAAAGTTAAACTACAAATATTATCTTTCCCTGATTCTAATTTCATGAAATCGAGCATATATATCTTGCCCAATGATGCGCTCAAATTACCTATGCAATCGTCATTGCACAATTTGAGAAGTTTTTTTTTTTTTTTTTAGACATTCCATTCAGAGCTTGGCTTAGGACTACGTATTCCCGTGTTAAATTAAGCACAGATTTAATGCGAAATAATGTAATTAAGAACCACTAGCTTGGTAAAGCCAGCTACACCCATACAACACTTGAAACACAATTAACAGCCCTTATAATGACTCCTTAGTTGGTCTAGACAAAATTAAAAGAAGTACATTCAAACAACTGTTTGTCGTTAAGAATCTGTAGCAAAATTAATATGCATTTACATGTATAGACCTATATTTTTATTACTATCTCCTGTGGACAAAACTATTTCTAATACAAATTCTAAAGAACGGTTTTGTTCATAACGTTACACAGATAGTTGCTCGATTTTGGCGTCCGTACGTTGGGGGTCTGAAACTTACAAGCCACCTTTTTCGCCGATCTGTGTTAGAAGGAAATCGATGAAATAGCGACCATTATGTACTTGAGCTGCACAACCAACCATTTCACTCTGTTAAACAATAAAAGCAAAGTATTCGCTGACTCATTTCTCTGCACGATACACAGCACACAACACTGTCGTCGGATTGGGATTCAAAATGGTGGATTGTTCTGCTCGGTATATTTAGTGCTTTAATATGAGCTAATACCAGTAATCTTGAAGAGTTTTTCGTTGGTAATTGCGTACGTACGGAACTACACAAGTACGTCCCACAATCCGTTCTCGCATCTCATTGGTTGAAGTGCAGATATGAAGGAGTGTCGTGCTCGGATAGTTCTACATGCACAGCACTTGTTGCCCACGAAAGGTAAAAGTTTACAGTTCGATTCCCAGCAAACTTACAGTTACAACACGTGTGAAGTGTTTTTCAAGACCACTTTAATTCATGTGGAACAGCAGCGGACAAAACCGTTTTCATACAGCGCGTAACCTTCTGGAAGTAGAAATGTAGGCGTGAGACCGAGCGCTCTAAAGCTGCAGAGCAACAGGTAAGACTGCTGCCATTGGCGGCCCCTGTGTACGGGTGCGGTGGCGTATTCTGCGCTGGTAGGTCAGCCGGTGGCTACATAATGTCACAGCTGCTGCTGCGTGAACTCTGGTAAACTGCGCCGGCAGTCGCGATCAAACAGTTGAAAGGTCAGATGGCGGCCGCGATTGCCATCTGATTTGCGAGAGCAGCGGCGGGGAAACCGACCGACTCTGATCTCTGCGGAGATACAGGCTAGCGCCGCGTGTGCCCGGCGCTGTAATGAAGGGACGCCAGGGAACGGGAGCAGTCCACACCCACGCCTGCTAACGCCGCCTCCCAGCCGCACTGAAGCTACCACTCAGGCACTTCCGCCTTATTGGAAGTGCCACTTGTCATTTTACACGAGAGGGGAATCATATTTTAAAACATATTTAATTGTAGCCATGATGGCTAGCTAAAGCCGACGATTCTTCTAGATAAGCTTAAGTATTGTGGTATGAGTGGGACAGTGCACAAATGGTTTAAATCATACTTAACTGGAAGAGTGCAGAAAGTTGAAATAAGCAGTTCACACGATACTGAAAAAACAATTAATGCCTCTGACTGGGGAGTTATCAAAAATGGGGTCCCACAAGGTTCGGCCTTGGGTCCTTTATTGTCCTTAATATAAAAGTGTTTCACTAAGTGTGTTTGCCTCTGTAACTTACAAAATAAGAGGTGACGGGAAATTTTAATGCGGTAGGTCAACACAAGAAATGTTACACTTTCTGCGGAGCTATGAACATAGTTTATTGTATCATTTTCCAAAGAGTTACACAACAAAGATATATTTTGTTTAATGTAACAATAGTTTTTTCTATCGTGTATTGCATTCGTTTAAACCAGCTGCGTCCAAATCAATTTAAACTACATTCCTATCACTGTTAGTTTGGGAGCTACAACCCTTCAAAGTTCTGGGGGCGGAGGCTGCGATAGCGTAGCTGACTGGCCAAGTGGCTATCGCCTGGGGCACGGCCAACTGTCTCATGACCACCAACCAGTCAGCTACGCTGTCATAGCCTCCACCCCCTAAACTTTGAAGGGTTGTAGCTCCCAAACTAATAGTGATAGGAATGTAGTTTAAATTGATTTGGACGCAGCTCGTTTCAACGAATCCAATGCACGATAGAAAAAAAACTATTGTTCCATTTAAAAATTATATATTTGTGCTGTAACTCTTTGGAAAATGATACAATAAACTATGTTCATAGTGTAACATTTCTTGTGCTGAGCTACCGCATTAATATTTCCCGTCACCTATTATTTTATAAGTTACAGAGGTAAACACACTTAGTGAAACACCCTGTATATTAATGACTTGCCATTCTACATTCACGAAGATGCTAATCTAGTACATTTTGCTGATGGTACGAGTACACTATCACACCTGACAAACAGGGATTAACTGATGAAATTGTAAATGATAGCTTTCAGAAAGTTATTAAGTGGTTCTCTACAAATTGACTCTCATTAAACCTTGATAAAAACCCAGTATATACAGTTTCATACCTTAAATGGCATAACACCATTAATAAATTTAGACTTTGAACATAAATCGGTAGCTAAGGTAGAATATTCAAAATTTTTAGTTGTTTGCATTGACGAGGTATTGAATTGAAA
The DNA here is from genome assembly GCA_026315105.1 of Locusta migratoria. NCBI lineage: Eukaryota > Metazoa > Arthropoda > Insecta > Orthoptera > Acrididae > Locusta > Locusta migratoria. The sequence goes on along the minus strand of CM048746.1, from coordinate 58,145,916 downwards.
AAAAAAACACACACACACATACACATTGAAGATCTCCTGAAACGTTTGAGTTCAGCTACGTATGCTATCAGAGTCACTGCAAAATTTGGTGATACACATCTAAGTAAATAAGCTTACCATGCCTATTTTCATTCACTGCTTTCATATGGGATCATATTCTGGGGCAATTCAACATTGAGCAAAACTGTATTTATTGCACAAAAGCCTGTAATCAGAATAATTGCTGGAGCCCACCCAAGAGCATCCTGCAGACATTTACTTAGGGATCTAGGGATTTTCACTGTAGCTTCACAATATATATATATATATATATATATATATATATATATATATATATATATATTCACTCATGAAATTTGTTATTAACAATCCGACCCAATTCAAAAGTAACAGCAGTGTGCATAGCTACAACACTAGGAGAAAGGATGATATTCACTATTCAAGGTTAAATCTAACTTTGGATCAGAAAGGGGTGAATTATGCTGCCATGAAAGTCTTTGGTCACTTACCAAGTAACTTAAAAAGTTTGACAGTTAGCCAACTAGTATTCAAAAAGGAATTAAAAGAATTTCTGAATGGCGACTCCTTCTACAATGTAGATGAATTTTTAGATGAAACTTAAAAACCTAATAAAAATCCTTAAAAATATTGTTTGTCAAGTGTAGACAACATTTACTAAACTGACACGTTCCACATCATTACGAAATGTCGTATATATGATCTAAGGTAAAACAGTCAACAATCCGATGATTGGTTTGAACACCACAGTGCTTTACTAGGCATGGTTCTGTTTGGAGGTGGTATGCCGTTGTCTTCCTCCGACCTTCGAACTGACTTACCCAGTCAGTTATAGGGGAACCTACAGTTTAACGTGGGTTCCGAACGACATTGCTGCTCGGTGTTTTTCACTTCAGCAGCACTGCCAGAGGTGAAAAAAATGGAAAGTGGCAGTTAAAAATCCCAGGACCTGACAGGGATCGAACCCACGACCTTTGGGTTTGAAGTCTGGCACTCTACCACTACACTAAGGGCAAATCGCAGTCAGCCCAAGCCATTCGATGCAACTCTCAAAAATTCTAGACAAGATCGATTTTCAAGTTTTGCAAGTACACGTAAATAACATTCATCACATCACTTGCAGCATCTGTCAGTGTAGCTTCGGGTGGTTCGAATACCGCTGTGACACAATTTCTTTTTTCCTTATCAAAATCACTTCTATAAACCATTCTTGGATATCTATTTCACGTGTTGTGTCAGTTTTTATTTGTGTGTATCTAGACGAGCTGAATACCTTGTCGTCACCTAAAACGATGACTGAGCACGTTCGTTAGCTGCTTGGAATGCTATTAGTAGCTATGGAGATGACTTTCCGAAAGCAGCGTCTTAGGTCTTCACAAACTGAACAATAGAAGACTACTGTCATCAATTTTAATAGTGTAGTCAAAACTGTAAAAAATGTAACATGTTTTTTTATTAAAACCATAATTATTAATGAATTTTTAAAAATGTAGAAAATTACGAATAAAAATGCATTTTTTGTAGAAATTACCATTAGATATTAAAATTATGTAAGTATTGGAACATAAACATTGGCCCTATGGTTGAAAGACCAGAATGCTGCCACCTGAGCTACACCTAGGATCTTGCAACTCATTAAATTAGTGGTACTTACGTGAACATGAAAACTTCAAAGACAATTTTGTCGAATTTTTTTCGATTTGCGGCGAATGGCTTTAGCTGATTGTTATTTAAAACCTGAACGTCACTTACCATAAATAAAAAGTAATTCTAAAATCCGATACCGATGTGGTCTCCTTGTTAGAGCTACGCAGATGGGGCTACCATAATAGTGAAGAAGTCATTCTAATCCTTTAATACGGTGTGTGATCATATCGCACTGCCAGTACAGCTGCACACCTGCGTGGTAGTGCTGGGGATTTCTCCTTGGTTGCACCTTGTATTTCAGTGATGTTTCAGGAGGGGCTTTGAGTTCTTCATTGTGGTGGCTCTTTTTATTATCAACTGCTCTGCTCCAAACAATCAGGGGATAAGATAAGATGGAATATCACGTACGACATACATGTGGTAACGTATATTATTCAGACAGTGGTTCGGTTGTAATTTTTGTGTGATAAAGTATGATATTTTACTGTTTCTACTGTTTAGTTGTGGTTTACATGACACTTACTTAGACAGAGGCACCATGGGGCTACCAATTAGAGAAAAAGTCATCTAGGTCGGACAGTACAGTGGCATACTTGGACAGCTTGCGGTTATCAATCACCTCTTCACGGATATTTGGCGATTCTTCTATTAGTATTAAGGGAGGTGTTGGTCGGGCTGCAACGCGTCTGCCAAGTGAATACCAGGCATGCTCAATCAACTTTCAGTCAATTCCGTCAGCTTCAAGCGTATTGGCCACCAGTGCATCTCTGTGAGAACAAACGGTATCGTCGACCTGAAGGAAACCATCTACTTGTGCACCACGGTAGAGTACAACCTCTGAGCAGTCAAAGCACCATTCTGGATGACAAAGAGGTCTGTATGTACAGTAATACTGACTCCTGCGCATACCATTCGTTCCACACCATGATTTCGTGATATTTCCTGCAAATAAGCAAAATTGTCAGAGTTCCCTGTTTCCTAGAGGGAACGACGAGTGTCCGGCGAAGGACAAAAGTTTGATCCATCAGTGAACAGAATTCGGCGCCATTCGTGCGACTCCAATCTTGATGTTCTTCCGCCCATTTTCAGCGGGCTAAGCAGTGTCATTGTTTTAATGAGGCACACGCCATAGGCCTCCGTGGGACAAGATATATCCCCGACGGTGATTTCGGACTGTTTGTGATATCGTGCGTTCTGTTCCTGCCTGGAGTGCGCGTTTCATCTGAATTGAATTCAGCGTCCTGTCTTGACGAGCTGTTAACCGGAGATAACACTGATCTCTTGTTGATGTTACCCGTGGACATTGGCTTGCCTTCCTTTAACGGCTTCTGTTGTCTGAAACCGTGTCCAGATCCTGGAAATAATACTTTGACATACTCCAGTAGCTACAGTCACCTCCTTCCGTGTCTGTCCCATGTCCAACCTATCTGTGGCTGTCCATGACATAGCTTCACATTGTTGTTGCATGGCACTACCTGCATCATTACACTATCTGAAACCAACTGCTTGTCCAAGTTTGCACAAGTGAACACCAACTCCACAATCACCCTCTTACCACTAACTCAGTTGCTTTAATGTTGTTCCACATGCAATAATTCAGAACCGAGATACCCCAACTAATCCCTCAATTAGTTTGACCAGTATATGAGCCCAAATGATTACGGAACCTTCCCCATGCAAACGTCAGAACCTAAATATCTCAAATGATCTCCTAACAGTTTTGACTAGTATATGAGCCCAAATGATGAGGGAACCTTACCCATGCAATACTTCAGAACCTAGATTTCCCAAATAATCTCCTAATAGTTTTAGCCAGTGTATGAGCCCAAATGATGGTGGAATCTTCCCAATGCAATAATTCAGAACCGAGATACCCCAACTGATCCCCCAATTGGTGTGACCAGTGTATGAGCACAAATGATTACGGTACTTTCCCCATGCAATAATTCAGAACCTAGATATCCCAAATGATCTCCTAACAGTATATGAGCCCAAATGATGATGGAACCTTACCCATGCAATACTTCAGAACCTAGATTTCCCAAATTATCCGCTCATAATTTTTACCAGTGTGTAACCGCAAATTATTAGGGAACCTTCCCAAGCAATACTTCAGAAACTAGATATCCCAATTGATTGCCTAATTGTTTTGATCAGTGTATGAGCCCAAATGATCACGGAACTTTCCCCATGCAATACTTCAGAACCTAGATATCCCAAATGATCCCCTAATTCGTTTGATCATTGTATGGGGCGAAATGATGACAGATCCTTCCCTATGCAATACATCAGAAAGTAGATATCCCAACCAATCCCCTAATTATTGTTTCTACCAGTGTATACGCCGAAATGATGACGGTACCTCCCCCATGCTTGTCGAGTTTTCAAATGTCCAGGTTTTTTTTATTGTGGCAGCACTTTCTTCACAATTTTGCGTTGGATTCAGATCAACTGCGGCCATTCAATTAATGTAAGCCAGCCGTACTGTTTTCATCGAAACAGTAATATTGATTAGTCTTTTGCAGTAGTAATTTCATGTTGTCCTAATGTTCGTCTGGAGTTGTTTGTTATATTCGGTTTTGACCAGTGATGTTTTATCGAAAATACTGTCGCTAGTGAAACGTTAAAGCCTTCAACATTTTTTCTCAAATGTCCATAGACTTACAAACTTTAAACTGACTTACACTAAGGACAACACACACACATGTCCAAGGGTTGACTCAAACCTCCGGGGAAAACGGCCGCCCAGCCCGAAGCACGAGGCCGTAGATCATTCGGAGCATTTGCGTCAAAGATTCTGCCACTAAATACGATGCATCGAGTAGGCCGGGATTACGCATTACACCGACGCGATACAAAACGTTTAATATACTGCAAGGTAACGTCCAACACTTGCTACGTCATTTGAACCTTGCGGTTACATCTCGGTGTTAACACGTAGGCAGTGCTACCAACTAGTAACCATATGCAGTGTAGCGTATTCTTTCAGCCAATCCCTTTCAGTATACCTCTTTTGCGTCTTTGATTCTGGGCGATATTTGCTCTGAAATAACCTATTTTAATCATCTTTGTGATGTTGCTGTACTTCTTTCTTACGCGCTTGTTTACTGGCGTAATGCATACCACGAACAAAACGTGGAAAACAAATAATAAACACATTACAAAAGAAACAGGAAAAACCTGAAATTAAATAGAAGGAAAAGAATAGTAAGTACTAACAGAAATGACGCGTTTTCTCGGACAGAAAAAAATTAGAAAGGAAGAAATTTAAACTGTTTGTCATGCTTTATAGATGACAAATTTGTAAAAAAAAAACTATTACCACAACAATATATAACTAGGCTACTTAATGATTTTATACGTAGCCTGATGTAAAGGTATGCAAAAAAAGTGATACTCTTATTTCTGGGCCTAATTTCACAAAACTAAAATAGTTATAATTGTCTGATAACCTAAGCGAAATTCATAATGAATGAAACAGTAAAAATATTTTACGTCTCTTAAAAGACAATAGTACAGTAAACTATAATTTTTCAGAACAAAAAACAAACCACCCCACTGATGATTGCACAAAATGTGCTGAAACATGTTTTAGAAAAATAGTTAAAATTAAGTGCCTCAGACATATGACGAATATCCTCACCATTTAACCTTTTTCTTAGTCTGTTTGCAGTAATTTTTTAGACTACACGAAGAGTTGTAATATGTTTCTAACTACTGTTGGTAATAAAAGCGACGATACTCTGGTATTATTTATAGGCCTATAATGTGATCATAGTTTTTATATATAAGCGTAATCTAATGGTTATTTCTTACGCCTGCCGTCGTAACCGAAACGCTATAACAGGAGATGAACGTTATATCAATACATTTTTTCATAATTTTTTTGTTAATAGCTTCCAGACCCATCTAGTGTCTTAGGCGCCCGGGTTTAATTAGCTACGATTTATGATTCGGTTCTGCGTGGTAAATTGTGTGCGTAATAATAATAACAAAAAAAGTTTAAACGGGATTCAGTGGAACGTTAAGAATTTCCGCCTGCCGTGCCTCCAAGCGGAATACCTGAGACTAAATTACTGTTCCTCGCTTTGAGGAATTTGAATTTTAAAATAACCGGAAAGTACCTCAGTGTGGCGCATGTAATCACCTGAGAGCGAAAAGGGCAGGATTACAGTTTTATATGAAACACAGTTTTGCATCCAAATCTGGTTATCGTGCCATGATGGCTACATCAATTTCGCAAGCGAGTCTAGTACTAAAATATAATGCTGACAAGTTTCGCGTAATATAACTTACCGCTTACAGACCACACACAGCTTTTTTCTGCTATGAAAGTCTTTCTTGTTGCTTTCACTTTTAAAAGTGCTGTAAGAAGGTTTCGTACTTAGTAAATACATTCGCTACCGCTTACATGACGGTTCTGTTCGTACATTTGCAGCTTTCCATAAAAGCGTTGATCGAATGAAACGCCAGCAGACTCAGATATTCCCCATATATGAAGGCAAGTAAATTGCTTTATTAAAGGTTCCTGTTTTTTACGCAACAGAGACAGCAAACGTAGCAATACATGTACTTCATATAAAGTAAAAGTCTTACGACACAAGGAAGTAATTTGTAAGAGCATAACTGTAAACAAATAGAGCTGCAAATAAAGGTGCAAAAATATAAAAGGCGATCACTCAGGGATCTCGAAAGAAATTATTTTTTTATAGTAAAAAATAATATTTGTATGAAGATGAATACGAAAATGTTACAGATTCATTAGCGTTACTTCCCACCGTTGTATGTATATGTATCTATTCCTTTCTTACATCAGCCGATCTTCTTTTCTCCGTGTCCATCGCCTTTTTACGTATTCTCTCCCCACTTAAGTTTCGTTTTCATGCAGCTCCGTCTTTTCAGCTACATATTCACTCTGCGAATGACATTTAAATGCATGGCAAATAGTTTCTCGAACCGATTTCATGATATTTCTCTATCGTTCCATTCTCTAATAACGCGACTGGAAAACCCAAATTTTTCCGTTTTAGATGGGGTTTCTCTGATTTTTTTATGATGATCGTGTCAGTAGGTGGGCACTAACTAAAATTTTCGCATTTAAAAGAGAAAGTTGATGAAAGAAATATCGCAAATAGATCTTGCAGCAACAAATAACGCCTCTCTTTTAATGATTTCCACCCAACTCGTGCATCATTTCCGAGCCACACTTTCTCCCCTATATCGCCATAATGATAAACGACCTGCCCTTCCCTGAACTTTTTCTGTACCCTCCGTCAGTCCCATTTGGTGTGGATCCCATATTGCGCAGCAGTAGTCCAAAATAGGACGCAAAGAGTAATGCAGGTACTTCCTTTAGTAGAACTGTTGCATATTTAATTGTTCTGCCAATGAAACTTTGTGTTTCGTTCGCCTTCCCTATAATATTTCCTATATGTTTGTAAATGGAATTCTAAAGTGTTTAGTTAAATTTACGGCCTGTAAAGTTGACTGATTCATCGTGTAAATGAAATTTAAGGGACTTCTTTCAGTGCTCATATAAATGATTTCACACGTTTCACCATTCAGATGTTATACTCGACAACGGGAATAAATTAACAACTAGCTCCGTTTACCGAACCCAGGACTCAGATGATGCAGCCGTTGAACAGTCCATAGAAAAATGAGTCTCATCACAAATAGGTACTCTACTCATACGATTATAGTTGGCAGGGACGTAAATCTACAATTCGTAAAAAAAGGTAAAGCAGTCAACAATCCGCAGATTGGTTTGAACACCACGTGCTTTACTAGACATGGTCGTGTTTAGAGGTGGTATACCTTACCCTTGTGAGCAAGTACAAACATTTCATCAAGATTTCCGTAAGTTGTGCTTTCTGTTGCAGTGCGTATCTTAGGAATTATGGCTTTTCCCTTAAAAACTAGGAAGCTTGCTCTGCGATTCAGAAGATATCACAGCTAAACAATGTACGTTACAAGCATAACATTCTATATTACTACATTTCTTTATTACAATTATTTTAAAACTGTATGTCGACTTTAGGTGATAGACGCTCTTACCTCTATTTTATGGACATCTTCCTAGTAAGCATGGAGGTACGGCTTCGATTTCCGCCGGCCGCGGTGGCCGAGGGGACTTAGGCGCTCCAGTCACGGTCTGCACGGCCACTACGGTCGGGGATTCGAATCCCCCCTCGGGCATGGATATTTGTGCCGTCCTAGTTCGTAAGTAGTTCATAAGTAGTTTGTAAGTTTAGGGACTGATGACCCCGTACTTAAATCCCATAGACTCTACAAACATTTGAACATTTGAATTCGATTACCGGTCGCATCACAATACTGCGAGAAGAATTTGACAGAGCGCTGAAGGATTTGAGTCGAAACAAGGCCCCTGGAGTAGATGATATTTCGTCTGAACTGCTGATATCGTTAGGAGAGCCAGTCGTGAAAAAAATTGTATCACCTGGTATGCAAGATGTATGAGACAGGGGAAATACCCTCTGACTTCAGGAAGAATATCGTAATTCTAATTCCAAAGAAAGAAAGTGCGCACAATTGTGAAAATTAGAGAACTATCAGTTTAATAAGTCATGGTTGCAAAATACTGACACGAATTATTTACATACGAATGGAAAAACTTGTGGACTCCGACCTCGGGGAAAATCAGTTTGGATTTAGGAGAAATGTAGGAACACGGGCAGTACTCACATTACGCCTTATTTCTGAAGATAGGCTAAGGAAACGGAAACCTACATTTTTAGCGTTTGTCGATTTGGAGAAAGCTTTTGAAAATGTTGACTGGAATACACTCTTCCAAATTCTGAAGGTAGCAGGGGTAAAATATAGGGAGCGAAGAGTTATATTCAACCAATACAAAAACCAGACAGCGGTTGTTAGAGTCGAAGGGCAAGAAAGGGACGCAGAGTTTGGGAAGGAAGTAAGAAAGGGTTGTAGCCTTTCTCCAAAGTTGTTCAATCTGTACATTGAGCATGCAGTGAAAGAATTCAAGGAGAAATATGGAAAGGGCATTAAAGTGCAGGGAGAAGAAATAAAAACATTGCGGTTTGCCGATGACATAGTAATTCTGTCAGAGACCGCAAAAGATCTGGAAAAGCGATTGAATGGAATGGACAGTGTCTTGAAAGGAAGATATAAGATTAACACTAACAAGAGTAAAACGAAGGGAATGGAATGCAATGTCAGAAAATCAGGCGATGCTGAAGGAATTAGATTAGGTAATGAGACAATAAAAGTAGTAGATGAATTTTGTTATTTGGGTAGCAAGATAACTTCCGATGGCCGAAGTAAAGAACATATAAAATGCAGAATGGCTATGGGTAGAAAAGCATTTCTAAAGAAGCGAAACTTGTTAACATCCAATATTAATTTAAATGTTAGGAAGTCCTTTCTGAAAGCATTTGTCTGGAGTGTAGCATTGTATGGGAGTGAAACGTGGACGATAAGGAGTTCAGACAAAAAGATGATAGAAGCTTTTGAAATGTGGTGCTACAGACGAATGATGAAAATTACATCGGTAGATCACGTAACTAATGAGGTGCTTAACCGAAGCGGGGAGAAAAGGAGTTTCTGGCATATCCTGACTAAGAGAAGGGATAGATTGGTTGGACACATTCTGAGACATCAAGGAATTGTCAACTTAGCATTAGAAGGAAGCGTATGGGGTAAAAATCGTATAGGGAGACCGAGGGACGAATATTGTAAGCAGATTCAAAAGGATGTAGGTTGTCGAATGTATTCTCAGATGAAGAGACTTGCACAGGATATGGTAGCCTGGAGAGGTGCATCAAACCAGTCTGCGGACTGAAGACCACAACAGAACACACACAAATTTTAATTCAATGCTTCAGATTTATGAGTAATGTCTTTGACATATTCGAGACGAAAATCCGTCTCATGGATTGTATATTTGTATTTACATATATTCAATATTATTCATAGTATTTATATATGTTTTATTATACTTAATATTATTCTTAGTAAGGTTCGTTTTATGTTGTAGATTGCTTCTTAAATATTTCATGGCTGACTAAAAATAGTAGATATGCAGCAGATAATTTATACATAAACAATTATAAGTATTTGTGGACAAGAACTGAATATATTTGCGTAAAAAGCCATGATAAATTAAACATTAATTGTGTAACTATATTTCGACGGTGGCAATGTATTTGAACAGTGAGACGCCATGCTTAACAGCTAGCTGAGCAAAGAGCTTAAGTCTCAACCGATTTTAGTATTTTTAAATATCTATTTGTTTGTTAAATGTAAACAACATTTGTAGGGGGATGGTCAAATCATTTAATTCTGTGATATTCAAATGGATAATATTTTGGAAGGGAAACTGTATTTTAAAGATGAGGCGTTAGGATGCCGACTGGCAAGACTGAGTGGAAGTAGGAAGACCTCCTAAAATGGCCGGCACAGCTCTGGACGAAACGTTAGGAAAAACTGAAAAGTTTTATGGACCACTGCCTTATAACCCGGAAGTTCTACCAGCATTATATTCTAACGGCCGTACAATTGCGCCTTGGTCCGAACTAAACTAAAGCCTTTCCACACATTCATCAAGGTTCAAATAGTAACCGACCAGTGGTTAATAACTGGACTCTTGACAAAAGCCCATTGTAGTTTAATGATCCCCACAACGTGATTCTGCACCGGCCTTTCAAATCGCAATATGTTATAAAGTGCCACAGTTGTTCAAGCAATGATTCTTTTGTTTATTACAATACAATAATGATTCATCTGCAGTTGCGGTTTTCCTTACTTTCTGAAAATTAATTTGTCTATAATACAAAAATTATGTAGGTTAGTATTTACTTATTAATTTCCTTAGTAGAGTGTTGTATACCAGCATTATTTGTCGTTGATTCTGCATAGACACTCGGGCGATAATCAACCAATTAAATAAATAAAATAAAATAAAATAAATTGATTGTTAGAATCAAAAGCGCGCGTAACACAAAATATGGACTGATTATTAACAAATAAATACGTAAGGTAATACCGACTTTCATGCTTACAGATTACTAGAGACACAAAAGATAAAACAAAACAACTGTATAAACTGTCGCAGAAATGTCACGAAACGCATTAAGAAAAAGTGTTTTGACACGATTTCTGTAGCACAACAGGTTTACTGACATAGCACATTGTTTTCGAAGATTATTTTGAGTCATTGCGTCTGAGGTAGCACTGTAAAGTAATGACAAGTGGATCGTGAGAAAGAAGAAGGAGAAGAAATACTAACATTTGCAAATCTGTATTGTTCAAAACAAAAATCCTTTGCAGTCAGAAAGAATAAACTGAGGAGAAGTAGAGGTGGAGAAAATGTATATAAGAAGAAGGAACATATTGAACTGGAAAGGTCGAAGTTCAGGGATTATACGAACTCTCATTTTCTGTCCTTTTCCTTTTTTCTCTCTCTCTTCCTCACCTCCCTCCCTTACACTACTCATCCCGTCGTTGACAGTCTCGAACATCGGAGTCCATAACGAGAAAGGAACAACAACAGAGTTAATCTAACTACGTAATTCTTCTATATCCTAAAAACAAACATAAATCGATTTACCCACTTCTTTGGTACAAGTGCTCGAGACACAAAGCTAACACTTTAGGTCGATGAAAGTATAGCGAAGATACGGAGCCAGAATGAGGGCCTCTAGAAGAATTTTGTTTCGGACCAAAGCTACATACGATGTACTTCTGTTTCTTCCGACAAGAAGGATTTCAGCGTAAAATAGTCTCGGTGTTCTCGCCGCGTCAAATATGGGTAGGAGCCCAAGCTTTCGACTATATCCTCCATAGTCGTCGTCAGGGGTAAAACTGACTGCCGTGAACTGGAGGCGTCCGCTTATATAACCAGGAGACGGCTTCTCATTGGCTAGCTTACGTCATAGCGGTAATGGCGCGTACTCGGGTGGTGCCATCTAACCACCTAGAAGTTTCTAGCGCACTCTATTCCGCGTTGTTAGCAGCGCCATCTCTCGCAGCAGGCGGTAATCTGCGGGAAGTACTGAAGGTTCTGGGAGCCAACCTCTGTTCCTTCTCCTTATCCAGTGCTCGCTTCCATGCATTGCTGAGTGCATATCCAGAGTCTCTATTGATGTTATTATCACATAATCTGATTTCAATCGCCTCCCTGATGACAGAATCCCAGTAGTTGGAAGCGTGAGCCAGTACTCTCGTTTCTTCAAACAAAATCCGGTGTTTATTTAACAGGCTGTGCTCAACCACCGCACCCATCATCCACATCGTTCTTACTACGTTGCTAGTGCGGTATTTGTTTCGTGTTCCGCAGTTATTATTTCTTACGTTTGTGTGCTATCGTCTTCGGCTGTTGTTTGCCGCCGCGACGTGCCGCTGTCGCCGCGACGTGCCGCTGTCGCCGCTAAGTGCCGCCGTCGCCGACTGCCGATCAGGGCCCCACCGCCCGGCCGCGCCGGACTGCAGTATTCGTCGTGTCGCCGCACCGTCGGCGTCCGACGCCTCCGGTGTTTTCGCCACCGCCGCCGCCGCCCCGGAAGGTGCTTCTCCGGCCACGCCGGGTTCGCCGCCGCCGCCGCCGCCTCCCTCCTGTATGCCCCCACTGTAACATCTGCGGTGGGGCACACCCAACCTACTCTTACAAATGTAAGTCGCGTCCTCCTCCCACCAAAGAAGAACTCACGGTCCCTGTCCGTCCCACTGATCCCCCAGTCCCCGCTAATAACTCCTTATGCCCTCCCCCCACAGCAGAGGACATCATCCGGTTCCTGACTATTGTCCTCCAAAATATCCACCCTTTCCAGCGCCCTCACACCCTCCACCAAGTCTCCCTGGCCGCTCGCTCCCTCTTCAACCTTGATTTTAAGGCTACGACCTCCCAAAATCACATCCACTTTACCTTCTCCCGAACCGACCGTCCTCACACCCTAGTTTAGTCCCCACACCCGCTCCCTTTTCCTCTCCCTCTCCCCACCTTTCAACCTCATTATGGCGCAGCAACGATTTAACATCCTGTACTCCAATATTCGCTCCCTTCCCACCAATAAGCTCCTCCTGATGAACACCTTAAACCAACACCGTGTGGATGCCTTTCTCCTCAACGAAACCTTCCTCCTGCCTCACATACATGTCAGTACCACACCCTATATCCTACACCGTCACGACTCTCCCCATCCCCCTGCACGAGGTGGAGTGGCTTTCGGCCATCTCCGACACCACCCAGTTCGGCCACATCCCCTCCTCAACATCCCTTATGAACATCTCATCCACACCCACTTCCTCCCTTCCCTCACTGTCACCTGTGCTACTATTTATATCCGCTCCCATGTTCCCATCCCTTATGACTTCCTTGCTCACATCGATAGCACCTTCACAACCTACGTGGTCGCCGCTGACCTCAATATCCACTCCCGCACTCCTGCCGAACTCCGTCGGTGGCATCAGTTCATGGCGACATTGTCCCACTCCCACGCCACACCCGACCCTGTAGCAACACCACCCCTGATGTCGTCATTGTCTCTCCCAATCTCCTTGGGCGCATCACCGCCGACGTTCTTGACCCCATAGGCAGTGATCGCGACCCTGTTCTCCTTACCCTCACACACAATGTCCATCACCCACAGAATCCTCGCCCACCTCCACCTCCTAAACTCGTCGACGACTACTCCCGAGCAGACTGGGATGCCTTTCAACTCTCCATCACTCATCAGGTCGAAAGCCACCATCTCCCCCTACACTCTCCCGATGATATCGACGAAGCTGCCTCCTTCCTTCAGCAGACCTTGTCTGATGCTATCCATTCGCACATCCCTACCAAAGCTGTCCAGCCGCACCGTCCCACACTCCCTCCACAGGCTGTCCTTCTTCTGCGGGAATCCCGCCGCCTGTACCGCTCCTTCCTGCGAACCCGTGACCGGGATACACTCCTCCGCCATCGGCAACTCCAGCGACACGTGCGCAGCCTCCTGACTGCCAAAACACGCCGGGACTGGCATCAGACAGTGACACGGCTTAATGCCCACCTCCCAATCAACTCGTCTCGGTATTGGAACGCCTTCCACCGCCTCACTGGATCGAAACCTATGCCCACATACCCTCTCCTCCACCTTGACCAGCCCCTTCCTGATAATGCCAGTAAGGCTAACCATTTTGCCTCTTTCCTCTCTGATGTATTCTCCATCCCTGACAATCCTAACTTTGATTATTCCTTGTTCCCAGATGTCCATGAAAACATCGATGTCTCCATCCCACCCCTGGCTCCTGGCTTACATTACCTGAACCACATCCCCCCATCGGACATTAACACCCCCATCACTGCACACGACATACAATTGATACTGTGCAGCAAACGAAACACAGCTCCCGGCCATGATCGCATCACATACCGCCACCTCAAAGAATGTCCCCTCCCTTTCCTCACCACTCTTGCTTCCCTCTATACCACCATCCTCTACACTGGCTGCTACCCCCGCCTGTGGAAAATCTCCCGAGTCCTCATGTTCCTAAAACCCAACAAACCCCCCTCTGATGCCTCCTCCTACCGCCCAATTTGCCTCACCCCAGTATTCAGCAAGGTCTTCGAATCCATTCTGTCCCATCGCATCCATCACCACCTCCACCTCCACCGCCTTCTCCCAGACACCCAATGTGGCTATCGTCCTTCCTTCTCCACTGACGACCAACTCCTTCGACTTATGCAACTCCTTTCCCTCCAGCTAAATTCCCGTCGTGCCGCCATCTTTGTGTCCTTAGACCTCGAACGGGCCTACGATTGGGTCTGGCACTCTGGCCTGCTCTTCAAACTCCAAACCTATGCTGTTCCCATCAACCTCGTCCGGGTCATTGACTCCTTCCTCTCCGACCGCCCCACCTATGTTACCGTCCACAACACCGACTCTCGTCTTTTTTATCCCTCTGCTGGTGTGCCCCAAGGCTCTGTCCTTTCCCCCCTCCTGTACCTCCTGTATACCACGGATATGCCTAAGCCTGCCCCTCCCGTACACCTTTTCCAATATGCTGACGACACCGCTTTCCTTGCCGTAGCTCCCACCCTTGCCCGTTCCAACCGCCTGCTCCAAGAACACCTTAACCTCTTTGCCGCTTGGTGCAACCAGTGGTTCCTGTCTATAAATCCTACCAAAACCCAGGCGATCATCGTAGGTCGTACAACCCCTTCCTTCCGTCCCCGAGATTTTTATCTGACCCTCCATAACCGTCCCATTCGTCTCACCCCTACCATAAAGTACCTGGGCCTCACTATTGATCGCTGGACTCCCCATCTACGCACTATCCAAGAAAAAGCCCGCTCCCGCCTCCGCCTCCTCAAACTCCTTGTTGGCTGAACATGGGGCCTCAACTCTTCTACCATCCTCTATACCTACAAATCCCTTATCCGCCCAGTCCTCTGTGTCGCCCACCCTTCCTGGATCTCTGCTCCCCCATCCTTCTACAAATCTCTGGAGATACTGGAACGCCATACCCTCCGCCTCGCCTTCCGTATCCCACTTTATCCCCCTTCCCCCATGCGGATCCTCTATGATCTTATTACCTTCCCCAGACTCGTTCTGTTTATTGAAAATCTCCGCCTCCGTTACATATCCCGCAAATCAGATCCGCCTAATCCTCTAGTCCATCCCCTCCTCTCTGCACCAGGTACATTGCCGCGCCTCCACCACTGTATTCCCCCTGCTCTCCACTTGTCCACCCTCCGGATCCTCTCCCGTGGCAACTTCCGTACCCTCCCCCTCCCGGATGATGCCCTCCGACCTGACATCTACCCTTCATACCAGCTTTGATCCTTCTCCTTGCTCCCTCTCCCCCTTCTCTCCCTGAGGGCCCCGAATATCCCTCCCTTCCTGTCCCTTCTCCCCTCCTCCATCCCTCCGGATCCTCCTCTTACCGCCCCCCCCATCCTTCTTCCCCGTGGCTTCCTGGGACATCATCCCCCCCGTCCCTTCCCCACCGGCTCTGTGGCTCCTCCCCACCCTCTCCATCTCCTTTCATCCCTTTTCCCCCCACACCACATCTTCAATGCTGTCAGTGCCCCACCATCTACGGAACCTCCTTTGTGCTACGACAGTGGACGGCCAACCCGCAGCCGACACCGTCAGTTTTAACTTGTGTATCTCTGGAAGTGTTTTTTTTTTTTTTTTTTTTTTTTTTTTTTTTTTTTTTTTTTTTTTTTTTTAACTCCAAATAGCGGACGGTCTCACCATGGCCGTCGCCCTATGCTCATTTTAATTGTGTGTGTGCGCCACTGACATTCGAGTAACTGTTTTTATTCACCACTTTCGTCATTCCAAGTGTTTTATGCCACCACTGTTTCCTCCATTTTATGTACTTTGTTTTATATCCATTTGAAATCTCCATTTTATGTCTGTATTACCTCCAAAATTTTATCTCCTTTGTGTTTTTATGTTCTCCGCTGACAAATTTTATTTCTGTAGGCCGAAGAGCGCAAGAGAGCGCTGCCGCCCGGCCCGCCCCTTTTTTAGGGGAATTGAAATGACAATAAAGGAAAAAAAAAAGAAACCACCGCAGAATTTTCTAAATGCCTGTATTTCAGGTGACGCTGATGTTCAACGTAGCGTTCAGAAACAGTTCTTATTGATTGCCCCACGTAATTTTTGCCACACTCGCACGCGATGCTGTATATTCCCGGCAACCTCAGACCGAGGTTGTCTTTGATGGGTGGCATCATTTCTTTCATCTTCTTGGGAGGACGAAAGACAGATTGGATCCCTTGCCTATTTAGGATTCTTCCGATTTTACTACTTGTTGCACCGCAGAATGGAAGCCGCGCGAAGTGTTGGTCCTCTTGATTTGTTGGTATAGCATCCTGTCTAGAAGGATTTCATTTTTCATCACAATCTACCAGATGTAGATTGTTTCAGTGATAGCCATAGCGATTTCGTTGTTCCTGGCGTGTAGAACTGTTAGGTCGTGACTGTACCTGCTGTCTTAGTAGCGAAATAGTCCACATCTCGCTAGTTTTATGTTCGCCGAAGCTACTGAAGTAGGCTCTAAGGTTAGCTTACAAAGTTCGAATAGCTGTAAATGCGTGAGACCTAGCAAACTACTTCTGTATTATAAGTAATATTCATAAATTACACATGTTAATGAATGGCAGCACTCGTTAATCAGATCCTGAACGACAGTCTTCGCGTCACAACGTTGCGTGTGCGATCGCTACGACCTAGGTGGGGCATTAGATTGCGGAAACCGTTACTCGCTTACTTTATGTCAGTCTGTACTTCTTGATACATTTAGAAAAGCCTTGGCGTTATTACTGGCATTTATTTTTCTGAGGCAGTGCCACGGGAGTAATCCGAGTTTTTGTAGTCAGTTTTAAAGTAAGGGGAAATCAGATCAGTACTGCTAATGGACAGTTTTAGAGATCGTTCTGTCTGGTTAATACACATATTGGAAAAATACTAAGATTACGCGACTGGCGTCAAATGTTCCTGTTTCCGTAAAGTGGCTTGACCGGATTCGCCGCTGTTATCCGCTCTTTCTACACAGCCAAATGAATACCGGATAGCCTTCTTTCGCTACTGGATTTTCAATACGTGTGTTCCAAGTCCCGAGAATCACGTCTCAGTAAAACACGCTACACTGCAGAACGTATCGTAATGCGCTTTACTTCAGTTTCTTCACTACAATTCTGGGATCAACGTAGAATATATTAAATGTCAATTCGAAAATGTGAAATAATTGAAATAAAAATAATAACGTAGAATGATTTACTACTTCCGCACTTTCGTGACCTCTGTAGCCGAAGTACATAGTATAGAATTACAGAACTCAGGACGATTAAGAGATCATATGTCTAACTGGTACAGATGTCCCACAATAACTATATCTGTAATCTGAATCCATCTTGGTTGACTCGTGAAAGTTAGACCATGCTCTCGTGTATTTCATTTATTTCGATCTTTGTGAGTTCTGCTATTCTATTCTATGTACACTGGCCTAGCTCTTACAGTTTAGGCTCTAGACCTGACTAAAGTGTAGAAGCGGTAAAATATTCTACGTTATTATTCTTATTGTAGTTGTTTCACAAGTTCCTATTGGCATTAAAAATGTAGCCTAAGCTTATCGCAGCATTCTAAAGAAGAAAATAAAAGAAACCACATGACGATGCGTTCGATACTCCTCGAGTTACAAAAGGTTAAAAGGACAGACAGAGGGACAAAATGTGCTTCTATTTTATATAATAGTGTGATCTGCTATCCCTAAATGAAATTTGTAATTACTTATGGCAAAAAACCGTAAAAAGGGAACGCCTTAAAATATATCAGAAAGGAATTAACGTTTTTAATTGTTTGTTGCGTTTGGGAAGATATTTGTTTATTCCTTCCAACGCTACACGCCGGCATTTTTATTTCTTCCTTTCTGCGGTACATGACCAAGTTTTTTCTTCTTTTTTATCAAGTATAGCAGTACAGATCAAGCACTTAAACGGGGCCCGTGAGCGGAGAAATTTGGGAGCTGAAGCTTGCAATCAGCTCGAAGCGCATAGGCTTAGAACAAGCCCCACCTCTTTCTCCCATTGCCGCCAGCTTATGGCGTATAGATTACAGGTTTTAATAGAAACAACATGTAAGTGGTTAAAGCATCATAGATGGAACACGAAATTAAGTATCACTTTAATATCTGATTAATAGAAAATGATAAGAATTTGATGGGTAGATCACGTAACTAATGAGGAGGTGCTTAATAGAATTGGGGAGAAAAGGAGTTTCTGGCATATTCTGATTAAGAGGAAGGATAAATTGGTAGGACACATTCTGAGACATCACGAAATTGTCAACTTAGCATTAGAGGGAAGTGTGTGGGGTAAAAATCGTAGAGGGAGACCGAGGTACGAATAGAGTAAGCAGATTCAAAAGGATTTAGGTTGCCGAACTTATTCTCAGGTGTAGAGACTTGCGCAGGACAGGGTAGCGTGGAGAGCTGCATCAAATCAGTCTGCGGACTGAAGACCACAAAAACAACAACAATTAATGAGATGGGCCACTAAGCCCTTAAGGTTATCGGCCTTGTTTATTCTTAATTTGATGGCCATATTTTGGTAACCCTTATCATTCCAAGTGAATGTTTTTAATCTCCCAATTTTGTTGAATTTCAGTAGAGTTTCTTATTTAGCCATTTTAAAATTGCCGCTGGAAAAATCTATTCCTCGATTCATTTCCTTTTCCCTTCCATGCATTGCTCAGGTCAGTCTGCTGATATTTGAGGATTGAAGTCGCTGCTGATGAAACTTAAACTTATGTTTACAGTTTGAGGTTACACTACGGAAAGATGGTGTGTTTTCAAACAGGATAATGCTCACCATCACACTGTACGTGAAACGCAACATACTCTGCAAGACTGGGAGTAAAGTCCCTAGATTTGTCTCCTATCCAGCAAATGTGGAGCATGATGAAATGACACGTGCGACTGGTCAAGCCACAACGTTTACAGAAGTACATGAACAGGTGGAGCAGGTGTGGAATATATCCCATGACAGTAATCTCCACCGTCCTGCTCGAATGGATGCCATAATCAGCGCCTGTATTGCCACCTTTGAAGGCTACAGCTCGTACTTTTGTGGGTGTTTCAGCACAGCGTCGTACCTCAAGACTCAGGCGTGAACTAAGAACCTGTAACTTTGATACTACTTTTCCAACTACTTGTAGTGCACAACGGAAAGTCTGACTATGATGTACCCTTGGCTCCTGCACGGAAGACATCAACAGCATGTTATGCAGTATTCAGAAAGATGCTCCTAGTCTACTAACTTTATCACTTATCTAAAGACAAACGTAGATGACATCTCCTGTAAGAAAAATCTTAAAATTAACCAAGTTTAACTAGAAAGGATCAATTTGGGTACTAAAACGATGTCACTAGTTACTGAAATAAAAAACTGATTATGAATTTTATGTTTATTAAATCTACTATTTTCCAAAATGACTCAATTTAATATAAAAAATTGAATTTATATTTCCATGTTCCGGGTAGATCAAAATCATACATTTAATTCCTGAAGAAAGGTAAAAACAATTTCAAAATAAAAATAAAGTTGGTAGAATGGCTGAAGAATTGCACCTACTTGACTTTAAAAATAACGCAATTTCATCAGTTTACGATTGAGTCTGTTGCGATATCAGAGATGTTACGCAATGTTAAAAAAATGTAATTACTTTGGGGATGGGTGTAGTTCGCCTAAAGCGTACACACACAATACCGTTAACTGCACCGACGACTGCTACCTACCTGCGACTTTGCTGAAATAGAAATGGAACTTTTTCTCATAAAATGCATCTTTAAAATCATCGGCTGTTTATTAGAAATCTTATAAATCAACCAGTTTCGGTCAATAGACCCTCTTCATAGATAAACTATACAAAAACTGCAAAATAAATGTAATTAATGTGCACAATCAAAGAGAGGAAATAACCAGCAACATCACATATATGTTTGTTGTTGTGGTCTTCAGTCCGGAGACTGGTTTGATGCAGCTCTCCACAATACCCTATCCTGAGCAAGCCTCTCCATCTCCACATAAGAACGGAAACCTACATCTCTCTGAATCTGCTTACTGTATCCATCTCTTGGTCTTCCTCTGAGATTTTTACCCCACACACTTCCCTCCAATGCTAAATTCACAATTCCTTGATGTCTAAGAATGTGTCCTACCAATCTATCCCTTCTTTTAGTCAAGGAATGCCAGAAATTTCTAATCTCTCCAATTCTGTTCAATACCTCCTCATTAGTTACGCGATCCACCCACCTAATCTTCAGCATTCTTCTGTAGCACCATATTTCAAAAGCCTCAATCCTCTTCCTGTCCGCACTGTTTATCGTCCATGTCTCACTCCCATACAAGGCAACAGTCCATACAAATGCCTTCAGAAAAGACTTCCTTAGGCTTAAATCAATATTCGATGTTAACAAATTTCTCTTTTTCAAGAAAGCTTTTCTACCCATTGCCATTCTGCATTTTATATCCTCTGTACTGCGACCATCATTTGTTATTTTACTGCCCAAATAACAAAACTCATCTACCTCCTTTATTGCTTCGTTTCCCAATCTAATTCCTTCAGCATCACCTGATTTCTTTACACTGCACTCCATTACCCTAGTTTTGCTCTTGTTAATGTTCATCTTATATGCACCTTTCAGCACACTGTCCATTCCCTTCAACTGCTCTTCCAGGTCTTTTGCTGTCTCTGAGATTATTACAATGTCGTCGGCAAAACGCAATGTTTTTAATTCTTCATCCTGAACTTTAATTCCTTCTCCAAATTTCTCCTTGCTTTCCTTTATAGCTTGCTCAATGTACAAATTGAATAACAATGGAGAAATGCTACAACCCTGTCTTACTCCCTTTCCAACCACTGCATCCCTTTCATGCCCTTCAACTGTGATAACCGCTGTCTGGTTTTTGTACAAGTTATAAATAACCTTACGTTCCCTATATTTTACTCCTGCTTTCTTCAGAACTTTAAAGAGTTTATTCCATGCAACATTGTCAAAAGCCTTCTCCAAATCTACAAAAGCTAGAAATGTAGGTTTGCCTTTTCTTAATCTATCTTCTAGGATAAGCCGTAACGTGAGTATTGCCTCCCGTGTTCCTACATTTCTCCTGAACCCAAACTGATCTTCCCCGAGGTCGGCTTCTACCACCTTTTCCATCCTTCTGTATATAATTCGTGTTAATATTTTGCAACCATGACTTATTAGACTGATGGTTCTGTAGTTTTCACACCTGTCTGCACCTGTTTTCTTTGGAATTGGGATTATAACATTTTTCTTAAAGTCTGAGGGTACTTCTCCTGTCTCATACATCTTACGCACCAGGTGAAACAGGTTTGTCATGGCTGGTTCTCCCAGAGACTTCAGTAGCTCTGAGGGAATATCATCTACTCCAGGGGCCTTGTATCGACTTAGGTCTTTCAGGGCTCTGTCAAATTCTTCTCTCAGTACATCTACATCCTCCTCCCTTCCTACAATATTGTCTCGGAGTTCATTTCCTTTGTAGAGCCCCTCTATATACTCTTTCCACCTTTCAGCTTTCCCTTCTTTGCTGAGAACTGGTTTTCCATCAGTGTCCTTGATATTCATAGATCTGTTTTTCTTATCTCCAAATGTTTCTTTTATTTTCCTGTAGGCTGTATTTATTTTTCCCCTATTTATACATTCTTCTACATCCTTGCATTTGCCTTCTAGCCACTCCTGCTTAGCCATTTTGCACTTCCTGTCAATCTCATTTCTTAGTCGTCTGTACTCCATTTTGCATGTTTCATTTACTGCATTTTTATATTTTCTCCTTTCATCGATTAAATTTAGTATCTCCAAGGATTTTTTGTACGTCTTGCCTCCCTACCTATTTTGTCCTCTGCTACCTTCACTATTTCATCTCTCAGTTTTACCCATTCCTCTTCTACTGTTTTATTTTCCCCTGTTTCTGACAATTGTTGCTTAAAGCTCCCTCTGTAATTCTTAAGAACCTCACGTTCCTTCAATTTATCCAGGTCCCATCTCCTTATTTTCCTACCTTTTTGTAGTTTCTTTAGTTTCAGCCTAGAGTTCATAACCAACAAGTTAAGGTCAGAGTCTATATCTGCCCCTGGGTATGTTTTACAGTTTAAAACCTGGTTTCGGAATCTATGTCTTACCATTATAATATCTATCTGATACCTTCCGGTGTCTCCTGGTCTCTTCCACGTATACAACCTTCTTTTGTGATTCTTGAACCAGGTGTTTGTTATAACTAAATTATGTTCTGTGCAAAATTCTTCCAGGCGGATTCCTCTTTCATTCCTTTTGCCCAGACCATATTCACCTACTATCTTCCCTTCCCTTCCTTGTCCTACTACCAAATTCCAGTATCCCATAACAACCAATTTTTCCTCTCCCTTAATTGTCTGAATAATTTCCTCTAGTTCCTCATATATTTCTTCGATTTCCTCATCATCGGCAGAGCTAGTTGGCATATAAACCTGTACTACTGTTGTCGGTGTTGGCTTCGTATCTATCTTGACAATGATAATGCGATCACTGTGCTGGTCATAGTAGTTTACCCGCATTCCTATTTTCTTATTCATTATCAATCCTACACCTGTGATACCACAATTGATTTTGTATTTATAATCCGGTACTCACCTGACCAGAAATCCTGTTCATCCTGCCACCGAACTTCACTAATCCCCACTATATCTAACTTCAACCTATGCATTTTCCTTTTTAAATTTTCTAATTTTCCTACTCGATTAAGGGATCTAACATTCCACGCTCCGACCCGTAGAATGCCAGTATTGTCTTTCCTGATGATCACATCCTCCTGAGTAGTCCCCGCCCGGAGATCCGAATGGGGGACTATTTTACCTCCGGAATATTTTACCCGAGAGGATGCCATCATCATATGTTCATACAGTAGAGCTGCATGTCCTCGGGAAAGGTAACGGCTGTAGTTTCCCCTTGCTTTCAGCCGTTCGCAGTAGCTGTGTGGCAAAGCCACATTAGCTGATGTTACAAGGCCAGCTCAGTCAATCATCCAGACTGCTGCCCCTGTAACTACTGAAAAGGCTGCTGCCCCTCTTCAGGAACCACATTTTGTCTGGCCTCTCCACAAATAGAAATAGCATGCCAATTTAACATATAGTTAAGAAAACTTACAAAGTGTTAAAACTGAATGGTAAAGTGTCTGAAATAAAATACATCTATGAAACTTCCTGGCAGATTAAAATTTTGTGCCGGAACCGGGACTCGAACCTGGGACCTTTGCCTTTCGCGGGCAAGCGCACTACTGACTGTGCTATCCCGACACGACTCACGGTGCCGCCTCACAACTTTACTTCCGCCAGTACCTCGTCTCCTACTTCCCAAACTTCACAGAAGCTCTCCTGCAAACACGCAAGACTAGCACTCCTGGAAGAAAGGATATGGTGGAGACATGGCTTAGCCACAGCCTACATCTAGTTGAGACAAACAGGAGTCAGTATAACTAAAACTATTAAAAATACAGTGGTCATTTTCGATAAAACCTATCAGTCAACACAACACAACATAAAAGGGGGTTTTCAAGTGGGTTTCGTCCCAAAGACCGCCCAGGTCAACACAGTGGAGTGGGAAATCCATTGTCACTCGCCAGCTGCCTCGTCTAGCCGGCCGCCACGCAGGTGCCAAGCCCGGCTTCAGAAAAACAAGAGCTGCGCGGGTGTGTGTTCCACGAGTAAGCTCCAGCCTCGATTTTATCTTGTCACACTTGTGACATGATCTCGTAATTTGCATATTAAACTGTAATTATTATCTTTAAAAATGCTCTTACCCCATCGACTTTATATTGAAACGATTTATCTTGACGAGTAGACTGAGATTCTAAGGTCAGAATATGCAGGAAATGACAGTGAAGGGAACTTGACTCCTTAAAGTACCACTTGAGCTAATAATTTCATGTACCCTGTATGTACTGTATCAAAACTAAATCTTTAGTGAACCGTAAAACTCTAAGACGTGGCAGTAGTTCTATTTTCGGAGTTGTAGATTATTGAATGTTGAAACAGTGGTCAATAGACTCAGGTTTCTAAAAGAATTAAGAATTATTAGTGCGTCACTTTTGGTAGGCCGTAAGTTTATTACCCTGTCCTCAAATACAGGGCATAGGCATTCCAACCAGCTTCCAGTCATCGGTAAATAGAATGTAGTTTTCAAGCGAAAAATGCACAATGGACGGATGACTCCGATGATCTTGGGAAATGCGAAAATCCTTCCGCGTGCTACCTAAACACTAATGGGCAACGTGAGATTTAAACTCTGTATAAGGAATGTTCTGTGCTTACGTCACGTTTGATTTGAGAGATATTCCACACTTTCAAATGAATATTAACAGCACGAAACTCTGTTTTCTCTATTTTCAATCGCAGTCGTCACGCAGACAAATTCTGACAACTCTCAACAGTGAACTTACCATGGTAGACATTGTTGAAATCTTTTGAATAGTCTAACTTATGAAACCTTGAAGACAGAACTAAAATGTTCATTATTTTATGAAAATTCACCAGATGTATCAAATGATCCTCGTGCAATGACCTCGCTGGCGACCTAATTATATGAAATGCTACTCTACTCGTACTTCCCTTCCGTTTGAAAACCAGATAGTTCTTCAGATTCTTGTGGCGATACCAGACATCCTCTTTTTACATGGACATATCTTCTTTGGATTCTAAAAATTGTAGATCGGTTTTAACTAAATGGGAAAATGCTGTGTTTCGTTTGTGGTTACACAATGCTTCTCCTAGAAGGTATGGAAATACAACTCTTGGAACTCTCTGTCACAAAATCTATTACAATTGACAAACATGTCCCTTTCATCTGTTGGAGCAGAGCTGAGCCCTACAGTTTCAGATTTAAATGAAACCGACGTGAGAAGTACTGTGCAATTCGACCTTCAAGGCAGCCAGTGAAACGCATAAGGAGGACACCACGGCTCCTAACAATTTCCAATTATAATTATTACACTTCTGCAAATTTTTATGTCAACCTAGAAATGTCTTCTTTTTTGAAGACTGGCATCAGGTAACACCAGATCACAGGTTCACAAACTTTAGTTTGTCGGCCCTTTCTATTGTCAAGAATGGGAACTTCGCGCCTTCTTTTCACAATAATAACACTATATTACCTACAGCACCCACAACTGCGACCGATTAGCCCATTGTCTTTAAAGGAGAGCGGGGAGGTTAAAAAAGAAAGCAGGACTTTGTGACGGCCGCGGTGGAGAGGCCAAGCGCATTGAGGCGCGTTGCTCCGATGCGCGATGCCGTTCCCCGTCGGGGGTTCGAATCCCCCTTGGGACATGGATATTTGAATCGTCTTTAGTTTAGGGACTGATGTCCGCGTAGTTACGTCCCTTAGACTTGCCAAACGTTTGAACATTTGAACTTTGTGAGGATGCGTCGTGAAATTGAAACTGCGTATGTATGACTTATTTTATTGGTGAGGTGTCTGTTCTTCCGGACATGTCCGAAAGAACTGACACCACACCAATATAGTAAGATTTTACACGCGAAGAAGGCGTTAGCTTCACTTACTTTACCGCAGATGCGGTCATACGTTCCACCTCGCACGGGAATCCGTAATGGCGATTGTTAAGAGGGCATAGACGATAGGGGAGCTACAGCCATAGCGTGCGACTTTTGGTCTTTGAGACGGACGGGTGGCTAGCACGGGTGGCGAAGTGGTTAAGGAGACCGCTAGCAGCCACTGTCAATCCTTCCCTTCCTAATCCTTCCCCTCCCTTATCAATAATTTGCATGAGCGTATGGGTCATTCCATGTCAAATCACCAAGGAGTGGAAGCTCGATCTTCAACTTTTTTCTAATTTTTCCAGAATGTTTTGAAAGGTCTTAAACGACGTTATACAAAATTTAGGCTGATATCTAAAGTTGTTGAGGCTTCAGGGCCGCTTTTGTGCAAGGGATTCATGCGTCGCTTTTTGGCCACGTCTCCGCTTTCATTTGTCAGCAGCTAAGATACCTCACATTTTCAAATCTGGGTTTCTAGATCAGTTTTGTGCACAGAATTGAACAATAACGTTATCATGGATAAATATTAACTAGTTCTTTTCCAATTTCTTTTTTCAAAGTCAGGCGAAAATTTTGTGGCCCAAAATTTAAGGACGACTTTGGCAGTCTCTTACTAAACGGGTGATCTGTTGTACACCTTGATATTCCGCCTTTGTGTACAGGTTTTGCCTAGTAAGCTAGTGTAACAATGGTAAAACTGCGTCGTCTATAGTTTTTGAGATAATGATCCAGAAAGTTGTCTCCAAACAAACAGAACGCAAAATTTCACCAACTTAGAAGGCAAATATCTTCAAATACGTAATCTCTAATTTAAATTGCACTATTAGAAAGAGCAGCTATTTCTCAGCTAGAATATTAATTGCCGGCCGCGGTGGCCGAGGGGACTGAGGCGCTCCAGTCACGGTCTGCACGGCCACTACGGTCTGGGGTTCGAATCCCCCCTCGGGCATGGATATTTGTGCCGTCCTTAGTGTTAGCTAGTTCATAAGTAGTTTGTAAGCTTAGGGACTGATGACCCGGTAGTTCAGTCCCATAAGTTCTACAAACATTTGAACATTTTGAATATTAATTGTTTATCCTGGGTGATGGGTTGACTTGCAAAACAGTTTGGAAAATGACGGTCCGATCTCTGCAAATGCATATTCGACAAATTTTCAGACAAGTTTGCACTATCACTGCTTTGCATCTAAGGTTCTTCACGTTTACAAATCTTGGTTTATTTATGAGTTTTGCGCAGATAATTAAAAAATAACGTTATCGTGGCTAAATATTAAGTAGTTTATTTTATTTTATTTATTGATTCTTTATTGATATTATTCTTATTTTGAAATTCAGAAGTAAATTCCACTACCAAAAATAAAAGGTAAACTTTTGCAATCCCTTTTTATACAGCGTGTATATGTATTGATTTATTTCTCGGCATAGCCAATACAAAGGTAGTGCGTACCGATCATCGCACACTATGGTGTAAATATCGCAGGGAAGTAACATAGATTCGTGAAGCCTCAATTTCTATGCAGTATCTTAATATATAATCACATGTGCAAACCGGACGAACAAAATTGCATAAAGAAAGAAAAAAGCAATAAAAATTTATCTGCGTTTCTTAGAAAAATTCATACCAAAGTAAAGAAAAAAATGATTTTTCTACAAGTCGATAGTTTTCTTGTACAGCAAAAGTGACAAAACGTCTTGTTTCACTGATACTGATATGTCGCGCGCCAAATGCTTGAAATAAAAATAAATAAACAAATAAACAGAAGAGGAAAGATAGTTGTCTTTTCAAAAAAAAAAAAAAAAAAAAATGTTCAAATGTTTGTTAAGCTTATGGGACTTAACTACGGGGTCATCAGTCCCTAAATTTACAAACTACTTATGAACTACCTTATACTAAAGACGGCACAAATATCCATGCCCGAGGGGGGATTCGAACCCCCGGCCGTAGTGGCCGTGCAGACCGTGACTGAAGCGCCTCAGTCTCCTCGGCCATCGCGGCCGGCAGTTGTCTTTTCGTCCATAACATTGTTTCCGGTGCTAGGAACTGTTATTTAATAAGAAACGTACACCCACAAGCAAGACCTGAACAAATAAGCACACTTTCAACGGATGAACTTGGCACCAATAGGTAGAATGCATGGGCTAACTTTGCTCCTCTTAACATATGTAACTGATGTGACAATTTGTTGGTTCTGAATGGATAAACGTTATGGATATGGACGTACTACGTAATATACAATATGTACATGGCACATACAATAGATTAATAGTTTCTGACTCCGGATATAAAAAGAGGAAGACAGTTTAAAACCTGCGGTACAAAGTCGAAAACATCAAACCGATTATTATCAGTTACTATCTTAAGACGGCTTGAAGTGGGATGGAGCTACAGTGAGGATTTTACGGTCTGCAAGAAAAGTATCAGCTGGTGATCAGCAGCAGAGATTTTGGAGACCGTAATCTTTATTGTAGCCCATGTTTTGCAGTTACTTGCACCGCCTCGAAGATAAAACCCAGAACACGACCTGAACTCTCGCGGCTTACGCGTAATGGTAGCTTAGCGGAACAAAGTGGCTGTTAGGTTGTAAAAGTCGACGGGTCGAGCGGCTTTTGTGAGGGCTGGCGTGGGGTACTTGCGCTTCGTGTCTTTAAAGCGTTTGCTGCCAAACGATTCCGAAACAGTTGACAGCATTTTTCAGAGCTACGGTGCATGGATCGCAGAAGAACGTTGAAGTAGACGAGAAATTAGACCAGTCAAAAAAACACGGTAAGATTCATTTCTGAATGGCGTAATATGTATGAAATGGATTGGTTGTCATTAAGAATATTCAACGATTTGAAAGAGTTATCGGACTCAGCAACTAGAAAGTTACAGTTCTTGATTCTATGTACGTGTAGCATTCCGGAGAGCTCCTTTATTATGGCGGGGATAGTCTGTGAGAGGGTGTTTGTATTTCTCGTAAACCTTTCTTACCAGGTACCTCAGATTACTGTAATGTTGGCAATTAATTTCTTTGTTCAGTTTCTATTGACGAAATGAACACTATGGCACCACAGTCTATTACAGACAGTAGGAGAAAATTGCAGGTGAAGCGATACTAGCGCTCCAAGCGGCCAGTACGGAATAACAGTGGAATGGCACGATACAAACTGAGAAGTTGCCGTTTTTAATGCTGGTACGTTCATATTTCCCAGTCACTAAACTCTGAAGTGAACTTTCTAATACAAATATGAAAATATCATTAAAGTAATATCACTGCTTCTGTTAATGGCTGTCTATAATAACGAATTGTCAGTGCAGTATTATTCATACAGTTCACAATACATTAGTCGTAATTATATCGTCCAAAAACGTTCTGAAAGCTGAAATAAATCGCCTGATGTGCTTAAGTTACTATGATTATGTTCGCGTGTTCAGTATGTACTGGCATGTTGCATGAATTTTGTTTTAGCGGATTTTTGACATTCAAAACTATACACGATTTTTACATTGTAGGAGACTAGACTGTACATCGCCTTTAAACCATGTTTTACACCTTGTCCTTCTATTTGGTACGTATCAAACTGAATATCTTCAAGAATGTGACGTGCTATTATTAACAGTTTATATATGGACATATTATTTGTAGCTACGTATTCACTTTATCAAACTAGTAGGCAACCGCCACTATATGTTGGTATACAGGCTTCTAATTTTTGTGAAACTGAGGTACAAAACTAAGGAGGCTCTACTGAAATAGTTGATTAACTGCTGCTGGAAGCATTCAGAC
This sequence comes from Locusta migratoria, assembly GCA_026315105.1. Taxonomy (NCBI): domain Eukaryota; kingdom Metazoa; phylum Arthropoda; class Insecta; order Orthoptera; family Acrididae; genus Locusta; species Locusta migratoria. The sequence goes on along the minus strand of CM048746.1, from coordinate 58,116,410 downwards.
ATTACTTTATACAGCACTAATATTATGAAATAGTAGTCAAGTATTTATGATTAAGAGCAGAAGTTTGAACGTAAATGAATTACTTCTATCGCTAAAAGTATAACTAACCACCGTAAACGAACACTTGTTATTCGTAACATTATTCCCTTCCTTCTAAGCATCCTTTGAAAATGAGAGATTTCCTAATTATATTTTTGATAGTTGCTACAATTTATACCGTTTCCGAAGCTCGTAATTACGAAGTTATTTTGAATGTGCTGCTTCACTCCAAGTACACATTCATTACTAAATCGTTTCGCGGTATGTTTATACGACCCAGCCGCTTGGCAGCGCTGAAGTCGCGAAGTTGCAAAAATTCACTGGACTTTCGTGACTCTTTTGTTAGACTCTGATGCCACAGTGAAAGACAAATTTCAAATGTTCAGATGTTTGTAAACCTGTTGGACCAAACTGCTATGGTCCTCTCTCCCTAGACTTACAAACTACTGAAACTTACACAAAGGACATAATACACACACACACAAACCCGAGGGAGAACTTGAACCTCCGGCGGAAACGGCCGCCCAGTCCGTAGCATGACGCTTTTGACCACGAGGTCACCCCGCGTGGCAAAGACGAATTTAATAAATGTAATATTGCTCGTGTAGAATATGTGTTTGAAGAGAATTTGGATAAAGGATGTTTCATTAATCTTCAAAAAGTATTTTCGTTCAAACAACGATAGTATATTTTGTAATCAATTACTGAATAATTACGTTACAAAATATTCGTTTTAGTTTGACAGTTAGGTTCTCAAAAATGATTTAAACCCATGTTTTAACTGAGAAATATGTCAAGCAGTTGTTTGACATACAAATGAATGTGGACACAATTATGATTTGAGATTAATGTTAACTGACACTAAAAATTATCAGTGTGTGTACACATAACTCGACGTCTCCACTGAATATGGTGCCTGAGTTTAAAAAAAAAAATTAGTTGTTTTCTATCTGTGACAAAATCATTGTTCAAATAAAATTTGGCACCCGCGAAGCGTGTTTGTAGATATGTTGAAGAATTTGCTAAAGTAACGTTATTTATATAATAAAAATCAAATGTTTGTAAATCTATCGGACTCAGCTGCTTGGTCACCAGTCCGTAGTTTACGAACTACTTAAACTAAGGACAACACACTCACCTAAGCCCGAGGGAGGGGGGGGGGGGACGGCCAACACGGCATCGATCGCGCACCGCAGCACGGCGCTCCAGTGCGCACGGCTAATCCTCTGTGACCGTATAATGAGAGATATCGTGTAGGTCAAATTTTATACGATTGAAACAGGGGTGTCCAATATCTGTATAACCCTGCTCTTGAGTTGTAATATCATGCAATTACATACTTTTTCAGATTGTGTTAATTATAAGAATAACAGAATAACTTAGAAGAATATGTACTTATTTGGGCCTGTTTTATTTATTTATTTTTAGCTGACTATTACTATTTTACGGTTATCAACGGAACTGTTAGAAAACTTATTTTTAACTGATTAAAACAAAAAACCATTCCCTAACACCTTCTGGAGGCTAGAGAATTGCTTTTCTTGGAAAAAATAATCTTGTTGACTTAATTATCATTTTCCAGCCATGTACTTCTTGATACTGAATAATAAATACTGAATAATGAAGTAAGAAAATTATTATTATAATTATTCAATATTCATCATCATGAAAAATGTTAATTACATCTACTAGACTTTTTCTATAAAAATATTTATCTCGGCTCCAGAAGGTCGTAGAGAAAACTTTTTTCGTTTTAAAATCCATGAAAAAATGTCAGCAATACATTTCTTTAACAGTTCTTATCCTAACATAAAAGTAGAAATAGCCAGGTGAAGAAAGAAGGCCAATAGAGTACAACTTTTTCAAAGTCATTTTTATAGTTTTAATTAACAAAAGCTAAAATCTTATTTAATAGCATGATATCATACATAATTATTCAGAAAGAAAACAGACCAAAAAGCATTAACCAAAGAAAATTCCCTGAGCAACTGTAGACAATATTGGAGTAGGCCATTTTTCAAAAAAATCTATGTAACTCTAAAAATACTTAAAATTTTTGTATTCTTCGGAAAAGTACTTTTTGTATTATCTTGTGCGATACTCAAAGCAAATAGTATGTTTGGAAACGTGTATGTAGACGAGTTATAAAGAATGTCATTTATTAAAGTTTTTTTATTATTCTTTCGATATATGCGGAAAGCAATCCTTACGCACAACAATACAGTCGATAAATAATCTGAAAGGCTATAACTTTCTAATTTAAGATTTCCACCTCAGAGTTATCGTTTTTATTTATTTAAGTCAAATTTAGCGGTTTTTTATTTTTTATTGTATTTTTTATTTATTTATTTATTTTTTTTTTTTTTCAATTCGGCATATTGGGTCGAGTTTTATAAAATAGAATTCCTCCATAAAATATTCTCGATTTACTACACGAGTCAAGTCGGCTCGAGCTTTCGATGGCAAGCTCCACCATCGTCATTAGGAGTAAAACATGACCAGAGGTGGCTTTAAAACATAGAATGTTCAAATTTTTGTTAAGCTTCAGGGACTTCACTGCGGGGTCATCAGTCCCTAAATTTACAAACTACTTATACACTACCTTATACTAAAGACAACACTAACATCCATGCTCGAGGGGGGATTCGAGCCCCCGGCGGGGAGAGGCCTCGCGCATCGTAGCACAACGCCTCAATGCACTTGGCCACGGCGACATACTGCGGACATCATAAACATAAACTGGCGATAAAAAACACACGATTCAGTTAAAAATTGTGCACGGCGGCGGTTAAAATCACATTTAGAACACACACTGCAAGACGAAGAGACAGATTAAAAGCCGGCCGCGGTGGCCGAGGGGACTGAGGCGCTACAGTCACGGTCTGCACGGCCACTACGGTCAGGGGTCCGAATTCCCCCTCGGGGATGGATATTTGTGCCGTCCTTAGTAGTAGTTAGTTCATAAGTAGTTTGTAAGTTTGGGGGCTGATGACCCCGTAGTTAAGTCCCATAAACTATACAAACATTTGAACATTTGAACTCAGATTAAAATTGTCGTTGCACCATCGTTTTTGGGCGATGCACTGATTAAAAAGACAGTCACTGTTCCACAGTACACTAAACGATGCTGTTTCACCAAGGGCCCCTGCAGAGTGGGTAGGGGGTAGGAGGGGGGGGGGGGGTTATGAAGCACGGGGGAGTCAAAAAATGTTCAAATGTTTGTTAAGCTTATGGGTCTTAACTTCGGGGTCATCAGTCCCTAAACTTACGAACTACTTATCAACTAGCTTATCCTAAGGACGGCACAAATATCCATGTCCGAGGGGGGATTCGAACACACGACCCCGTGCAGACGCGGGGGAGTCGTGGAGGTGGAAGGAGAGGGGGGGAGGAAAAGTAGGGATTGTGGGATGGGGAATAACCAAGTGGTGTGAGGGAAAAGAAGGGGAGGGGAAGAGGGGGTCCTGATGCTACAGGGAGGGGATCAGGGTTTATATGAGGGGTAAATGTGGCGATGAAGGGCGTCATCTGGTAGAGTAAGGGTGTGGAAGTTGTCCTGGAAGAGGATATGGAGTGTGTGCAGGTGAGGGAGGGGGGGTGGATACTGGCTGGGTAAGTCAGTTCGAAGGTCGGAGGAAGGCAACGGCATACCACCTCGAAACAGGACCATGCCTAGTAAAGCACAATCTTCGGATTGATGACTGCTTTACCTTTTTGAGGATGAGGTATCGCAAGCCGACCTTCAAGTGTGGCCTTCCTTCCTCGCCCGGTATAACAATTATTCAGCCTCAGAAAGCGCCCTACTGCTGTGCCCCAATCCTCGGCTTCTCCCCCGCCGCCAGCAGCCGCCTTCGCCCTCGGGCGCACAGTGCTCGCCGCAGCCGCCCTGCCGCCCTCCTGCTGTGGCTGCCTCTCGCCTCTCACCTCTCTCTCCCGTCGGCCCCTCCCACGTCCATCAGGCGGCGATTACACGCACCCGTAATTGCCACCGTAAATCTGCTAGAGCGCGCCGGCCCGGGTTTTACAATTGAAACCCGCGATCCGCTCTCCCGCTAATCAGTGTGGTGTGTGCACTCACGACGGGCCCAGAGAAAGCGTGGGCCGACCTCCTGACCTCTGGCCGCCGTAATTTGAGTGCACTTCGAGAACCACCGGCAACAAAGGCCGAATCGTGGTGTGTTCCGGGAACTCGGCGGGTGAGACTGGAGTTCATCCAGATCTCAGCCGGGGACGGCTGGACCTTGCGTCCCGACTTCGCTCGATGCATCATTAGCGAGACAGAGGTGCTCTGCCACGGTGGTGGTAGTTAGCGAATCAATAGCAGGTGAAACGCCAGAGGACTTACAGCATCACAGAAGCGAAACACGCCGTATTGGGTCGGTTGTTTCGTAATTTTTTCCTCTTTGAGCTTCCTTCAATCTTCTTTTGACTTATGGCGTCTTGTTTGCCTACAGTTTTCTTGTGTGACTGTCCCTTTTTATGCTTCTATAAGTACGAGCTGACGCATCATTTTTATTCCCATAGCTCGTAAGTTAAATATACTGCGGTGCTATAGGATTTGCCGCACAGCACTTCAGCACGACATTATGGGTGGTTGTGTTGCCATAAACTGCTCAGATCTTTCCAGTGGTGACTACAGAATGTTTAGTTTCCCGAGAGATTCTGAGAGAAGAAAAAAATGGATCATTAACTCCATCAGTAAACACTTCCGGGCTGAGTTGCCGTGGTCGATCTATAAAACTTCCTCTCCCTGACGTTTCGTTCTCGACTATGGAGAAATTGAAGGAAATTACTGTCGGTCCTAACTACATTCTTGTCAGTTTTGATATAGTGTCTTTGTTCACTATGGTTCCAGTTGATGAAGCTCTCTCACATATAGCCGATATGTTCCCCTCTGATATAGTGACTTCGTTCAAGCATTGTCTATCCTCGACGTATTTTCAGTATAATGGTGAATTTTATGCGCAGACCGATGGGGTAGCCATGGGAAGCCTCCTAAGCCCCGAAATTGCGAATTTTTTCATGGAATATTTTGAACATCAAGCACTGCAGTCGGCCAAAAAAAGACCCTCGAAGTGGTATCGATATGTCGATCATACCTTCGTAATATGGAATCACGAGGAAGAGGATCTGAATGATTTCCTGGAGCATCTAAATAGCATCAACCCAAAGATCAGATTCACCATGGAGGCGGCGCCCGACGCAACGTATGTGAGACCACATGTCTTATTACTCCACGGAGTAACATCTCCTCACATGAAAGAGCTGCCCGGTCCTTAAGAGAAGATCAGGATTTAATAATTTTACCAGCAGACAAAGGTAATTCCACGGTGGTTCTGTCACGTGATGATTACCTGCGGAAAATGGATCTTTTACTTGAGGACACAGCATACCGTAGGTTGCAGAATGACCCAACCGAGCGGATCAAAAGAAAGACGCTTTCACTGTTGAAGAAGAGTTCCTTACCTGAGGACGAGCTCAAAAAACTTCGTCCTGGTGCCGCCGTTCCACCTAGATTGTACGGTCTGCCTAAGGTACACAAGACTTTAATCCCACTGAGACCGATTGTGAGTAATTTGGACGCTCCCACTTACAACCTGGCCAAGTATCTGACATTGATTCTCAGCCCTCACGTCGGTAAATGTGAACATCATATTTCCAATTCTACAGTTTTTATTCAGCGGCTGAAGTCTTTGCGTCTGAGTCCCTCTGATTTGCTGGTTAGCTTCGATGTGGTGTTGCTTTTTACCCGGGTTCCTCTGGAAGAATCCTTGCAATTAATTAGTGAAATTCTGGACGAGGAGACAATGGAGCTTTGCCGCCATGTGCTGACATCGACGTACTTTTTATTCAACGGTCAATATTTTGAACAATCTGACGGAGTGGCTATGGGGAGTCCATTATCCCCCATAGTCGCCAATTTATTTATGGAAGATTTTGAGGACACGGCGCTGAAAACGTCGTTTCTAAAATCTACATGTTTCTGGAGGTACGTTGACGATACTTTCATGGTATGGCCACATGGGAGAGATGCTCTGAACCGTTTTCTGGACCATTTTAATTGCCTCCATCCTAGCATTAAGCTCACTATGGAGGTCGAGATAGATGGGAAGCTTCCATTTTTAGATGTCATGGTGTACAGAAAGGGTGACGGAACATTGGGACATAGTGTTTACAGAAAGCCCACTCACACGGACCGCTACTTGCATGCAACAAGTTGTCATCCACCTTACCAGCGCACTGGTGTCCTGCGTACGCTGACAAAAAGAGCTTTTGCCATTTCAGATGCTGAAAGTCTAACTAAAGAGATGGACCATCTGAGAACGGTTTTCAAGGAGAATGGCTACACGGACCAACAGATCTGCCGTGCTTTTCAATTTGGACCGTTGCGGGAACCACAAGAAGAAACTTGCAAGTCGCTGGCTTTCCTACCGTTTTCTGGAAGCATTTCATCTAAAATTGGAAGGATTTTGAAACGATATGACATCCAATGCATTTTTCGTCCACCTGCCAAGGTTAGAGCACTCCTGGGCTCAGTAAAAGATGACTTAGGATTGAGGAAACCCGGTGTATACAAAATTCCTTGTCACTGTGGAAAAGTTTACATCGGCCAGACAATTCGCACAATTCAAGATCGATGATGTACTGAACACCATCGACACACAAGATTGCTTCAACCAGAGAAATCTGCAGTAGCTGAGCACTGTCTTACTGAGGGACATAAAATGAAATATGATGAAACACAAATGGTTGCTTCAGCGTCTCGCTATTGGGACTGTATTTTAAAAGAATCGATTGCTATTCGTCTTACTGACAATATTATAAACAGAGATAAGGGTTTTCCTTTGAGTAGAATGTGGAACCCTTTATTATTTGACATCAAGTCTCTGCAGAATAGCGATCTATCGTTTACGCCGGCTTCCACCACTGGCGGCGCTGAAACGTAGAGGGCAGAACTGTCAATTTTTGCGCACGCGCCCTCGGCCTTCCGCGGCGTATATAGGGGCCGCCGCTCGCGGCTTGTACTCAGTCTCGGCGAGTCGGTGTACCAGCACTGTCACCTGAGGATGGCGGCCAGGTGGACCGCCGAAATATCGTGTCAAGATGACGTTTTGATCCGGCAGCAAACCCGAGAAGAAGATTATGAAGCATTAATACACATTTGACAGAGCGTAAAAGAAATTGTCGCTTGGGACAGATCGACAAATCGGCAGTGGCGGAACATGATTTCACGGAAGGAGATCACGAAATAAAATTTGGTGAGACAAGTGTGCTGGCGAGGACGTCGCACTATCATACACGTATGTATAGGGAGGCAATTGAAATCCACAAACATCAATACAATTTTAATCGTAAAGAAGAAGGATTAAAATTGGACAAGATATGGCGATAGACGTTGCATAAATCACGTGACAATCGATTGCTCGCAATCGAGAGAACAGGCGATAGCCAGAGACAGCCACACATCGACGCCACGTGACGTGAGGTGGCGCCCTCTATGATCTTATAAGGAGCGGCCTCAGCCCCCAGCAGCCAGTCGTCGACTCAACCTCGGAAGATGTTCTCCGTAGTTGAGAACGAAACGTCAGGGAGAGGAAGTTTCATAGATCGACCACGGCAACTCAGCCCGGTAGTGTTTACTGATGAAGACGCCGGCCGTGAAAGCCATCATGGGATCATTAACTGTCGGCGAGAAAATTGGGAACCCAGACACAACACACAGTAATGTATTGCAAGTAAACATTATTTATTATTATGACATGAAGCAATATTTAATAGTAAAATTTCGTCTGTGATATCCGAACGCAAGTTTTTCAAATTCAAATGTTTGTAAATCTTATGGGACTTAACTACGGGGTCATCAGTCCCTAAACTTACAAACTACTTATGAACTACTTACGAACTAGGACGGCACAAATATCCATGCCCGAGGGGGGATTCGAACCCCCGACCGTGACTGAAGCGCCTCAGTCCCCTCGGCCACCGCGGCCGGCGCAAGTTTTTGTTTAGCTCTTTTGAAGGTAATACCTCTTAACAGAAAAGCTACCTGTAGGGAGTTAGGAGCCGCAAAACATCATAACACAGCAATACCGAGCGTTCTGCGGCGCGTCAGGTACAGTCTACACGTAAGTTTAGGGACTGATGACCCCATAGTTAAGTCCCATAAGCTCTACAAACATTTGTACATTTTTAACACAGCAATACATCCTCGAACTTACTGTTTTTAGAGCACAATATGTGTGTCTTATATAGTCTATTGAGAAATACACCACATAAAAAAGATTTGTACTGACATTGCACAAATTCTTGAAGATTCTTCTATTGCGTTATTGCGAGAAAGTTTTACAAACACTAATCCAGAAAATATAAATATACTAGGCAAAAAGTTTAGTTACGGCTGTGACATCGTACTGTCCTGATACAGGCAACTAGCATTGAATGTTATTTCTGGTATTTGGAGTTTTAGTGTCATAACTTGTAGTATGCAGTTTGAAACTATAGTACCTGATATTTTATCACAAAATACTTGTCCAATTCAATTTCTTATTAGTAAATGTCAATATTAATGGTTATCTATAAGAGACTATAACACAACTTACATCAGATACTGGATAAATTTTACTTACCGCTGCTTCGGCGTACTGTGCTATTGTTGGCAACGAAATGTTTTCTTTACAAGGATTATTAAATCACTGACAAGACAAGGGTACTGTTACATACAAAAACCTCAAAACCTCAGAGAAGGAACAGAATTATTTATTTATTTCATGGTCAACTCAAAGGATTATTCCCCTCATTTTCAAATAGCATTCAACGGTTGCTGCCACATCTGCACCGTGTGCCTCGACGATCTTAAATTAGATCCTGTACACTAATATTCTTTTTCGTTTTAGTGTTTGTAATATATTCTGAAACTTTCTCAATAACGTAATAGACGTACATTTAGCAATGTGAGTACTAAAATCAGATGTTTTGTATTTGCCACAGCAAACAACAAACACTTATTGCAAGACGGCAAACAAACTTCGCATATTCACAGTCATTATTCAAATACAAGCCAAGATCGCTTAAAACTCTTATCTAGATGACCAGTTTCGGCAGAATTAAACGTATTACGCGACTTTTATCACAGAAATATATACTTCTTGCGCTTTTTTTTCCTTTATTCGGACATCAAAGAAAAGCAGCAATAAGTAAAGAAAACGCGAGATTTTTGTATCTAATCCACATATCAATGTAAACAAGAGCGGCATGCAAGCTCAAAGTAGTACAATGTAAGGCTCTTTGCCGGGCACTTCAAATATACTTCACTAAACTTAAACAAAACAGCACTGTTCGCATAAGCTACATGTTGTGTTTAGCATTTTCAGGGAATGAAACCGGCGGATGCACCAACTTGTGTTTTTAGGAGCTCTCGTCCATATCGGTCATTGCTACTGGGACTGCGGCATCTTCACTGATATATAGTAGAGGGAACTTTGGGAAAAATAAGTGCAGCCAGGTGGACAATAGTTAGAACCGGTAGACGGATGATCAGAGGAAAGAATAACAAGTTTGACTGCGACCACAGACCTTTCATCCGGTCTGTGTGTATGTGGTTTCGTGCTGGGGAGAGTGAAACCTAAGCACGAAGTGAGACACCAGTTCCGCCGTGGTAGTAAGGGTAGTAAGTCCAGCAGCATCAGAGGGGTTCTCTGATAAGCATCTGCCGAGTTAAGTGCATCCTCTTGAAACGCGTCATATTTTAGTGTTTTCACATCATTGAAGCCTCTGTTGTGAGTGTCCCCTCCTCTTGTAACTGTGAGGGTTGGAAGTTAAAACAACACTGCTGTGGACGCACTAAGCAATGGAATCTACTATTATCACTGATATCACATGTTGTTGACATACCTACCTTACCTCCGAACAAATGAACTCGCCCGTCCCACGTCACCGGCGCGCGCATAATCGAGGGAAACAAAGTCATTTCTGAGCGAGCGGTCTAACGTAACGGTGTCACTATGTTTTCGAAACAGGAACAACGGAGCTGGATTAAGACTGAATGTGGCAGAAGTCGTACAGCACCACAGCATCAAAAGATCTTCAAGAGGCGTGCGGGGAATCGGCGTTGCCATATAGAACAGTGACACGACTGTGATGGTGTTAGCGTAACGCAATACCGTTCTTCCATGGCAGGCCGTCAATGCACAGTTTTACTGTTCGTTTTTGGAGCATCAGCTGCGACCAGCTTTACGAAAAAAGCTGCAACACTTTCTGCGCAACCCACCCATCATTTTGCAGGACAATGTGCGGGCGCATACAGCGCAAGCTGTGGCTGCTCTGTTCGGTCGATGGGACTAAGAGGTACAGCACCATCCGCCATACTCCCCGGACTTGTCGTTTTGATATGATTCAGAAAATGAAGGAATCAGTTCGTGGCATTCCTTGAGAACTGTTCCAGAGTTCATTATATCCATAATGGAGGTGAGGTCATGGTTGTATTACTTAATTATTTTGTCAAACAAGTAGGCTCAACCACAGATATCGTGTAAAAAAACTAAAATATGACGCGTTTCAAGGGTCAAGCCCTCATCTTCAAATAATCTGTACAAGAATCTTAAAACATGAAACCATAAAAATATAAAATGTAATAAAAGGAAACGTGGTTGCTTCCCTTGTAACCGTGTCTACGAAGAAAGGTCCTCAGCATACTCTGCTACGTCAGAATTCAACCAGATCCCAGCACTGGCGAGTCAGCAACACTCGGTGCATTTCGGTTGTGTTATGCGCCGCCAGTGCTGGGGTCTGGTTGAATTCTGACGTAGCACAGACACGGTTACAAGGGAAGCAACCACGTTTTCTTTTATTACATTTTATATTTTTATGGATTCATGTTTTAAGGTTCTTGTACGGATTATCTGATGATGAGGGCTTGACCCTTGAAACGCGTCATATTTTAATGTTTTCACACGATATCTGTGGTTGAACCTACTTGTTTGACAAAATAACTGTTCCAGAGATTAGAAAGGCATGAGACCGCTCCATTCACCCCATTAACAGAACAGGCACTGCTAACGGTATAATACGAATTCCATTTCGTCGGAAACGGATTCTAAACAACACTGTTGACTACTTTGAAGGAGAGTAACCGGTGTAACCATGTAACGGTTATGTATCGGTTGTGAATAAATAGTTACCACTACTTAAGTTCCAACTCTCATATACGACATTGTTCCAAGCACAGAGTCATGGCGTGTTTATTCTCTCGAAGCGTTGTTACGGCTTGGCGCGCGGGTGTGATTCAGGTGTAGTGGATTTTCATGAAAATGCTGTTTAATTGGTGACAATTTCTTATGACTGGTTTGTACCCTCTCGTGTTGTTGCCGCTATTCAGCGTGCGGTAGTAGTAGAAACTAGCAAGGTTTCCAGTTAAATTTAATATTATGCTGTCAGGCGCAATTGGTTTTGGGCTGTGTTTGCTCGGACCGTTACCGTCTGTTAATCTGCAAAGGAATTGTTTCAGTTTAGTCGCTATCCGGTCTGGGTCTGGTTCCTCTGGTTCCTTTGCGTCCCGGTTTTTATTTGACGTATTGGAGTACATATACGATTAGCGGCGACTGCTGTTAAGTAGTGGGTCCATTAACCCTGATATCTTGCTAAGAGCACCTCCGTGGTACACACTCTGATCCTTGTATCTGGTCACCGATGTCACCAGGTGACTTGCCAACCAGTTACGCACTTGTTGTGGGTCCGACTCTGAGTTGAACACTGTGGCCCGAAGTCGAAATTTCATGATCAAAGTGGGTCTCACGCAACAGGAAGCCTGTTTGTAAAACAGAAGCGGACTACCGTCGTAGCCATTGTTGTACAGTAGTGCTCTGTAATTTTAATGTGAACTTGTGTAGTGAATATGCCCGGAGCGTTTAGTGTAAACAAAATCTAAACTTGAATGTAATCCTTTCCTAGTTTATCAGTGTCCGTAATATTCTGAAAGCTTTTAAGTAAATGTCCGGTCTTATTGTTAAAATATATTTAATTTCATCACATTGTCTAAGCTCCGGTTGAAATGTTACTTGTGACTTAATGAAAGTCTTAACATTCAGATAAATTATGTAATTTTTCCTAAGATTTTTGTTATTTGGAACCCTCTTAATGACCCACCTTCACTAAATTTGGACTATTGGAAGATGAAAACATTGTTGGAAACTTCAAATCAGTGAGTTGAAAGAAGCACATAAAATTAATGTTTGTCGTTCTTATAGTTTCCTCATACATAGTTTTCCCACTGGAGGTGCTTACAGACCTTAAGGTCCATTTATCGAATAATAATTCAGAGGGCAGTTAAATAATCTGTGCTATAATATGTTTGTACTTAATCGCTTTTAAACACTTAAACTGTTGTACTTACAAATGTTCAAATGTTTGTAAAGTCTATGGGACTTAACTACGGGGTCATCAGTCCCTAACAAACTACTTATGAACTACTTACGAACTAGGACGGCACAAATATCCATGCCCGAGGGGGGATTCGAACCCCAGACCGTAGTGGCCGTGCAGACCGTGACTGAAGCGTCTCAGTCCCCTCGGCCATCGAGGCCGGCTGTTGTACTTACAGATTGTCTTTGGAGACTCTTAATTTCTGCTCAGAGACTTCTAGTTGCCTTTTGATTAATAATAATAATGTATATTTCATAATATTTTTGGGGTTTTCCAATCGTAACCAGTTTAAAACTGCTGTAGTTACACATTGCTTCGGAACGGTTGTCAATCAACTTAAAGGGGAATCAAAGATAAAACTTTAAATGTAGGGCAACTACAATCGAAAGATTCCATAATTTTTTTTTTAAGAACAGGTCCGCTGAGACTGTTAAATTGCTTTATTGAAGGACACACACACGACCGATTTCACTACTTACAGTTGCATCCTCAGGTATGATCTGTTTAGAAATGAATGAGAACTGTCAGAATTTAAGCATTGTTAACATCAATGTAAGGTCGTAATAATCTTTGTCTACTTGCATTAAATGATTACAAAGAACTGGTGAAGCTCATTCCCTGTCATTGGTGTTAACTGCCTTTGCCTGGCCACTGGACACGGTCCGTAGCGCAAACAAAGTCGCGCATGCGCATTTTCGCTTTACTGGCCATGTAGCGCCTCGATTTAAATGATAGGTCAAATCTAGTCTCCGATACCGCTTTGACCAATTACGTCATGTTTTACGTCATTCCGTTCTACGCCTGGTTTCAATACCGGTACTTACTGTTTACGTTTAAGACACCCTAACTTTCACTTTTAAAAAGTTATCTGTAGCGTAGCCTTTAGAAGGTTAGGTATAGGTTAAACAAGTTTTTTTTTTCTTTATTTATTTATTTACTTATTTTTTTTAGTACGTGAGGGCGCGTAGCACCTTAATCTCCGGTTCAGAAACACTCAATCGATTTACAGTTGTATGTTCGACATAAATATATCATTTCATTTCAGGAAGTACTACTTCGAGTGCAAGCTTTCTTTAAAATTACCTAATTATTAAATGTATTTTGAAGACCTGGTATTATTAAGTAGATTTGACCTACGTAGTAATTACCGATACCGTGTTGTGGTAAACATGTGTTCGTAGTATCTCTCGTCGGCCGCGGAGGCCGAGCTGACTGCGGCGCGCCAGTCACGGTCTGTACGGCCACTACGGAGGATATTTGTGCCGTCCTTAGTATTAAATGTTCAAATGTTTGTTAAGCTTATGGGACTTAACTACGGGGTCATCAGTCCCTAAACTTACAAACTACTTATGAACTACTTACGAACTAGGACGGCACAAATATCCATGCCCGAGGGGGGATTCGAACCCCCGACCGTAGTGGCCGTGCTGACCGTGACTGGAGCGCCTCAGTCACCTCGGCCACCGCGGCCGGCCGTCCTTAGTATTAGCTAGTTCATAAGTAGTTTGTAAGTATAGAGTCTGATGACCCCGTAGTTAAGTCCCATAAGCTAAAAAAACATTTGAACATTTTTGTTAGTATTTCTCGATTATGTATGACGTCATTGGTCAAAACGGTATCGGAGACTAGAATTTATCCGGAATAGCTGTACATTTTTATAATACACAGTTGAAAAACAGAATCAAACGTTTATTACTGCTATTATCGTACATTTTAAGGGTCTAACACACTACTGTTTTTATTTTCATGTAATTACATTGAATCTAATAAAATACCATTTACATAAAAGGGAAGTCATTTACAAAAAAAAAAAAAAAAAAAAAACATTTGAAAGGAACAATGACATATAAGATGTATAAAAAAACTTTTAATCTGGTGAATAATCAAATTTAACCAGGGCTTTTCCATGGCGTAGATCAGTCTGGGAGTTAAGGGTGTTTTCATAAATTCTCTTTAGGGGCCTAAATATTTCACTCTCTTTTAGAATATTTTAAATATTTCTCTTTTCTCCCGATGCAGTAGTTTTAGGTTGTTGACGATATCCGAGACTGTAAGATTCAAAGCGGATCTAGCTCTGAAAGTTCTGACGTGTTCCTTAAATCTTATTTGAAAACTTCTTCCTGTTTCCCAATATAAGAAGAAGAGCAGCCATCACAAGAAATTCTGTATACCCCAGGACCCTTGAAAAACTCACTTTTTGATTCCTCCCTGTGTCTAAACTTTTTCCCATTATTTATAGGGATAAATTATGCTGGTGTGATACCTATTGCAGCTAACTGTTTGCCTATTTTATTGGAAAGGTTACCGTAGTAATAGAACCTGTGGTAATTAATATCTCTATCACTGTTGCTACGCATGGGAACCAGAGTTGTACGCTCGTCCTATGACGTCTGTGCATCATTTGCGGGAGGTGCCTTTTTTCTTTTTTACAATGCTATTGATATTGTTTATTCTATGTAACACGGATCGAAATGTGTGCTACCTTATATTTCCAGAAGCCCGAAAACAAATTACAGGGGAATGAGCTTCACCAGTTCTTTGTAATGATTTAAAGTAAGTAGACAAAACTTACACTGATGTTAACAATGCTTAAAATACTTAGCTCATTTCTAAATAGATCACACCTGAGGATGCAACTGTAAGTTGGAAACCGATCGTGTGTGTTCTTCAGTAAAGGAATTTAACAGTCGCAGCGGACCTGTTCTTTTTAAAAAAAAATAGGGAGTCAAAGTATTGAATATGGTATGTGTTTGAGTTTTATTATTTTGAAAATTATTCAGATGATTGTGAGTACTGAGTGTTTACGGTAACAGATAGTTAATTGAAGGGGCCAGGCCGTCTATGTTATTTTAATATCGGTAAACTCTGGATTTGAATGTAGCAACTGTGTGGAAGCATGCTGGGTCCATAAGCAAGAGGAACGTGGATAGAAACCACGCTTATTCAAAAGACAACTAGAAGTCTCTGGGTATACACCGAGCCTTCAAAGACAACAAAGTACAACGGTACAAGTGTATAAAAACTACAAAATACAAACATAATGCAACACATATTTGACTGGCCTTTGAAATATTATTATCACTCGAGAAATGGACCTTAAAATGTTTCAGCACATGCAGCGAGAATAATATGTATCAGCGAACAGTTGTTGTAATAACCATTACGTTTTACGTTCTTCTTTCATCTCCGTGTTCTAAAGTTTCCATACAGGCTTATTACATCTTCCAGTAGTGCGAATTTAATTAAGTCCAATTTGTAAAACAGCTCCAAATAACTTTTAAATAGTTTTAAGGAAAGATCCCATAAATTAGCTAAATATTAAGAACTTGATTAAATGTACATAAAAATAACCTTAAGTTTCTGCGCACCTGCAGTGAAAATATTAAGTATCAGGAACTACAACAAACAACTATTAAGGTTTATGTGATTCGTGTAGATCAGTGTTTTACGGTTTCCACTAAGGCGTATAACTTCCAATAAACCAAATTCAGTTAGCTGTTTTACGTGAAACGGCTCCAAATAACAATTAAAAAATACTAACAAAAATCACAATTTTGTGTAAATCTTAATACTCTCATTACATCACAGTTGACAACGCTACAATAGCTCAGACGCTGGGAAGAGACTAAAGAATTTTCAAGAATATCGCCGTAGGACCTGCAAACACTTATTTATAGCCTTAAGATTATTTTCAGTCACAGTCACAGGTAAACTCGCAGAGGATTACATTGGTGTTTAAATTTTGAATACAGTAAACAAACTGGCCGAAAGCACTGCTCAGGTTCTTATTATAAATACAGAGCTCTTCTGTATAGCGCATCCGATAACGGACACGATGGAACCCTCACACTGGTTTTTCAACCAGGATTCCTCCTGCATGCGGTCAAAGCGTGATTTATATCTCAGGCAATGGAGTTCGAAAGCGATCCTGTCGCAAAGCAAGTGCACTACTGGTTGACAAAACACCTGGCCTGTTGATATCGGTGACCAGGTAAAACGAACGGCGTTTAGTCCAATATGTCAAACCAAAGCCGGGACGCAAATGCACCAAGCAGAGGAAACAGGATCAACACCGCCAAGATACAGGACAGCAACTACACAGAAGCAACACTCTTGCATTTGCAAATCTATATGTATAAACATGAATGTTTGTCTGTATGTCCTCTATGTCTTCATAAACCAATCATTCGATTGCAATGAAACATTAGTTAACTGTACACCTATGCCCACCAAGGTTCCTGACGCAAAACAAGTATTTTGTGATAGGTGCATGGTGGAGCATACTTCTCCTACAAACTCACGAAATCTACAGTTTCATTCCGATCTTCACGAAATTTCGTACGCTTGACCTTCAAAACAAGAGGAACGTCACCGTCTACCTTAAGATTCATACAGTGCATTGGGGAGGGTACTTTGCAACTTAAAAATGGATCCCTAAATACCTTTGGTCGCGTCATAACTTGAGAACGGCTTCTCAGATTTCACAGATCCTTTTTTGTTGTTTTCGTTATTCTCAGAACAAGGATTGTATGAAATAGAACTGGAATATTCGAGAACAACAAAGTGTCTTATTTCACTGTGACCCTGCGTTTCTATTGCATAGAAATCTATCGTTTTGTTCCGATATTTATGAAATCTTTTCACACTCTACCTTAAAAACAAGTGGAATGTCACTGTCTAAAATTTCGTTCGGTGCATGGTGGAGTGTACGTAAGTTACGGAATTTTACAAAATGCATAGTTTTGCTTCAATTTTTATGAATGTTTGCACACATGACCTTTAAACCAAGACAAAGATCACTGGGTACGTAAATGTTTGTATGGTACATTACAGAGGGTACCTTGCAGAAAACTTTGCCGAGAGAGGGAAAGGTGGAAACGGGTGTATGATTGGAGAGAAAGATGTGGATGCAGAGAGAGGGGGGAAGGATAAATTAACACCCGCGAAACGCCGGGTTTACCGCTAGTTATTGATAAAGGGCACTGAAATGAAACAATGGCGACAGTAAAAATGTTAGCCTGGCTTGGAATCGAACCCGAGTCACCCGCTTCGGGCCAGCGGTGGCCTTAACCACTTTTTTTCTTCTTATCCGTTTTTAATGCTTTTATATTTTGCGGGGCTCCCTTCTCCCCTACACCCCGTCCTTGGGCTCTCCATTTTTCGCCTTCTTCGGCGAGCTTCCAAGTTAAAAGTGCAGCTGGTGAACGTAAAATACTCCGACGTAAGAATCAAATAAACTGCTCCGCTGTACAGTGCTTTGTGCTTTTCAGTGATACACTTTAGATCTTGATGGTAAAAAGATTCAACTAAAAGTTCAAATGGTGATAGAGAATCCAATTATAGGCATGAAAAAACGAACAGGTAATTTTCTTCTCGGAAATTAAGACCATCCTCAGCACTGAAGATCGGCAGGCAAATCTTCGAAGCACTATACACTTGTAAAACGTGTCATCATAACCGAAAACTGCGGATAAACAAAGTTTAGCTCTGCACAGACGCACACGCTCATAAAGTGAGACATGCCACAAACATATACTTTTACAAGCACATTTATCGTTCCGTGTAATAGTCACACGACAATAAATCTAGGCTTTGCAGACGCTGGTTCAGTTCGTTCTTGATAGTCCCTTGAATATCGGGCTCAGATTTTTTATTTTATTTATTTATTTATTATTACAAAGGGCGTTACGCACTCTGACCGGGCACGCTGAACCACGGCGCCCGGCACACTTCACTAAACCGTGCTCGCCTCCCGTCCGTCTCAAACATCCACAAGTCGCACGCTATGGCTGTAGCGGCCCTATCGTCCATGCCCTCTTACCAACGAGCTAGAATTTCATAGAGTGGCGATAGGTCCACTATATTTGAGGCAAACTGAACTGGCGTCCGCCATGTTATCTGGGGTATCGGGTGACAGCTGGTACGCCACATTCACTCGAGAATTTTACCTATTTACCGTTCCACGTTTTAAATAAAGATTAACTATTGAATATTGATGTGTATAAGTACGGCCAGACTTTATCGAAGCTGAGAATTGACGAGACTTTTAACATATTCTCTAAAAATGCGGTAATGAAAATCACGAACCTGTCAGTAATACAGATCCAATTCTAAGTATAACAGTTAGCTGAGGTCTGCAATAACAACGAAAGTGCCACTGTGAAAAGGTTTGTGTTGATTTTAATGTAAGTACATGGTCTAAACGAGCCGCGAAACATACAGTGAACAGTAATTCTTACGACGAACAATCATGACACGGATTCGCAACTGTTGCAACTGTTGTTAGCGTGTGTAACAACTGCTTTCATAAAGTCTAGTATATACATTTATCTTGTATTTACTACACCTATTAAGCTCATTACTTGTAACATTGCTCTAAAAGAGTTTAGTTGTGAAGTTTGGTGGCGGAATTTGCGTACAAAAACGAAAGTGAAAACAAAACACTGCAGTTAAAAATTAGCCTACCTCAAATCAAATGTTCAATTGTTTGTTTATCTATCGGACCAAACTGCGTGGTCATCAGTCCGTAGCTTACAAACTACTTAAACCTAGGTAAACTAACCTAAGGACAACACACAAACCCATGCCACAGGGAGCACTCGAACCTCCACGGCGAGCAACCGCGCGCTCCGCAGCGAGACGCCTTAGACCGCTCGGCTACTCCAGCGCGGCTCGCCTACCTCATCTGCCACAAAAGCACTCCATACCGAAATAACGTATCATTAATAATTTTCGTTGTTGGCATGCTGAAATAAGAACATATATGTTGCAAAGAAAACATACACAAGTGAAAAAATTCTGTTACTATTGCTTCCATACTTTGTACTGGTTATATGTCAACCATGCTCGATCCATTATTGCCAAAAACAAATAAAATATTTTTAATGAAGGTACAGACACTCCAAAGTGTGTTTTCATCAACCACACGAGCAACAGCTGAAGAAATATCTCAAAAACACAGCAACACTAGGTAGAAAAATGAGCATTTTTTATGGTGTGTCCTTCAAGGGAGTTACTGGATAAATCATCTGAAGCTTCACTCTTGGGGCAGCTAAGTGCCATCAGTCGGGAATTTTGTCTGAGTATAGACAGACTGAGCTCAAACAAGGCAAAACATTTGGTGTTCCTCCATGATGTACTTGTCATTTTATCACTTCGATTTGTGCATTTAAATGTTGAACACACTTTAAGACATATTTCAGCAGCAAAAATTGTACAGACAATATACACTAAATACAACGCTTCAAGCTCAACAACAACATACGATAGACAGACTCCTGTCAAGTGTAACTGACCACCAAAAATATGGCGTCCGAGTTTACGCAGGTTGCCGCAAAGAGCGCTGTGTTAGCCACTGTATGAAATTTAAGTTCGTTGCCTCTTACACTCGCCATTACGGATTCCCGTATCTGCATCTGCGGTGAAGTAATTGAAGCTGACGCCTTTTTCGCGTGTAAATACTTATTGTATTGGTGTCGTGTGGTGTGAACATGTCCGAAAGAACAGACACCACACCAATATAATAAATGCTTTTGCAGATTATCGGACACATACATTCTGAGCAAACACAGCTTAAAAGTAATTATTGTGCCTCACAGCACAATATTGCCATTTTCCGATATTATGAACATTCCTAGCCACTCCGTCACTGCCGTGCAGATGTAATTACCAGCTTCTTTAATTGAACAGCTTTGGCGTAAAGCTCATTTCCCAACCCAAACCTAAAGTCTCGTGTTTCTTTTTCTTTCTTTTCGAATACAGCTTTTGAGAGTTATTTCTGAGATATTGTAGTAGCTCTTTCATCCTTATGTAAAATATGCCTTTTTTTCATTGTCGAACAATCGCATAGCAATTTTAAAGGATTTTGCTTCAGAATAACTTTAGTATTTATGAATAATTATTTCCTTTAAAATTACCCATGCCACTACGTAAAACTTGATTTTCCCAATTATTTATTTATTTATTCATAATTCCTTATCTGACGCAGTTTCGTATTTCTAGCTCTGTTTTGCAAAAGCATCCATAAGTGCGGAATTTCCAAAAATCTGTAAAATATAAGTAGAGCTCTAAATTTTATCTGCTTTAACGAATATTCGCATTTTCCAAACCATCCACTTTGAGACTAAATTTCGAAAAACAATGAAATATAATTATTTTCTATTTTTTAAATTTATTTATTATTTTTTTAACAGAGAAGCCAATTATATATTTTCATTTGGTTTCCCAGGTCCCCAGACCTCAGTACGTGCAATTATTGGCTTTGGGGTTACCTGAAGTCGCAAGTTTATCGTGATCGACCTTAATCTCTAGAGATGCTGAAAGACAACATCCGACGCCAGTGCCTCACCAAAACTCCAGACATGTTTTACAGTGCTGTTTACAACATTATTCCTCGACTACAGATATTGTTGAGGAAAATGGTGAATATATTGAGCATATCCTGTACTGTTTTTCTGATCAGATGAATCGCCATCTGTCGGACATTTTTTGACCCCTCTTTCTTTTTTGTTGTAATAAAACCCCATGTCATTCCAAGCATGTGTGTCAATTTTTACCTATCTACAGTATTCCGTGATTTATTAAGTTTTCAAATTTATACTGACTTTTTGATCACCCGGTATATCGTTCAGTCATCATCGGAACGATACTGAAGTGTTCTCGTCCGCCTTCTACAGTCTGTGAGCCTAACAAATCGACAGCAAAGATGTATAAGGCTGTAGTGCCTGCATGAAAATATATCTAATCATAATCTGTTGTTGAGTTTTACAGCAGAAAAGTAAAAAAACTGTAATGCCATCTATGGACGACATATGTAATCACAGTGCCGTAGTCTTTGATTGCATACAATTGTGAGTGCCGGGGATTCGGTTTTTAGAGAAGCCAGAACGAGGTTCAGCGAACATACAAGAATGATAGATGGATTTACTTCTACTTTTTACCAGCATTTGAAAATTGAAAACCACGCCACCACAAACATCGAGAGCGCTTTAAAATTATTACACAAAATTTCAAAAGGAACTGAAATGCACATTCTCGAAGAATTAGAAATATACATAGACATGGAAGCTTCACCTAACGAAATTCTCAATGAACACACAGATTTTAAACACAAAATTTATTTACAAAATTTTATCGATCTAATTAGGCTTGACAGTGGCTAAATTCAGAGATGTAATGTTCCACAGTCAAGGATAACGCAAAATTTCGATTAACATACAATATCTCAGACACCAGAGAAATGCATTTTCATACTCAATGATATTACGAAATTCCAAATGGCAAGAAATACCTCAGAGACCAAAGAGACACACTATTTCATAATCAGAGTATATTGACATTCAAAGATATCACAAAATTCGAAATTAATCATCTCAGAGAAGCTAGATCATTACCAAAGATATAATGCAGTGTAAGATCTTTGTAAACACATAGCATCAAAACAGCTGTCAAATAAGAAAGTCATTAAACTTCCTGGCAGATTAAAATTGTGTGCCGGAATTTTAATCTGCCAGGAAGTTTCATATCAGCGCACACTCCGCTGCAGAGTGAAGATTCATTCTGAAGAAAGTTATTACTTTAAAAATTACCTATAAATCATACAGAGGTACAGATGCTGTGTGTGTGTGTTACCAACAAATGGAATGTAAGTAATAAATTTAAAACTGTATAATGTACTCCCTATTTGTTTTGAAAAAATATTTGCACAAAATTTGTTTCAACTATTGCAGACCACTTGACTATGCCAAATACGGCGAAACAGCTGTAGTTGACAAATAAATAAATCTAATAAGCAGCAGTAAAGGATATAATTTTAAATGTCATATTACGATATACTCACTGCTGCAGGCCCATTTATGAGAAAAGTTTTGATGACACAGTCAAAAGAAATACGGGCATATTTTTGTGCTTTTTACGTTTAAAATTAAAAATCACAAAGGTCATTGAAGCCATTGAAATTCGGTTGTTGAGTAACTGCCGACCGCAGCGCCAACTTCTGTTTACACATATCTGTGTTTGCAAATGTATGCCTGTACCACTTTCTTTAGTGAACACACCATATGTATTTCGCAGCATTGGCCGTTAATGTTTTATTTAGAAAACCACAGATCGATTTCAATCACATAGTGATCATCTTCAGTGTCCTTCAAACGAGCATATGAATGGCCTGAATTCAGGGCATTCATATGCTCGTTTGAAGGACACTGAAGATGATCACTATGTGATTGAAATCGATCTGTGGTTTTTTAAATAAAACATTAACGGCCAATGCTGCGAAATACATCTGGTGTGTTCATCAATGTGTGGTCGTGGAGCACCTCCAAGAAATGGAATCAAACTTTCTTTAGTTCTCCATTATAAAGGTAAAGCGGTGGCCGGGGGGACTGCGACGCGTCAGTCACGGTCTGTACGGCCACTACAGTCGGGGGTTCGAATCCCCCCTCGGGCTTTTGATATTTGTGCCGTCCTTAGTATTAGCTAGTTCATAAGTAGTATGTAAGTTTAGTGACTGATGACCCCGGAGTTAGGTCCCATAAGCCACACAAACATTTGAACATTTGAACAATCCTAGGACCTTCCGCCTCGCTTACCGCATCCGCCTTCCTTCCCCCACGCGGATCCTCTATGATCTCACTCCTTTCACTCACCTTCCAAAGTTTCTAGAACATATCAATATCCTCTAAACCACCCGCAAAATACAATACATACAGTCACCCTGCTGCCTTAATTTCATTTGTTTTTCAATCGCCTATTTTATCTCCCTTTCTTATTGTTAAATTCAACACTTTTCCTTTTATTTATTGTTAAAAATCAAAATTTTTTATCTCCTGTTTTAAATTACCATTCATGCTGCCAAATTCAATTATGTGCACTGGGCTGAAGAGCGGCGTAAGAGGCTGCTGCCAGCCTGCCCCACGGCGCATTCAAATACAATAAAAAACAATAATAAAATAAAAAAAAACAATCCGAGGATTGCAGAATGAAACTTTCACTCTGCAGCGGAGTGTGCGATGATATGAAACTTACTGGCAGATTAAAATTGTGTGCCGGAACCGGGGCCCGAACCTGGGACCTTTGCCTTTCGCGGGCAAGCGCTCTACCGACTGAGCTATCCCGACACGACTCACGATGCCTCCTCACAACTTTACTTCCGCCAGTACCTCGCCTCCTACGTTCCAAACTTCACAGAAGCTCTCCTGCGAAACAAGCAAGACTATCACTCCTGGAAGAAAGGAAATGCTGGAGACATGACTTAGCCACAGCCTAAGGTATGTTTCCAGAATGAAACTTTCACTCTGCAGCGGAGTGTGCGCTGATATGAAATTTCCTGACAGATTAAAATTGTGCACCGGAATCGGTAGAGCGCTTGCCCGCGAAAGGCAAAGGTCCCATGTTTGAGTCCCGGTTCCGGCACACAATTTTAATCCGCCACGAAGTTTCAATCCGAGGATTGGTTTCAACACAACAGTGCTTCACAAGGCGTGGTCCTGTTTGCAGGTGGTATGCCGTTGTCTTCCTCTGACAATCGAACTGAATAGTTACAGGATCACCTACAGTTTAAAGTGGATTTCCAACCACAGTGCTACTGGATATTTTTCACATTAGCAACATTGCCGGAGGTGAGACAAGTGAAAACTGACATATAAAAAACCTGACACAAATTTCTAAAAGGGAGAGCTGCAGGTGTATCCGTTCCACAGGTGAAGAACTGACGGATGGATCTTCTGTAGGCGTTGGGAGCACCTGTAGACGACTGTTCCCCGCTAGTCTCTCCTGTACCCCACCATCAATGCTGTCGCAGCGGCCAGTAAACGCCGGTACTTCCACAGCTACTAGAGGCTAGGAAACGCAGAGGCTTGCAGACGGTAATCGCCACAGCACACACCACTGCCGTGGGTAGGGCTATGACAGACGCTGATGGCCAGAGGACCATCAGCAGAGGCTGTCGCGTCCCCTACCATCCATGACAGCGTGGATAACAAAACGCCAGCGCAATCTACGGCAGCAGAAAACCGTACGGTACACAAATCTTTAACGACTAATGACCACGTTGTCAACGGGAAGTTCTTAAATAAAAAACTTTAACAGAGTCATATTACCGCTAGAAGTCAGCGTGTACCACAAATACTACCTCCTCTAATACTCATATTTTCTGGAATGCAAATTCCCAAACCCGAGAGCAAGTGTAAATACAGCGAAGTTCGTGAACTCGATGTTTTTATGATTAATTTGTGATAGGCCTTCTGATTTTCGGAATAATACACCGAAATAATTGCTAGAAGATGAAGCTCAAACAACACAGTTGTTAATACGACTGTAGGAAGACGTGTGCCTGCCCCCTACTTTTTTAACCGTTAGATTGACTGGAATTGGACATGCGTCTGTAGATTTGTTTCTGACACTTCAAATACGTATGTGTCAAAAGTTTTGTCACACCATGATGTTTAAAAGGAACAGCCCGTGAAGCATATAGGGGCAGACACACATTTAGTAGAACAAGATCTGTTGCCGTCACAAATCGCGTAAGTGTGCTGTGCACTAATTAACATACCTGACACTGTACATTTATTTTTTTAAAGCACACGTAGTTGCACTACTTTTTCTTTTATTGATCCCCTCATGGCAATCAGTGAACTTCTTCAGAATTATGGGGTGTTTAGTCTGTACAATGTAGATACACTTCTATATGTCAGAAAGAGTTTTTCAAATAAATGCACTATCATTATTCGACAAGGAACCTTTCCCTCCCCTTCATCAATGCATCATCACCAGCACCAGCTTTTTGGTCATATTATCAAAGCAGGCATATAAAACAAAACAAAAAAATCACTTAAAACACTGCAGAGTATTTACCAACAGCCGTAAAGTTTTTTGTTTTATTGAACTACCGGTTTCAGTGTTATAATAATACCATCTTCAGATAATGTCATAACATATATCCAAAGCCACGGCGGAGCGGCCGAGCGCAATGACGCGCTATGCTACGATGCACAGGACCGTTCCCCGTCGAGGGTTCGAATACCCCTTCGGGCAGGGATGTTTCTGCTGCCTTTAGTATGAGGTAGTTCATAAGTAGTTGTAAGTTTAGGGATTGCCGACCCCGCAGTTAAGTCCCATAAGCTCTACAAACATATGAACATTTCAACATACACTACATGCCATTAAAATTGTTACACCAAGAACAAATGCAGATGATAAAGGGGTATTCATTGGACAAATTTATTATAATACAACTGACATTTTCACGCAGTTTGGGTGCATAGATCTTGAAAAATCAGTACCCAGAACTACCACCTTTCGCCCTAATAACGGCCTTGATACGCCTGGTCATTTCGTCAAACAGAGCTTGGATGGCGTGTACATGTAGAAATGCCCACGCATCTTCAACGCGATACCACAGTCCATCAAGAGTAGTGACTGGCGTATTGTGACAAGCCAGTTGCCTTTGACCAGACGTTTTCAATTGGTGAGAGATCTGGAGAATGTGCGGCCAGGGCAGTAGTCAAACTTATTCGGTATCCAGAAAGGTCCGTACAGGACATGCAACATCCGGTCGTGCATTATCCTGCTGAAATGTAGGGTTTCGCAGGGATAGAATGAAGGTTAGAGCCACGGGTCGTAACACATCTGAAATGTAACGGTCACTGTTCAAAGTGCCGTCGATGCGAACAAAAAGTGATCGAGACTTATAACCAATGGCGCTCCATACCATCACACCCGGTAATACGCCAGTATGGCGATGACGAATACAAGCTTCCAATGTGCGTTCACCGCGTCGCCAAATACGGATGCGACCATCATGATGCTGTAAACAAAACCTGGATTCATCCGAAAAAATGACGTTTTGCCATTCGTGCACCCAGGTTCGTCGATGCGTACACAATCGCAGGCGCTCCTGTCTGTGATACAGCGTCAAGGTTAACCGCAGCCAAGGTCTCCGAGCTGATAGTCCATGCTACTGAAAACGTCGTCGAACTGCAGATGGTTGTTGTCTTGAAAACGTCTCCGTTGACTCAGGGATCGAGACGTGGCTGCACGATCCGTTACAGCCATGCGGATAAGATGCCTGTCATCTCGACTGATAGTGATACGAGGCCGTTGGGATACAGTACGGCGTTTCGTATTGCCCCCTAGAACCCAATGATTCCATATTTTGCTAACAGTCATTGGATCGCGACCAACGCGAGCATCAATGTCGCGATACGATAAACCGCAATCGCAATAGGCTACAATCCGTCCTTTATCAAAGTCGAAAATGTGATAGTACGCATTACTTCTCTTTACACGAAGCATCACAACAACTATTCACCAGGCAACGCCGGTTATCTGCTGTTTGTGTAAGAGAAATCGGTTGGAATCTTTCTTCGTGTCAGCACGTTGGAGGTGTCGCCACCGGCGCCAACCTTGTGTGAATTCTCTGAAAAGCTAATCGTTTGCATCTTCTTCCTGTCGGTTAAATTTCGCGTCTGTAGCACATTCATATTCGTGGTGTAGCAATTTTAATGGCCACTAGTGTATATCAAAATAAACTCTTGAAATGACCTTTTATACTGGTTTATGTAATACCTCACAGATGCTGAATAAATGTTTCTTAATAAATCATACATGTTACAGCAGCTGTCAAAATAAGTAACAGCAATAAAGTGAAAGATGTTACTCTTATGTTTATTGTTTGGATTTAAAAATAGACCATCCGCAGTCCCAATTCCAGAATAAGATGGTACTACATCAATTTTTTTTTTCCATATCTCCATTCTACTCGAACCCTCTAACAACCTCCCTCCGTCCTGATGCATAAGTGAGTCACCCTGCAATTTCACCATGGACTTCGACAAGTCTTAAAGTAGTAGCTTTCGACACACAGAAAAAAGAGAATGGACCTCAAAAAACTATGTAAAGTGTAAGGCGTCTTAATTACGTCACTTTGGCACCAAATTTCTCTACAATTCTGCCCACGTCTGAGGACAAACCAAAATCACCGGAGGTAGATTTGAACCGCCATAGTCCCGAATGCGAGTCCATTTTGTTACCACTGCGCCATCTCCGTCTGGATTCTCGAGAAGGTGCTCAAGGAGACCAGACGGGTATAGGATTCTTGAATTTCCTTATATGTGAAGTGCAGAACTGAAGCACAACCAGCTAACTACATTCAACTTTTTAAAAGTTCTGAGAAATGCGACTGAAAAGTTTCTTTATGCCTTTTATATAAAATTTAAAGCACTCGCCGTACCACATCAGTAGCTACATTGCTTGATACAGGTAAAAATGTTACCAAAAATTGTTTTAGGACCGATGTTCCGAATCTTTCCATTCCTTTTATTTATTTCTGCTAAAATACCTATACGATTTAAATTTCATCTAACTTGTGGTAATTCCGTAATTGTAATCGTAATTATTTAAGAAAAAATTCTGTCTCCTGTTTATTAATTATTTTAAATATTTGTTGAAAGGTACAATTAAAATTACACTGGTTAAAACAGTTAGGGCATCAGTTGAGATATCTAGGTTCTGAAAAATTCCAATCACCAACATTCTTCTACGAATGCGAAAATATATTGTTGACTCACATAGGTAGAAATAATCATCAGAATAAAATGCGAGAAAGGTGTTCTTTCTTTTTGCGCGACCGAGCGAGGTAGCGCAGAGGTAAGACACTGGACTCGCATTGGGGGAAGATGGTGGTTAAAATCCACCTCCGGCCAATGCAGATTTAGGTTTTCCGTGATTTCCCTAGATCACTCCAGACAAATGTCGGGATGCTTCCTTTCTAAGTTCACGGCTGATTTCCTGCCACATTCTTACCCGAACAACCAGAGTGTAACTCCGCCTCTAATGACCACGCTGTCGACGGGGCGTTAAACACTAATCTTCCATCTTTTCTTCCTCTTTCTGCGCGCTATTCGAGAATGGATTGGGAGATAAATAGTATAAAAGTAGTTTCATGAATCCTCTGCCAGGGACTTAAATGTGATTTGCAGAGTATCCCATTTAGATGTAGATATAGATGTAGATGAAGTATTATTATCGATATAATGAACTAAAAGAGTTCGGCGTCTTTCCGTCGGTTTTACGGAGTGGAGACATCAACATTACGGCAACCGAGATAGTGGCAAGACAGAAAGTTGCAGCAGTGTGGTGGTTTTGTGTTTACTCAATGAAACGAATTGCATAAGCACTTGGGTTCAGATAGTGTAATTAGCAGCTAAGGCATGGAGAGCCGCAGGAAGGTTAGAAGCGGAAGAGACTCAGAGGGAGTGACTGCAGCCATTGGAGTGTCCCAAAGTGAAATTTCCAGATCCTGGACGCGATTTCAGACAACAGGAACCGTTAAAAGAAGGCATGGCCGAGGTCTTCCACGGGTAACATCAGCTAATGACCGTTATCTCCGGATAACAGCCCATAGAGACAGGAGGCTGAATGCGACTCAGCTGAAATGCACTCTCCTGTCCGAAACAGTACGCCCAGTATCAACACAACTCTAAATCGTCTTCCAGAATGTTACCGACACGCACGGAGGCTTAGGGTGTGTGAGTCCCATTAAACCACGACACTGGGAGAGGAGGAACACCAGGATTGGAGTCGTAACGAATGGCACCGGGTTCTGTTCACAGATGAGTCACTATTTTGTGTTCATCCGGACAATCGTCGCTCCCTCATCCGCAGAGAACGTAGAACTCTGAAGAATCCTGCTTATGTGCAGTACACATCATCTTATCATGGTGGTGAAGAGTGTGGGCAGTAGTTTTGGTCGACGTACGAGCGCTTTCACTGCACAGAGGTATAGACAAGAGATCTTTCGACATTTTGCCGTGCCCTAAGCTGGTAAAATAAGAGACGGGTTCCTTCTGGTGGGCGGTACCGCCAGTCCTCACAGAGCTGCTCTGGTGGACAACATTCTTGAAGCTGAGGGAACTGGAGTGGCCAACTTGTTCACCGGACCTAAACCCGATAGAGCATGTCTGGGATGCACTTGTATCGCAGCCAGACCAGAACATCCCACAACGGTTGCAGAAGTAGTTATTGCACTCATGGAGGAATGCCCAAATATCCCTGAAGAGCAGTCCATTCCACGCAGGTGTGCAGCCTCCAAATAATTAATGTATCCACCAACAG
Source organism: Locusta migratoria (assembly GCA_026315105.1). Lineage (NCBI taxonomy): Eukaryota > Metazoa > Arthropoda > Insecta > Orthoptera > Acrididae > Locusta > Locusta migratoria. Next base: position 58,086,842 of record CM048746.1, on the reverse strand, counting down.
CCGTAAGGTTCAGGTTGTTTAATTTAACGACCGGTTTCGGTATTACATTAATACCATCTTCAGGCTATGTCACAACACTTGTACTTCCAAGTAAACTGTCGAAGTGGCTGTTTTTCTCGGTTTATTTAATGATTCACCAGCTCCTGAATAAACAAGAGTCACCTCACACATGTGAAAGCAAATGTCAAAATAAGTAACAGCAATAAAGTTCAAAGTTCCAATATATCGGGATCTATTATGGTAGGTTCCTGGTGTCTCGCTCTAAGAAATGCCATGTAAGAGTTAAGGCAGAAAAACATGGTACTGTATCGCACACAAATCACTGTTGTAACCAACATCTGATTAAAATTCGTTACCATATGTACACTGTGTATGATTTCTCTGCTGATACTCTAGTTGTTTTCAGGACTATTATTTTTTACAGTTTGCACTTACAGTAAATAGCTGTTGCGGTTGCTGCTTCAATACAAGCTGAGTAAAAAATCTTACGTATGCACTTGATTACAAAATGACGAGAATTGGCTTTGCTTGTTCCGTTTTGAAACGTTTCCCAGTATTGCTCCAAAAGTGTAATTTTTTATGTTTATATTTTAATTTTCAAAGTCTGATGACTTAGTGTCGATAGTGACTGTATCTAAATAATTAAAAGGTTGCTTGAAATTTCCGCTAACAGACACAACTATGATTTAAGCGATGAGAGTGAAGGCTTTCACGACCGGTTGACATGTTTGTTAGTACATCTTCTGGGTTGTAAGGCCGTTTTCTTAAAATCTTGCTGCTTCCTTACGTTTCTTCCGATGCTGCGTCGGACTTCTTCAGAGGTTGTAAGTCTGTTTAGTCGCGACTCAGTCTATACTGACTACATTTTAGTCTTTGTTAAAATGAACATTCATGTTGAGCAGCTCTCTTCCTCGTCTGATTAAGCGCGTAGCACTTGTACTTGCCCCACAATACAGCAGTTTACGAAGCAATTTCACTGTCATCACAAGGTAGGGAATGTTCATTGCCACAGACATTTAGACGTTGTCAGTATAGATTAATGTAGACCTTTAGCAATATAGTTTGTATGCCCATAGCCTGATGATGATGCATAGCATCGAAACATGTCGCTATTAAACATTTTAACTCTTAAATCATAGTTGTGACTGGTAGCGGAAATTGCAAGCATCATTTTAATTACATTATCATTATTGGCAACGTTGCATAAAATTAAAATTTGCAGTTCCTGTTTTTTCTGACAACTTCGAGTGTATAGAATTCGCAATTGAGGGGTTTGGCTCTGTTGAGTTAGACATTCTATCACATAACAAAAATAAAAAATAAATAAATAAATAAATAAAGCCCTTTCATTTGGTTCAAGAAAGAGGCAGCTCTACCCACTAGTTTCATAGAAATCCAACAGATCGTTCGTCGATTACCGGAACCGAGCCGCAGCTTTATGCCATGCGACAGAGCGTTCTGTAACGAAGAAAGGTGTTTGAGGAAGATGGAAAGACTATGGACTATGGTCGCATTATGAGAAGAACCAGCCTCTAATATCATGTCACAGAAGTGGACCACAGATTTATTTTCAATTTTGTTACACGTTGAAGAAATTTTTGTGCAGAACCCTTACGTATCATTATCGAACAAGGAAAGAGGAAAATATTTAATCACTAAGTACTAAATATTCCTCTATGATCAGCCATACGTCGGTAAAAGGATTATTCAATGCAGTGCGAGTGTAGCAATGACTGTTTTCGATAATTCGCAAATTCGCAACCAAGGACCTGCGAGTTTCATAACAACGGACCTCTTTCATCAAGCTTGTGATTGTCTCCTCCCGCTTCAAGGCTAAAACTTTAAAAATGTCAAAGAGCTGGCCAAAAAGCATGTTGGGCAAAACGAAATGTGGTTTAACGACCAGTTGACGTCAGATACTTCAAACGATCCTGAGGAGACTGAGGGGGAGCTAGAAGATTGAAGAAGAACTGCAGAATTAATGTATTATGGCAATAATGGTGTACTTTCTTTATTAATAACTGTTTTTTAAACTGAAATATGGTTAATTATGAAGAAAATGGTCCTACAAACAGTTTTTCATTCACTTAGGAGCAAAACTGAGGCAGCTCCAAAATTCAAAACTCTATTGCACGTACCTGAGTGCATGCATTTGTATGTATTCTCGTCAGTAATATTAGATACCCCCATAACCTAAAACAAGGCAGATTTTTTTTTTTATTTTTATTTTTATTTTTTATTTTTGGTGAAAAATCAATTTTTAAAACTTTTTTCTTTCAATTTTCCACAAACTGGAAAAAGTGTAGCTGCATCCTTCCTGCACCAAACCCTTCGATTGTTGATTGTAATTCAAATGTTTGTAAATCTATGGGACTTTATTGTTTGGTTATTAGTCCCTAGCTTACAAACTACTTGAACTAAGTTAAACTAACCGAAGGACAACACATACACCCATGCCCGAGACGGGACTCGAACCCCCGACGGCGAAAGGCCGCGCGCACCGCAGCACGGCGCCTCAGTGCGCACTGCTATTCCGCCGCGACCTAGATTCTACGGCCTTTGCCGTGGCCTGATGCTTCTTTCAGTGCGCATGCACACGACAACCGGTCTCCTGGTTTGAATATTGGGCTGGTACGTGTCGTGGAGTACAGTGCTCGAACAGGACGACAGGTAGGATTTTGGATCGGACGACGTAACAGCTTCGGAAGTCGGCAACCGTCCTCCTGGTCTGAATACTGGGCTGGTACGTGTCGTGTAGTACAGCGGTCGAACAGGAACGACGGGTGGGAGTTTGGGTCGGACGACGTAACAGCTTCGGAGGTCCTTACAAGGATGTGGAGCCCTTGTGCTGCGGTGGCGTAGAGGCTTGGCGCAGCTGCTTCACAACGAGGAAGTCCCGCGCTCGACTCCCGGTCCCAAAACCTTCATGTCCACGTTGTATCATTACAACACCTACGGGCAGCTCAGACTCACAAAGGCCGAGACAAAATCTGTATTTACATGCAAAATTGAAAAGTAAAAATAAACGAAATACACACTTTTTCATTAATTCCCTCAGAGCTACAGAAGTCTCTGGGAGAACCAGCCGTGACAAAACTATTTCACTTGTCAAGTAAGATGTATGACACAGGCGAAATACCCTCTGAATTTAAGAAAAATGTAATAATCCTCATCCCAAAATAATCAGGCGCAGACAGGTGTGAAAATTACAGAACCATCGGTTCAATAAGTCTTGGTTGAAAAATTTTAACATGGATTATTTAAAGAGGATGAAAAGGCTGATAGATGCTGCCTCGGGGAAACACTTTCAAATTCTGAAGTCATCAGGGGTGAAATACAGGGAAAGGAGAGTTATTTACAACTTGTAGGAAAGCCAGACCGCACATATTAGAAGCTAAGTGTATGAAAGGGAAGCATTAGTTGGGAAGGAAGTAAGATGGGGTTGCAGCCTTTCCCCAATGTTATTCATGTGTACACTGAGCAAGCTGTGGAGGAAAGCAAAGAGATATTTCCGCTACACTCTCTCGTCCTGCTTACGTATTCGGAGTTCGTACTGTAAAGAAGGTTTCCTGAGACTTGTCACACCGTTGACCTTTCTTGCTCCCTTGGTATCCATAGTGAAACAACAAGCAAACAACCGAAAAGTACTGCAAGAGTAATTATATGTACAACACACGGTGAAAAAATATGTCAGTACGCTACTGCCAGTGTGCAATTACTAATATTCCTCTGCCCCCGCAAAACGCAACCACCCTCTGCTACCAATGAAAGGTAATAGCAAGGCTGCTGGAGTGGAAGGACTGAATCCACGCGAGGATACTCTAAGACAATGTAATTTATATTATTTTTACCAGAGGTATTTACACAGGTGCACCGTGGCAACAACATAGGCACTTTAGCATAACCATACCACACAAATGTGTAGAAATGCTATTTAATTCTTAATAACAACTCTGTACCCTCAAAACAGTTTTAAATAATAGCTACGCCAAAAACCTAACCTTCTATACAAAATAAATATTTGTAAATCTATCGGACCAAACTGCGTGGTCATCAGTCAGTAGCTAAAAAACTACTTAAACCTAGGTAAACTAACCTACGGACGAACACACACACACCCATGTCCCAGGGAGGACTCGTACCTCAACGGCGAGCATCTGCGCGCTCCACAGCGAGACGCTTTAGACCGCTCAGCTACTCCACCGCGGCTCTTCTATACACCAGTGTAAGATACCTTAAGCGACAGCTGAATTACCTCTGACAGTTTTGCAGCTTTGCAGTTTTAAACAACGCATTAATATTCAACCCAAATCGAAGTGCCATTGGTATTTTCAAACAGGACTGAGTTTAACAAACTTTTGAAAACAGCTGATATTACCGCAAAATTAATATCTAGTATAAACACTACATACGCTAAGTATATCAGCAAATGTCAGCAACCCTTATCCTTACTGAGAAGGATGATTAACTCAAAGGGACAATAAATTTACCAAAACAGAACGCAGCAGTCTTCTTGCGTCCAAAACCGGCGAGACTGCCAGGCTAACTTTGATTAGAGACCGTGCCCCTCAAAGCGCTGCATCGAGCTACACTAGTGACAGTTGAAACATTTCCGAATATTTCGTCGTCAGTCTGACGCCGAATAGCAATCCAATTAATGACAAAGACAACGGATAAGGGCTGTCGTTAAGTCTGTTTCGGGAATAGTTTTGACCAGTAATTAATTTGCTGCTTATAAACAGTTGTCTTAAGGGTTCATTATTTGTCAACAATTGCAATAGATACTACTTCGAACTGTAACCTTTTATATTTCTGAACAATCACAAATATGCGAGGCAATCACGGCCTTCATCGCACATTCTAATAACGGTTATTTACACAGGTCGCCAATATTCACACGCCATTTGTTACTTTTATCGCATTATTGCACAAAAACCCCTCACTGCATTCTGTTTTGTAACTGGCGCGGTTGACACGATTCGCAGCGCGGAAATCTTCTGACACAGTTTCGATCGGCACAAATGGTGAGAAAATCCACCCACGGCGCTGGAGATAAACTCAACCCGGAATACGCGCAATGAACGGACTTTCACCATCACTCTTACGACTCACTTAACGCGGCTTACACTCTCTCCGACATTCCACAGTTGAGTCGTACCCCGCCATAGCACCAACAATCGACTCACTGAACTCGCTACGCCAACTATCGATATAATGCCTAATTCTACCTGTGTAATGCGACTAGGGCAAGAATATTTACGTAAGAGGGGCTGACCCCTTACACAGTACACTCTAAAACACGCCAGGTACAAGGACTGTAGCAAAACATTTGTATTTTTCCAGTCTGACTATGCGCTAACAGCGCGAAACGCGAAATTGGAAAATAAAAATATTGCAACAGAGACTGAGAATTATTTAATTATCAACACTGTTGCTGCACCAGCCGCCACCACCACCATCATGGAATGGAATGAAATGACAAGAAAACAAACTTAATTCAAATGTCACTCACACATTTTATCATATTGAAACTGGGGTGTTTGACGCAGCTTGACCTAGCGCTACCACTGCAAAAGTGCAGAACACCTCCTTAGCATAACTCTAAAATTGGCAAGAAATTAATAAGGTGACCAATCGTCCTTTTGTGGGTTCTGTCCTTCCTCGAGAAGTGTCCTCCTGCCTGTCCTTTTCAATATTTTAAAACTAATCTGTCGATCTCTGCACTCCGAGGTGCCGCGCCGAACTATAAGGCTCCCTTCACACCAAGCCACTGAGCAGTGGCGACCGGCGCAATAGTGAGTAACGCCGATTGTTAACAGTCGGCTCGTGACGTAAGCACAGCAGTAGCCGGGCCAACTAGCAGCACAAGTAGCTCGCGGCATCATCAAAGCTGTTTGCGAGTAGCAGCTGTTCAAATGTTCAAATGTCTGCAAATCAAACTGCGTGGTCATCAGTCCGTAGCTTACAATCTACTTAAACCTAATTAAATTAACCTAAGGACAAACACACACACCCATGCCCCAGGGAGGACTCGAACCTCCACGGCGAGCAACCGCGCGCTCCGCAGCGAGACGCTTTAGACCGCTCGGCTACTCCACCGCGGCTAGTAGCAGCTCCAGGCAGTGTGTGGATTTTACTAGTTTTCAAATCGATTTCTTAATTGAGTCTTTTAGTTTGTCTTTCTGCCCTGTAAGTGCGATTCCTCTTACATCCTGTTATTGCTCTTGCACCTGGCGGCATAACGTCAGTGTTTACCGATATAAGATTCTGTCATTGTAAAAAATATTATTATATCTTTTCAAATTGATAGGCCTGTTGGGTGAATCATAGCTGTAAATACTTGAAGCTGTGAGTACCAACAGTGGGAATTGTGATGCATGTTAAAGATCTGTTGCTGCTTTAAAAGATTTTCTCATTGTTTGTGATTTTCTCATTGTGTGATTATCAATTCTTTTACTTTATATCATGGTTATCTTCATAAAACCTTAACATATGGCCTAAATAAAATGAATTATATTGCACCTTGTTGCTAAAACATCTATCAGTACGACTTCCTTGTGTTGTCCGATATCCTTATTAACTCTAATTAATAGTGTAAGTTGTTTGGTCGGTAACTTTCAGGTCTCAGTTCCTGTCTCCTCGCCATTGTTTCTCGTCAACACCAGCTTTACAACTCTCCACTGAGTTTGAGATAGTTTTTCTACAAACATCCAGCCACACAGTTTGCAGTTAAAGCTTAATTGTTAGTGTTAAGGCTTACATGACAATGTCATTCTCCACCTCCATAATAAAACGGCTCCATTCCTATCAAAGCACGTCTATTGTAATCAGAGTTTGGTATATTGTGGGTGCAAAACCTAACAATTGAATGACATTGGCCGGCCGCGGTGACCGAGCGGTCTGCGGCGTGCCAGTCACGGTCTGCACGGCCGCTGCGGTCGGGGATTCGAATCCCCCTCGGGCATGGATGTTTGTACCGTCTTCAGTATAAGCTAGTTTGTGAGTTTAGGGACTGATGACCCCGCAGTTAAGTCCCATAAGCTCTACAATCATTTGAACATTTTAAAAGGCATAAAACCTTAATTTGCTTTATCATGTTCTTTGTGGTCCCTAGATATTCCGCACTGTAAATCAAAGCAAAGCAGAAAATGCAATCATGCTGATCTCCAAAGGGGACACATAACGTCAGAGTGATGTCTTAGGGAAGCTTTCAGTGGACCGATGGGTGTCTGCAAAGTTTCTTATGAGTGTCATCTATTTGCTTATCGCACTGCTAGCTGTCTTTGACGGTGAAATTTATGAACACGTCAGTGGAAGGGATGGTTTCATTAACGCTCTCTGTGCTATCCCCTGAGTCATTTTCGTATTGATTCCAAAATGCGGCCGGCCGCGGTGGCCGAGGTGACTGAGGCGCTCCAGTCACGGTCAGCACGGCCACTATGGTCGGGGGTTCGAATTCCCCCTCGGGCATGGATATTTGTGCCGTCCTAGTTCGTAAGTAGTTCATAAGTAGTTTGTAAGTTTAGGAACTGATGACCCCCTAGTTAAGTCCCATAAGCTTAACAAACATTTGAACATTTTTTTTTTCTAAAATGCGGCATATCAGAAACATTTTCATTGGCCCATTAGAAAACGGCGCGATTTCAACGCTGGGCCACGGTGGAGTAGCCGAGCGGCTCCCTACGGAGCGCGCGGTTGCTCGCCGTGGAGGTTCGAGTCCTCCCTGGGGCATGGGTGTGTGTGTTCGTCCTTAGGTTAGTTTACCTAGATTTAAGTAGTTTGTAAGCTAAGGACTGATGACCACGCAGTTTGGTCCGATAGATTTACAAACATTTGCATTTTTTTCAACGGTGGGATTCACAGTTCCGATATCCAATGCAGAGACCGAGCGAGGGGTCGACGTGGTGAAGCGGTCATCACAGTGGAGTCGTGCTTGGATGGACAGTGCTTCAGACCCGGCTTCAGCCATCCACATTTACGATTCCACGATTTCCCTTCATCAGTTCGCGCAGCTGCCAGCATGGTTCCTTTCAAATGACATGACTGATTTCCTTCCCCATCCGAAACAAACTAATCGCTGCTTAAAACGTCAGTGAGAGTGGATGTCACGACCCTATCATGTCACTCAGTCAGGGTTGTGTTGGGCAGATCAGAAGTGAAACGTGATGCCAGTGTATCGTCTCAATCTTCACATATCAGTCTGGGGTCTGTTATTCTTCTCCGCCGCGGCGGAGCGGCCAGGGGCATTGAGGCGCTATGCTACGATGTGCGAGGCCGTTCCCCGTCGGGAGTTCGAATCCGCCCTCGTGCATGGATGTTTGTGCCGTCTTTAGTATAAGCTAGTTCATAAATAGTTTGTAAGCTTAGGGACTGATGACCGCGTAGTTAAGTCCCATAAGCTGTACAAAAATTTGAACATCTTTTTCTTCATTCTTCATCAAATTTTATAAAAAACATGTATTCGTTGGTGAGATAGGTTGGCATGTCTGAGTTGCTCTTTGATTGTTCCGGTATTGCTGCGTTGCACGGCTAAGCAACAGAGTAAGGCTGTACGTGAATGCAAGAAGTCGTGGTTATGAATGGTCTCCGAAGAAGTGCAATGAGTGTGGGTTCCAGAAATGCGGAGCAAGGATTATTGATACGTTTATCTGATTTTTTTATTAGATGATTCAGGGCTCTTATTTGATCTCTTTTTATCAGATGATTCAGACAGAATGATCATTACCCGCTGACAAGGTAAGCAAGATTTGCGCTTTGTAGAATTCTCAGACAGACATTATGTTTTTCCTTTATTTTCAGAAACTGATGTGATTCTTTTAACTGTGAATGATGGGACCTCACTCTAAATGGAATCGAGGAAGTAATTATTCATATTTTGTGTAAATCTACCAAATATAGTGTAGAAGGTCAAACCCAACCAGTGTAGCGCACAGGATTTTTCTTTTTTATGATTGATGGGGAACTAACCCTTCTTTTGGAAATACTTGTTAAAGCACTCATGCTTTACACATGAGTGCGGTTGGTTGTGACGTTTGGCCTGCAGATTTAATTGTGTTCTGGAGCAGTGTCGCCGATTTACAATTACCCAAGGATTTGATTACTCTTGCAGCTAGTTAAATGATAAGTAGTTTTTATATTATTGAAACCAGTGATAGTTACTGATAAAAAGAAGTATGCTGCCGGCATTCATACTAATCAACCAATAGTTAGTTATTTCTTTCTTCGATAGATTATTTCATGAAAATAGGATCAATAAATCGATCACCATTTCCAACAGACCACTGCTTCTTCTGACAGTTACACTTGCAATTTCGTAGCCAATCAGATCCAAAAAAATAATAAGTACACACATGGAAGAATATGACAGCGACAACAAAACCAGGAAACGTATGCAACAGACACTCACAAACACCACCTCCAAGATCAAGTTCATGGGAGAAATTCCGGAACCATTCCAGATACATACAGTATACGGGCTCTCGCCAGACTTGTTCAACATTGTCGTAGACAAAACTGTTAAACAGTGGGAGAAACAAGTTAAAAGAATTTAGCTGGGAAAAACACGTGAAACAAAGACCATCATAAAATGTCTAGCATTTGCTGATGACATAGCTATACTCAGCAATAACACACAGGAGGCAAAGGAAGCACTGAAATGTTTTCAAGAAATAGCTGCCGAAACGGGTCTACAGATGTCGTATGAGAAGACGCAATACATGGAACGACAGACCAACAATGTACACACAATTCATACGATGTATGGATCTATAAAAAGAGTGGAAAAATTTAAATACTTAGGAGAACATATAGAAATGGGAGAATAAAACAAGGAACCTAACAGAGAACGCACAGAAAAACTCCAGAAAGCCTACAAACTCACATGGTCACATTATAATAAGAAAAGCATATAAAGACTGACCAATCTTAGACACTACAAAACAGTCGTATTATCAGAAGTACTGCATGCGTCAGAAACGACCACAATTGGAGCATCGGACATCACAGAGACAGAGAAAATAGAACGTAAAATTCTCAGGAAAATATTTGGACCAATACACAGAAATGGTATATGGGTGAAAAGACCCAACAAAGAACTGTACCAGTACACTGACAGACTCACAGACATGATCAGAAAACACAGTTTAACTTTCTCTGGGCACATATAGAGAATGGGCAAGACAAGACTTACAAAGAGAATCTTTGATGTAGTAAGCAGTTCAATCCATAAAATAAATTGGTATCATGAAATAGAGGAAGACTTAAGGCAGTTGGGAATCAACAGGCAATGATAAGAGACAGAAAAGAATTCAAAATTAAGATTGCAAAACTTATGGTACGTGAGAAGAAGAAGAAGACAGCAACATTGTGGAAAGAAACAGGAGCACAGTCAAAAGATGAAGAGATTTTGGGAAGAGAAGAAGAAGAAGAAGAAGAAGAAGGGAAAGAAGTGAAAATTGTGTCACCATGAGATATTCGAGTTAAAACACTGTCCATAAGGGCAAAAATGATACGAATGAATGAAGTACACTCGTTTGATGTTTATGGTTATTGTCACAAGTTTAACAGAGTGCATTACACCATAAATTTCAGCGCTAAGTCAAAGTACAGTACGAACCATTGTTTAATCCTTAACTATGTGTATTGGTACAGAACTATGTACGGAAGTTTTCATAGAGTATTTTGTTCTGGTAACATTATAGGGCCATATTGGTATTATATCGGAACGATAAAGACCCGGATGCTGATTTGTCTTACAAATATCACCCCAAACTGTGAACAGATAAGCATTGAACACTTTAATTGGCATCTTTTATTCTTCTTGTTTTTGCGTATATCGACACCTTGCTGTTTGAAGTGTGATGACAACCCCGCGGTGTCATACTTTTGCGTTATTTCGGAGGAAGTTATACACAACTGACTCAAATTTCAAATCTCGGCGTTGTAGTGGGAGATATTGATAGGGTTTCGAGAAATTTAGCTTTTAATTGTTTTACGCAATGTAAATAAACAAATCCGGTTATCTCATTTGAAATACTGAAGTTCTTTTTAGTCTTTTTTTAATAGTTTCCAGACACTGTGAGAATCAACTAGCGTTTCGCCCTTACTGTTTCGCCGAAACTTCAGTAAAATAACTATTTCGGGTTCAAATTATTCAATTCAAAACGCGGTTCACGTACCATGTTTGAAAAAATAAATAAAATGTTTCAAATTCAGTATGTCACGTGTTTTACATTGAAAAATTTATAGAAGTGTATTTAACACAGTCTACAACAATGTGTATTAGGATTGTTTAAACGTTTTTTCTTCTTTTTCAACAGGTAAGCTACCCAAGACTCACGAAAGCTGCAGCTCAGTACTGGTATTTCTGAGAATGAGAAGCAACAAGTGTTTCAGTCTGTTAACGGTATGTATCAATTATTTTTAAATGAAACAAGAGCACATGACTAGAGTGATTATGATTGTGGAGAATCGGAAGCTTTATGGTTCATCGTGGCTCTCATCTTCCTGGAAGGAGAGGGGGTAACATCTGATACAGCACATCTACATCTATATAAGTACTCTGCAAGTCAAGTTGAAGTGTGTTGTAGGGGTTCATCGAATCGCTTTTATAATATTTCTCTACCGTTCCTTTCTCTAACATCTCACGAAAAAAAGGAACACCTAAGCCTTTCTGTTTTTGATGTGATTTCTCTTATTTTTTGTGATGATCATATCTCCCTATGTAGGAGGGTGCTTAAAAATTATGTACGATTCGGAAGAGAAGGTGAAAGAAATTTCGCAAATATATCGCAAAGAATAACGCCTTCTTTTAATGATATCCACCTCAACTTCTGCATCATTTCCGTGACATTCTCTCCTCTATATCGTGATAATACAAGACAAGATGGTCTTCTCTAAATCGTCCGTCAGTCCCGCCTGGTACAGATCCCACAATGCGCAGTAGTACTCCAAAAAGGATACACAATTGTAGTGTAAGCATCTACTAGGTTTTCTGCAAATTAAACTTAGTCTTTGGTTAGCTTTCAGTAGAATATTTTCTGTGTGTTCTTTCCAATTTTAGTTGTTCGTAATTGTTACTCCTAGGTATTTAGCAGATATGAAGGCCTGTACGGTTGACTGTTTTATCGTGTAACTGAAATTTAATGGATTTCTTTTAGTTGTCATATGGATGACCTCACACCAATAATTATTAAGGGTCAATTGAGAATTTTGGCAACATACATATATCATATCTTAATTATATTGCAGTTGCTTTTGATCTTCTGGTGACTTTACTAACCGATAAATGACAGCATCATTCGCGAACAGTCTAAGAGAGCTAATTAGAGCGTCTCAAGGAAATTTACTATATTCGAACTGAGAATACGCTCCAAAATTCTACAGGAAACTGATGTCAACAATGTTGGCCTGTAATTATGTGGATCATTTCTCTATCCTTTCTTATAAACCAGTCACCTGTGCCTTTTTCCAATCACTGGGAACTTTGCGCTGAATTAAAGATTCGCGATAAATGCATGCTAAATAAGGGTCCAATGTAGTATTCCATCCGGACCAGGAGACTTATCTGCATTTAGCTCTCTCAGCTTCTTCTCTACACCGCAAATACCTATTACTGTCTTGAGCAGTTAAACCGGCAACCCACGCGCAATGGAAATATTTTAGACCTTATAGCCACGAACAGACCTGTATGTGCAAAGACAGGAATTAGTGATCATGATATCGTCATATCGTCGATGGTGACCAAATTTCATAAACCAATCAAGAAGGCTAGGAGCGTGTTTTTGTTGGGAAGAGCCGATAAGCAAATGTTAGGATCGCACTTAGAAAACGAATGGGTATCGTTTAATTCCGGGACTATGGATGTAGAGGAATTGTGGACTAAATTTAAGTGCATTGTAAATAAAAGGTTAGAGATGTGCCAGTAAAGACGATTAAGGATGGACAAGATCCACCGTGGTATAATAAAAATGTTAGAAAGCTGCTGAGAAAGCAAAGACTGTTGCACTCTCGATTCAAAAAAGAACACGCAAATGATGGCAGGCAAAAGTTATATTCAAGCGTCTATAAAAAGAGCGATGCGCGAAGCATACAATAATTATCACAGCCATACCAAAAGATCTTTCCGAGAACCCGAAAAAATTCTGGTCCTATGTAAAATCGATAAGCGGGTCTAAGCCCATTGTCCAGTCACTCGTTGATCATTCCGGGGCAGTAATAGAAGGAAGAAAACGGTAAACTGAAGTTCTAAATTTAACCTCTAAGAAATATTACACGCAGGAGGACCGCAAAAATGTACCATCATTCGATCAACGTACTAATTACGAAAGGGTGACATAGTAAAAGGTATTTCCGGTGTAGAGAAGCAGCTGAGAGAGCTAAATACGAAAAAGTCTGCTGGTCCGGATGGAATACCAGTTCGGTTTTACAAAGACTATTCTGCGGCATTGGCCCCCTACTTAGCTTGCATTTATCGCGAATCTTTAATTCAGCGCAGATTTCCTAGTGATTGGAAAAAAGCGCAGGTAACTCCCGTTTATAAGAAAGGAAAGACAACTGACCCACACATTTACAGGCCAATATCGTTGACATCAGTTTCATGTAGAATTTTGGAGCATATTCTCAGTTCGAATATAGTAAATTTCCTTGAAACGGAAAAGCTTCTTTCCATGAATCAGCACGGGTTTAGGAAACATCGTTCATGTGAAACTCAGCTTGCCCTTTTCTCACATGACATCTTGCGAGCCATGGACGAAGGGCAACAGGCGGATTGTGTTTTCTCGACTTCAAAAAGGCGTTCGACGCGGTGGCACACAGCAGACTGCTAACTAAGATACGAGCTTATGGAATAGGTTCACAGATTTGTGACTGGCTGGAAGACTTCCTAAGTAATAGAACGCAGTACGTTGTTCTCGACGGCGAGTGTTCATCAGAGACGAGTGTATCGTCAGGCGTGCCCCAGGGGAGTGTGATAGGACCGCTATTATTTTCTATCTATATAAATGATCTGATGGACAGAGTAAGTTGTAATTTGCGGCTGTTTGCTGATGATGCTGTGGTGTATGGGAGGGTGTCGTCTGTAACTGACTGTAATAGCATACAGGATGACTTAGACAAAATTTCTAGTTGGTGCGAAGAATGGCAGCTAGCTCTCAATGTAGAAAAGTGTAAGGTGATGCGCATGAGTAGAAAAAACAATCCTATAATGTTCGAATATAGCATTAGTAGTGAGCTTCTTGATGCTGTCGCGTCGTTCAAATATCTAGGCGTAACATTGCAGAGCGATATGAAATGGAACGAGCATGTAAGGACAGTTGTGAGTAAGGCGGACAGCCGACTTCGGTTTATTGGGATAATTTTGGGAAGAAGTACTTCACCTGTAAAGGAGACCGCGTATAAAACGCTTGTACGACCACGTCTTGAGTATTTCTCTGGGACCCGTAGCAGATCAGTTTACAGCAAGATATAGATGCGGTTCAGAGACGAGCAGCTAGATTTGTTACCGGTTGGTTCGACCACTGCGCGAGTGTCACGGAAATGCTCCGGCAATTCAATTTGGGATCGCTGGAGGAAAGACGACGTTCTTTTCGTGAATTTCTGTTGAGTAAATTTAGAGGGCCGGAATTTGAAGCTGAGTGTAGTACGATCTTGCTACCGCCTACTTACATTTCGCGTAAAGATCACAAAGACAAGATAAGAGAAATTAGGGCTCGTACGGAGGCATATAGGCATTCTTTTTATCCTAGTTGTATTTGGGAGTGGAAAATGAAAGGAAATGCCTAGTAGTGCCGCGGTGGAGTAGCCGAGCGGTCTAAAGCGTCTCGCTGCGGAGCGCGCGGTTGCTCGCCGTGGAGGTTCGTGTTCTCCCTGGAGCATGGGTGTGTGTGTTATCCTTAGGTTTAGTTTATCTACGTTTAAGTAGTTTGTAAGCTACGGACTGATGACCACGCAGTTTCGTCCGATAGATTTACAAACATTTGAACATTTTTGCCTAGTAGTGGTGCAGTGTACCCTCCGACACGCACCTTACGGTGAATTGCGGAGTATGTATGTAGATGTAGATGTCCTATGTCCTCCATTTCGTTGTACGTTCATCAAATGATGGTACATTTTTGCGATCCTCCTGCATGAAACATTTCTTAAAGGTTTAATTTAGACCTTCAGCTGTCCGTTTTCTTCCTTCTATTACTGCCCCGGAATGATCAACGAGTCACTGGATAGTGGGCTTTGACCCGCTTATCGATTTTACATAGGACCAGAATTTTTTCGGGTTCTCGGAAAGATCTTTTGCGAAGGTGTGACTGAGGTAATTATTGTATGCTTCGCACATCGATCTTTTTACAGACACAAGAATCTCTACTAACATTTGCCTGTCATCATTTGCGCTTCCTTTTTTGAACCGAGAGTGTAACAAAAATGTTCAAATGTTTGTAAAGCTTGGGACTTAACTACGGGGTCATCAGTACCTAAACCTACAAACTACTTATGAACTAGCTTACACTAAGGACGGCACAAATATCCATGCCCGAGGGGGGATTCGAGCCCCCGACCGTAGTGGCCGTGCAGACCGTGACTGGAGCGCCTCAGTCCCCTCGGCCACCGCGGCCGGCCGAGAGTGTAACAGTAGTTGCTTTCTCAGTAGCTTTCTAACATTATTATTATACCACGGTGGTTCTTTCACATCCTTAATCGAGTTTACAGGCACATATTTCGTTAACCCTTTATTTACAAAGCATTTAAATTTTGTCCACAATTTCTCTATATCCATTGTACCGGAACTGAACGATGTCCATTCATGTTCTAAGTGAGATCCTAACAATTGCTTATCGGCTGTTCCTAAGAAAATCACGCTCCTAGTCTTCTTGATTGGTTTATGAATTTTGGTCTGCATTGACGCTATGACGATATCATGATCACTAATTCCTGTCTCTACACAGACGTTAATAAGGTCAGGCCTTTTCGTAGCTATAAGGTCTAAAATATTTCCATTACGTATCGGTTGCCGGTTTAACTGCTCAAGACAAATGAAACTTCGGGGCTTCCTTAACCCTCTCAGACCTGGCGTCCAATATATTGGACAACGAATTTTTATTGATTTTAGAACACTATAGGATTTCGATTTACTTTGATGCCCATTAGCCTGTTTCCTGGACATCTGTCGCTTTTAATTTTGTGCTTCTTGCTGCCATCTGTCTCCAGAATGGTGTGCTACAATGAAAAACAGTGAGCATTGCGGACCCATTGTGGAGAGCTTCGGACTTGATACAAGTAGTAGGAATTATTTTTTTGTAGTAATTTGTGAATTTTGCACAAATTCCACTTTGCGACATAATTTCCATAATCAATACAGAGTGATATATATAATTGTTCAATTCTTATTTCACGTCCTTAACTGTCATCTAGGCTCGGTGTCAAATTTATTTGACATTTTTTGTATTTTGGAAAGCAAGTATGAAAAATTTTAATGTTGCTCAAATATGCAGTAGATACGGTCTTACAGACTTAAAACAGTACAAGTATGTTTTATTCCATTTTAAAAATAATTCAGGAGTGAAGCAGTTAAATCGTCATCAAAAATAGTTTAGCTATACTTTTCTTCTTTGCAGAACCTCGATTTTCAAAGTTGTGGTATTCTTTTTGAGTCATCCTTAGTTTCAGTGACATGTCTCATCATTTAAATATCTCTCAGAGGGACCGAATATTCTTCCTAACGTTCGTATTCAATTTATCGCTGTTTTTTTTTTAGAACCAATGAAGAAGGTAATAAACAAATTTACTCACATTTTTCTCCCGCAGTGACCTGTGAAAATGTTGGCTACAAGCAAAAGAAGGCTCCAGTTTTTGAAGGATTCTGCACCGTTTTTAGACGCGCCGTATACTGGAGCGTTGAGCTCCGGAATACGTAGCAAAGTGTAAATGCGCGAAATGCTTCAGCAGGTGTAGAAACACATTTAAATGTGCCATTTTACAGTCGTTATGCCTTCTTCAACAGTCGTCCGCGCATGAGACATTAAGATTAACGAGGCGTAATGGCTGGTTGGCGGCTGTTGTTAAATTGCAAGAGCTCTCCTCTTCCGCCAGTCCACAATGCGGTCCCTTTCACCATTATGATAGCAAAACTGGATTTCGTAATTATCGCCTCTAAAAGGCAGTCCGCTAACGGATCTCATTCGCAGATGACCCGCCGAGGTCAGAGGTCGCAGAACTACTTTCCCAATAAGGAAGGGGCCAGCGCAAACGCACGGGGCGTTTATTGCTCTGCAGCATACCATGGCCTGGCTTCCTGACCGCGATAAGATATTTCTGTTTCTACGAAAAAGAGACTAGACATTCATAAAGTAATTGTACATCAAGGTCTTAGTACTCGACGGCAAGGACTAATGTAATAACTTTTGCAATATTACACCTTTCTCCCAATGAAGTGGGCGTAATTATTAGTACCAATCACATACTGGTAGCTGGAACGCGGCAAATACGCTGCTTCAAGTACACAGTAGTTCACCCTCTTGGAGTTTTCCAATTCACTCTAGCTTTATTGTAGAAGCTTTGTATATGGAGTGCAAATGGAATACATGACATGATTTTACGTACAGATCAAGCGGAAATGACGTACAGTAACATTAATCCAGATAGCGCGGAATTATTTTGGGTTTAATTTCTTTCGCAGAAGCTATTAATTCATATGACTGCACAAGATCGTTATTAAGTGACTTTCACAATCACGCCATTAATTTTGCAATATGCCCTTCTTTTTGGAATGACCTCAAAATGAATGTTTTATAATATTAATCTGAGGAATCATTATTATTAAAACAACATTTAGGATGTAATATATACATATAAATGTCTCACAAATTGAGCCAAAGACTTTACTATAAGAACTATTGAGTCAGTAGCGAGAGGACACAGACAGAGAGAATGTGTGAGTAAGTGGATGTGGACGGACGGAGTTAAGTGCTGGTTAAGAGCTATAGACTGCGAGAGTATTGTTGTTAAGTCGTTAGGATTCTTAATAATTCTGATTTTCATTTTGGTGTTTTTTGTAATGATCATGTTGATAAGGTAACGATAATAATTATCATCACCATAACTTACAACTTTGTTTTAATTCAAGACAGCTTTATGTCCCCCTTTTTTTGTTTAAACTGAAATATTTTATTATCCCCCAAGGCTGCAACTTTTAAACGGTAGCATAGATGCAAGTTTCAACTTTATTTATATTTCATCATTAATGTGCTGCAAGAAGCTGCTGTCTTCTGATAAGAGGTGAGTGATTTTTGATACAAGAATCGTAAGCATCTAGTTTATCAGGTAGCCACCAATATTTCTTGCCAATCGTGGAAAGTACTCGACATACCAAATTAACCACTTGCTTATTGTTCACTTTTGTTACATCATTCACATTCAGTTGTAGAAGTCGTAACCAATGAGTTTACCAGGTAGCATTTATTTTCTGTTGTGTGACGCGCCATTTCATACAGATATTAATTACGCCACTTGCTGACAACACAATAAGTGGTTTGTTAATAAAATTAGGTCACAATTCCAGAAGGTGTCGGTACACACAATAATTGTTGTTAAGCTCGCAATCGAATCCACACTTAGTCAGTTTCGTCATTTAATAAACTAATCTTTGATATGTACTGTAAATAATTAGTCAATTACACAATTATCGAGTTAGACGTTTCCACACTAGAATAGACAGTATAAATTTATCGACTTAGATGTTTCTATTCTATGATAGATTGTAGGCTACAAGTTTCTTTCATTGCCATCAGCTACTGTTATAGTTTGTCATTCTACGAATAGATGCCATACTCAGTCTGTGTAGTAGTAATCTAAACTTTAATCTTCAATTAATTCCGCCTACTATCAGTCACTGTTCGAGTTTGTCTTTCACTCCACCAAAGATCACATTTAAATTTAGGATATCAAATTTGTGTCAGACATTGATCAGTATTTAATTAATGAATAATTTGTCTATCTGATTAACGAATCATAACTTGAGCTACAACCGGGCTTGTTATTATTGTTTAACCAGATTTGTGTTCTGGATAGTTCAGTGCACTAACAGGGCCATACTCTTTACTATCAGTCGATGCCAGGCTGATTAATCATAATAGTGACTCTTACTTGATGTTCAGACATTCAGATAAGTTTTTACATTCACGGTGCTGTACCAATCTAGATAGGTACTGTTGCATCAATACACAAACCTTGCACACTCACACACGCTAACTTCAGTCTACCCAACTACGAGGAAGTCTTCAGTATCTTCTGTATGAACCTCAACTTTGCAGCTGTATCCAACCACTCTGCAATCGACAATAGAAGGTAAAATTGATCTGCAATGGGAGCAGGCGACTCAAAGAAATAAAATATGACACCGAACAGACAAGAATAAAAAAGTAAGCTGCCGTTCTCGTCCTTCTGGAAGGACGTCAGCGCTATCTGGGTTAATCAAAAACCCAATAATTTTTTTTTTTTTTTTTTCGAATTAACAACTACCAAATGGTTGTTTTCGATGTATACGAGTTTCTTTATATCCAGTGCCCTTTCAGTTAATTATATTTGCGTGAACAGATTTTAGTGTCTCTTGGTGTAACTTTTACGTTTTAGTCAGTACTTAATCAAGTTTTTACGATTTCTATTTTTACCATGGGTGAGAAGTGCGTGACATGCCGTAGGATCGTTAGTAGGATCGTAGGATCGTAGGATCGTAGTGATGGTTGTAGTGTTTTTTTTCATTGGGGCGAATGTAGTGGCGTGGGAAATGGGGATGTAAATGAGGCTCACCAGTGGTTTTGTAGGATCTGCAATAGAGATAGGAAAATAATGGAACAGGAGGGGAAAATTGCAGCTCTTCAAGCTGAATTAGATAAGGCAAGGGAGACTCTGAGCAGGTTAAGGAGGGAGAAGGGTGAACAGCGGTGGGAAGTGGCAACAGGTAAGAGGGGGAACAGACTTAGGACAGTTTCAGACAGCTTTGTCCTTAATGTGAAAAATAGATTTGACCTGTTGCCTCAGTCAGGATCGGATGAGCCTCATGTAGCTGTAACTGTAGAAAGGACACAACAGACTTTCAAAAAGGACTTGAAAAAGGTAGGGAAAACTGAGAAAAGAAAGAAAGTCTTGTTGTTAGGTAGTTCACATGGTAGAGGTGTTGGCCAAGAGCTAGGACCAGAGTACCAGGTCACAAACGTTTTCAAACCAAATGCGGGCCTGGGTCAGGTAACAGAGGATATAGGTTCTTTATGTAAGGATTTCACAATGGAGGATACCGTGGTTATAGTGGGTGGTCCGGGAAACAGCATTGACAGAAACTGTGAATATTCTATAGAGTGTGACCTGGTGAAGATATCATCGGCAACGAAGCATACTAGTGTGGGATTTGTATCTGTCTTGAGTCGCCATGATCGGCCTCATTTGAACTCTTCTGTCAGGAGAGTAAACTTGGAGTTGGAACGGCTACTCATGTCAGATATGGGGTCCCATATTGGTTTGATTCCTGTGGATGATATCTGTAGGTGGGACTATACTAGGCATGGCCTTCACCTCAACAGGAAAGGGAAGGGAAAATTGTCTGGGTTGATTGCAAGTAACTTACGGGGGGGCACTGTCACAAATGGTAAAATACCAGTGGTTACAGGTGTCAGAGGGATGCCTTTTTTAGGATAGGGAGGGGGGGAAGAAAACCAGTTTTGAGAGAGCTTGTAAGACACCCTCAGTTTGGAAAAGCAGATAAACAGGAGATAGATTTTAGCAAACAATGTTTAACAGAAAGTAGTCAGAAACTTCCAGTAATTCTTACTCAAGCCATTAGTATGCAATATCAGTTATCTTTATTACATCAAAATATTCCAGGACTCAGAAATAAACTTGATGAACTACTCATTTGTATTGATGAAATAGATTCCTCTAGCCCAATTGACATAATTTGCCTCTCTGAACATCATGTGGCCACTGGTATAGATATGTTAAACATTCCAGGATTTAATTTAGCTTCACACTTCTGTAGAGTAGATATGGAGGGAGGAGGAGTTGCCACATTCATTAAAAACTGCTATAAATTCAAGAATATTGATATAAATAAATTCTGTCTAGAGCAGCATTTAGAAGCTTGTGCAACAGAAGTAGAATTCCATAACAGATGCTATATAATAGTAACTATTTACCGAGCACCTGCAGGAAATTATAATCTATTCCTAAATCATCTAGAAGCTCTATTGGGTTATTTAACAGGAAGAAATAAAGAAATCCTGTTTGCTGGTGACTTTAATACAGATTTTCTTATGCAGTCCTCCAGTAAAAATTTATTGCAGTCAGTAACTTTGTCTTTCAATCTAACACACACCGTAAACTTTCCAACTAGGGTAACTAAAACCTCTAGGACAGCAATTGATAATATTTTTATAGACAAATCAAAGGAACAAAATCATATCATAAAACCAATAATAAATGGCCTGTCAGATCATGATATGCAGCTCCTTGTTTTAGGTATAGATTCTAAACAGATTATGAAGACTGCAAAATGTACATACAGGAGAGTAGTCAACTCACCAAAAATTGAAAATTTTAGAAAACTCCTCAAAGACATGAACTGGAAAGATGTATATAGTGCTAATGGCATGAATGAAAAATATAATGTATTCATTAATAATATTAGTATCATGTTTGAAAACTGTTTTCCTCTAAAAGTAACGCGAATTAAACAGAAGTCTATAATAAAACCTTGGATTACACAAGGAATAAAGATTTCATGTAAGACAAAAAGGAGTATGTATCTATCAGCCAAGAGTAGTTGCAATGATGATGATTTAACTAAATATAAGGAATACTGTAAAATATTAAAAAAAGTTATTCAGGTATCTAAACAAATGCACTATGAAAAGAAGATAGCAACATCAGGAAACCAAATAAATACAATATGGGATATAGTGAAAGAAGAGACTGGTAGAACCAGAAAGGAACAAGAGCAGGTATGGTTAAGAGTAGCTGAGACATTAGTAACTGATGGGCATAGTGTGGCAAATCTATTTAACAAGTACTTTATATCCGTTACTGATAGTATGGGATTGTCTGGGTCAGTAAATAATGCGCTTGAATATTTGAAACTAGCATTTACAAATAACTTCACACACATGAATATGTCAGTCACTTCACCACAAGAAATATCTTCCATAATAAAATCTTTAAAAACAAAGAATTCCAGTCGATACGATGAAATATCAACAAAGTTAATTAAAGCGTGTTCTTGTGAACTTAGCACAATCTTAAGTTATTTGTGTAACCAGTCTGTTATAACGGGAACATTTCCTGATTGGCTAAAATATGCAGATATTAAACCTCTCTTCAAGAAGGGGGATAAAGAGATACCATCAAACTACAGACCCATTTCACTTTTGCCAGCATTCTCAAAAATTATAGAAAAGATAATGTACAAGCAGCTTCTCAACCACTTAACCACAAATGGCATATTGTCTAGAACACAGTTTGGATTTCTGAAAGGTTCCGATATTGAGAAGGCTATTTACACTTTCAGTGAGAATGTACTTAATTCATTAGATAATAAATTGCAAGCAGCAGGTATTTTCTGTGATTTGTCAAAGGCATTTGATTGTGTGAACCATAACATCCTTTTAAGTAAATTAGAATTCTATGGGGTCACGGGAAATGCTGCAAAATGGTTCAAGTCGTACCTCACTAACAGCAAACAAAGGGTGTCAGTGCAAGTGACTAGTGAATTAGGCCAACAGTCGTCATCGGGTTGGGAAGAAATTACATGTGGTGTCCCACAAGGATCCATCTTAGGGCCATTGCTTTTTCTTGTGTACATTAATGATCTCTCATCAGTTACACTACCAGAAGCAGAGTTCGTTTTGTTTGCAGATGATACAAGTATTGCAATAAAGAGTAAGTCAAGTATATTGATAGAAAAGTCTGCTAATGATATTTTCATGAACATTAATAAATGGTTTAAAGCCAACTCATTGTCATTAAACTTTGAAAAGACGCACTACATGCAGTTCAGAACATGTAAGAGATTTCCTGACAGCATATGCATTAAATATGAAGAAGAGCAGATAGAAGAGGTTGACAGAATTAAATTCCTGGGATTACAGCTTGATAATAAATTTAGTTGGGAGGAGCACACCACAGAACTGCAGAAACGACTCAACAAATCTGTATTTTCAATACGAGTGTTATCAGACATAGGAGACATAAAAATAACAAAGCTTGCATACTTTGCTTACTTTCATTCCTTAATGTCATATGGTATAATATTTTGGGGTAACTCTTCAAGTCAGTCAAAAGTCTTCAGAGTCCAAAAACGTGTAATACGTATTATTTGTGGAGTAAATTCACGGACGTCTTGTAGAAGCCTCTTCAAAGAACTGGGTATATTAACTACTGCCTCTCAGTATATTTATTCCTTAATGAAATTTGTCATAAATAATATATCCCTTTTCCCAACAAACAGCTCAGTTCATACATACAATACTAGCAATAAAAATGATCTACACAAGGATTTAAAAGCACTTACTTTAGTTCAAAAAGGGGTCCACTACTCAGGAACACACATTTTCAATAATTTACCATCAAGTATAAAAAATTTAGCTACAAATAAAGATCAGTTTAAGAGGAACCTAAAAGACTTTCTAGTGGCCAATTCCTTCTACTCCATTAGTGAATTTCTAAATTGTACCAAATGATGCATGCACTCATACTATATTAGTATTATTATATTATCAGCAAAAAAAAAAAAAAAAAAAAAAAAAAAAAAAATTATGTATCTGTATTTATATTATTAGTATTATTTGTTATTCAACTTGTAAATTTTGTTTCTTGATATGTTCCACATCCACGAGGATCCCCTCAATATGGATCTACGGAACAAATAAATAATCTCTCATCTCTCTAGGTATCAATCTTGAATTATTCTAGTAAAATGTGGTTTCTGCGTTAGCTTATTTGGAGTATTTGAAGAGTTAAAAACGATTTTTCCGTATCTTGATTGTACAGTATTTTGATGGTAATATTTATTGTTATAAATGTAAAAATATTGTAGTCTGGTCCAAACGCAGGGCATGTGTAATGTAAGGCCATTGGCACTTCCCCGTCAGTGGCGTGGAATGCCCCAAGGTTTGGCGCGTGAGAAAGAGGCAGGAATACACGCAGTGTGGATTAACCGGAGAGTCTAGTGCAGACAGCCATTGAGTGAGCACGTAGGTGGCGAGACGTAAGCGGTGCAGCAAAGCGGAGTCTTGAAATTGTATCAAGAGTTTCCAAAAATTAGCTTCGAATGGTGGTAGACTGCCTATTCTGTCGTGGCATTGAATAATTGGCACAATGTAAATTCGTCCATCGCCAAGAAGAGAATACAGTGCCACACAGCAAGAGCCACGACTGGCGACGATTCGGCTCTAGTTGTATAATCACGCAACTGCTCGTCCGCAGCACGGGATACTTGGCAAGATAAGAATTGTAGCGCCAATGGATCAGACAAAAAGTAATGACTTTTTTCAATAATTAGTGAATTGGGCTAAAAATTTGTGATTACCCTTTTTTTTATCCCTATCACTTGCCAGGGTCCTATTCTAGTGTGTAAATGTCAGAGTGTCCTAAATGAGAACATATGAAGAATTGAATAATTTTCTTAATGAGCTAATTAATCATTTGAAGTGTAGCAGAAAATTGAAAAGTAGTAAGAGACTGTTGCAGTTTGTTTCATTACTAGTCAAAGATTGCACTTCATATTTCAAACTGAATTTAATGAGAAAGTATTAAAATAAAATAATTGAAATAACAGTAAATAATTTAAACTGCCAGTGTTGATCAGTTGGTAATCGTAAACTATGACTGATTGCTTCACATCAGTAGTACAGTATATTTCTTCTCTCCAGTTTTATAAAATCCAAATTAATCTCAACAGTATTGATTAAAAATGATAAACATAGCTCAAAGTAACTATAAATATAATTCATGTGGCTCAAAATTAATGAAATGCAGGTCTAGCACCATATCGTTTCCTGATAGATTTATCAGTAAAATTTCCGTAAAATTATTTATATAAAGCTTAATCACAAGGTCGGTGTTGGCTTCGTGTCTATCTTGACAATGTGAAAACACTTCTGTCATATTTAGCGCTTTGTTTAAATAGTAAAGTTTTGGTGTGCCGTGTCCTACCTATTGCATTTCATAGAGACCATAGTATTTTTATTGGACGATAAACTTAACGCTTTCTGCTTGTTTGTACTTAGTTGTTTAAAAGTAATATTTACAATAGATTTGAATCAGGTAATGAATTATAGTTTTAACATGTTTTGGCTAATCGCTTTGGCGACCTTATGAATAACATAACAGGCTCAGGAAGAGAATGCTTATGATGGTTTATTTAACCACATTCCTTTGACTTTTGTTGGCTGTACACATGACAGTAACTTTAAAATTTGGCATATATAGGTCATTTTTCTTTTGAAAGCCTATAATGTAATTAGGAAAGACTATTAAATTTAATAAATACATACATGTGGCGTCTATTCCGAAAGAACAGATCTCTCTTATGATCCTGCAGTTGTTATTACTTCATATTCACAGAATATATGACATCAACTGCAGAGGGGCAAAGTTGAAAATGAGTACCCAGCCGGGATTCGAACCCGGGTCTCCCGGTTTCTAGGAAGTTGCGCTGACCACCACATCGCTGGGGACACAGTGATCACCGCACCTGCAAGGACTACCTAAGCACGCCTTCTGCCAGACACAACTGCAGGATCAGAAGTGACATCTTTCGGAATAGACGCCACAAGTATATATATAATATGCCAGTGACGCTCAATGATCCTTTCGTTAGTGGGGAGGGGTGGGCAAGTTTGGAGCCATTACTCTTACGGAAATTAGTACATAATGGCTACGAGTTTGAGCACTGTAGGCAAAGTATAGAAATTTTTTTCTGGAGGGAGGCGTGCTTAGATAGTCCTTGCAGGTGCGGTGATCACCGTGTCCCCAGTGGTGTGGTGGTAAGCGCAAGTACCTAGAAAGAGGGAGACCCGAGTTCGAATCCTGGCGGGGTACACATTTTCAGCTTTGCCCATGCGCAGTTGAAGTCATATATTCTGCGAATACGAAATTCAATAAAGCCATAAAAAATTTCATGAAATAAATCGCAATTTTCGATAGTTATGGCTTCTCTGTACTAGGTTTAGATGCTTATTAGGCAGTCGCGTTGACCACTCCGTCACCGAGGTCTCAGTGACCAGCCCGACTGCAGAGGACTCTTCCCTGCACGTCTCCAGCCACACCCAAAACTGCCGCGGTGGAGTAGCCGAGCGGTCTAAAGCGTCTCGCTGCGGTGCGTGCGGTTGCTCGCCGTGGAGGTTCGAGTCCTCCCTGGGCCATGAGTGTGTGTGTTTGTCCGTAGGTTAGTTTACCTAGGTTTAAGTAGTTTGTAAGCTACGGACTGATGACCACGCAGTTTGGTCCGATAGATTTACAGACATTTTGAACACCCAAATCTCTGTCTCTTTCCTGTTGCTACACACTATTTGTTCTGCTTAGTAAGCAGGAGATTTCGGGTTCGAATCCCGGCCGGGCACAAATTTTCATTCGCCGCACTTTGGTATTCCATCTAAACCTAGTACAGTGAAGTCATAACTATCGCAAATTACGAACTCTGTAACGTCGTCAAAATATATAATTGTATAAAAATTGGCTTTTTTCCATCATTTATTAGCACCTTGTATCGTTAAACCTGAACGGCGGTCCCGGACTCGAACCCGGGACCTTTGCCTGTCTCTTTTTCTGAACACGAGCGTAGTTTCGTGACAAGCGCCGTCCGTTAGCTGGCCGTGTTTCCATCAGGCAGGTAACAGGTGGCGGCCTTGAACCGCCGCCGGTGGCTGGTCGGCTACTCTCCTTCCCCTCCGGCCCGGCCGCCAGCTAATTGCTCGCGGGCTATCCGCCGGCTATCTGGGCCCCCGGGCCATTACCGTAACGAGCCACGCCGTAGCGCGGCGCGCCGTAATAAACGATATTGGCGATGTGTCGACGATACGCTAACAGCCGCCCGACGACTACCCGTATTGCCGCCGGCAGCCGCGGCGCCGCCCGCGGCCACTACCGGACGCCCGCAGCAAACAACAGGTGCCGAGCGCTCTTCTCCCACCGACTGCGCCGCCTCCATTGTCGCACCCACCTGTCAGCGTGCCAGAGCGGGTCTCACGTAACGGTATCACGCTGCTGGAAGCACCTTAATGCTGCAACCTTGCCGACCTAATACATTATTAGAAACAACAACAACTAGTTTTGTTTTCGTCGTCTTTACTCCGATCTTCAGAAGTAAGAGTCATGTCAGGTGTGCCACAGGGGAGTGTCGTGGGTCCTTTGCTGTTCACGCCATATACGAGGCGCGTCCAGAAAGTAAGTTCCGTTTCAATTTATCTCCGCTGCAGCGCTCCGATTGCAGTTCCGCACATGCGCTGTTGACGATGTGTATCAAGGGGAAGAACGTGCGCCATTTGGAGATCGCTGTCAGTTACGTACACGATTTGTTCTGCTTGTTTGAAATGTCGGCGTTGATTGAAAATCCCGCCGTCTGTGGAATCAGGTCGGTGATTCGGTTGCTGAATGCGAGGAAAGTGAAACCAAGTGAAATTTATCGGCAAATTTGCGATGTTTACGGACCAAATGCGATGAGTGACTCGATGGTGAGAAGATGGGTGCGACAGTTCAATGACGGGCGTAGCGATGTGCACAACGAAGAACGAAGTGGGCGTCCACCTTTGGTTACAAAAGAACTGGTTCACGCAGCGCTGCTATTGCAGTCCCGCACATGCGCTGTAGACGATGTGTATCAAGGAGAAGAACGTGCGCCATTTGGAGATCGCTGTCAGTTACGTACGCTTTGTTCTGCTTGTTTGAAATATCAGCGTTGATTGAAAATCCCGCCGCCTGGGAAACCAGGTCGGTGATTCGGTTTCTGAATGCGAGAAAACTGAAACCAAGTGAAATTTATCAGCAAATTTGCGATGTTTACGGATCAAATGCTATGAGTTCAAATGTTCAAATGTTTGTATAGTCTATGGGACTTAACTACGGGGTCATCAGTCCCTAAACTTACAAACTACTTATAAACTACTTACGAAATAGGACGGTACAAATATCCATGCCCGAGGGGGGATTCGAACCCCCGACCGTAGTGGCCGTGCAGACCGTGACTGGAGCGCCTCAGTCTCCTCAGCCACCGCGGCCGGCATGCCATGAGTGATTCGATGGTGAGAAGATGGGTGCGACAGTTCAATGGCGGGCGTAGTGATGTGCACAACGAAGAACGAAGTGGGCGTCCATTTTTGGTTACAGAAGAACTGGTTCACGCGATTGATGACAAGATCCAGGAAAACCGTAGGTTTACAATTAGTGCTCTCGCTATGGACTTCCCCCAAATTTCACGATCACTGATGCATGAAATTGTTACCAAACAACTGAAATTCCGTAAACTTTGCTCACGTTGGGTACCAAAGATTTTCACTGAGCAACACAAAACACAACGGATGGGTAGTGCACTTGAGTTTTTTACCCGTTATGCTTGAAAGCGGCGAATAATTTCTGAGACGGATAGTCACAGGAGATGAAACTGAAAGTAAACGGCAATCAATGG
Organism: Locusta migratoria; assembly: GCA_026315105.1. Taxonomy (NCBI): domain Eukaryota; kingdom Metazoa; phylum Arthropoda; class Insecta; order Orthoptera; family Acrididae; genus Locusta; species Locusta migratoria. The sequence goes on along the minus strand of CM048746.1, from coordinate 58,058,188 downwards.
AACGCAGGCAGACTTCATCCCCATCAAAGGTGAAGCCGAAGCAAATCATGACACCTCGGAAAATGATGTGCACAGTGTTCTGGGACTGGAAAGGCATCCTTCTCATTGACTTCTTACCGCGTGGTCAAACAAAGCAGATGCTTATTGCGAGTCACTTCGGAAATAACGCTGTGCAATTCAGGATAAGCGCCGGGGACTGCTGTAAAAATGTGTTGTTTTGCTTCACGACAACGCACGACCACACAATGAAAATGTGACGAAAAAGCACCTACAGGGATTTGGCTGGGACGTGTTTGACCACCCTCCGTACAGCCCTGATCTCACTCCTAGCGACTTTCATCTGTTCTTACATCTCAAGTCTTTCCTTGGCGGTCATCACTTCACCAATGACGACGAGCTGAAAGAAATTGTTTCCAACTGGTTGAAGACACAGGCGGCAGATTTCTATGAAGAAAATATACAAAACCTGGTGCCACGCTATGACAAATGCCTGCAAAATTTCGGTAGTTATGTGGAAAAGTAGTTTAAGTGTTGTAGAATTTTGTGCAGTAAAAATTTCTTCTGTCTCTGTGTACAGTTTCATTTTATTACCAAACGGAACTTACTTTCTGGACGCGCCTCGTATAAATGACCTTGCGGATAACATTGGAAGTTCACTGAGGTTTTTTTGCGGATGATTCTGTAGTGTATAGAGGTTGAAACAATGGAAAATTGTATTGAAACGCAGGAGGATCTGCATCGAATTGACGCATGGTGCAGGGAATGGCAATTCAATCTGACTGTAGACAAGTGTAATGTGCTGCGAATACATAGAAAGAAAGATCCTGTATCATTTAGCTACACTGTAAGAAAATTGCCTGTTGGAGGTCGTCAAATAATCTTAAAATTTAGAATGCGTAATAGTATACTCTAGTAGTAATAATTTCGTTATTGAATGTTGCAGCAAATCACAAGTAATGGGTCGCAACAACACTTTCGCAGTGAAAGTTAAAAATTTTGAATAAGAAAAAGATATTAATTAACTTGAAACAATCACTGTGGTAATTAATTAAGCTTGGCCCTATCTGACTTAGCATTGACTACAGCCTCCAACTAGCACCTCTTACGATTCACGAACAGCACAACTTCACTAATAAATGTGTCAGAATTCATGTAGTGGTGATGGCGTGTTCGTGTTATAATCAAAATTGTAATAGCAGATAGACTCTGATTGGAATGATAATAGCTCAATACAGTGAAACTCCGTGGTGCAATGAGCTACAGTCAAAGTTCTCAATAATTTTGATATTGTTGTTTAAAGCATTCAAGTTCCTTATAAAACTTTACGTAAACTATTTTTTTTTAATTGGTTCCAGGGCCTGAGTAGCGTACACGTGTAACTGGCTGAGCAGAGTTTGGCATTTAACGTATTTCATAAAAAATTACTTCGGTCAAGACTGGTAAAACTACTGTAATATTTTGACTACTGTCAGCCTGGTTACTTTCTACATAAATGAAACCAACTTTACTTTATTTGCAAACTCTGTTGCACTTTAATTACTAGTCTCTGTGGTTGTAACACGTTTAGCAATTCTTTAACTCGTCTAGCAATTTCTTTAAAACTGATCGTAATTACTTTGAAAATGATTGAACTTGTTAGTCAATGTACAGGCTTGCATAATCAACAGAATCTAATAATGGTGATAATGGGGTGACTACAACTACTTACAAAATTAAGAGTGGTTTCAAAAGAAGTCATGTATAATTGAACCAAAGTTCTGATTGGGTTGACACTACATTTACATGCATACAAAATAAAATGTTACAAAAGTATTCATCTGCTTTCGTCGTCTTCGTCATGAAGTCCAAACAAGACAGATATGATTACAATAGGTACTGTTACTACAACAACGATCACACTCAGTGATAATAGACTCGATACCAAACAATTACTTTTCTTGCACACATGAAAAAACATTACTCTGATCACTTTCGAACATAAATAAACTTATTTCGCACATTAAACATTACGCCTCTCAGGCTTATTGCAATTGCATAAAACTCGCGCCACACTGCGCCTACCGTGCCTCTGCACCATCAACAAAACAGTTATGTGTTTACTATAGTGAGTCCGCTCCGCGACTGCGTCAGCAGCGCGACACTCACAGCTACTACTTCTGTACCAAAGACAGTCTTTACAACAGGTTCAACATTTTCTCTGACGCATTGCTAACTTACAGCATAAGAATGTCCGTGCATTCATGTGGGTTTACACATATAGTACATGTTTACACTAAATGATTCAATATAGAAAATGACGTTACATAAGAAATGTATCTAGTATACAGGAAATGAAAAACACATGAAATAAACAAATTTAAGACAATATATACATTACGTTGAATCAAACTAAGATACAGCGACAGGTGTACTCTTACATCCTGCCCGGGTCGAGAAAAAAAAAAAAAAAAAAAAAAAAAAGTTTGTTAACCTTAAAAGACATATTTCACATAGGAAAAATTACATGACATAAAATAAAGATACATAATATTGGTTACAATACAATACATAAGGTACAAAGGTAGGAAGTTGCATTACATTATTTACAAAATTTGATATGTTGGGATGCATCAGTGAGTGACGTAATCGGCGTATACAACTGCAAAAATAGCACTGCACTCAATTGACCTTCATGGCCGAGCTTCATAGCTCCACCTTATTGCACATCACTTCACACGCTACATTTCGTAGTCCCGTTGGATGAAGCGGTGTGTGTTCCTTTGAAGTCGCTACCGCCCATGGCTGTCGGCTGCTTTCAAGTCGCTAGCGCCGGCGGCTGACCGCGCGACGCAATTGTTGCCTCTAGTAGTGGCTGCCGCTGGCGGCACGTCTAATGTCCAAGAGCGCATTGTCGCCGCTCCGCAGGCCCGCATACCAAGCTCTCATCCACTTGTTTTGTTTATTGTGTGCTAACCTGCAAACGGGGCTTAGCTTCAGTCTTTCATCTCGCATTCACATACACAGTAATTAAAATAAATGATAAGTTATACAATACATTAATATTTACAAGTCATGTTTATCACATCAGTCTTTCAGTTGTAGTGTAGTTCCCCTTACAATATTATGATTACAACCTACATACTAGTGATAAAATTTTTTAATGTCACAACCGTGTCTGAGTCCTACATTTTTATTGTTCTTTATGGACACCAGTTCCATAGCATTAGTATGTTTGACTTTGTTTACACGGTAGGGTCCCAAATACCACCGGTAAAACTTCTTGCATCCGTTATCATGTGGTTCACCCAGCTTTTTGATTCGTAGTAATTCAAGGTCTCCTTCTTCAAATTTTCTTTCTGGGTATCTATTATTATGGGTTCTGTTCCTGGCCTCAGCACTTTTCTTTAAATTCTGCACAGCTAAAGATCGTATTCTTCTTTTGTTTATACGGACGTTATTCACTGGCAGCTGAATCATACTTCGAATGGGGTTCTTTGCTGGCATACCTTGTTGTATCTTGATTGGTTCGTACCCAGTTGAGGTGTGTACAAGGTTGTTGGTAACATCTTCAAATTCGTTCAGGTATAAGTCCCAGGACTTTTTATTCTTGTAGGCATACGTGCGTAAAAATCGGCCCAATTCTCGCATCACCCTCTCGCAAATGTTACTCTGAGGCCTGTACCGTGAAATGTAAATTGGCTTGATTTTATTTCTCCTCAGCATCTGCTTCCAAGTCTCGGACACATACTGAGGTCCATTATCGCTTAACACTTTCTTAACATGCGTAATTATGTGGCCCAAGAATTTTAACTCGAACTTGCAAAACTGTGATTTCTCCACGTTTATAGTCATTCCGAACTCTCTAAATTTGCTCAGTACTTCACCCAACAATCCAAAGTAATTATCCCAATTTTGCGCTCCAATAACCACATCATCCACGTAGACAATTATTTTGTTCAGCAGCTCCTCTCCCAAAACGTGATCCATTGCTCGAATAAATGCGGCCGTACTAATTTTTAATCCAAAAGGTAAGCGACAGAATTGGTATGATTTGCCATTTACCAGAAAGGCTGTATATTGCCGACATTCTCTACTCAATTCTATTTGCCAAAAGGCACTGATCAGATATAATCCTGCTAAAATTTTCTTATCATGAAATCTTGATAATAATTCGTCTGTGCTCAGGGGTCGGTCATTTTCTGCTTCAATAATTTCGTTTAATTTCCTGGCGTCCAGTACTAGACGTATCTCGCCGTTCCTCTTCACCACTGGTATGATAGGATTGTTAAAGTTAGAGGTACTCCTTTCAATAATGTTATTCTTAAGCATTCTTTGGATTTCCTTGTCTACTTTCTCTTTCATCGCGAAGGGAATAATATATGGTTTCTTGTAGAACTTCTGTTGACTGTTCACCTTGAAACTGTACCTGTAATCTTTAATACATCCCACCTTTTCTTTAAAGACTACGTGATATTGATACAGAAGCTGCTCTAGCTCGACTAGCCTCTCCTCAGGAATGTTTTCAATATTAACCACTTTCTGACGAATCCTTTGTCTTATCTCTTCCTCTTCAACAGTAGAATGATTTACGTCATAATAATTAGTCTCCTCTTCTTCGCTAAGGTACACAGAGTCAACGTAATGTTGCATCTCTGCGTGTGTTTTCGCTTTCTTTTCAGATAAGTTCCATTTCGTCTTGATTCCACCCACATTCCATTCTATATATTTTTCATAATAATTAATCTTCATTTCTAACTTCCGCATCGTGTCCGCACCAATCACGACGTCGGTCTTTAATCCTCTGACAACTAAAAATTCTGCCACTATGGCCTGTTCACATACAATAATCTCTAGCATTACTCGTTTCCTACTTGCACGCTTTGCTTTGGTATAATAGATGATGTGTTTATATTACAAGAGTCTTCTTTGATAATCAGCTTCTTCTTACGGCTAATTAAGTACAAATCCTCTTCGATTGCATTGTACTGGCTTCCGGTGTCCGGTGTCACAGTAACAATCCGTTCTCCTACAAATCCGGTAATCATCAAGTTCATTTCGGTGTCCTCTTGGGTGTCGTCTTCTTCGAGTAAAAAATGTGTCCTTTCTTTGTGTGTCAATCCAAATAAGGTTTCATTTTGCTGTAAAACACTTCCTCGTCCGCTGCAATGCTCTTGATTCACATAACTACAGTCAGACGGTTCATTTACAGTTGAGTGTTTCATTTTCACGCGTCGTCTTTTCCAGTACTCTGTGCCGGCTCGCGGCGCGTCACGCCTCATTGTTGTCGGCACGTTGCATATACCGTTAAGGTCTTCAAATTGTTCGTCCCTCTCTTTTAACCTTTCTCTTTGCCTTTGTTTGTCATGACTTGTTTTTATGTCTTCCTGGCTGCATCTGATATTAAATGTCTTTACTGGATGTTCCACTTGCTGTAATAATTCGGTGGTGTACTGGTTTCCTTCGTCTTCAACAGTCAACATATTTGCCGGCCGTGGTGGCCGCGGGGACTGAGGCACTCCAGTCACGGTCTGCACGGCCACTACGGTCGGGGGTTCGAATCCCCCCTCGGGCATGGATATTTGTGCCGTCCTTAGTCTTAGCTAGTTCGTAAGTAGTTTGTAATCTTAAGGACTGATGACTCCGTAGTTAAGTCCCATAAGTTCTACATTGAAACAGTCAACATATTTATTTTCAGGTCCACGACCGCTTTAACTTTCTGTAGCCAATCAGCTCCAATTATCAACGGAATATTAATTTCTTCCACTACTACAAAAATAGTAATAGCTCAATACAGTGAAACTCAGTGGTTCAATGAGCTACAGTCAAAGTTCTCAATAATTTTGATATTATTGTTTAAAGCATTCAAGTTCCTTATAAAACTTTACATAAACTATTTTTTAATTGGTTCCAGGGCCTGGGTAGCGTACGCGTGTAACTGGCTGAGCAGAGTTTGGCGTATTTCATAAAAAATTACTTCAGTCAAGTCTGGTAAAACTACTATAATACTTCCAAAAATTATCTGGGAGTACGCATTAGGAGTGATTTAAAATGGAACGACTATATAAAATCAATCGTCGGTAAAGCAGATGTCAGACTTAGATTCATTGGAAGAATCCTAAGAAAATGCAGTCCGAAAACAAAGGAAGTAGATTACATACAGTACACTTGTTCGCCCACAGCTAGAATACTGCTCACTGGTGTGGGATCCGTACCAGGTGGGGTTGATAGAGGAAGTAGAAAAGATCCAACGGAGAGCAGCGCGCTTCGTTACAGGATCATGTGATAATCGTGAAAGCGTTACGGAGATGATCGATAACTCCAGTGGAAGACTCTGTAGGAGAGACGCTCTGTCGCTCGGTATGGGCTTTTGTCGAAGTTTCGAGGACATACTTTGATCGAGGAGTCTAGCAGTATATTGCTCCCTCCTACGTAGCCTGTATCTCGCGAAGAGATCATGAAGATAAAATCAGAGAGATTAGAGCCCCCACACAGTCATACCGACAATCTTTCTTTCCACGAACAATACGTGACTGGAATAGGAGGGAGAATCGATAGTGGTACTCAGGGTACCCTCCACCACAAACCATCGAGTGGCTTCCGGACTATGAATGTAGATGTAGATTTCGTAACTTGCTCAGTACTTGTAATATCAAATTGCGTAGTTATGGTATATTGCCCCAAATTCGATGGCAAGGAATCGACTAAAACAGATGATATCGAGCGTTCCACAGGGTAGTGTTAGTAGTTCTCTGCTGTTCCTTATTTACATAAAAGATTAGGGAGAAAATCTAAGCAGCTCTCTTAGGTTCTTTGCACAAGACGCTGTCATTTACCGTCCAGTAAAATCATCCGAAGATCAAAACCAACTGTAGAACGATCTAAATAAGATATCACTAGTCTATGGTGTAAAAATTGGCAATAGGCTATTGTATGAGCTCACCAGGGAGACCTTCCTGATGGAGGATCTAAGATACGAGCTCGTACTGCCAGCTAGTGCCACCTTAAAACAACTTCTGCAAGATCAGCGTGAGAAGCAAAACAACATACCTGAGGAGTTCTATGCAACGGCTATTATGCAAGACAGGACCTGTAGAGAAGTTGACTATGAAATGCGACATGTGACAACGAGATTGGTAACCCATGGGCTTAACCACCAACAAATTATTTCACGTACCGAATGACGAGAGTGTGTGTGAACTTTGTTTAGAATTTTGTGATCGGTACCATGTTATCAAATGCAGGAATGGACAGAAATCAATCGTAGACTATAGCAAAGACAAGTAAAGTTAATGTAATGTGAATGTAATCCTTTGCACTGCATGTGTGCCTTTTTTATAAATAAAAAAATTAAACATTGGCAATTAGCTCTACATAATGAGAAGTGTGAAGTCGTCCACATAAGTACGAAATCAAATCCGTTAAACGTTGTTTACAAGATAAATCAATCAAAAGTGAAGGCCGTACACTCCACTAAATACCCAGGAATTACTATTACTTCAGACTTAAACTGGAAAGAACACGTAGATAATGTCGTGGGAAAGGCGAACCAGAGACTGTGTTTCAGTGGCAGAACCCTTGATAGATGCAACAGAACTACTAAAGAAACTGCATACACTACGCTTGTCCCTCCTTTTTTTAAGTATTTCTGCCCAGTGTGGGATCCTTATCAGGTGGGTTTGACGGAGGACATCGAAAGAGTCGAAAGAAGGGCAGCTCGTTTCGTATTGTCACGATACAGGGGAGACAGCGATACGGAAATGATACAGGATCTGGGATGGGAATCATTACAATGATGCGAGAATATATTGTTGATTCCCACCTACATAGGTAGATTGATCATCTGAATTAAATACGAGAAATCAGAGCTCAAACAGAGAGATTCAGGTGTTCTTTCTTCCCACGCGCTATTCGAGAATGGAATTGAAGATAACATAAAGGTGGTTCGATGAACCCTCTGCCAGGCACTTAAATGTGTATTCCATGTAGATGTAGATGAATATTGTAAGTTGGTACTCCTGTATTTTTACGTAATGAATTGCTTTCATCAATATCGTCGCTAGAAACTGCACAGTCTTTAATCTCTTTTTAGCATGTTTTTGGTAACTTATATTTTTGTGAATATCGAGCACGAAAATCCTTTTATCTCAGGGGCCCAAAAAAAAAAAAAAAAAAAAAAAAAAAAAAAGAAGAAAAAAGAAAAAAAAAGTGCATGTGTTTATTTGGGATCCTTCTTACCTCCTAGATATCAATCTTACTTATTCGTCCTATATGGCTCATTCAAGCATGAGAGGTGTTATTTATAGTTCACTTTTCCAAAACATTCCACAGATGTTGTTAAGGGTTCTAATTTTGAAATAAGCTTGTAGAACACTTTTTTCTATATCGCTTGACTATATATTCTCATAAGAAACCTCTGTTCACAATTATTTCACTTGAAAACACACAGGTATGATGATTAACAGTTCGGGGATTCAGTTCCTCAGAATCTCTGTTTCTGTTTACAATTCGTATCTATAATGATTTTACCTAAAATAATACTTGTAATCTCAATAAAACTATCCTTGATAATATCACTGATAAAATCTGACCAAGTTCAGGCAGAATTTCACACTATCTCTTATAGCGTATCCCCGATCTAAATTTCATAGATATTATTATTACGAAGAGCGATAAACTTAGAAATTAAATCTGACTATAACGAAAACTAAACTTATTGAACTAAACTTATTGAACTAAATTTACATACAGATCTGACTTAAATGAGGAATAAACTCGTAAAGAACTAAACTGAAAGAGAGCTGAACTCACAGAGACTAAGGAACCCAACTGCAGGTACTAATTACAGTTATTTTCAGACAAAAGTTTGTTGTTATTTGAGGTGTTTTGAACGTCTTACTGTCTGCTGTTTTGAAACATTATAATTTCTGCCACTTCCATCTTTTTCTCTTGGGATTTTGTAATTGGCCAAGTTTCTGCACTATATAGCATCGCAGGACTCACCACAGCCTTGTAAAGCTTTCCTTTCATTCAACAGCTAACCTTCTTATCACACAGTACTCCGCTCAGTTTCCTCCAGTTCAGCTATCCACTATTTATCCTGTGCTGTGTTTCTGCCTCCAGTCCTCCATCACTTTGCATGTAAGAGCCCAGCTATTTAAATTTCTTGACCTACGAAAGTTGTTCTTCTTGCATGTTAATGTATAGATCTTTGATATGCTTTGTAAACGTAAACTCTGTTTTCACCCTGCTAATTCTCATTCCCCTTTCCTCTAGAGATTTCTCCTCTGTTCAAACTTGTCTTGAAATGCCCCCTAACTGGGTTCACAGATTACATCATCGGCAAACATCATACTCCAAGGTGCCTGTTTTTTCACATCTTTGATTAGTACATCCATGACGAGGTCAAACAGATATGGGCTGAGAGCAGATCCCTGATGTAGTTCTTCTCTCACTGGAAATGCCTTTGTGGTATCTGTATCTGACTTGTGTCATTGCACAAGGAGATAGATATATTCTGAATATATGCTCTGTGTTAACATTTATTTATTTCCGAAGTAATTTATAATATTGTGTCACGTAAGTAATTTACACTACACTCAAGATACTTACTTCTTTGTTGCTCCTGTTGGCAACTGTTCTTGAATTCAGGAGTATTTATTACCCTTTCACTTTACAACTGCCGATGGCGCTGTGAATTGATGGCGCATATCGCAAAATTAAAATGTAAAACGATTCCTGAACTTAAATTTGTTATAATCAAGTGCTTGGGGAGGGGGGGGTGGGGAGAAGGGTTGACAATTGAAATACATTTGCTGTTAATGCGTACTACAGTAAACCTGAAGAAATTTCAAATATAAATGTTTGTCTTCGATCTAATAACTAAGAAGAAAAAGTCCCTACTGAGAGGATCGACGTTTTGAAACCATATACCGTACGCTAGTGTAGGTTGGCCATTTACCCAGCTAGGCAGAGAAACTTTTGGAATTCAGCACCAACCTCTAGTGCCTTGAAACAGAGAAGACATTCAGATACCTGGTAAATTGTTTTTCAACCTTTTCTAGTATTTCCAAGTACAAATATTCTGGCGATCTCCTTTCACGAACCTTAAATAAGCTGTGTTATCTCAAAGGAAACAAATTTAATCTTATTTCCTTTGTTTCAGCTTGCTTTTAAATTGCTGGGCATGGGTGTACTTAATGAATTTTTCGGAAGGAAACAAATTATCCTATTTTTACATGGTTTCCGACAGAAAAATACATTTTGCTTAACGACTATTTCGCATTTCAGGGAAGACTCAGTAGCATATTATACTCATTAAGAAAGGTCCCACTGTACACACAATTTTCCAAGAAGTAGATTCTTTTTTTCTAAGTTTCCAGACTTACTTATTGTTTCTTTCTTTTATTTCCTGACTGGTTCCTGAAAACAGGTTTCAGTCTATGCGCTTATTACAAAACAGTATGTGACCTATTAAAGGAACTCAGTAACATTAAATATATTCGTGTTGGGCATGTCTCTGAACTCCTATTTACAGAACCAATCACATTAGTTACTGCAGCATAGTAGATAGTGTGTCTACATCCTATGCTAGGATGCGTAGGTTAGAATGTCAACACGTGCTCCGATATTTTTCATGTCCAAATCTTTATCGAAATGACTGATTAAAGTTTCTATTCAGTTAATTCGTTTAAATATCTATGTATAATAATAATAAAGGGGAAAATGAATAACAGTTCATATATAAAGGTAATTAAAATTACTTAAAGATTCCAGAAATACGATGATAGGAACGAAAAATGTGAGCTAATGGTAAAATGTTTAAAGTACATTTTCAATAATGTGATAAAGGATGATTAACAATTCAGATTTAAACCAATGTTAATAACATTATTCACTATATTATACACTTTCCTATTGCTGCTGCTGCTTTCTCTATAGCTGTTGCTAACGGTATTAGCAATCCTTTCCTTTTATTCGTGTCGACAGAACTGGACAATAGAAGTTTTACATCTGATCGTACTCCGAGTACGTATATTTGCGCGATGCAGGTCCATTTCAGCAGACACTGAGAAAACGCGAAACGACGTGACTGCGCGCACATTGCACAGCTTCGTCCGTCGATAGTGAAGTGTCGAGTTTGTCCGGCGCGTTCAGGTCATCTTGCCGAGTTCTGCTGTCGGAAGTTGTAAAGTAAACGGGAAATACATTTTTTTTTTGTATCTGATGTAATTTCGTAAAATAGTGTTTAGTATCTGCGCGTTAGCTACACTGTCATCTACAGCAATCCCATCGCTACCGTGCAGTGAATGTATTCACTCAGTACTGCCATGTGTGTATATAAAGTACTATCAGAATTTATTTGGATTTTCTGCCAAATTAGAGTTTCTGTTTGGATACCATAAAATAATTAATCTCTGAGAATCAAAGCTAACTGCAGAACGATGTAAATAAGATATCACTATGTTGTGAAAATTGGCAATTGACTCTAAATAATGAGAAGTGTCAAACGTCCACGAAAGTACGAAGAGAAATTCGTTAAACTTTGCTTACAAGATAAATAAATCAAAGGTGAAGGCCGTGAACTCCACTAAATAAAAAGGAATTACCATTACTTCAGACTTAAACTGGAAAGAACACATAGATAATGCTGAACTACTAAACTGCATACTCCACGCTTGTCCGTTCTTTTATTTATTTATTATTTAATTATTTATTTTTATTTTATTCTATTTTATTTATTTATTTATTATTATTTTTTTTTTAGTATTGCTATCAAGTGTGGGATTCTTATTAGATCGGTTTGACCGCGACATGCAAAGAATCCAAAATAGGGCAGCTCGTTTTTTATTGTCACGACACAGGGGATACAACGTCACGGAAATGATACATGATCTGCAATGGGAATAATTACAATAATAGCGTTTGTCGCTGCAGCGTGGTCTAACTCACGAAACTCCAATCTCCAAAATTCTCCCCCAACTGCAAACATATATTGTTGACTCCCGCTTACATAGGTAGAAATGATCATCAGATAAAATTCGAGAAATCAGAGCTCGAACGGAGAGATTCTTTCTTCACGGTCGATATTCGATAATGTAATGGGAGATAAATAGTATAAAGGTGATTCGATGAACACTCTGCCATGCACTGAAATGTGATTTGCAGAGTATCCCATGTAGATGTAGATGTGGATATAGTTGTAGACGCAGTCCACGCTAAATCTCGATCTTCGTCAGTTTCAGTCTTTATGTAATTCTAACAAACTCGACAACACTTCGCAGTAGCTAATGTGTATGGAATATATACCCTAATCTATTCTCTTCTTCTCCCTATTTCTATCTCATCCTCCCTCCTCTGTTTCTCCATCGCCTTCGCCCCCCTCTTCATTTGTTCATCTCCTCCTGCTCCTATCTTATCTCGCCACTCCCTCTTATCTCGCATCATGTCCATCTCCTCCCGTCTCTTCTCTGCGTCTACATCATGCCCCTTTCATTCCCCCGTTCTCTATCTCCCCCTCTCTCTGTTCTGATTTATTGTTATTGCAATGAGGACCTTGATTACGAATAGAAGTCAAAATGGATAGGTAAATCAGTTGGAAGCGGGTTATTAGACAGACATTTCGAGCTGCTCTATCTGAAAGGTTAGTAGCTGTAATGGCCGTACTTTTAATTATTGTATTCTACGAACAGGTATGATTATAAATTTAGGCATAAAACACAACTTTCCTGTTTTATATTAAAAATGACTGGGAAAAGGAAAACAAAGACGCACATTTTTGCAGCACAGCTTAGCACGTTTTCCCCCTGCGATCAGAATAGAAATGCTTTTTATAACATGTTTATATCTTGGTGGAGGTGTCCTGGTAACATAATCCCGACAGTTCTTGCCGAAATCTCGAAGCACTGCAATAATGACAAACATTGTTCATTGTTCCGAAACCAACTGATGCACCCGCTGGTTATCGACGATGCAAATTATTTTATGCGTAAGCTGCAACTGAGCGAGTCGAACTCGACTGTACCCGTTGTTCCAGAGTCATAACGGATCCGCTTGAGAATTTCTTTCTCCATTTACCTCCAAGCGCTGTGTACAATCTCCGTCGGTCTCATTGACTCTAGTATCACGTAGTAGGATTGCGTTACGCGTATGTTGACCTATATTAGGACGCTGCAATGGAGGTGTTGTTCTAAAAAAAAAAAAAAAAAAAAAAAAAAAAAATAAACCACGATCTGTACTCATTTCGTTTGTAACACTCAAAAATATCACGAACTGACATCAATTCTGTCTTTGCAACACTCCAAAGATCACCACAAATAACACCATGGAGGTAAGGATATTACTGAGGTCCTTCTAAAGAAACAATGTTTCATGTTACATCTGTTTTATCCTTGTGTGCATAACTCCATCTCCCTTTATCCTCCTTGGCGTATTTGTTCGCGCCGTTCAACTTCCTTGGCTCCGTAACAGCTTCATAACAGAGTATTTTTTCGCTCGGCTAGTACCGAATGAATATACTCAAATGTTTGTTCAAATGTTTGTATAGTCTATGGGACTTAACTACGGGGTCAAAAGTCCCTAAACTTACCAACTACTAATGAACTACTTACGAACTAGGACGGCACAAATATCTATGCCCGAGGGGGGATTCGAATCCCCGACCGTAGTGGCCGTGCAGACCGTGACTGGAGCGCCTTACTCCCCTCGGCCACCGCGGCCGGCATGAATAAACTACTTGTTGGAAAATCTAGAAAATGATCCGAGCAGCAAGCGTACTTTCTCAAATTCTGATATTTTCCGGTAGATTTTACAAATATTTTCTTTCATACAAACCTTGTCCAGGTAATTACGAACAGAACAAAAAAAGAAAAGTATAAAAGTAGCAGCCAAATCGGTGAAGCCATTCTCAAGTGATACGCTTTCATACATGCGGCAATTCATTTTTATTTATATAGATAAGTCATATATTTTGAAAAACTAAATAGCTTCACTGTGAAAGTATTGCTGGAAGTGACAAAGTCCAAAAATTGGTTACCTCTAACATACAGTGTTATCTAAATTAGTCAAAAGATTAAATATTTTGTAACGTAATTCTACGAGACTCATAAACAGTAAGAAAATTGATTAATATCATCCAACACAGCAGCTTATTTTTTCGGCAGAGATTTCTACGAGGATAATTTAAAAAAAAAAAAAAGACACTTTACTGCTGATTTCTGAAACGTCGTATAGTCTGTGCTTTACTACCGTTTATCTTCCGCGAAGAACAGATTAGCAGTGGATCCGGACCACGTCCCTAATTCGAGCTTGCTCTGGGTGCTAACATGACGTCCGCTGTTTGTGACTGATGGGTGGAAGGTAGTCACGACTTAAGCGACCTCACGTGCTGTCGATTTAGAGATCATTATGGACGCAACCCTCCGACCTCGAGGGAAAACGGAGAATACACCCTAGCAATCGTCATGGGTGACTCAGCTGCGTTCTACGAATCGTCAGCCACTCCACCTGGTCATTGAGAGCATTCGGTCCAGAAAATTCTCATCGTTATCCTGGATGAAAGTTCGGTTGCGTGTCGATGCCCCGAAATGGAGTCAAATGTTCCCATCTTTGTTCGCTGCTGAGCAACAATATTTATGCTCTTTGCACAGAAACTAAGAAGAATCTACAGTAAATAGTGCAGTGTATATTGTGGAAATAAGGCTTTTATCGAGTTTCATCTTTTAGGCGATATGTGTGCTGCAGCGAACAAGACATTAAATGTCAGGCTTGAATCACAGTTTTGCACTGAAGATTTGTACTTTTCCCACACACCAGTCGATGAGGACTGGAATAGTTCTATCAGAAACAACATGACTTGCTTGCTCTCACATATCGATGTCGACGGGACATTGAACCATAATCTTCCTTGTTCCCACTTATTTGTTCAGTGAGCTATCGAGTCTTATTTAATCATTTCTATGTATACTTTGTATTCACAGATTTCTCTCTTGGATATTTTGGAATGATCGTTTTGGTACATTTTGTTGTACAAAGCTGTCTGTGAACGAAAGATGATTTTTCATGACAACTGTCATTCGTGGTAGGTAGATTACTCCGATAGTAGCTGCCAAGAAAGGCTTTCTGAACTGATAAGGAAGTTGAAAATAGTGATGTCAGCGAGCTGGCATTTTCATACAAACAAAAATCCCCTGTTCTTTTCAACCTTAAGAATATGCAATAAACAACTTTGTAAGCTGTGATTAAAAAATAAAAGAGACTGCTACGACTTATATTTATAGAAATCTCCAGAAAAGAAGAAAATGTTGACCGAATTAATTTCATTTTTTTATTTTCATTAATTTATACATTACGAGTACCAAAGATGTAAATTCAAGTTTAGGATAAGTATTTTTAAATAAATACTCTTTGCCTGAAAGTTGTAACAATTGAGATTAATAATGTGTCAATCGGTCATGTACTCTGGCCAATGTAAGATGCTTGTAACACTGTATCTACAGCACCGCAAATATTGCGGAAACGGAAAGTGCGATTGATGATCGGTTTTCACAGAATGGTTTGGTATTCAGAGGCTCTTCATTTTGAACGTCTCTGCTCCACAATATTTGTAGTGCCATCTTCATAGATCTAATCTTTCACAGAAGCACTTGTAAACAATAACAATATGTACAGTAGTTAGAGGTTCGTTTCAATATCCACCGCTGGCGTTAGTAAAGTCTTATTCTTTTTTATCGCAAAGTAATACATTTTAAGTGTGTTCCTATCGATAACATTTTCCTACGCTGGTAAATACCAGAAAGTTATTCTGTGTCACAGAAAATAAGAAAAATATGACTACTTTCTCTATAGCAGAAACTAATTAAAATAGGTATCTTAATATTCACAACGTGTCAATATTACCAGCGCTCACCTTTTTCATATTACATACCATAACCAATTATAGGATTGTGAATAGCCAACAATACACAGCAAAGCGCGAGTTGCCAGCTAGACATGTGTTGACCTAATATTCCTCAGCCATGCTCATATTTTCACGTAGTTCGCATCCTCCCTCGGCCATGGATGTGTGTGCTGTCATTAGGTTAGTTTAACTTAATTGAAGTAGTTTGTAGGTTTAGGGACTGATAAGCAACGTTGGTCCCATAAAATTCCAAACATTTTTTCGGTTTGATGCTCGGGATTATTTGTTGCAAAGAGATCAAGTGTGTTTTGACATTCATTTACAATATTATTCTAGTTGGCTCATGAACTAATTGTTCGAAGTAATTTTCAGAGAATGCGTTGACTACAATTTTACACGATGTTTCATGCATACCTCCTGATTTGAACATATAATTTCACCAACAAATTGAGAGTAAATTGAAATCACCGCCTACTATTATTGTATGATTGGGGTACGTGTTTGCAATTTGACACGGGTTTCCTTTGAAATTTTCTGCTATTGTATCGTCAGAAACGGGAGGCCAGTAAAAGGAACCAAATATTAACTTCTAACGATTTTCAGGTACAACCTCTACCCATAATAGCTCACAAGAACTACACGAAAGAATACTTTTGACGGCGACAAACACGCCTCCACCTATTTTGTTTAATCTACCCTTCCTGAATATAGTTAGATCTTTTGAAAAAGCTTCGGCTGAAGTTATTTCTGTCTTGAACCAACTTTCACTGCCTATAATTGTGTGTCTTTCGTTGATTTCTATTAACGCTTGGAGTTCTGGTACTATTCCGACACAGCTACGACAATTTACAACTGTTATACCGATAGTTCCTAGATCTACATTTCTCCTGCGATCGACTTGCACCCTTTGAGAGTGTCCATTTTCTTTTTCCCCGAAACCCTCTAACCTAAAAAACCACCCAGTCCATGCGACACAGCCCCTGCTACCCGTGTAGCCGCTCCCTGCGTGTAGTGGACTCCTATTTAGCGGAAACCGAAAACCCGCGACGCTTTGGCGCAAGTCGAGGAATCTGCAGCCTACACGGTCGCAGAACCGCCTCAGCCTCTGATTCAGACCCTCCACTCGGCTCTGTACCAGAGGTCCACAATCGGTCAGTTCTGTCTTCATCTCGCATGCATATTCCAAATTCGGAGAGAATGTCTTCCGACCCAAAGCGACACACATCGTTACTACCGATATGAGCAACCACCAGCAGTTCAATGCACTCCGTATTCTTTATGGCATCTGGAAGGATCCATTCCACATATGAAACGATTGTCTCCGGTACGCACACGGAGTGCACATTGGCCTTCTTCCCCTTTTTACTGGTCAAATCCCCATTATCCGCCTAAAGTTGGAGCTCCCTGCTTCAAGCAATACCACTCTGTGAGACAGCCTGGATATTCTGACAGAGGTGCGTTAATGCAATACACGGTTGTAAGAAAAGGGCAGTTTTTTTAACGTCAAATTTCTTATGTTTTGATAATAGTCAAATATGCATCTACATTAATTACAATAAATTACATGCAAGTTATCTTAATCATTTAGTCAAGCGATGTGCTTCACTGTAGCACGGCAATAGATCCTTTACAATGTACCAATTGCAAAATTTTCATTAATAAAGAAATTATTTTTGTTGGCTTCTCCTTTGGCAGCTTGTTAGCAGTATGCAGAGATTCTTCGCGAAATGTTGGCGACCGTTAGCGTCCGCGATGACGCTACCGCGTTTCGGCGTCTGGACGGACACCGAACACATAATGAATTTCTGCCTCAGCAGAACGAACGAACGAATAAATGCTCAGTATCTGTTTATACTTCACTTAGATAAACACTGGTTTCATTTATACTTTTGATTTGTAGCACTTTCAACACCTTTTTACATTCACTTTGTAATAACACCTTGTTACATATATTGTTTGAGCACTCGGCGAACCGCATACGAACGTCTGTTCTGTCACGGGGCGGCAGATACTGCTGCTTGCATGCTCTCCCACAGGCGAGCGCTGCTGTCCAATAAAGTCTCTGACCTGAGGATCTTTTTAATTACAGCAAGTATCGATCTTTGAGCTCGTTCACAGTGAAATATTTTACGCACGTAAATTAAACATGACAAGTAATTACGGTAAATACAAAAAACATACAAAGTACATAAAATAAATGAAATAAAGTATAAATAGTCAAATACAGTTCACAGATAATGAATAAATGACATGAAGTGGTTATAGTTACATTACATACATACATGGCATATTACAATCATTAATTAAATGACATTATAACATCATAATCACTACCTATACACTACATGCAGATTCAACTGAACAAAATCTTAACATTAACTGACATAGTCTGGTCTGAAGGCGATAGAATTGTTTTATAGTTTTCAAAATTACAGGCCAAGATTTTGTAAGCTGTCATGTTTTTAACTTTTGTATTTTTTTATATAGTGTCCAAGTGCAATTTGCACTTGTTATTTTAAACCCAATGTTTTTTAAGAAGATGACCAGATTATAACATATATGTGACCAGATGATGGTGACACAGTGCACCGAAACAGGTCGTCATTTAATAAATTGTTAGTGTGCGATCTTGGCTTGTCATTTTGAAAACTATAAACAAAATCTCTCAAAGTGAGGCTCATACTCAGTCGTGATGTAAGGGTTACCTTACAAGATAGCCCGGTTTAAGACTTTAGTGCGAATAGGTACAGCTCCCGTTCACGTGTAGACTACTTTTGTAAGAGCTGTTCATTCGTCAGTCATGTAACAGGACGACGTATTGTTTGTTCCAGAGGGATAGTTTATGATCGAACGGACAACAGTATCAGCTTCTGCACTGCTGCCCGTGGAATCGTGCATCGACACCTGTCACCTTAGTATCGCTTGAGTTCTTCATTTGTAAATGTAATCATTTCATGCGCACTGTTTCAACAACACATCGCGAGTGGATTGCAAAACCGTAAAAGTGTGTACTATTTTTGTCAAGTTTGGTTACTAGTAACATCAAAAGTTGGCCTCTGCAATCCCTCTTGACAGTTCGAAATTTAAATGAAAATAAGGGCTTCACAGTTCATCTGACGCAACAACTTGAATAAACGAATTTTTAGAGAAGAAAATTCTCTACAACCTTACTTTCTTACGGATATATATATATATATATATATATATATAACCGTAAGATAGTAAGATTGTTTATTCAAGTTGTTGCGTTAGATGAACTGTGAAGCCGTTATTTTCATTTAAATTACATATATATCGCCTAATTCAGAGATATTTGCTAAAATAACAGCGATTTACCACTGTATGTCTGTCTGTCTGTAACATGTTCCCATCCATCGTTTTAGTTCGCGCCGGTCAACCGATAGGCACAAACCTTTACGGGCATAAATGTTGGCCACCAGCGAACATATTTTCCTTTCTTCCAATGTTTCGGACAAAAACTAGGTTAGCTACACTAAAAGTAGGTCGTTTGTGATGGCCTTTTGACAGCAGGGAATTTAATTGTAAATAACGCCCTAATTCTTCATCTCGGACGAAAATTGAATAAACGTATTTGTAAAGGAGAAAATTCTCAACAACTATGCTCTGTTATGTTATTTCCATAACTTGCATTGTTTCAGAGATACTCGCAAAAAAACGGCGATTTGGCACTGTCTCTTGATTTTACAGGCAAACAGTGGGGCGGCCGTGCGCTCTAAGTCGCCTTGCATCGAAGCGCGCGGTCGGTCGCCATCGGCGTTTCGAGTCGTCCCTGGTGTGCGTGTTGACCTTAGCATAAGTTCGTTGAAGTTGTTTCTAAGTCTAGTGACTGATAACCGCAGCAGTAAAGTCCCTTAGATTTACAAACATTTGAACGTTTGAACATAGTGACATACTTGAAAAGGAGGACCAACTACCATGCCAAGACAGGTGATAATATTTTAACGGGAAAAATAATGAGAATATGGGAGAGAGTTTAAAATAATAGTTTAAATACGTAAAACTTTTTTTAAAAGCTAAACTCAAATATTAAATAATTTTGGCTGTTCGTTAAAAAGCAGTCAGAGAGACTATTACGTGTTGATTGCAGATATTATCACAATAGTAGAGTCGTAATCATATCGTTCTAATTTTTATGGTATATATACACTACTGGCCATTAAAATGGCTACACCAAGAAGAAATGCAGATAAATGGGCATTGATTGGACAAATATATTATAGTAGAACTGACTTGTGATTACTTTTTCACGCAATTTGGGTGCATAGATCCTGAGAAATCAGTACCCAGAACAACCACCTCTGGCCGTAATAACGGCCTTAATACGCCTGGGCATTTAGTCAAACAGAGCATAAATGGCGTGTACAGGTACAGATGCCCATGCAGCTTCAACGTGATACCACAGTTCAACAGTGACGAGCCAGTTGCTCGGCCACCATTGACCAGACGTTTCCAATTCGTGAGAGATGAGGAGAATGTGCTGGCCAGGGCAGCAATCGAACATTTTCAGTATCCAGAAAGGCCCTACACGACCTCAAACATGCGGTCGTGCATTACCCTACTGAAATGTAGGGTTTCGTAGGGATCGAATGAAGGGTAGAGCCTCGGGTCGTGAAACATCTGAAATGTAAAGGCCACTGTTCAATGCGCCGTCGATGCGAACAACAGGTGACCGACACGTGTAACCAATGGCACCGCATACCATCACGCCGGGTGATACGTCAGTATGGCGATAACGAATACGTGCTTGCAATGTGCGTTCGCCGCAGTGTCGACAAACACGGATGCGACCATCATGATGCAGAACCTGAATTTATCCGAAAAAATGACGTTTTGCCGTTCGTGCTCCCAGGTTCGTCGTTGCGTACACCATCGTAGGCGCTTCTGTCTGTCATGCGCCGTCAGGGGCAACAGCAGCCATGGTATCCGAGTTGATAGTCCATGCTGCTGCAAACGTCGTCAAACCGTTCATGCAGACGGGTGTTGTCTTGCAGACGTCCCCATCTGTTGACTCAAGGATCGAGACGTGGCTGCACGATCCGTTACAGCGATGCGGATAAGATGCCTGTCATCTCGACTGCCGTTGGGATCCGGCACAGCTTTCCGCATTGACTTCCTGAACCCACCAATTGCATATTCTGCTAAGAGTCATTGGATCGCGACCAACGCGAACAGCAATGTCGCGATACGATAAACCACAATTGCGATAGGCTACAATCCGACCTTCATCAAAGTCGGAAACGTGATGATTCGCATTTCTCCTCCTTACACGAGGCATCACAACAACGTTTCACCAGGCAACGCCGGTCAACTGCTGTTTGTGTATGAGAAAAGGGTTGGAAACTTTCCTCATGTCAGCACGTTGTAGGTGTCGCACACGGCGCCAACCTTGTGTGAATGCTCTGAAAAGCTAATCATTTGCATATCACAGCATCTTCTTCCTGTCGGTTAAACTTTACGTCTGTAGCATATCTTCGTGATGTATCAATTTTAGTGGCCCGGAGTGTGTATAATTTTTGTTCGAAATGTTTGCAAAAAATCATAAAACTGCAGGAAACCCTAAAGTACACCGGAAAACACGCCAGATTTTTTTTTTATTTCCCTCAGTTAACCTTGAGACTATCATATGCGGTTTTTTTCCTTTATTACGAAGATGAGGATTCTGCAGGGACTTTCCAACGGCCGTAGAATTTTTAAAATGTTTTTTAGGCGTATGGCAGGAAAAATAGCTGGTAATAGTATTACTTTATTATAACGCATCCAAAGAGTAAATGCGTTTTCAGAAGATAGGGGAACCAACGGAAATTGGTTTTAACTCTATACACTGTGGCACCGCTAAATTCTGCCTGTGACGTAAAAACAAAGTTGCATCTCATTAGTTACGTTGCTCGAGGCAAAAATCCGGAATACCAGATCATTCATTACACGCCTCGCAGCGTAGCGAAAGGTTGAATTCCACGGTGTACGGTTCCCAGCTCTTCGTCCGCGGGTGTTTTCACGACCAGTGAGAGAACGCTGGCCACGGCAACAGAGGAGGGACTGCCTTCTCGGAGGAACGGCGGAAATGGAAAGAGGGCGCCGCGGAGAAGCGACACCGGCTCTGGATGACCGACGCAAAGTGGGGGGGGGATGGACTGCCGGCGAACTCAAACGGCTTCAACCGCCGCGATTGCCGCCATTCAGCCCGTAATGACACGCTGTTGCGAGCGTCCGTAACCTTGTCTGACGTCCGCACGACGAGGCACTGAATGCGCGCCAACCGCTACACGTCCACAACTTCGTGGTCACAGACGCCAGCCGTAAGCGACAGCCACGAGACCTGCATTTATTATAGTGGCGACTACCATATGTTTGCCTACAAGATAAAAAATGCTTAGAACTTTTTTTAAATTCTGAATGATTATATCTAACAAGGGAACATCGTCGCCGGCCGCGGTGGCCGAGGGGACTGAGGTGTTCCAGTCATGGTCAACACGGCCACTACGGTCGTGGGTTCGAATGCCGGATATTTGTGCCGTTCTTAGTGTTAGTTAGTTCATAAGTAGTTTGTAAATTTAGGGACTGATGGCCCCGTTGATAAGTCCCATAAGCTATACAAACATTTGAATTTGAATTTTGAACATCATCAACTCGACCTCATATTTTCTTGAGGAAAAAAATATCGCACTGACGTGTTTTACGGCCGACTTTAGATTTGTAGTTTTATAAGTTTTTGCAATCATTTTGGACAAAAATAATCTAAATAATAAAAAATCAATTAATAAGAGTGTCTGAAACCCTTTTAAGAAAAAAAATTGGTGTAGAGGCGGGTTCCGAACCACTTACCCTCAGCGTCACAGTCCAACGCATTGCCCACGACGCTGCAACCAACAACTAGAAGTTACGTTCGTTAATCTCATACTATTGGTGGCTGTTGTTAACTGATGCTAATATGGCACTTTTAGACATTAGATTATCGTTTATCGTACGAAGAACGACGTGTTTTTGTTAAGTCGTCAGTGCGTCATTGCTTTGAAATGACAACTTATAAGTTACAATAAGAAAATCATCAAATACGCAACGCAAAATGGCGTATACCAGAGAGTTCTGGGCGAGGAATGTCACGTGATATCTGCGAACGGCTGGTTTTCGTTAATTCAATGGAGGCTGTCAAAACTCCGTTATTGGCCCACTTTAGGTTACGGTAGTGACACTAAAAGTGGGCCTTTGCAATCGTCTTTTGACAGCTCGAAATTTAAATGAAAATAACGGCTTAACCATTCATCTGACACGAAAATTTAATAACCGAATTTGTGCAGGAGAAAATTATCTAAAACCTTTCTTCCTTATGTGTTTTTCCTATCTCGTATCGTTTCAGAGATATTTGCCAAAATAACGGCGATTTTGGGATGTCTGTCTGTCTGTTCATAACGTTTTCCCTGTTTTTAAGACAAACCGTTCAACCGATCAGCACCAAATTTTACAGACATAATTGTAGGCCGCCAGAGATCAAAACCTCCCTTTTTAAAATTTTTCGGACAAAAAAATACGGTAGTAATACAAAAAAAATCCGTTTGTAGTACAATTGTAATTGCAAACGAACCGTTCATCTGACACGAAAATTGAATAGCCTAATTGGTAGAGGGGAAAATTATCTACAACTTCGTTCTATTATGTTTCTTTTTTCATATCTTGCATCGTTGCAGAGATGTTTGCAAAAATAACGGCGATTTGACGATGTCTGTCTGGCTGTAACGTGTTCCCACTTTTTTAGGTCGAACCGTTCAACCGATCGGCACCAAATTTTACAGACATAATTGTTGGCTACGAGAGACCAGAACTTCGCTTTTTTAAATATTTTGGACAATAAATACGTTAGTAATACCAAAAAAAGCCGCTATTCATTGCAAATAAACCGTTCATCTGACGCGAAAATTCAATAAACACATCTGTAGAGGAGAAAATTCTCTACAACTTTATTCCCTCGTTTTTTTTTCATATCTCGTATCGTTTGAGAGATATTTGCAAAAATAACGGAGTTTTGACACCCTCCATCGAATTAACGAAAACCAGCCGATCGCAGATGACACGTGACATTCCTGGCCAGAACTCTCTGTGGCATACGCCATCTTGCGTTGCGTATTTGATGATTTTCTTATTGTAACTTACACGTTGTCATTTCAAAGCAATGGCGCACTGGAGACTTAACAAAAACACGACGTTCTTCGTACGATAATAATGTAGTGTCTACAAATGCCGTATTAGCATCAGTTAACAACGGCTATAAATAATATAAGATTAAGAAACACAAATCCTACCTGTTGGCTGTAGCGTAGTGGGCAATGCGTTGACTATGACGCTGAAGGTCAGTGGTTCGGAACCCGCTACTACCAATTTTATTAATTATTTTTTTATTAAAAACCCCGAAATGCCTCAGGACGTTCGCTAGCAGCGAATTTCGGGTTTTTCAAGCGTCACCTTCGCGTCGCAATATCTCGGTATGTAATTGGAATATTGCGATGCAATCAACACCATTGTTTATGTGATTTGTCATGCTATGGATTGCTGAAGAAAAATATAGGGTGTCCATTTAAAAAAGCATAAGTTTGTGTTAAAAAACACATTTGCTTTCGTTTTAAAATGTTTCCAAATATGTACATTCATGGGCCCCAGCCGTACATTGATACCGGTGAAAGTCGTTTTCCAATATCTGTTATTGTTCCAGAGATATTTTGGGTGGACAAGATAGCTGGGACACCTTGTATATTAGCGAAATACAGAGCTAGGAGTGTTAACAGTACATGAAAACGTGTGTTCCGGCAGCATTGTAACGAGTTTTGATGAATACCACATCCACATGCATTAGTTTGAAAATGCAAACTGTGATTCTTCCGTAGGTAGTTCACTCGGTGAAAGCATTCCATGCGCCAGGTGACGCCCACAGATTGAGTTTCGACCCTTCACATCAGTTTAATCCGCCAGCACCTTTCATGTCAGGACACACTCCAATTTAGAGTGAGAGACGTATTCCACTCACCATGTTGTCAATGCCCTTAAGTACTACTTTGAAAATCTCTTTACCTTAATGGCACTGAAGAAGTAAAATAACAAAATAGAAATGTAATGTGTGGCAAGGGACCGATTGAATAGGTGAGATTCCGAAAGAAAGATTTTCTTTTGTGTGTTATCATTGTAGCTGTCATGAAATGTAGCAGCAGCAAACAGCGTCCCGCACGGGATCTTGATTGTAATTACCAAATAAGAAGTATACAATGTTATCGACTCCGTCACGTCTGGAATACTTTCTCACCATTACATCATCATCACAGCTGATTTAAAGTAATGCACGAGATAGAGTGAGATTGTCATTTTTGACCTCATTATCACGCCGTAAGCGGTGAAGTTGAGTTCATTTGTATCAATAGGTGCTTGCTGGCACTACACTTCTGGATTTTTGTTCGCTATCGCGATTTGCGAGAGGTATCGAGGTGGTAAAAGAGACGTCATGTCTTGCTCGTGAGCGAGATAGCAATTTAGAGTCTGATACAGTTCGTTAGAGAATTTATTTTCCCTTTTTCTGAAATGGCCTTGCATTTGACAGTCAGATTTCAGTGTAAGATAGGGATATATTTACGACAGCAGAAATATAAAGCGTTACCTAGAGCTGTAGCGTACACCCAGTAGTTTATTTAATTTGTATTTCTCGGTAATCACTGTTTGGCACGAAGCACTCTGTCGGATTAAAGTTACTTCTCTCCGTCCAAAGGTCTCTGAAGCTGGGATCACAAAGTCAGCCTCGTATGAAGCTTCCTTGCTGTGTCACTGCTGTCCAAGATATAATTCTCAAGCATGTTCAGTTCAGGCTTCTTACCTAACGTCTGTTTTACATTTGTTTATAAAAGGATATCTGCGAAATTTTGGCAATATTAGTTGGAGTAAAAACACAGAAACGCTGTGTAAAGAAAGTTGCAGTCACCGTAGAGTAAAACATATTATAGTTTTCAAAATAAATTTATTAAATGACGACCGGTTTCGGTGCACTGTGTCACCATCATCTGGTCTCATATATGTATTAAGTTGGTCATCTTGTTAAAAAAATTGGGTATAAAATAACAAGTTGCTATATAAAAATACACAAGTTAAAAAATATATAGTGACTAAGTGCAATGTTGCACGTTATTTTATACCCAATTTTTTTAACAAGATAACCAGATTATAACATATGAGACCAAATGATGGTGACACAGTGCACCGAAACCGGTCGTCATTTAATAAATTATTAATGTGCGATCTTGGCTTTTTATTATGAAAACTATAAAACGATCAGATCGCCTCCAAACCCTACTATGTTAGGTAATCTTAAATCATATTATGCTTCCTAATAATCTTCATTTTGAGGTGACATCTCGATGACCATCTGCAGGCATTTCTTGAACGATAGAAATTTGCACGGCATTCTGGACATCTTCAGCGTATGGAGCAAACTTGTTCCTCTGTCGAAAAACGAGTTATTTATTTTCACGACGCTTGGTGTGTAGCTTCAGTGCAGTTGTATCCACCACAAGATAACTAACAAAGAGACAGGAAACATTTATAACAGGCTGTTGATATGTTGGTCATTTGTAGCGCTCATCCCGAAATTAGAGGTGTTATCTGCTCCACTGAAAGACGTTTCTAACTTAACTTGGAAAAGGTAAAGTATTCCGAGAAAATCGTGGTCGAACGTAATTCCCGCTTCTGCAACCATAAACCGTCGTCTTGTCCAGAAAAACAGACACCACTTCTTCTATACATGTACCTCAGTTAATGTCCCCGATTTTTGGCGTCTTTTCAAGTGCAAAGATAATTTCAAAAGTGAGCGTTATTTCTTTTCCCACTGAAACTACAGGAGAATCGTTAATCACAACGGCACAGCTAATTGGAGCAATATGGCAGTTTGTCAATTTTCCATGTAGCCAACAACATTTGTTACGCTCTTTTGCCAACGGTGAACCAGAGCCTTCATGTCGCGCTTATAAGATCCACATGCGCCTGAGGCTTTCGACTTGCTTCTTTATAGCTTTGACAACAGCGTCCAGTCTTGACAATGTTCGGCTCGTAGTCCATCTTTCAGACACCAAAAGAGATGAAGGCACCCAATCGGGACTTGATGGTGGATGTGACTAGACAGTCCAGTCAAATTTAACAGTGAGTTGAATGGTTGCAAAACTGGTGTGTGTCCTAGCTGCATCATGTTTCAGATAAAAATTGGTCTTCGTCTCTGATCTTACTCTGGAAATTAGGGCTGTAAGATTAGTCAGTGTCGCCTTGCAGCGTGCAGAATTGACGGTTCCTCCAGGCTCCAGGATATCGGAATGAACCACTCCCTGCCTGTCTCGGAAGATAGTGCACATCACTTTCCCTACAAACGGTTGACACTTAAATTTATTTTTTACGGATTATTCGCATGTTGCTATTCCATTGACTGTCTTTTGAACTCAGGTTCGTTGTGGGAACGTCACGTCCCATCTCCGATGACGATTCCATACACGAAATTTTTGCCTTCATAATTGTCGAGCAGGTCCCGACAAATTTCTATTCGATGAACTTGATGTTCTCCTCTCAGCATTCGCGGGACCCATCTCGCACAAAATTGAGATTACCAATGTTCCAACATTGTTTATAAGGCATTACAGTCGACATCCAGGTTTGCATTCAGTGCTATTGTCGTTAACCGCTGATCAACATGGAAGAGTTGATCAAAATCCATTTTCTTGCAAGCGATGAGAGCTGTGCGGGTCCGATCGGCCCGTGGCTTGTGTGTAACATTTCAAACAATTAACCATCCCGATGAATTGTTTATCGAAGTGTTTAAATGTTTAAAATGTTGCACACGTAGATTTTCCAGCTTGAAGGTGGGAGCTTATACTAGGGAGATGACTTAAAGCTAAATTTTTTAGGAATAAGACGGCACCTATGCGGCAATCTGTTGCTCTGTGAGAAAAACTACATTTATTACACTTATTGTTCCACCTGATATGCAAGAGACAGGGGAAATACCCTCCGGCTTCAAGAAGAAAATCGTAATTCCAATTCCAAAGACAGCGAGTGCAAACAAGTGTTAAAATTATATAAGTATCAGAATTATTTACAGACGAATGGAAAAACTTCTGGAATCTGATCTCGGGGAATATCAGTTTGGATTTAGTAGAAATGTAGAAACACGGAAGGCAATACTCACATTACGGCTTATCTTAGAAGATAGGCTAAGGAAGGGCAAACCTACATTTTTGGCGTTTGTAGATTTGGAGAAAGCTTTTGACAATATCGAGTGGAATACACTCTTCCAAATTCTGAAGGTAGCAAGGGTAAAATATAGGGAGCGAAGAGTTAAGTTTAACTATGCCAAAACCAGAGACATCGGTTATTAGAGTCGAGTGCAAGAAAGGGATGCAGAGGTTGGGAAGGGAGTAAGACAGGGTTGTAGCCTTTCCCCAATGTTGTTGAATCTGTACATTGAGCAAGCACTGAAGGAATGGAAAGGAAAAATTTCGAGTGGGAATTGAAGATCAGGAAGAAGAAATAAAAAACTTTCGGTTTGCCAATGACGTAGTAATTTTGTCGGAGACTGCAAAGGATCTGGAAGAGCAACTGAATGGAATGGATAGTGTCTTGAAAGCAAGATGTAAGATGAACATTAAGAAGAGTAAAACGAAGGTAATAGAATGTAATGTCAGAAAATCAGGCGATGCTGAGATAATAAAAGTAGTATATGAGTTTGTTTATTTGGGTAGCAAGATAACTGCTAATGGCCGAAGGAATGCAGATATAAAATGCAGAATGACTATGGGAAGAAGCGTTTCTGAAGAAGCGAAATTTGTTAACATCCAATATTAATTTAAATGTTAGGCTTTCTGAAAGCATTTGTCTGGATTGTAGCATTGTATGGGAGTGAAACGTGGACGATAAGGAGTTCAGACAAAAAGATGACAGAAGGTTTTAAAATGTGGTGCTACAGACGAATGATGAAGATTAATCGTAGAAGAGGCTGATAATATGATTAAATAATTAATTAACTAAGTAATTTATTTAATAAATTGGGCACTAAATTGATTCATAAAAATATAAAATTTAAAACAAGAATAAAACGGGGGTCTTATTTCCTCACTTGGCAAAGTTGGGAGTGGGGAGTACAAAATGTCTATTAATGATGGTGGAATGATGCCAAACGCATGAACTGTGCAGATCGTTACAAGCAAGTGTCATTCATACGGCTAGACGGGAGAAACGGGCTGCAATCATTGATATAACGCCGAACTGCGGATACGTCACTCCGTGCGGCTGCAGGCGGGCGGCGGCGTCGACGTCGTCCTACTGGTTTGCTCGCCGCCCGCGGTGGCCGAGGGGACTGAGGCGCTCCAGTCACGGTCTGCACGGCCACTACGGTCGGGGGTTCGAATCCCCCCTCGGGCATGGATATTTGTTCCGTCCTTAGTGTTAACTAGTTCGTAAGTAGTTTGTAAGTTTAGGGACTGATGACCCCGTAGTTAAGTCCCATAAACTATACAAACAAACAAACAATGGTTTGCTCTGGCAGGCTGCTGTTTACCGTACAGTAGGTTAGTGAGAGCAGCCGCGCGCCTCGGTAGGCAGGGTCCTGTCTGGCGCTCTTACTTACCGTCTCGTTCAAAATGTTCAAATGTTTGTAGAGTCTATGGGACTTAACTACGGGGTCATCAGTCCCTAAACTTACAAACTACTTATGAACTACTTACAACTAAGGACGGCACAATTATCCATGCCCGAGGGGGGATTCGAACCCCCGACCGTAGTGGCCGTGCAGACCGTGACTGGAGCGCCTCAATCCCCTCGGCCACCGCGGCCGGCACACGTCTCGTCTTGTCAAGACAAGGAAAGCAAGAGGCAGCGTATCGGCAGACTGACACAAATATGCCTTTGCACCAATATGGTATGGCACAAGTGGTTGACTATTTAACTTCCGGTACAGTTAAGTTCAACCTGCTCTCCAACTCTTCACAAGAACTGAGGTCAGACCGAAGTCTAATTACCAAACTCTTTCAAGCCTAAACGCGAAGTTCTTCTCTCTACCAGAGCGAAGGCACCAATGTCCTTCCTCCACCAGAGTGAAAAATACGGATCCCCTTCTCTGCCAGAAAACTGCTGCGTCCTCCCAAATCAACTTCCTACGACCTCTCCTCGTTCTAACCAATCTGGGCTCTTTGCTTCCGGCGGGAGCCAATTTTGAAGCAGATGCTGTACTCCACGTGGGGTGCGGAGTAATACCCAGAGCTGGCCTATCATTGACTTGCGTTTCCGCGCGCGCGGCAATATCGTTGCTGTAAATTCTGACATTGTCAGATTGTTAATGCATGGGCATATGGCTTGACGTTTACTTATGACAGTCATGCACGTGCCTGCGCATAATAATATTTGACAGAGTATTGGAGTGACGTTCTACACATGTATCCAAACGAATGTGTTTGGTCATGTACTTACGTACAGACCATGTGAGCCATCGGCTACACACGATATGATGGGTTTGCTGAGGTGTGCTCCGTCTCAAAGGTGACAATGTTATCTATATATTATGGTCTGATCTTTATTAATTGACAACGTTGTTTTTTATAGGATTTGGATACTTGTGATTAATTTTCAGTGGCATAATGACAACTGTCCAATACCACCAGCATTTGATTTACTTTATGCTTTGACTGGATAAGATTTTAGATTTTAACTGATAGAATTGCCAATTTTATGTTCTGACTGGGCATGATTTTTAAATATTTTTCAACTGATGGAACTGCTAATTTTTGACCGTTTAGTTTGACTCCTGTGTCACGGTCTCAATCAAAGAACAGTGGTATATTTTCAGCAATAGCTTGCCTTTTCATACTCTTGCCTTAAGCATTTAAGTAGAATACAGTGCTGCGTTACTATTTTATGCCCCTCAGAACTATTTTACTTTTAACATTCTTTTAAAATGTTTGTATAAGCACACTCTTTTTACTAAATAGGCTATAGTGCCTCACACTTTCTGAAAATTATCTTGTACGCTGTGCAGTTAATAAGTTTTTGCCAAATGGGTTAGAATTTCTTTTATGCCGTTGCAATAAGTAGTTGCATATTTTGCTTAGATGAAGGTTTGTAAATGCTTTAAAAGTTGTCATATGCCATTCAGCCACGTAAAAGCCTTATGTTAACATGTCATGTTCTGATGTCTTCTTCCATTTGGCTTGTTTACAGGATCGATAATGACCGAAATGTCGTAACTAGTCAACACTATATGACATTATAAATAAATAAAACTTACACTTTGCGGTCCAGGCCAATTTCATTAATTATAAATAAATAGTTTAACATTCTTAAGCATTTTATCTAATATCGTAGCATTTGGCAGGAATAGCCATTCTCACATTTCCCTTCCGCCCCTGACGCATTTCCAGAAGCTGCGTTCCGCGAAACCAAGGGACCGGTTTCGATTAAATATGTTATCATCCTCAGAAACAATTTTTTATATCACAATTTTCTCCTATTTGCAATAAAATAGTTACTTGTGGAAATTAAATATAAGAAAAATAACATTGTCAAACGATTAAAATTTGTATCACCAAAGTGGATCGTCATCTGTGTTGCACATTTAAAAATTGTGTGTGTTCTTGTCACAAGTAATAAGTAACTTAGTTACTTGTATTGCACATTTAAAGGTTGTGTGTGTGTTCTTGTCACAAGTTACTTGTGACAGGAATACACACAATTTTTAAATGTGCAATACAGATGACGATCCACTTTGGTGATGCAAATTTTAATTGTTTGACAATGTTCTTTTTCTTATATTTCATTTTCACAAGTAACTCAAAAATGTTCAAATGTTTGTTAAGGTTATGGGACTTAACTACGGGGTCATCAGTCCCTAAACTTACAAACTACTTATCAACTACCTTATACTAAGGATGGTACAAATATCCATGCTCGAGGGGGGATTCGATCCCCCGACCGTAGTGGCCGTGCAGACCGTGACTGGAGCGCCTCAGTCCCCGCGGCCAACGCGGCCGACCACAAGTAACTCTTTATTTCATTGATAATGGGAGAAAAATGTTGTATAAAAAATTGTTTCTGAAGATCATGACATAGTTCATCGAAAACGCTAAAACAAAAAGACAAATAAACTAGCCATCTTGGCTGAAGTAAGTGTATTTTACATAAATTGGGTTTACGTTTGGTGAAGAATCTGGTTACTCCATTCAGTTTCAATCATGTTGTCATCCCCGTGGGGACGACCGTTTTCGTCCAACAGAAGGCACCTGTCTCCTATGGCACCAGCGTTGGGCACAACAAAAGGTCGGAGGATCTCTATTTCTCTCAGGAGTCAAAGCAGCATTCTGGATAACATGGTGACTCCTGCCGACAGCAACAGTCCACCACCATGGGCATAAGCAGGATTGATTCCAGTTCCACGTTCTGTCCAGATAAGGATATGATTGCCCGGCTGAACTTGACTCATCTATGAACAGAACCAAGCGCCATTCGTAACTACTGCTGTCATAATGTTACTCCCTCCAGTTTCTGCGGGCTAACCGGTGTCGATGTTTTGACACAACGTAGGTCTCAGTGCGTAAAGGCTACATCCCGGAAGACGATGTCGGACTGTTTGAGTTGATATTGCGCGAACTGTTGCTGCCTGGAGAATGCATACCAGCTTTGTTGCAATCAAATCCGTGTCTTCACGGCGTATTAACTGGAGATAACGGTCATCTCTTGCTGATGTTACCCGTGGACGACCTTGGCCTTGCCTTCTTTTAACGGTTCCTGTTGTCCTGCAAATCACACATTGTGATACTCCAATAGCTGCGGCTACGTCTCCCTATAGCTGCTCATGCCTTAACTTCGGGTAAGTAACGTTATTGATACATTTTAGTACCTGCACATTATACTAGCACAACTGCTGATGTAATTCGTTTCGTAAACACATGTCAGCCGGCAGCAGTTGGCCGAGCGGTCTGCAGCGCGCGGGTTTCAGTCTGCACGGCCGCTACGGTCGGTGGTTCGAATCCCCCCTCGGGCATGGATGTTTGTGTCGTCTTTAGTATAAGATAGTTCATAAGTATTTTGCAAGTTTAAGGACTGATGACCCAGCAGTTGTTCCTTAAGCTTAACAAACATTTGAATATTTTGAAACACAAGTCAACACCAATTCAATGTGCAGAAAAACTATATGTTGTTGTCTCTACTCAGTAAAACCGACTTCTAATCATATTAGCTGATTCAAAATACTTGGTAATGTAGGTTTTCAACTGTTCCCCTAAATGTTTTGGCCAGTAAACTTTAATTACGCTGTTGTTGTTATGGTCTATCCTGGGCAAGACTTTTCATCTACTCATACGAACGTCAACAACATCCACTTGAATTTGCTTACTATATGCGTCTCTTGGTCTCCCTCCGCGATTTTTACCCCAGACACTTCCCTCCAATGCTAAATTTACGATTCATCGATGTCTAAGAAAGTATTCTACCTAGTTATCCCTTCTTTTAGTCAAGATATGCCAAAAATTCCTTTTCTGACCAATTCTGTTCAGTACCTCTTCATTAGTTATGCGATCTACCCACCTAATCTTCAGCATTCTTCTGTAGCATCACATTTCAAAAGCCTCTATTCCCTTCCTGTTCGCGCTGTTTATCGTCCATGTTTCACTCCCGTACTAGGCAACACTCCACACAAATGCCTTCGGAAAAGACTACCTTACACTTAAATTAATATTCGATGTTAGCAAATTTCTATTTTTCAAAAATGCTTTTCTTGCCATTGCACATTCTGCATTTTATATCCTCTGTACTGCGACCGTCGCATGTTATTTTGCTACCCAAGTAACAAAACTCATCTATCACCTTTATTGTTTCGTTACCTAATCTAACTCCTTCAGCATCGTCTGATTTTCTAAGATTGTATTCCATTATCTTTGTTTAGCTCTAGTTAATGTTCATTTCATACGCTCTCTTCAACACACTGTCCATTCCATTCAACTGCTCTTCCAGGTCCTTTGCTGTCTCTGTCAGAATTACAATGTCATCAACAAAACGCAATGTTTTTATTTCTTAACCCTGAACTTTAATCCCTATTCCAAATTTTTCCTTGCTTTCCGTCACCGCCTGATCCATGTACATATTGAATAACATCGGAGAAAGGCTACTACCCTGTCTTACTCCACCTAATATTTCCCTTTCATGCCTTTCGAGTCTAATAACTGCGGTCTGGCTTTTGTACAAGTTGTAAATAACTCTCCTTTCCCTGAATTGCGACCAACGCATGTTATTTTACTACCCAAGTAACAAAACTCATCTACCACCTTTATTGTTTCATTACCTAATCTAATTCCTTCAGCATCGCCAGATTTTGTAAGACTGCATTCCATTATCTTTGTTTACCCTGATGACTTCAGAATTTGATAGAGTGTATTCCAGTCAACAATGTCAAAAGCTTTTTCCAAATCTACGAAAGCTAAAAATATAGGTTTGCCTTTTCTTAATCTATCTTCTAAGATAAGTCGTAAAGTGAGTATTGCCTCCCGGGTTCCCTCGTTCCTCTTGAACCCAAACTGATCCTCCCCGAAGTCATCTTCTACCAGCTTTTCCATTCTCATGTAGAGAACTCGTGTTAAACTAGCTATTGTAAGGATAGCACACACACCCAACACACACACACACACACACACACACACACACACACACACACACCAATGCCTGTGGGGAGACTCAAACTGACAATGCGCCTAGAACCACAGGGTTAATCTCGTGCGAATTCTGGAATTCACACACATCGCTGTTACGCAAGTACAGTTGGCTCCAAGTATCGCACAACAACGAAACTACCTGCAGTTTCAAGAGGAAGGTTCTAGTGTTAGCACTATAACAACGGAGATTCAAAGTTACCACAAAAAATAGGTGTCATTACTTACGGAACGACTTTCGTAATTCAGATCCTGGGATCATTTAAACGGGCAGGGGAAGTGGGAAGTGTTGTTGGAAAATTCTGCGTTCCCAGCCTTCGCTGAGAGCGGGTGGTCTGAGCCCGCTCTTCTTCCCCCGCGACAGAGCTGTCAGTTAGCGGGCAGTCCCCTGTCCACCGTCCACCGCCTGCTCTGGAGGAGCGCCATGCTAATGAGGCGCCTCAAAGCCGGCCAGTGCGACATTCCGCGGCCAAGCGCGCGTTCCCACGTCCGCCGCCGCCGTCTCTGACGTCACGCGGTGTTTGTGTGGGAGCGGGCGAGTTGTGGGGTCGCCTGCGCAGCTTTATGGGGGCGCGCGGACCGCAATCACGCATGACGAGTGGCTGCGAGCGCCCAAACCTTTCCTCAGCGCCGACCCACGACCTATCGAAACCGAAGTCTCTCGCGGCTCCTGCTCCGTTACCCCGACACAAACGTTCACACCAATAAAAAGTATCTGAGTGTGAGACCGTATTGTCAAACTTTATCTGCCTCACGTTTCGGCCATTGTTGTAAGTGCCCTTCCTCTATGTATTTATCTAACTGCTGAGCCTGGTCTTGGTTCTTATATTGAAAATAGCAGTTTGAGGAGGGGGATGTTAGGCATTCTCATCTCCCAAAAGTAGAATAGGGAAGGTCACCACAGACTTTCGAAGGCGTCGCCGAAGCCCACCTTGATGCCAACCACGTGCGGCGTTGAGCCACAGACCTCCGCTACCAGGGATAGTGCGTTACACGCATTTGCCTGCCTGTCAGTCGTCCCGCTCAGGACTCAATGCCATGACAGCCTATCCGCCAGACGTTTCTCAAGGAATATCCTGAAAATGTCCAGTAGGCAAGCCGACCGATAGGATTTAATAAATGTCGGGTCCTTAAAGGGCGTCTTTCATCAGCACACTGGACTTCTTCCAGATGGTGGGTAAATCACCAGTTCTCAGACACTTGTATAACCTGGTGAGTTGAAAGATTATCTAGGAGATTGTTGTATCACCTTGGCTGTGATCTGGTGTGGACCAAGGCCTTCGCCTCTATTCAACGTCCTGATTTTGCCTGCTACTTCCTCCTCAGATAAGCGGTAGACGGGTGAATTATTGAGGTAGGGGTCTGCATTGGCTCTTCTTATTTCTCAGTGTCCATGTGTTCATCAGCAGGGAGGAGAACTCTGAGGAGGACCTCAGCAGTCCCCGTCCTTCATGATAGCCCTGATGAGTTTGTATGGCGGACCACATGGGTCAGTAGCCCATTGGCTCTTGACACATCATTTACAGCTTTGAAGCCCGGTTTCATGAAGTTCTTTGATAAACTGGTCCTTCAGGTCTTTGCCAGACACACCTTCGATAAAACCGTCCGTCAGACAGACTGTCATAGGACTGAGACGCGCAGCTGTTCGCACTGTGGTCGACATCGCGTGTACCAG
Source organism: Locusta migratoria (assembly GCA_026315105.1). NCBI lineage: Eukaryota > Metazoa > Arthropoda > Insecta > Orthoptera > Acrididae > Locusta > Locusta migratoria. The sequence continues at coordinate 58,021,920 of CM048746.1, read as the reverse complement.
CTCATCTGCTCCCCTGTCTGTGTCCTCCGACAATGCAGATACGACACACTCCTAGTCGGTATTTTGTAATTGAGTTGCCACTCTCACACTGTTTCACCCGGCGTTCACCATCTTTGATCAGGTTTTGGTCACTAGTGGTCAATGTCTTAAGAACATTCCATTGGTGTATTTCATCCTCCACATTTGATGTGGCGAGGGTGATGTCTATGTTCGTGCCTTCGTCCTCACCGCCTACATACGTTGGTGGGTTTCATGGCCTGTTTACCATGACCACCTGTAGTGACATGGAAAGTTCCTCGGCGGTATCGCCGTTGTCACCTCTGATGCGGCTGTGCCCCAGGGGGGATTAGGCATTCAGGTCTGCTTTTATTATGATCCTTCGGCCATACAAGGCCGTGACGAATCTGTTGAAGTGGTCCAGGTAGGTCTCAAAATGACCTCCATACTGCATTGCAATTGTCGTTGGAGAGTGATACTTGTCACTCGAGTGATCTGGTGGTCATTACTATTACCACTTTTGGGTCGAAGGCATTTTGGATTATTTGCCAATTGGCAGCAGCAAAAGCCAGCTGCCTAGCTCGAGAGTATGGCTTCTCAGAAAGAGCACATCAGTCAAGTGTTAGCGCCTCCACTACCTTTCAGATATCTTGCACGACTAACCTCCTGTTGTGAATGTTGTCCAGTTCTGACTTCTGCCATCACGAAAAATAAGTGTGCAGATTTCGGTTCGGCCAAAATTTGCTGCTGTCAAGAGCAGTTCTCCCATTGGCGAGAAATGGCTGGTAGTATATTTCATCCAGTTCAAACCAGTCATCTCTGCGCTCGAAGCAGGCTTACCAAGGCCACAATGTCAGCAGATAGATTGATCGACTTCAAATGTATGCTGTCGACAGCCTCCACTGTCAGGAATGTCACTTTACCCCCAAACTTGCGCCCCACACCGTGCCACAATGTGGTGATGAGGATTGCCGGCTGCTCCAAGTTGGCTAGCTAATATTGCAACTCATTTGATATCTGCCAGACGGGCGAGCTGCATTTTGGACATCAGATGAAGTGTTTGTTACTATAGGTGTCTGAATTTCCTGGGGAACTTCCGGATGCCCCACATTCCGTTCAGGTGTCGTTTCCGTCAGAGAACTCCGGCTTGAGGAGATGGTAGTTGGGGGTCAACTGGAAGATCTATTTTAACGCCCACCTGAGTGAGAATGGGTTTTGTGTCTACGCTTTTGATGAACTCTTTGAAGCGATTTGCTCTTCCGTCCGCCTCTTTCTCGGAGACTTTTTCTTGTGTTTAGGAATCCCACGCATTCCTTTGGCTTCATCCATAGTAAGTACGCGAGATTACCCGTTGCTCCAGCATTTTGTATGTAGGGCAGCTGTTTCCGGAGGTTCCATAGGATTTCTTCCCCTGCTTGATGCCTTCTAGATGTCGTCCACATTCCCTGGTGCTCCTTCAAACCTCGGGAAGAGGAAAAAGTCACAAGTCGGGTGAATACGAAGGCTGTGGAGCAACAGGAATGTTCTTACTGACAAAAAAAAAAGGTCCACTGAAATTGCTGTGTGACAAGGCGCATTTTAATGATCTAACACGCAGCTGTTTTTGATGTTTGGTGGCACACGCATGACCCTTAGCGAATTCTTACAGGAACCCGGAACCCGTCGTTAAACGTACTAATTTAACGTTAGGTTGGGAGGCGCAAACACATTCTGCACGGTACCCTGGCTAGCAAATCAGCACACGTTTCATCTTGGAATTGATCATTCCTGCCTCCCTCATTATTTTATTTATTTATTTATTTATTTATTTTTACGTTGGCTATGTGACAGTGTGTGCCTTTCCATACTCTGGCACTTGGTTTCCAGGTCGAATTGAAACAGAAACGTGTCATAATCATTTGAGGACATGTTCAAGGGAATCGAGATTCACTTCCATCCCGTCCAGAAAGTCGCTGTCCCCTGCCGTCCTCATGTCCTTGTGGTCCTAGGAAAGGTGTTTCGGAACAATTTTAGTTGCAATGGGCCCGCAGAGTAGAAAATGTCTCTTAGGGACGTTATATAGATATACTATAGTACTTCTATTTTTATAGGTTTCAGAAATTACAGCAACCAGTCGCCTGGTTGCTGTAATTTCTGAAACCTATTTCAATAAACAGTCGCAGGTTCCTACACAATGGATAAAAGTTTCATTCTATTTTTATGTTTTTTTTTTTTTTTTATTATGTTGTAATGGTCCCAGTTCCGCTGAAGTGCCGTCTTCAGATAATATGTGGTACATGACATTTTTATGTATAATTTACCGTTTTATTCTGATGTAGACATACTTTTAGTGGTGGGCCTATTTTCGATACGCAAATACATAAGAATATATTACGAAAGATAAGTGTGAATCTAAAGGTCGCCTTGTAGTTCTAAGGCTGCGTCACATTGCCCATTGATTCAGTATGGACGTAAGGAGAAATTTTGTGTATCGAAAATAAGCTTATCACTAAAAGTTATCTACATAAGATAAAACCATAAATTTTATGCAGACTTCACAGGTTGTCTGAAGATGGCACTTTGAAATCGAGCCATTACAATATAATAGAAAACCGTAAAAAAACAGTAGCACATTCTTACATTACATATACAGGGTGTTTTACTAAGTGTGTTTGTCTCTGTAACTTATAAAATAATAGGTGACGGGAAATTTTAATGCGGTAGGTCAACACAAGAAATGTTACACATTCTGCTGAGCTATGAACATAGTTTATTGTATCATTTTCCACAGAGTTACAGCACAAAGATATAATTTTTTAAATGGAACAATAGTTTTTTCTATCGTGCATTGGAATCGTTGAAACCAGCTGCGTCCAAATCAATTTAAACTACATTCCTATCACTGTTAGTTTGAGTGCTACAACCCTTCAAAGTTTCAGGGGAAGATACCACACGCTGTACATAATACATGGCTGTGTGGTGGGTGATGGATGTTATGGCGTGGGAAGTTGATTTACATGAGATGTTCAAATGTGTGTTCATGTTCCTCAATGCATAATGCAATGCGCCGTCGAAAGGAACTGCGGAAGAGATGTAACATCGCCGGTGTGACGGAGCGATTTGCGTCCTCGATGCGCCATTTTAGATCATCTGGCGATGTGGGCTCAGTGACATAAACACGATCCTTTAGATATCCCCACAAAAAGAAATCTACTGGTGTTAAATCGGGCGCCTTGCGGGCCACGAATGAGGACCATGGCGCACCACCCATCTTCCTGCAAACCTGTTGCTTAGTTCTTCCACAACAGCACGCGCAGAATGGGCTGGGTGACCATCGTGCTGCATCCCCATATGGACTCTCGTGTGTAGACACACCTGTTCAAGAAGACCACACAAACTGTCGGCTATAAAAGCGCGATACAACTCACCTGTCAGTGTACCTGGGAAGTAGTGTGGACCGATGATTTCATCCCCAAAGATTCCACACCACACGTTAATAGACCACCTACGTTGACGGTCGACAGGTCGTACCCACTGAGGATTGTCTGCGGCCCAGTAGTGCATGTTATGGCGATTCGCTGCACCATAATTTGTGAACGTGGACTCATCAGAGAACATAACACTTTGTAAAGACTCCAGCGTGAAATTACGCATGGCGCACTCACAGAATGTCACTGTTGCACGAAAATCGTTCCCGTGCAGCTCCTGGGTCAGTGATAGGCGGTACAGGTGAAACCTGTGGCCGTGAACTATACGGCACGTAGATGTGAGACTGACACCAGCGATTGCAGCAACGGCTCGTAAGCTGACATGAGGGTCGTGGTGTAGTGCAGCTAAAACAAACATCTCCGTCTCCTCACTTCTTGCAGGTCTTCGTCTGTTACTGCGGCGCATTACCAAGCTGCCGGTTTCCCGAAGTCGTTGCTCGACACGTAAGAACGTTATGGCTGCCGGGGCTCTTCGCCTAGGATATCTCACGGCATACGCCATGGCTGCTTCAGTGGCATCGTGTCGGCACTGGCCGAGCATCAGCAACATGTCAACGTACTCGTTGTTCGTGTATGCCATCGTCATCCGATGTCAGTAACTGTGGTATATTGAGCCCCGGTTGTTTGTGTGGCTCCAACTATCGGGTATACGGCCGTGTGCGGCGACAGTCGGCAGTCTAACAGCGCATCGACGGCGACGTTACAACTCGGCCGCACCACATTCAGAAGGCGCATTGCATTATGCGCAGCGTTTCTGGTATCCATCCCTGAGACTTTGAAGGTTGTAGCTCCCGAACTCACTGTGATAGAAATGTAGTTTAAATTGATTTGGACGCAGCTGGTTTCAACGAATCGAATGCACGATAGAAAATTATTGTTCCATTTAAAAATTATATTTTTGTGCTGTAACTCTTTGGAAAATGATACAATAAAGTATGTTCATAGCTCCGCAGTAAGTGTAACATTTCTTCTGTTGGCCTACCGCATTAAAATTTCCCGTCACCTATTATTTTATAAGTTACAGAGGCAAACACACTTAGTGAAACACCCTGTATATAATGTTGCGTAACCGTTTGGCACAGACCTTTCGCATCCACAATTCATTAGTTAAACGGTGGTGTAACTCAACTGGTTCCAAAACATTCTGTCAGGCGACGATTGGGACTCACAAATTCTCGGGCTTTGATGATATTTTCAGCGGTTTTGTGCAACCGTAGGCCTTCCACCGCGAGGTTCATCGCCTCTCGTCGTTCTTAAAATGTCTGAAACCACCGAAATACCTGGAATTTTGTCAAAACATTGAAGATATTTGCGTTGCATTGCTTCAAAGTCTGAAGCAAAAGTGGATGGAACACTGTAGCTCGAATTCGTCGGCACTCATTTCAGAACGCACACGAAAACTCTGTTTCACGCAACAACGCACTACTCACCGGCTGCCTGTCTCAGCGACTTCTAACTCATACCGACGGCGCATCACGCCGCCATCTGAGTCCGCTCCATGGCCCGCTAACGAATTGCTGCCCGATGGAGCGCTATGTGGCCAGTCTCATTTTTCTTTAGTTAAAAAATTCTTAATTCTTTTAATAATAGAAAAAACCATTACCAATAACTAAATAGGTCATATTATGCTACAATACTTCGTTTACTACTCTACTATTACGGCACGGCTCTGGTACAGCTGACAATTCCACGAAAAATCTAATCACGGTTCAGGTATTCATCCCTTATAAGATCAGAGATGATATTAGTAAATGTTCAAATGTTGGTAAATGTATGGGACTCAACTACTTGGTTATTAGTCCCTAGCTTAAAAACTACTTAATCTAAGGTAAACTACACTAAGGACAACACAAACACCCATGCCCGACGGCGAACGGCCGCGAACACCGCAACACGGCGCTTCTCTGCACGCGGCTAATCCGCCGCGCCATAATATTAGGAGATGGTGTCTATGTTTTGCTACTAGAGTACCGTATGTGGGACATTCAAATACGACATTTTCTGGAGTACCCTCTGGGCTGCCACAGCCACACCGTTGAGTCGCCTGTTTCCCGAAAGGACATAGATATGCCGGATATGGATCGTGGCCAGGTCCTGTAGTTGGTAAACGGTGAGTTCTTCTCCCGGTCTCCTCACGATCCTAGAGTTCTCGCCACGGCTGCTCTTTCCTTAATGGCTGCTTTTCATTCCACCCGTGCTGCCAAAATCTCCCCCACTTTTTTATGTTTCCTTTCTTGATCCAGTAACCGGCGGCCAGCTCCCTTATCCTGATATCAATGGGGCAGAGCCCCATCAACACCAAGAGAGAGCTGCTCGAAGATGTGCGATATGCTCCAAAGGAGAGCAACAGGACACTTCTCTGCCCATTCTCACTGCCATCGCAGGCGCCATACTGGTGAGCCTGTAAGCCCAACTACCAGATCCGTAGCCCATTATCGACGTCAGGATGCTATTATGCTACAGCTTGATGAGCAAGTCTGTTCAATCCTACCAGAGCTCGGTCAGCCACAGCGTCGATATGGGCTGCGAAATTCCAGCGTTCGTCGAGAATCATGCCCAGGTATCTGGCCTGACCCCTTCGAATTACTGATATATCGTTGGCTTTCTTATTTGGTTTCCTTTAAGCAGTAGCGATGTGGACTTCATTGGCGCTATTTAGAGTTTAGTTTTCTGGCACCATGAGGTGAAAATGTTTATTGTCATAACGCTTCGCGGCTCGATATCTTCATGGCTTTTGCCGCCAACAGGAGGAGGTCTATTACTTCTAGCACGTCTAGACTGAATGAAACTTTGCAGCTGAGTGTGCGCTGATATGAAACTTCCTGGCAGATTGAAATTGTGTGCCGGAACCGGGACTCGAACTTGGGCCTTTGCCTTTCGCGGGCAAGCGCTCTGCCACTGATCTATCCTGACACGACTCACGGCTCCCCCACACAATTCTGCCAGTACCTCGCCTCGAAAGTAGGAGGCGAGGTACTGGCAGAATTGTGTGGGGGAGCCGTGTCGGAATAGCTCAATGGCACAGCGCTAGCCCGCGAAAGGCAAAGGCCCAAGTTCGAGTCCCGGTTCCGGCACACAATTTCAATCTGCCAGGAAGTTTCATATCAGCGCACACTCAGCTGCAAAGTTTCATTCTGGAAACATCCCTTAGGCTGTGGCTAAGCCATGTCTCCACCTTACCATTTCTTCCAGGAGTGCTAGTCTTACAAATTTCGCAGAAGAACTTCTGTGAAGTTTGAAAAGTAGGAGGCGAGGTACTGGCAGAATTGAGGTTGTTGGGCGGCATCGTGAGTCGTGTCGGGGTAGCTCAGTGATAGAGCGCTTGCCCGCGAAGGGAAAGGTCCCAGGTTCGAGTCCCCGTTGCGGCAGTGGGGTAAATATGGGGAGGGGGGATGAGGGGGATAGAACCCCCCCTCCCCCAGAACCCGAACAAAAAGAAAAAAAAAAGAAAGAAAATAAATCGTATAACAGCAATCTGGTAAAGGTAAAGATTGAAAACTTGTGGTGTTTCACCATAATCTTTCATTGGATGGGAGTGAATCAGTTTCTTCAACAGGAATGGTAGATGGTAGTCTGTCTGGAAACTGACTAAAATTTTGCTCGTCAAGCAGATATATCCTCCTCCCCCCCCCCCCCCAAAGCCAAGTCCTAGTTAGCCGGCCGCGGTGGCCGAGGAGACTGAGGCGCTCCAGTCACGGTCTGCACGGCCACTACGGTCGGGGGTTCGAATCCCCCTCGGGCATGGATATTTGTGCCGTCCTTAGGATTAGCTAGTTCATAAGTAGTTTGTAAGTTTAGGGACTGATGACCCTGAAGTTAAGTCCCATAGCCCTTACAAACATTTGAACAAGTCCTAGTTAAGCCACTGGGTTGCGCCACACAATTTCAATCTACCAGGAAGTTTCACATCAGAGCACACTCCACTGCAGAGTAAAGTTTCATTCTGGAAACATCCCTTAGGCCATGTCTCCACCATATCGTTTCTTCCAGGAGTGCTAGTCTTGCAAGTTTCGCAGAAGAGCTTCTGTGAAGTTTGGTAAGTAGTAGGCAGCGTACTGGCAGAAGTAAAGTTGTGCCGCGGCCGAGCGGCCGAGCTCATTGAGGCGCTACATTACGATGCGCAAGGCCGTTCCCCGTCGGGGGTTCGAATCCCCCCCTCTCGGGCATGGATGTTTGTGCTGTCCTTAGTATAAGTTAGTTCATAAGTATTTTTTAAGGTTAGGGACTAATGACCCTGCAGTTAAGTCCCTTAAGCTTCTGAAGTTGTGTGGGTAGCCGCGAGTTGTGTCGGGATAGCTCAGAGCATTTGCCTGCGAAAGGCAAAGGTTCCAGGTTTCAGTCCCGCTTCCGGCACACAATTTGAATCTGCTAGGAAGTTTCACGTCTAGACTGTTCTGCATCTCTTGGAGCAAAGGCTCCATAGTAATATCCCAGAAGAGTGGCCCTAGGACAGAGCCCTGAGGACACACCTTGGTGATTCTTATGCTTCCGCTACGCGATGACATCAGAACCTCCCTTCCAACACAGTAATCCCTAAGACACCCATAAAGCGGCCCTGGGCACTCAAGGAGTCTCATTACTTAATTTTCAAACCTCGTATTTTTTAAACGTATCTTACAGATACTTCTCCTGCATCTCTACAAGACGAATAACGGACGCGGCTGTCCCACGGGAGCTTGCTCGTGCGGGCGTTTACGGCGGGGCCTCAGATAAACCACTGACGATCGGGCGATGTCGTGCGCGCGATGAAAGCCCTGGTCGCGGGCGCCGTTGGGAGTGCGGTCGCGTCGCAGATGGCGATCAGTTGGCTCGCGTCGTGGGCGGCGCGCTTTGCGGGTTTCCAGAGGCGTGCATCTGCAGGCACGTCCGCCAACGCCGCTTCACGCATTCGGCAGACGCGGAGAAACACACAGGCGCGCGCGATTGCAGCGCAACAGACCTGGCAGCGCTCCAAACCGCTACACCGTATGTGCGCCAAGGACGGACCTTTTGAAAAGCAATGAGTGTTCCGGATCGGCAGTACGCATTACCAAAACTTACTATTTCTATAACCTGAAAAAATTACCAAATTTGTAACATAACGTCGTCATACTTGGAAAGAGGGACGATTTACCATATACGAGGTGCGTCAAAAATGTATACACAGAATGAAACTTTCACTCTGCAGCGGAGTGCTCGCTGATATGAAACTTCCTGGCAGATTAAAACTGTGTGCCGGAACCGGGACTCGAACCTGGGACCTTCGCGGGCAAGCGCTCTACCGACTGTGCTTCCCGAAACGACTCACGATGCCTTTCTTCCAGGAGTGCTAGTCTTGCATGGTTCGCAGGAGAGCTTCTGTGAAGTTTGGAAAGTAGGAGGCGAGGTACTGGCGGAAGTAAAGTTGTGAGGCGGCATCGTGAGTCGTGTCGGGATAGCACAGTCGGTAGTGCGCTTGCCCGCGAAAGGCAAAGGTCCCAGGTTCGAGTCCCGGTTCCGGCACACGATTTTAATCTGCCAGGAAGTTTCATATCAGCGCACACTCCGCTGCAGAGTGAAAGTTTCATTCTAGAAACATCCCTTAGGCTGTGGCTAAGCCATGTCTCCAGCATATCCTTTCTTCCAGGAGTGCTAGTCTTGCATGGTTCGCAGGAGAGCTTCTGTGAAGTTTGGAAAGTAGGAGGCAAGGTACTGGCAGAAGTAGAGTTGTGGGGCGGCATCGTGAGTCATGTCGGGATAGCAAAGTTGGTAGTGCGCTTGCCCGCGAAAGGCAAAGATCCCAGGTTCGAGTCGCGGTTTCGGCACACAGTTTTAATCTGCCAGGAAGTTTCAATGTATACGCACTTTGAAGCCTCATAGAAAATTTATTTCCCGTTCTACAATGTTAAATTTCTCGAAATGGAATCCTTAAGAGTCCAATTTGAAAAATAAATGTACTTTGAGAATGTGATTAATGTTCAAAATGGTGGCCTTCACCATCAATACATTTCCGAGTACGAGCCACCACTGATTCCGTACATTGTTCCAAAGTGTGTCCAGGTTACGTGGTTTACGTTTGTACACCTCATCTTTTCTGTGCCCCATAAGAAGAAATCCAGCGACTTGAGGTCTGGAGAGCGTGCAGGAAACTCGATTGGCCGGCCGCGGTGGCCGAGGGGACTGAGGCGCTTCAGTCACGGTCTGCACGGCCACTACGGTCGGGGGTTTGAATCCCCCCTCGGGCATGGATATTTGTGCCGTCCTTAGTTGTAGGTAGTTCATAAGTAGTTTGTAAGTTTAGGGACTGATGACCCCGTAGTTAAGTCCCTTAAGCTTAACAAACATTTGAACATTTTGAAACTCGATTGGTCCCCTGCGTCGTATCCACTGGCCTGGCACATCGTGATCCAGGTATGCACGTACGACCCTATGATAGTGCGGCGGGGCGCCATCTTGTTGAAAATGAAACTCATCATTATCGTATGATGTACAAATAGCAGGGAATATGGAGTCAGAAAGCATTCTTAGGTATGTTTCTCCAGTAACAGTACGTTCAAAGCGGAAAGGCCCAATGTATCCTCTTGCAGACAAACCACACCACACATTTACACCAGGCAAATTCACAGCCTTTTCAACTGTAATGTGAGGATTTACCTCAGGCCCAGTACACACAATTGTGCCTATTGACAGTTCCATTGAGTTTGAATTAGGCTTCATCCGACCAAATTATGCTACCCACTGTCTTCGAACCGCAGCTACATTCTCAAACTTCCAGTACCACTTAATTATTGGCTTCCGCGCTTCAAAGGTCGGACGCACGTGCTCCCTATTGAAGATACTAAGATACTTCCTTGCCACTGCTGCCACCTGTTGAAGAAACATAACATTACTATCTCATAGATATTTAACCTTGTAGAATGGGAAATAAATTTTCTATGACAGTTCAAAGTGTGTATACTATTTTTTATTTTTTATTTTATTTATTTATTTATTTATTTATTTTACTTTTTTTACGCACCCTGTATTTATTTCAAGTGACTGGTTTCAGTGAACATACAAAACTATTCCATCTGGTGCGTAAGACGTACGAGACAGGCGACATACCCTCGGACTTTAAGAAAAATGTAATAATCCTCATTCCAAAGAAAGTAGGTGCAGACAGGTGTGAAAATTACAGAACCATCAGTTTAAAGTTCATGGTTGCAAAAGTTTAACACGAATTATTTACAGAAGGATGGAAAAACTGGTAGAAGCCGACCTCGGGGAACATCAGTTTGGATTCAGGAGAAATGTAGGAGATAGATTAAGGAAAGGCAAATCTACATTTCTAGCTTTTGTAGATTTGGAGAAAGCTTTCGACAATGTTGATTCGAATACACTCTTTCAAATTCTGATATCAGCAGGAGTAAAATATAGGGAACGGGAGGTTATTTACAACTTGTACAAAAACGAGACAGCTGTCATCAGAGTTGAAGAGCATGAAAGGCATGCAGAGGTTGGGAAGGAAGTAGGACAGGTTTGTAGCCTTTCTCCGGTGCTATTCAATCTGTACATTGAGCAAGCTATAAATGAAAGCAAGGAGATATTTGCAGAAGGAATTAAAGATCATGGTGAAGAAATAAAAACATCACGTTTTGCCGATTACTTTCTAATTCTGTCAGAGACAGCAAGGATCTGGAGGAGCAGTTGAACGAAATGGACAGTGTGCTCAGAGGTAAATATAAAATGATCAATAACAAGGGCAAAACAAGGGTAATGGATGTAGTCTAAGAAAACCAGGCGATACTGAAGGAATTATATTAGGTAACGAAACAATAAGGTGATAGATGGGTTTTGTTATTTGAACAGTAAAATGGTCGCAGTGCAGAGGATATAAAATTCAGAATGGCAACGGGACGAAAAGCTTTTTTAAAAAGAGAAGTTTGTTAACATCGAATATTGAGGAAGTTCTTTATGAAGGCATTTGTGTGGAGTGTTTCCATGTATGGGAGTGTAACATGGACGATGAACAGTGCGGACAGGGAGAGGATAGAGGCTTTTGAAATGTGGTGCTACAGAAGAATGCTGAAGATTAGGTGGGTGGATCGCGTAACTAACGACATACTGAAAAGAATTGGGGAGAAAAGGAATTTGTGGCATACCTTGACTAAAATAAGGGATCGACTGATAGGACACATTCTTTGACATCAAGTAATCGTGAATTTAGCGTTGGAGGGAAGTGTGTGTAGGGTAAAAGTTTTTATAAAAGGTTGTTAATATTGATGGTTTCAACAAAAACGTATCATTTTTTACAGTATTAGCTTCATTATTAGTGGCCGGGGGTTTCTTTGATCGTTCAGTTTCTGAAGAACTATGACGCTGTTTTTGGAAAATCATCTCCAAAATAAAATAAAATAAAGTGTCCGTTACAGGAGGATTCGAACCACCGCTTCTAAGGCTGTGAGGGAAGAACGCTACCACCTGAGCTACACCGAAACATAGTACAACTCTTTTAATTATTGTGTGCCGGAACCGGGACTCGAACCTGGAACCTTTGCCTTTCTCGGGCAAGCGCTCTACCACTGAACTAATCCGACACAATACCTCGCTTCCTACTTTCCAAACTTCACGATTGTAATCTGTAAGGAAGTTTCATATCAGCCCACACTCCGCTGCACTGTGAAAGTTTCATTATGATACTTACATGTGCTTGTAAAACGTTAAAAGTCGAATTTCTCCGGAATATTTTAGAGTTACGTCGAATGGCTGATTGTTATTTAAGTTCTGAACTTCACGTACCATAAATATTAAAAAAAGAAAAATCTGAAATCCGATACCCATATCGTCTGGTTGTGAGACTTACGGCTCTAAACTTTCCCTCTTAACCCTTTCATTCCCAGTGTTCTACCTCGTCAACAACCTATAAAAATCTGATTTATACGTATTTTGTGTATGAGCCTTTAAAGTCGCATTGTTGTTGATTGACAACGACATTTCGCCGCTTGATACGGCGTTTAGCCACTTCTGAGGTTTTAATTTATCCGTCTTGGAGGTTGTGTTACGTTGCCGTCTGCAAATGGCTATGAGTATGAACATGACTATAGATCATGTTATTTTATTTCGGCAGTGTATTGGCTTGACTTTGGTGCTATGGCGAAGATTATGCTAGCATTATCGATCTGGCAGTGTTGACTATCAAAGAGTAAACGTAGAAAGTAGGATATCAACAGCCGCATGTTTAACAGAAACATTTATTCCTTATCTACCAGTTTCGGCATTCTATTGTGCCATCTTCAGGTCGCTACATCGGAGTATTATATCCATTAAATGGGGATCTAAACTGGTTGCGTGGATTTCTAGCTTTCAGTAACAAGCAACAACAACAACAACAACAACTGTTCAGTTGTTGTTGTTGTTGGTTCTTGCTGAGAATTGAAACCCACGCAACCAGTTTCGATCCTCATTTAATGGATATGATACTCTGATATAGGATCCTGAAGATGGCATAATGGAATGCCGAAACTGGCAGCTAAGGAATAAATGTTTCTGTTAAACATACGGCTCTTGGTATCCTACTTCCTACGTAATCTTGACCAGCCGCAGTCCCGTTTCCACCAGTAATGATGGATTCAGTAAGATCAAAAAGTAACGTTCTAAGTAATAAAATGTTGCGCATGAAATACAAGACATAAAAAAAACGGTAGTTCGAACAAAAATTGCAAAACACATTTTTGATGGTTAGTGCACTGTATTAATAGAGACAACACTAAATTTTAAAGTTTCCAAAGTTGAATTCATAATGTGGGAATAGAAGGGGCCGGCCGCGTGGCCGAGGAGACTGAGGCGCTTCAGTCACGGTCTGCACGGCCACTGCGGTCGGGGGTTCGAATCCCCCCTCGGGCATGGATATTTGTGCCATCCTAGTTCGTAAGTAGTTCATAAGTAGTTTGTAAGTTTAGGGACTGATGACCCCGTAGTTAAGTCCCATAAGCTGTACAAACATTTGAACATTTGAATAGAAGGGATAAAGAGCAGGTACCCTGGCAGCTATATCAAGGTGGACGTCGTTGAAACCATCATTATCAGGTCATTATCAGGTTTGATAATGATTTTTCTTTTCGGTGGTACAGTTATCTGATCTGCCCCCCCCCCCCCCCAACCTCTCTCTTTTTACATTTTCTACGTTAGGGTAATTCACATGTTTGTTCCACAAGAAAACTGAATGGCCTACTTTTGTCTCTGTCTCAATATAAATATTTTATAAACGTAACGTATTAAGAAAATAATGATCAGTATGCCAGTCGTGCCATACTGGATACATTGATTCCCGTTAGATCACCGAAGCGCTGTCGGTCTTGGCTAGCACTTGGATGGGTTACCGTCAGGACTGGCAACCGCTGTTGGTGAAAAGAGTGCACTCAGCCCTTGTGAGGACTACAGAGGAGAGCTACGTGATGTGGAAGCGGCTACTGCTGTCATGAAGACCGACAGAATTTCCCTTTCGATTCGGCGATGGGTCAGTCGGTCGACAACTGTTGAGCTTTTCTAGGCCTGTAGAACGTAGTTCTCCAATTGTGGAGGAATGTTAAACAGTGAATTTGTTATCTGATCATGGACCATAAATCGTCTTGAAAAGTGACTGATTTCTTCTGCTGCCGTATGGCGTCTTGTGTCACGAAAACAAGAGATGCCGGCCATACTAACAGATGATGACAGATCTAACTGTACGTTAGAAGGCTCATCGGGCCACCTTCATAATATTCGTCTGCCATTCCATTCTCTAATAACACACCGTACGAGCTCTGATCTCACCTATTTTGTTTAGATGATTATTTCTTCCTGTGTAGGTGGGAGTCAACTACATATTTTCATATCCGTTGCAAAAAAAAAAAAAAAAAAAAAAAAAAAAAAAAAAAAAAAAAAAAAAAAAAAAAAAAAAAAAAGGGGTCGGCGATCGAAAATTCGTAAGTAAATCTCGCACCAGAAAAACGCCCCTGTTCAAAAAAATGTTCAAACTGTGTGTGAGGTCTTGTGCGACCACACTTTGTGGTAATCAGTCGCTAGATTACACACTAATTACTTAACTAACTTACGCTAAGGACAACACGAAACCCATGCCCGAGGGAGGATTCGAACCGTCGACCGTAGCGGCCGTGCAGTTTTTGACTGGCGCGCTGCAGACCGCTCGGCCACTGCGGCCAGCTCAAACAAATTTCAAATGTTTGTAAAGCTTAAGGGACTTAATTACGGGGTTATCAGTCCCTGAACTTACAAATTACTTATGAATTAGCTTATACTAAAGGCGGCACAAACATCCATGCCCGAGGGGGATTCGAACCCCCGACGAGAGCCTCGTGCATCGTAGCATGACGCCTTAATGCGCTCGGCCGCTCCGCCGCGACAAAAACACCCCTGCACGCGTCAAATTGAAACAGCTCTTTCGAAGTCCTCTGTCAATTTAACTTGATAAGGATTTCAGCACACACAGAAGCAATACTCCAACGTATGGCGGACAATAGTCTCTTTTACTATTTCTTTCGCATCTTTTAGGTACTCTGCCAATGAAACGCAGTTGGTTCAAATGTTCAAATGTTTGTTAAGCTTATGGGACTTAACTACGGGGTCATCAGTCCCTAAACTTACAAACTACTTATGAACTACTTACGAACTAGGACGGCACAAATATCCATGCCCTAGGGGGGATTCGAACCCCCGACCGTAGTGGCCGTGCTGACCGTGACTGGAGCGCCTTAGTCACCTCGGCCACCGCGGCCAGCGCAGTTGGTTCGCCCTCCACATTATTTATATATTCTTTCCAATTCAATAATGCAGTAATGATAATTTCTAGATTTGTAGCTAACACCGAACGTTATACACTACGAGTTACTTCAGAAGATACGTTAAGGAAAGGCAAACCTTTGTTTAGAGCAGTTGTAGATCTGGAGAAAGTTTTTGACAACATTGCCTGGAATACATTCTTTCAAATTAAATATGGGCAAAAATATAGTGCAAAAACCAGGCAGCAGTTATTAGTCGAAGGACATAAAGAGCCACAGTAGTTGGGAAGACAGGGTTATAGTCTTTCCCCAATGTTGCTCAATCTGTACATTGAGCAAACTGTGAAAGAATCAAGGAGAAATTGGGAGACGGAATTAAAGATCAGGGAGAAGAAATAAAATTTACCGATTTACTAATGACATGGTAATCCTTTCAGACACAGCAAACGACCTGGAAGAGCACCCTCTTGACGTGGGGGATATCAGATGAACATTAACAAGAGTAAAAATTGGGTAATAGAATGTAATGTCAGAAAAATCAGGCGATGCTGAAGGAATTAGATTTGGAAATATATCATAAAAGTTTTGGATGAGTTTTGTTATTTAGGTAGCAAGATAACTTCTGATGGCCGAAGTAAATCAAATAGGGTAAATCAGGGTGATATGGTGAATCGGGTGAAGAGGTGAATTGCATTCATTCTCTACTGGTTAAACAGATATGTCTGCATGCCAACAGTCTCTGATCATCTGTGCAGGGTGCACGTGTTGAAAACCAGCTCCGTTTTAAAATCCGTAAGTAATTTGCTTAAAACTGTTTTCGAAGCTACATATTTTTTATATGCAGCATACATTTACTTACGTGATCTACCCATCTAATAGAATGAAACTTTGCTACGGAGTGTGCGCTGATATGAAACATCCTTGCAGATTAAAATTGTGTGCCGGAACCGGGACTCGAACCTGAGACATTTGCCTTTCGTCTGCAAGCGCTTTACCGACTGAGCTATCCCGACACGACTCACGATGCCGCCTCACACCTTTACTTCCGCCAGTACCTCGCCTCCTACTTTCCAAACTCCACAGAAGCTGTCCTGCGCACTCTCCGCTGCAGAGTGAATGTTTCATTCTGGAAACATCCCTTAGGCTGTGGCTGAGCCATGTCTCCATCATATTCTTTCTTCTGGGAGTGCTAGTCTTGCAAGTTACGCAGGAGAGTTTCTGTGGTTTGGAAAGTAGGAGGCGAGGTACTGGCGGAAGTAAAGCTGTGAGGTGGCATCGTTAGTCGTGTCGGGATAGCTCAGTCGGTAGAACGCTTGCCCGCGAAAGGCAAAGGTCCCAGGTTCGAGTCCCGGTTCCGGCACACAATTTTAATCTGCCAGGAAGTTTCATACCCATCTAATCTTCATAATTCGTCTGTACCACCATATTTCATAAACTTCTATCATCGTTTTGTCTGAACTCCTTATCATCCACGTTTACTTCCATAATACAATACTACACTCCAGACAAATGCTTTGGATGTCAACAAATTTCGTTTCTTCAAAAACACTTTTCTTCCCATAGCCATTCTACATTTTATGTCTTACTAGCCTAAAACCCGGCGTTCCCTAGGATCCTTTTCATTCCAGTCTCAAGTTAGTCTGACTTTCCTTCTCTTTTCTCTCTCCATCCACCTCTTTCCATCTCTACTTGTCCAGCTCCTCCTCTCCCCCACCCTTTTCCTCTGTCACTCTCTGTTCTGCCTTATTTCCCGTCTATTCATGCCCTCCTAAATCTCTCTCTGCCCATATCCACCTTCCCCTTTGTCTGCCAATAACCTCCTCGTTTCTACATCGAACTCCTCCTCCACCTCATCAGTCTGTGGCCTCTTCTATCTGTAAAATGTTGCGTCTACTGCTTTGAAACTCTTGCCGTGCTATTCACCGTTTCATTCATAGCAAATGAAAGAAATGGTGAACTCGGGCAGGGGTGATACGGTGAAGGACTTTCCTTATGTGCAAAATGTAAAGCTTTTATTTAGGTATATTACAACCAGGTTTTTTGACTAGTCATGAAATTTTGGCGTTTCCTATCCCGTACGAGGGTTATATTCTGTTCGCAACTGGCGCAAAATCCACAGGAAAACATGCAGTATTCATAAGAAGCAACAGAAGAATCTCAAATAACCCCCGATGAACTCTTGGACCATATTTCGCCAATACCTATCCTAGATAAAGTTACATCTGCAAGAAAGAAGTCCAGAGCTTTAGCTGAGGCTTTAGACTTCTTCAGAAAACATCGAAAACCTGCGAAACAGAAAACACGAAAATGAATCAGTGACGAGTAGAGAAAATGCTAAAAGGAAGACTAAAGGAGACACCGTAACCAAAGTAAAAACCGTAACCAAAGGAAATACCGTAACCAAAGAGACTACAAATGGAATTGTCAAAAACAAGCAGCTTAAGAGACGAAAAGCCTCTACCACTGACACCGAATCCGATTCGTCGCTGGATAACCAAGTTCAAGACAATAATGGCGACGTGGATAATGAAGAGTATTGTTGTGTAGGGTGGAGTGAACTCTATAGTTGCACTAAAAACGATGGATCAAATGTATTAGCTGACAACGTTGGTTGCTCGAAGACTTCAAAATATGAATCTATGTGTGACGTATACGGCAAAAAGCAGGGGAAATAAGTTCACCATTTCACCCAAAGGACATTCGCCATTTCGCCCATATACATGGGGGAAATTGTAAAATTTAATCTTTAAAGATGATGTGCTTCTGTTAATTTGTTACTTATGCATTTTGTGTAAGGAGAATATTTTTATTTTGTTTAAATAGACAATTTCTTGTCTTCTACGAGGCTCAAACTTTATGTTCACCATATCACCCTGATTTACGCTATATAAAAACGAATGTTTGTGTGTTCGTATTTTATGCGCGGCAGTACCGTTCAACCGAATGCGAGGAAAATTTATCAACATATTGCTTGCGCTTTCGCGACGGCCATAGGCACAATTAAATGACTGTACGACAAATAGTTC
Source organism: Locusta migratoria (assembly GCA_026315105.1). NCBI lineage: Eukaryota > Metazoa > Arthropoda > Insecta > Orthoptera > Acrididae > Locusta > Locusta migratoria. The sequence goes on along the minus strand of CM048746.1, from coordinate 58,003,716 downwards.
AGGAGATATAACGTAATAATGAAATGCGCCGGAAAGTGCTGCATCATGCGAAGTCTTTACCGATTTCAACCATGTTTGGTACACATATTCCTTCCATGGGTAATTATTGACGTAGGGGTAAGAAGTGCTTACGACATATAGTTCAGGAGATATGATGTCATAAACAATTATATGGTTGAAAACGTGCGGCATCAAGCGACATGCGAATAAGGACACTTTATTCATCCAAAAAACTTCATGAGACTTATGACACTTGATTAGAAATCTCGTCCATATTTTTTTTCATATTTCATGCGCTACCATTACATTCATCTGATTGCGATGAAACTTCGTCAACTTACTTCTTCCTCTTACGCGAAGGTTATGGACATAGTACAGTTAACTTATAGTAGGTGACGTGCATGTCGTACCGGAAAATGTACATGAACGACCATGAAAGTTAAAATACAACATTTTACAGATAGAGGAGGCCACAGACTGATGAGGTGGAGGAGGAGTTCGATGTAGAAACGAGGAGGTTATTGGCAGACAAAGGGGAAGGTGGATATGGGCAGAGAGAGATTTAGGAGGGCATGAATAGACGGGAAATAAGGCAGAACAGAGAGTGACAGAGGAAAAGGGTGGGGGAGAGGAGGAGCTGGACAAGTAGAGATGGAAAGAGGTGGATGGAGAGAGAAAAGAGAAGGAAAGTCAGACTAACTTGAGACTGGAATGAAAAGGATCCTAGGGAACGCCGGGTTTTAGGCTAGTAAGACATAAAATGTAGAATGGCTATGGGAAGAAAAGTGTTTTTGAAGAAACGAAATTTGTTGACATCCAAAGCATTTGTCTGGAGTGTAGTATTGTATGGAAGTAAACGTGGATGATAAGGAGTTCAGACAAAACGATGATAGAAGTTTATGAAATATGGTGGTACAGACGAATTATGAAGATTAGATGGGTATGAAACTTCCTGGCAGATTAAAATTGTGTGCCGGAACCGGGACTCGAACCTGGGACCTTTGCCTTTCGCGGGCAAGCGTTCTACCGACTGAGCTATCCCGACACGACTAACGATGCCACCTCACAACTTTACTTCCGCCAGTACCTCGCCTCCTACTTTCCAAACCACAGAAACTCTCCTGCGTAACTTGCAAGACTAGCACTCCCAGAAGAAAGAATATGATGGAGACATGGCTCAGCCACAGCCTAAGGGATGTTTCCAGAATGAAACATTCACTCTGCAGCGGAGAGTGCGCAGGACAGCTTCTGTGGAGTTTGGAAAGTAGGAGGCGAGGTACTGGCGGAAGTAAAGGTGTGAGGCGGCATCGTGAGTCGTGTCGGGATAGCTCAGTCGGTAAAGCGCTTGCAGACGAAAGGCAAATGTCTCAGATTCGAGTCCCGGTTCCGGCACACAATTTTAATCTGCAAGGATGTTTCATATCAGCGCACACTCCGTAGCAAAGTTTCATTCTATTAGATGGGTAGATCACGTAAGTAATTAGAAGTTGCTCAACAGAATTGGGAATAAAAGGAGTTTATGGCATATTCTGACTAATAGAATGGATAGGTGGGTGGGACACAATCTGAGACATCAAGCAATTAGAATTAGAAGGAAGTGTGTGGGGTAATAACCGCAGAGGGAGACCGCGGGACGAATACAGTAAGCAGATTCAAAAGGATGTAGGTTGCCGAACGTATTCTAGCACAGGACAGGGTAGCGTGGAGAGCTGCATCAAACCCTTCTGCGTACTGAAGACTACTAATACAACAACAACAACAAAACGGCTAACAAATCTGATTAATTTATTTTGGGAACGAAGGCTTTGGGATGAGTTTTAGTATTCATGTCGACGATGTCACACATTTCAATACAGACTTTCGCATCATACACATACATCGATCGTTCTGCAGTTGGTTTTGATCTTCTGATAACTTTTCTAGACGATAAACGGCTGCATCATTTTCAACAAACATAAGAGGTATCCTCAGATTCTCCTCAAATCTTTTACATGGACATCTACATACATGTTCAGCAGTACTCTGTCAGGTGCGTGGTGGAGGGTATTTCTTATCGCTACATCTATTTCTGCTCTGCTCCCAGATACAATGAGGGAACACGAATGCTTCTATGCCTCCGTACAAGCGATAATATATCTTTGTGGTACTTCAGTGAAATGTTACGTTGGTGGCAATAGAATCGTTCTGCAGTCAGTTTGAAATTCCGGCTTTCTAAATTACCGCAATAGTGTTTTTCGAAAATAATGTCACCATCTCACCAGGGATTTCCATTTGACTTAAAGATAATGGTAATTATATCTTGTGTACTACAGCAGCGCACAGTTCAGTCTACCTGAAAAAGACACCAGACGCAGGTTAGACACCCGTTTCAGGTTCCGAAAGTCCTTTAATGCAGATATAAATGTAGTGAGAAAGATGTTTCTACAAGATTATGCTTCAGCAAAAGCTATTAGTATTTCGTGACAAATAGCAATAAATGGGGTGAGTTAATAATAAATAATTGGAGATATCGTGCGGACACGAAATTGCTGCGGATATAAATCAAAGACGCGTCAGGACTTAATATGAGATGCAAAGTGCCAGCTCTCGAACGAGAACCAGAAAACACAGATATGCACAGCTCTTCCAGGTGCCTTCCTTACAGCGGGGCATTTATGGAAATATCTTAGCGGTTCTCAGGAGAGACCGGAACGGCAAGAAATTTCAGTCGGCAGGTGCAGGTGATCCCAAGGAAAAAAGGAAAGGTGACTTCAAATCGTAACTGATGATAGTTGCCGAGAAGTACAAACTGTACAGGATTATAAATTCTGAGGACGAACGTGCTAAATAAAATGGGAACATGAAGTTTATTTTGTCTGATTACATTCTCGAAGTCGTTAGACTTACCGTGACTGACTTTCAATAAACATTTGGGCGTTAATTCATCATTCGATTAATTTGGAGCTGTAAAATTAAATTAAGTATGGAAATTAAAGGTGGATCAGTTGATTAACAACATGTGAGTTACAGCAGGTTCGAGAAATGAAAGCTAGTTTCGTGGATCACAATATGATCAAAAATATATGGACACAACTATGTAGGACGTGATTGACCACTAAATGTCACGGGCAAATGTGTCAGTATAGAAGCCGGGGGAGAGCATTACGTTTCCAGTAGCCATAAAACGAAGACTGCAGTAAGCTTGTGAAGATCTCAAAAGATGGCCTGATAATTGCGGAGTTTCTTTCAACGTCACGAATTCTGAATAGATGGTTGCTGGCCAAGAAAGTATTAATTCGCTAATAATAGTGCGACAGGACCCAGCCGTTTGAATTTGCCGTGTTAACAGAATGTAGTCACAATGTCATCCTCGGATGGGACTTCCTTCAGGCATCCCAAGCTATTATTGACTATGGAAGATCTGAGCTGCAAATTGAAGAAGTTGTTCCGGCGGATACACGTAATAAAGAATTTTCTGGGAAGTGTTGACAATGTGACGATACAGCCGTTGACAATGAGAAAAGTTGCAGTCACAAACCGGTTAAACTGTGTTCTCGTTAATAGTAAAAAGTTTATCAGGCTCACAAAAGAAATTTACATACCAGCGGCTATCATAAGCATTACCAGTGCTCAAGGAGAAATTTGGATCACAAATTGTCATGAGCAGTCACAACTTATCGCAAAGGGAATGTGTATCGGGACATTTGAACCAATCCAGGACAGTGAGCTCAACGTCATCAATGAAGACCCATGCCCTGCTGTTAGTACAGACAACACGCTGGAGAAAGCAAACGTGGAACTGCCAATAGGGCCTGGACTGACCAAGGAACAATACCAGCAGGTGTTAGGTATACTACGCCAATTTTCGGGTGCATTCACACCTCAGCAGGGAAAAAGTCAGACGAAACGGCCCACGGTAAAGCACCGTATCAATACTGGGGATCATCCGCCAATTAGGCAGCGTTTGTATAGAGTGTCGCCAGCTGAAAGACGGATAATTCGAGAGGAAGTGGAGAAGATGTTGCAAGATGACATTATTCAACCTTCGGAGAGTCCTTGGTCTTCTCCAGTGGTTCTCTTAAAGAAGAAGGATGGCACGTAGCGATTCTGTGTCGACTATCGGCGGCTGAACAGAATCACAAAGAAAGATGTCTACCCATTTCCGCGCATTGACGACACCTTAGACTGCTTGTAGGGAGCGACATACTTCTCACTTCTCAACTATGGACATGTTAACTGTTCTTCTAATTTCTGGTAAATTCTGTCTGTGTATAAATAGCAGAGCACTCTGCTCGAGCGGCAGTCAGTGCTGCGTGTATGTTGAGTTCGTAATTAACGTGCTTTCAGTACAAGTGCTGTGTTCAGTTGCCTTCGAATTCAAGCCTGCTTCCATTGCAAAGCGACAATATCAAACATGCATCAGGCAACACCGCACCAATAAACATCCAGAATCTACAGAGACTCCAAAATAAGATATTACGGCGAGACTTTTTCGTAACCAGATGATATGCAACATGAAAAGCTTGCACAAGGTAGGTTTAAGGAAGCTGCTCGCAGTTTTTACCAAGGTGTACAAAGATCTCGGAATCCTCTCAAGCGATAGCTGTGAGCACCAAATGTCCTAGTGGACCGCTTCAAGCGGAAAGACCCGTAAAGGGACTCAGGTGAAATAAATAAATACCTACATCCAAAACGAAAGACACTAAATAAAGAATAGCAAAACCTAAGACATACTCTCAGAATTCGTAGCTCGAGTTTCAAGGTAGAAACTGCTTTTAAAGCAAGTCTTGATCAACCAGTTGAAGGATGGTTGTAGAATGTTTTCAGTAGACAATCACTGGTAGCAAAATGGGTCGATCGGGAGATGTCAGGGGGCTAGAACGTGTCACCAGAGTTACAATCAAAACCCTTCTAAAGCTGACTGTAATGTGATTATGCAGTGAAAACATAAAGAAACAACCAAACTAAGCTTTAGAGTGCAGGAAAGATGCGAATAATTCGCAAAAGTATTTGTAGACAGGAGAGATTAAGAATATAGAAAAGTCGAAACTACGTTCGCTGACATTAAATACGAGCATGTCAACATCAATGGTACAATGGGAATTCCATTAAAATTCAGAAATTTGTAATTCTATGGGACTAAACTACTGTACAACACACATACACTCATGCCCGAGGGAAGACTCGAACCTTCAACGTGGGAGGCAGCGTGGTCCGTAACGTGGCACTCCAGACCACACGGCATTCCCGCGCGGGGGCGTTCAGCACACGCGTGAGAACAGAAGCTAGCGCAAAACGTATAATGAAGGCCTGTTTGGGCGAAAAACATGTCTATAGACGGGACAGAAGAAGAAATAGGGGTAAATAAGAAATGGGTAATTATCTCAAAATTATTTCGAGCATACTATAACAGTTGTCAAAACACACTTGACCTTTTAGCAACAAATAACCCTGAACTCATCACGAGCATCAAAACGGATTTAATGAACACAGGGTTGTTGTATCGATACTGAATATCGACAGTCCCAAATTCATCATAAATAAACGAAAAATACACCTCTTTGGAAAAGAAGACAAAATCTCATTTAATCTCTTACTGGAAGATAAATTCCATTCCTTCCAAATTGTAAGAGAGTAGGCCAGATGTGGCTTGATTTCAGAGAAATAGCATCAACAGTAATTGCTAGATTTATTCCAAATAAAGTAATAAAAGACGGAGCTGATCCACGTTCGTACACAAAACAGGTCGGCACAACATTGCAGAAACATAGAAGAAAGCTTGCAAAATTTTGATGAACTCTAAACCCCAAAGACGGACAGAATCTCTAAATTTAGCGAAGAGTTGAATGAGGGATGCTTACAAAAGTTTTCACAACGAAACTCTGCTTTCAAATTTGTGAGAAACCCCATACAGATTCTGATCATATACGAGTATAAAGTACATTAGCAGCAGTACACACAACACCTTCACTATGCGATGAATCATCATCGTCACTACATTCACTGAAGATGCCACATTCACTGTCAGTCACTCCTTGTCAGTATCTCCTCGTTACTGCAACGTCGTCGATGAGCCATTTATCGGTGGAACCGGGAAGTGATAGGACACTAAAAATCCTGACGGTACCTCAGAAAGCTAAACGAAAGCATAGAAGCAGAATGCAGATAATCCCATGAACCATTCAGTACGAATGCGGAACACACGGTATACCCAGAGGATGGCCACTTTCAGCTGGCGTCAAAACGTTTGAAGAATTTTATTGGTCATGAATGGCTTACAAATAAAATGAGCAGTTCTCCTTCAGTTATCATAAGCTCGGCATGAGGCAGAGTGTCTGCTGCGAGCTGCTGGCCGTTATCTGGGAGTAAGCAAATCCCGGCCGCAGACGGGGCCTCCCCGCGTTTTTCACGCAGATTGCTGCTCGGCGTGACGTGCTGGGTCGCGCCGCCGCCCCCGGCCGGCGCCCACAAATTATTTTTATTTCCGCGGCCGGCAGGGTGGCCACTATCTGCAGCCTGTAATTAGCCTAATCCCGGCCGCGGCGGCGCTTTTTCAAGCTGGCAGCACTGCCTGATAAAGCGCGCGCGCTGTGACAAATGAGTGCCGATAAGACGCGTCCCAAGGGGGGCTTGGCGCGAGGCCGGGAGGTTTGCCCACGAGGCCCGAGGTGCTCCGTTACAAGTCTGCGGCCAGAGTGCATCTTAACCGGCACAAACGAATGCGGCTACTGCTACCTGCTGCTGAAAACCCAACTGGGTGAGCTTAGTGAGACGCTAGGCGTCGGCCTGACGTCATCAGGAGCTGAATGCGATACATCGACCTGTCGAGACGAGTCCTTATTTCGACACGTAGAAATTGACTCCGGCCAATGAGAACTCGCTAGCTCTCAGCCAATGAGCGACGACATAATACTGTCAAACGGATGTAGCGATGCCAGCAGACGACGATGTTCTGAGTATGCTGTTTCCATTTGCAAAAGAAAATAAAGTTACCCTCTTAGGATTGTTAACCACATCGTGACACATTCAGAAATAAACTCCCAAATATTAGTGACAAGTAAGGAATGTCGATAAAACCACAATCTCTAAAATCGAGACGTATTCGAAACTAAGCAGCAAAATATTGGGGGCAAACAAGCAATATCGGCCTAACCATATTCTCAGAAATTACGAGATATTAGAAAATAAACAGCCAAATGCTACTAACAAGCGAACAGTGAAAATGTCACTGATACTTATTTCATTTAGGTCTACCAGCAATTTAAGCGGTTCCCATACGTTTGTCACTTAACATTTTCTCGGAAATCGTAACATATTTGGAACAAAGATTAAATATTTTTGTGAAGGAAAACCAGAAATATCATTGCTAGTCTTATCACTTGCAGCAATTTCATTCTCCATTTTTTAGTCACACACAAATTTCCAAATTGATGACACCCATTACTGACGCAGCATTTTGTTACAATTAACTTCGAGTACTGTGTAACATACTACTGTTATATGAATAAAAAATCCCACGATATGTTATGAATAAGTAACTACTATAGTGTGACTATAGTAGTTAAAAAAACTCGGTGGAGGAGAGTTGAACCCCATTCCTCTGGCTTGGTGACCTACAACACTAACCACTACGCTACGGCAGTTAGATGTCAGATGTGTCTCTAGTACACCTTATTAGGTGTTTTTATTGTTAATGTGTGTTGTTATTTACATTTAGTTATAACAAACTGATCCTGATACGATTTTGTTATTCATCTTTCATGTGCCGTTAGCCTGAAGCACCTTACTGCGAGTTAAAAACAAGAACTGCGAGATGTACCGCAAATCAAGATGGCTTCTGTTGACATGGAAAGAATAAGTGAAAATCGGTTAGGTTAGGTACAGGTTAAACAATAAATTTTATTTTAGTACGTGAGCGTCCGAATCTCCGGTTAAGAAACACACAGCATCTTATTGGCCGGAGACAATTTCTGCGTGTCGAAATAAGGACTAGTTTGGTCTATAGCCACAAGCATCGATAGCGCCAGGTCGTGGCTACAGTCGAGTTTGTTTGTGAGTTGTAACTGTGACGTCAACACGACGCTTGCCTAGCGTGTCACTAAGCTCAACCACCCCAAGACTCAAACGAGCCACCTCTCCTAACCCAGACATCGAGTAATTCGGCAGCTGCCATTATTTTCCGCCGCGGTGGAGTAGCCGAGCAGTCTAAAGCGTCTCGCTGCGGAGCGCGCGGTTGCTCACCGTGCAGGTTCGAGTCCTCCCTGGGGCATGGGTGTGTGTGTTTGTCCTTACGTTAGTTTGCCTAGGTTTAAGTAGTTTGTAAGCTACGGACTGATGACCACGCAATTTGGTCCGATAGATTTACAAACATTTGATTTGAACATTATTTTCCGTGATGTCAAAACGGCACTGAAAACGTTGGTACAATGATGGCGATGATTTCGTGTGGCAGTTTTGGCCGTTAGACCCTAACTGGGATCGTGTTCGGCCTGCCTGGTGCAAGTTGTAATATTTCTGGCTTAAAGCCATCACACTAAGTTCGAAGCATTGCTTCAGTGCAGCCGGTTAGGAACAGTAGGCGACAGATGGTAAAAGCTGGTGAGAACCACGACAGGAGGTACAATAGATCGAGTACTCATGGGAAAGAGCACCGGCAAATTTCCCCGAATTCTAGGACAGGCACTGGACGCCGATTGGCTGTAGCACTAGCGGTCACGCGCCACAACGCATTCATATTTTTATTAATATTTAATAAACTTATTCATTATTCAAAGTCAAACTCAATTTATAAATACCCCTCAAAGCCAAGCTATGCCCTGAGTAGGTAAAACATATTAACAATTGCTAAAAACATAAACAAAACAGTTAATATAAGACTGACGATGCACGGCGGCCATGTTTACGAGCCAAATTGTGGAACGAAGGAAGCCTTACATCGAGCCGACACATTTCAGTTGAGTACGCGAACTCGGAAGCTCAGAACAGCCACTCGAAAGAGTAACATGTGACTTCAGTACGCGCACTCGGTGGAGTAACATGCATACATAGGTGGTCATAAAACATAGTTTAAACATCTTAGATCAAGGGAAATAACTTTATATTTACTTTCAGTTAAGACAATATGAGACCAGTTGATGTTATTATATAGTTTGCTGGTTTTCTGCTTACTTTGAATAAATCAGCTGGCATTCCGAACTACCACAGTTTTATCCCGTAATTGAATCAGTCCCTGCCAATAGTATAACAATTTCAGCCTCATTCAAGAACTCCGACCTGCGTGCTATTATCTGCGTGGGGACATCTATAGAAGACGTCAGGTTGGTGAACTTTCAGAGTTTCTACTCTTCACACGGTGCAGTGGGGAGTTACTACAACCCTCGCGTACACTGTCATTGCGGTACAAGCACAAACTGTTGTGCGTCATCCATGGCAACATGGAGGAGAAAAGGAAATGTTACAGGACCGGTTAACATACACCCCTGCAGACATTTATTCCCGTTGTAAAGTCTTTAAGTGACGTCACTGGTGTGACTTTGGTGTCGATGATGATGAGGACAACACAACACCCCCGACTGGAAAAAAGCCCTCATACTCTTAATTATAAGCTGCACCTTGACCCGAAATAAACTTTAATTAAAAAACAAGAAAATTATTACTCCAAAAAATTTTCTGATAACGGAGATATACAAACAAAGAAATTAAGTAAAGTAAATCGTGTACTGTCAATCATGACATAGGTTCCTCCGAATGGAATGAAATTCTTTGGGTTTAAGGACCTTAACTAATACTACTCAGGTAAAAACAAAACTTACATCTAAAATATTAGGGTATCTAATTCTAGTTTACTTTATAAGTTTCATAGATTCAAGAATTAGAGCCTAAAAATATATATAAAAATAAATAAAAAGTTTTCACCTAATAATTATTAAAACTCAAAATAATTATAACTACATCAACCAAAAATATTCACTTGCATTAATCGTCTCACCGCTGCTGCTGGCACGAAATATGCCAATACTTAATCAATTACTAATTCCAAAATAACTTTAAGTACTACAAATAAATAGAACATTTAGTTAAACAATACAAATCTATAATATAAAGATAAAGTGTATAAATAAGCAAGAATAAAACTGTAGAATATAAATGAAACACGCAAAAAAATTAAACAAAATTGTAATAGAGTAAACGTACATAGGAAATAGAATAAAAAATAATATTAAAAATTACAAAATTAATAGAATACCAATACCCTCATAATGTACAACATCTAACAACAATAAAACAACGCGTAGAATATAAATGAAACAAGTACAATAAAAAATAAATTAAACAAAATTTTAAGAGACCGAAATTCGAACCTGTCCCCCTGCGTGGCAATCTTAACACGCTGTCCACTCGACTAGGGAGGCGGGCGTCAGTAAGGTGACCAATCGTACTCCTTTAGGCAGGACATACCTCCTTTTGTAGGCTCTGTTCGTCCTCTGCCTGTCCTCCTTTCTGGAATCTTTTTTTTTCAGTTGTGAATTATCAGAGATATTAATGTATTTTGTACGTAGTCAGGCATCTTTTTTTCATGAAAGGCTACAAAAGATTGAAGGTGAACATATTTCAGTTACAGGAGTTAGTTTTATTTTGAACGATTTTGTCCTTCGATATAAATCGCGATTTGAAGAAAAATTTATTCCTTTAACAATAACAAGAAAATTGTCAAACTTAGAGGAACCAAATGCAGGTATAACAGAAAAGTTTACCAAAGAAGTGCAGGATTTTTACGAAACATGTTTCCAGTATGTCGAAGAGTGGTCTGAAACTAATTTCACAGGAATAACAATTTTCAGTGGAATTTTTTGACTTTATCAAAGGTAAATTGTGCAGATATCGAAAATTGTGTTGAGTTCATATTGAAAGAAATGCCTGATATTGAAATCGATGCAATTGTTTGTTTGAAGAAATTAGAAGATTCAATATATATTTAAATACTGATACATTATAAAAATGGGAAAATCAAAATGAAGTATTTAATCATATCACAAATGAACACATTCAATACGATAATTTAATTATTCTTGTTGAATCTACGTTGTGCTGCACTGGAACTAATGCAGCAGTTGAAAGAGTTTTTTCCCTTGGAAATAACTTTTCGACAAATGCGAAGTCGAGATTGAATATTGATACTATAGCAGCAGCACTTACCGTAAAATTCAATATGAATGATATTTCCTGCTTCGAAATTTCCAAAATATTGTTAGAAAATCATTGCTTGACAAAAAATATTCATTCAATGGAAAATACTTATTTCATTAAGCAATTAAGAGGGGTGTAAATGTAATTAGTGTTTTTTTAATTAATGAAATTATTGATTCATATTGTACTTTGGCCTTCTCGACGCATTACGCGTCCATGCCACTTCTGTTTTCTATCTTTGTTTACTGCCACGAAGTCCATCGACTTGAATAACACCTACAATTCACGGTTCTTTCTTTTTCTCCATTCATCTCCATCTTTCATTGGCCCAAAAATCTATTTGAGGGTGGCAGACTCAATTTTTTTCTTTCCATCTTTCGGGTGACAGTCCAGGTCTCTGCTCCATATAAGACTACAGATTGTATTATTGTCTTGATTTTGAGGATCTCGGTACTTTTTTTTTTTCCTTTTTTTTTATGCCAAGGCGATACAATTTCATACGTACACTCCTGGACATTAAAATTGTTACACCGCGAAGATGACGGGTTACAAACGCGAAATTTAGCCGACAGGTAAAAGCTGCTGTGATATGCAAATGATTAGCTTTCAAGAATGACACCTACAACGTGCTGACATGAAGAAAGTTTCCAACCGATTTCTCATACACAAACAGCAGTTGACCGGCGTTGCCTGCTGAAATAATGTTGTGATGTCTCATGTGAGGAGGAGAAATGCGTACATAACGTTTCCGACTTTGATAAAGATCGGATTGTAGCCTATCGCGATAGCGGTTTATCGTATCGCGACAATGCTGCTCGCGTTGGTCGCGATCCAATAAGTGCTAACAGAATATGTGTTCAGGAGGGCAATACGGAATGCTGTGCTGGATCTCAACAGCCTTGTATCACTAACAATCGCGATGACTGGCATCCGCATGGCTGTAACGGATCGTGCAGCCACTTCTCGATCCCTGAGTCAACAGGTGGGGACGTTTGCAAGAGAACAACCATCTGCACTAACAGTTCGACGACGTTTGCAGCAGCATGGACTGTCAGCTCGGAGACCATGGTTGCGGTTACCTCTGACGCTGCATCACACACATGAGCACCTGCGATGGTGTACGCAACGACGAACCTGGGTGCACGAATGGCAAAACGTCAGACGTCATTTTATCGGATGAATCCAGGTGTTGTTTACAGCATCATGATTATCGCTTCCGTGATTTGCGACATCGCGGTGAACGCACATTGGAAGCGCGTATTCGTTATCGGCATACTGGCGTATCACCCGGCATGATGGTATGGGGTGCCATTGGTTACAGGTCTCGGTCACCTCTTGTTCGCATCGACGGCACTTTGAACGGCGGTCGTTACATTTCAAATGTTTCGACTCGTGGCTCTAAACTTCATTCGATCCCTGCGAAACCCTACATTTCAGCAGGATAACGCAGGACCGCTTGTTGCAGGTCCACTACGGGCCTTTCTGGATACGTAAAATGTTCGACTGCTGCCCTGACCAGCAGATTCTCCAGATCTCTCACCAAATGAAAATGTCTGGTGAATGGTGGCTCGGCACAATACACCAGTCACTACTCTTGATGAACGGTGGTATCGTGTTAAAGCTGCATGGGCATGTGCACGCCATCCAAGCTCTGTTTGACTCAATGCCCAGGCGTATCAATGCCGTTATTACGGCCAGAAGAACTATGCAACCCAAATTGCGTGAAAAATGTAATCACACGTCAGTTCTAGTATAATATATTTGTCCAATGAATACCCGTTATCATCTGAATTTCTTCTTGGTGTAGCAATTTCAATGGCAAGTAGTGTAGTACATTCTGATGTGTACTTGCCTTGATGATGTAGACAGAGAGAGTCTTAGGAGCAACTCTTAAGCTCGCGAATAAATCTTACACCGCAGTATAATCTAAAAACATGTATTCATTTCACATATCTGTTCTTATTTGAAACCATATCCAGACTTCGCTGAAGTAGTTCTATTATTTTCAACTGCCACTATCAATCAATCGCCCCTCAGCAGAGAAGAGAGCTTCCGTGGCTGCAGGCATGACGTAGAAGAGAAAATATAGACTACACTGGCGCTCATGAAGACTTGCAGATAAGTGCATTTTTCAGGCTGGGCACTACTGATGCAGCACTAGGCACTAACCGTTTATCCTGCTGTCTTCATCTTCTGCCTCAGACAGAACATGTGCTTTCTCGCTGTCCAGCTAGAGAGCAGGAGTAATGGTGTGTTAAATGCGAAAGACGTGTTGTCCTTCATCTGCGTCAGCGCCGGGAGATACGGCAGTCGCATATCGAAGTGGAGACTCGCCAGTTGTTGGAAACCTTCCCTGGAGCGTACGGCCGTTGCTAGACGTAACTCATTTCAACTACTTACACGTGTGTTATAGCGACGCAAACCGAGCACTTTGTATTAATGGGATGGAAAGTTTACGTTGAACACTGTGGTCTAACGCACCGCTTTCCGAGACGGGGAGGAGTACCATAAGCTTAACAAACATTAGAACATTTTTTCGAAACAAGGCCGCTGGAGTAGATGACACTCCCTCAGAGCAACTGAAGTCTATGGGAGAACCAGCCATGACAAAACTATTTCAATTAGGGTGAGTAAGATGTATGAGACAGGCGAAATTCTCTCAGATTTTAAGTAAAGATGTAGTAAACCCTATTCCAAAGAAAGCAGGCGCAGACAGGTGCGAAAAATTACAGAACCATCAGTTTAATAAATCACGTTGCAAAATTTGAACACGAATTATTTACAGAAGAATGGAAAGGCTGATATATTCTGACTTCGGGGAAGATCAGTTCGGATTCAGGAGGAATATAGGAACACGGAAGGCAATACTCACGACTTATCTTAGAAGATAGATTAAAGTAAAGGCAAACCTACTTTTCTGGCTTTTGAAAATTTGGAGAAAGCTTTTGACATTGTTCACTGAGATACACTCTTTCAAATTATGAAGTCAGCGGGGGTAAACTATAGGGAACGGAAGGTTATTTACAACTTGTACATTAACCAAATATTTGTTACTAGAGTTGAAAGACATCAAAGGGACGCAGCAGTTGGGAAGGGAGTAAGACAGGGTTGTACCCTTTCTCCAGAGTTATTCAGTTTGTACACTGAGCAAGCTGTGAAGGAAAGCATAGAGATATTTGGGAAAGGAATTAAAATTCAAGGTGGAGAAATAAAAACATTGTTTTGCTGATGACATTGTAATTCTATCAGAGACAGCAAAGGACCTGGAAGAACAACTGAACGGAATGAAAGGTGCATATAAGATGAACATTAACAAGTGCAAAACTAGAGTAATGGAGTGCAGTCCAAGAAAATAAGGTGATGCTGAAGGAATTAGATTAGGTAACGAAACATTAAGGGAGCTATATGAGTTTTGTTACTTGGGTGGTAAAATAACATATGACGGTCGCAGTACAGAGGATATAAAATGCAGAATGGAAATGGGAAGAAAAACGTTTTTGAAAAAGAGAAATTTGATATCATCGAATATTGATGTAAGTGTAAGGAAGTCATTTCTGAAGGGATTTGTGTGGAGTGTTGCCTTGTACGAGAGTCAAACTTGGATGATAAATAGTTTAGACAGGAAGAAAATAGAGGCTTCTGAAATTTGTGATGGTACAGAAGAATGCTGAAGACTAGGTGGGGAGACGCGTAACTAATGAAGAGGTCCTAAACAGAATTGGGGAGAAAAGGAACATTTGTCACGCCTTGACTAAAGGAAGGGATCGATTTTTTGGACACAATCTTAGACATCAAGGAATCGTAAATTTAGCGTTTAGCAAAGGGAGACCAATATAGTGTGCAGATTACGATGCATGTGGGTTGACCCGCTCGGTTATCCGTGTGGTCTAACGTACTGCTTTCCGAGACGGGGAGGCGTACCGGCCCCGAATCGAATCCGCCCGGCGGATTAACGAGGAAGGTCAGAGTGCCAGCCAGCCTGGATATGGTTTTTAGGCGGTTTTCCACATACCCCACAGTGCATTGCGTACTTATGATATATCGCCTCAAATTTGCGACTGGATAGGGTATTTCCTGTCAGAGAGGACTCAGTTTGTAGTAATCAATGGTAAAACAGAGGTGATATCGGGCGTTGCACAGTGTTGTGTTGTAGGTCCTCTGCTGTTCCTTATTTACGTAAACGGTTTGAGAGGAAATCTAAGAAGATCTCTTAGGTTGTTTATAGATGACGCCGTCATTTACTGACTAGTAAAATCATCTGAAGGTCAAAACGAACTGCAGAACGATCTGAATAAGATATCACTATTGTGTAAAAATTGGTAATTGACTAAATAATGAGAAGTGTGAAGTCGTCCACATGAGTAAGGAAAGAAATCCGTTAAACTTTGTTTATAAGATAAATCAATCGAAAGCGAAGCCCGTAAACTCCACAAAATATCTGGGATTTACTATTACTTCAGAAAGAACACGTAGAAAATGTCGTGGGAAAGGCGAACCAGAGACTGGCTTTTATTGGCAGAACCATTAAAAGATGCAACGGAACTATAAAAGAAACTGCATACACTACGCTTGTCCGTCCATTTTTGGAGTATTGCAGCCCAGTGTGGGATCCTTATCAGGTGGGTTTGACGGAGGACATCGAAAGAGTCCAGAGAAGGGCAGCTCGTTTAGTATTGTCTCGATACAGGAGAGACAGCGTTACGGAAATGATACAGGATCTGGTATGGGAATCATTACAACAAGCCGCGGTGGAGTAGCCGAGCGGTCTAAGGCGTCTCGCTGCGGAGCGCGCGGTTACTCGCCGTGGAGGTTCGTCCTCCCTGGGGCATGGGTGTGTGTTACCTAGGTTTACCTAGGTGTAAGTAGTTTGAAAGCTACGGACTGATGACTACGCAGTTTGGTCAGAGATTTATAAACATTTGAACATTACAACAACGGCGCTTATCGCTGTGGCGTGGGCTACTTACGAAACTCCAATCGCCAACATTCTCCTCCAAATTCGAAAATATATTGTTGACTACCACTTACATAGGTAGAAACGATCATCAGAATAAAATACGATAAATCAGAACTCGAACGGAGAGATTCAGGAATTCTTTCTTCCCGCGCCCTATTCGAGAATTGAATGGAAGACAAACAGTATAAATGTGATTTACAGAGTATCCCATGTAGATGTAGAGGGCGGTAAGAACTCTCATCGAATGCACTGAGCCGGCCGCAGTGGCCGAGCGATCTGCGGCGCGCCAGTCACAGTCTTCACGGCCGCTACGGTCGGGGGTACGAATCCCCCCTCGGACATGGATGTTTGTGCCGTCTTTAGCATAAGGTAGTTCATAAGTAGTTTGCAAGTTTAGGGACTGATGCACCCCCCCCCCCCTCGGGCATGGATATTTGTGCCGTCATTGGTATAAGGTAGTAGCTAAGTAGTTTGTAAGTTTAGGGACTGATGAGCAAGTAGTTAAGTCCCATAAGCTTAACAAACATTTGTACATTTTTTTTGACTGATGACCCCGCAGTTAAGTCCCTTAAGCTTAACAAACATTTGAACATTTTTTTGAATGCACTGAGCCACATCACCGACGTCGAATTGGACTCTCCAGACTCGCTTTCCGTCCTGACCAAATTCTCATCGAGGTAGTGTCGCCTGTCGATTACTTCCTCTTGCTTTAACTGGATTCCCGAAAGGGAGCGAGCGTATATGTGAATCCGCATAGAAATTGTGATTTGCCTGATGGTGGCATATATAAAGAGCCGTTATTAATGGACAGGAGGCACTAGATTCGTAGTGCGCGAAAAGGTTAGAATTTGCGTAGTTGCCTACGGGTGACTGCCAGCCAATCCGGGTTCGAGTCCCGGTACAATTTAAACTTCACTACTATAACAATAATTTCGTGTTCCTCATTGTGGCCTGGTGAAAGTCCTTCAATTGCACGCCACTTCGGCGACTTGCGTGTCCCTAGCTTATCCCAGTTACCCAACCGGGGAAAGGGGACCTACCGTAACGTGAAATTCATTTCTGCGATTCCTCACATTGTTGAGAGGTGAAGGATGGGTGAAAACGCAGACTGAAAAAGTACGAGGTCTGACCGCGTATCGAACCCGTGACCCTTCGGTTTCCAGTCGACCGCTATACCCCAAGACTACCTGGTCCGACAACTTCTGCACTGAGTCTATTTGAATGCTCTAAGCACGACTCATTACTTGACGCCATATAGGCGACCAGCATTCCGATACTGATTGATGATGAATACAACGCCTAACACCGAGGTCTGTGCCAGGAATGAAACCGGGTGCCCTGCATGGAAGTCAGCATCGTTATTCAGAGAGTTACGGAGGCGCATAGCACAGTTACGTTTAACCCAAACGGCAAGGTACTGGTCTGTCTACAACCAAAGCATGAAATAAGAAGGCGTGATGAGTATCAGAAACAGGAGAGCAACGGGACGGCGGATGCCCACCGATCGAGAACGCATCGCACAACCGAGACGAACACTACACGCTGATTCACACCTCGGCGCTTTCCATTACGATGATTACAGTCTTCAACCCAGTCTGATTGTTGGAAATACTGATAAATTATGCGTAGATTACAGACCTCTCAAAAATGAGAATGTTGCTGTTGCTCTTGTTGTGGTCTTCAGTCCGAAGACTGGTTTGATGCAGCTCTCCGCGCTACTCTATCAGATGCCAGCCTCTTCATCTCCTAATAACAACGGCACCTCACAACCATTCTAACCTGCTGATGTACTCCTCTACAATTCCCTCCCCCTTCCTCCTCACCGCTCCCCTCACGACCCGCCAAGTGCCAAACGTACAACTTCTTTATCACATGGTTCATAAAACCTTCCATTTTTGGCGGACAAGCGACCATACATTGGTTAGAACGTTACTTTTCGGATGTTGGCAGTTCATAATTACAATATTCACAAGGAGAACAAACAGATTATATGCACATATACTTACAAACTTTTCTTTGAAATCGTTGGGAATTAAAATACAGATTGGTGGAGATGTGTAACTAAAACATAAACTACCATCGTGGATGTCTAGTGAAGGTGTTAAACTAGATTCACATGCCAAACTATGGTGAGAGGGTTGAAACACCGTAACAGGTAAAGTAGGCTCAACAGTCGCCAGATGGCGCAGGGTTAAAATTAAATGTTATTTAAATAAAATTACAAGATGATGTTATTGTCATTTTATTTAAATAACATTTAATTTTAACCCTGCGCCATCCATCGGCTATCGGGCCTACTTTACCTGTTACGGTGTTTCCCCCCTCTCACCACAGTTTGGCATGTGAATCTAATCGAACACCTTGACTAGACATCCACGATGGTGGTTTATGTTTTAGTTATGCATCTCCACTAAGATTTATTTTAACTCCCATCGTTTTCAAAGAAATGTTTGTAAGGATAATTGCAGATAATGTGTTTGTTCTCCGAAATGTAATGTTCTTCTATTATTTATGCTACAGATCTGATTATGTTGTCGAAACGCGTAATGGTAAAATAGAGTATATTGCGACCAAGACATTTAAAAAAATAATAATAATAAAATAAAAATTTAAAAATTAAAAAAAAAAAAAAATTATGCATACCATTTCTTGGTGTCTCGGGATGTATCCTGTTGACAGTTCCCATTTTTAGTCAAGTTATGCAACAAGATTTTTTTTCTCCACAGTTCTATTAAGTTACAGAATCTATTAATCTAAACCTTAGCATTCTTCTGTAGGTCCATATTTCAGAAGCTTCTAACTGAATATTATCCTTAAAAATTATTCATTTAATGCTACTTTTCTTTTGCAATCCTCCAGAACCTATCTTGAACCGAAACAGCTTTGGAAAGACACACCAATTTGAATTTTTAAAATGAGAATGCTGTTGTTATTGTAATCACACCCTGAACATTATCCGCAGATATCCCGCAGATATCTACACCGCTCACGATTTTACCCGCAAAGTAACAACTACTGCGAATATCCGCGGATATGTCCGCTCGCGGCCTACTCTGTCTGACGTCACACGACAGCGCTAAGCCTCTCGTCTGAACACTAGCCAGACGACAAAAGAGACAGATACACTCGCGCAGAGTAGTACAGAAACAACAGCATTTTCCAGGAATATATTTTGGTTGACTCACTGCAAAAACAATTACGATTATATTGTAGGTACCTTGCGTACTGTCTCTTCCTGTGCGAACTGCTTATCATCCACGTTTCAGTCCCGCACAAGGCTGTACGTCAAACAAATGCCTTTTTAGATTAGATTAGATTAGATTAGTACTTGTTCCATAGATCATGACTACGACGCTTCGTAATGATGTGGAACGTGTCAGGTTAATGAAAGACAAATTATTGCTTTGTGATAAACATTACATGACCCAGTATTTTTATTTTACTTTTTTTATTTCTTTTCAGATTTATTAATTTATATCTAAAAATTCATCTATAGTGTAGAAGGAGTTGCCATTCAGAAATTCTTTTAATTTTTTTTTAAATGCTAGTAGGCTATCAGTCAGGCTTTTGATGCTGTTTGGTAGGTGACCAAAGACTTTTGTGGCAGCATAATTCACCCTTTTCTGTGCCAAAGCTAGATTTAACCTTGAATAGTGAAGATCATTCTTTCTCCTAGTGTTGTAGTTATGTACACTGCTATTGCTTTTCAATTCGGTGGGACTGGTAATAACAAATGTAATAAGTGAATATATATACTGAGAAGCTACTGTGAAGATCCTTAGCTCTTTAAATGTCTGCAGGATGATCTTGGATGGGCTCCAGAAATTATTCAGATTACATGCTTTTGTGCAGTGAATAACTTATTACTCAATGATGAGTTACCCCAGAAAATGATGCCATACGAAAGCAGAGGATGAAAATAGGCATAGTAAGCTATTTTACTGAAATTTATATCACCAAATTCTACAATTACCCTAATAGCATACGTAGCTGAACTCAAACGTTTCAGGAGATCTTCAATGTGTTTTTTCCAGTTCAACCCCTCGTCAATGCAAACACCGAAAAATTTTTGAATACTCTACCTTTGCTACAGACTTCTGATCCAAGTCTATATTTATTAATGGTGTCATTCCATTTACCGTACGGAACTGTATGTACTGTGTTTTATCAAAATTTAATGATAGTCCATTTGCTGAGAATCACTTAATGATTTTCTGAAAGACGTCGTTTACAATTTCTTCAGTTAGTTTTTGTCTGTCAGGTGTGATAACTAGTATCATCAGCAAAAAGAACCAGCACTGCATCTTCATGGATATAGAACGGCAAGTCATTAATATATATTAAGAACAGCAAATGGCCCAAGACCGAAAATTGTGGCACCCCATTTTCGATTGTTCCTCAGTTTAAAGAAACAGCTGTTTTTTGCGTATTATGTGAATTACTTATGTCAACTTTCTGCACTCTTCCCTTCACAAAAAAATTTTGTAATATTAAAATAGTGAACCCTGTACTGCTTTCCAGTTGCTAAATATGCAATGGATTTGGGTATCCAATCATAGAATGAAGGCTTTAGTGACTGGATGACATTTTTGCTGATAAACCTTCCGGGTAGTATGGCCGTGGTCTGTAAAACTCTTCTGTTCCTGACGTTTCTTCCAAGACTGCGTTGGACATCTTCAGAGGCGCTCCTCTTCCGCCGAGTCTTGCCGACTGACGGGGCGAACGTACATAGCGTAAAGAGGGGGCATGGTCGAAGATACACGCGATGAGCAGAGATAATCCTTCTCGGAGATAAAACCTTCACTATCGACTATCGTCTAGTCAAAGATGAAAAACTGCTTAGCGATTTTGCAGCGCTACAGTTCATATGTCACTAAGTTTCATTGTCTCTTCTTTCCTAATAAAATTATCCTTACGTTTAAATATTTCAATAGCTTCTCTACCTAATCGTGGATAATAATTATTCGTTGTAAATTTTTTTCAGAAAATTTAACTTCATGATTACCTGACTGAAGAGCATGTTGTGCTACAGCAAATGTATCTATGTTTCCTAGTCGGCAAAGACTTTTACGTGATCATTTAATATCGCTCTGCAATGTTACGCCTAGATATTTAAACAACGCAACTACACCAACAAGGTCACTACTAATCCTGTATTCCAACACTATGGGATTGTTTTTCCTATTCATGCGCATCACCTTACATTATTTTTACATTTATTGCTAGCTGCCATTCTTTACATCAACTAGAAAATTTGTCTGCCATCCTGTATGCTATTACAAGATGATCATACACCATAGCATCATCAGCAAACAGCCGCCACTTACAAGTTACTCTGTCCATCAGATCATTTATATAGATAGAAAATCATAGCGGTGCTACCACACTCCCTTGGGATGCGCCTGACGATACACTCGTCTCTGGTGAACACTCGCCGTCGAGAACAACGTACTGCGTTCTATTACTTAGGAAGTCTTCCAGCCAGTCACAAATTTGTGAACCTATTCCATATGCTCGTATCTTCGTTAGCAGTCTGCGGTGTGGCACCGCGTCAAACGCCTTTTTGAAATCGAGAAAAACATAATCTGCATGTTGCCCTTCATCCACGACTCGCAAGATGTCATGTGAGAAAAGGAAAGCTGAGTTTCACATGAATGATGTTTCGTAAACCCGTGATGATTCATAAAAAGAAGCTTTTCCGTCTCAAGGAAATTTAGTATATTCTAACTGAGAATATGCTACAAAATTCTACAGAAATGTGATGTCAACGATATTGGCCTGTAATTATGTGGGTCAGTTTTCTTACCTTTCTTATAAACGGGATTAAACTGCGCTTTCTTCCAACCACAAGGAAGTTTGCACTGAATTAAAGATTTGCGTTAAATGCAAGCTAAGTAGGGGCCAATGCCGCAGAATACTATTTCATGGGCATACTACCCGGAAGATTTACCAGCAACAATTGGATATACATCCTACATTCCTTTCCTTAATCTCTCTGCACATAACTTCTCGATTTTGCCTGTTTCTTACCTTTTAGGCCTCTCTGTATTAGCTAGCTGAAAAACCATCTTTGCTAGGATACGTACTTATTCCAGTATTCAGTCAGTTCATATAATCTACATCTACATGAGATACTCTGCAAATCACATTTAAGTGCCTGGCAGAGGGTTCATCGAACCACCTCTCCCCCTCCCATTCCATTCTCGAATAGAGCGCGGGAAGAACAACATCTGAATCTCTCCGTTCGAGCTCTGATTTCTCGTATTTTAGTCTGATGATCATTTCTACCTATGTAAGTGGGAGTCAACTATACATTTGCGCATTCGGAGGAGAATGTTGGCGACTGGAGTTTGGTAAGCAGCCCACGCCGCAGCGATAAGCGCCGTTGTTGTAATGATTCCCAACCCACGTCCTGTATTAGTTCCAGGCCTCTGTCTCCCCTGTATCGTGACAATACAAAACGAGCTGCCCTACTTTGGAATCTTTCGATGTCCTCCGTCAAACCCTCGTGATTAGGATCTCACGCTGGACAGTAATATTCCAAATGAGGACGCACAAGCGTAGTGTATGCAGTCTCTTTAGTAGTTCAGTAGCATCTTTCAAGGGTTCTACCAATAAAACGCATTCTCTGATTCGCCTTTCCGACGATATTATCTACGTGTTCTTTGCAGTTTCAAAGTTGCCGCAGTTAACGCAGAAAATAAATTTAAAAAAAAAATCTTTTTAGCCGTTGTTGCACCGTACCCAGGAAATACGTGAATAACTAATCATAGAAAAAAGGTTCAAATCTTTACAATGTATTCAATACACATTTGTCTACAAACACCATTATCACGTTTCCCAAAACCTTTATAAATTATCAAAATACACCCTGAAAACTATGCTGTTCAGTACCAAAAGGTAGTGAGAAAGGGCACTCTGCTCGCTGTGAAGATTACCGCCCGACATTCAAAATCTACTCGGCAATAAATAAATAAATAATAAAAAGAAAAATAAGTAAACAACTTTTCTCAAATCTTACAGTTATGTATTTTCCCTGGATGAAGACTTGATTTTATTTACGTTATACGCCAAAGTTTAGAAATAGCATGAAATAAGTGTGGTATTGCAACATATTTTGAAGTCTTTGCAGAGGTAGCACCACTTTTCTGTGGTGGATTCTAGCTCATACATATGGCGTATGAAATCCAGAAATGATATCTCAATTTTATTTAAAATTGAGAGCACGCCTATATATTATTGTGTTCTCGTGATATCGGTTTCACATCCGGCAGACCAAACTGCGTGGTGTGACCACTTCTGTCGAACGAAATTGCGCATCATTCCGTTTTAAGAAGAAAACTTCTGTGCGAAGGAAACGAGCGAGACGCCACAGTGGTGACACACTGGACTAGTGTAGTTCGCGAACGAACTAGTTCGTAAGAGCGCTCCCACAGGCGAACTACGCGAACTAGTTCGCAGATCCTTCGCCTCTTAGTTCGTCCGCTCCTTTTCCGAAGACTGACGGGGAACAGCGAGAGGACGCAGGAGCGCGCCCAACCGCGTGATTCCCTTCTGCCAGTTACCGTCATTTCCAGCTGAGATGCAGCTCAGCTGTAGTTTCATAGTTCTCTGCCACAAATCAATTTCTGTAATAAGTGTGAGGTTGACAGGACTGGCTTAACTTTCTATGCAACTGAGGCGGCCGCCCCTCCGAAACAAAGGATTGGACTCGCCCAGCACCGAAGACAAAAATGCGTTTCTGCGCGTGGGAACTTGGTTGAGAGGGGGGGCGGGATTGACTAACGACACTAATGACTTCCCTCAATACGTTTGTTAAGCAACAAATTAGAAAAGTTTCTTTTGTTAATGTTATAGGTATATTCTTTGTACCATAGTAGTAATATTTTTTGTTGATCACTTCCAAAACTTCACAAAATTTAAAAAGTCATTTATAAAAGTGCATTTTTATTCACGAAAATAGTCGCATTTAGCATATTTTGTAGGTAATGTTTCTTCAATGACGTATTAAATAGATAAAGAGATCCATTTTAAAAATAAATTACTCCGGGTATTCTGTATGCAAAATAGTTTAATACCATTGTATCACCCATTCGTGTAAATAACTGGTTTATTTGCTTAAGTATTTGTTGTCTAGTTGCCCAAAAATACGGGTAATAGCACACGCTTGGGCAACATTGATCATTATATAAAAAAGCTGTCATAACAAAGAAAGAGCTCCTTTTAGTAGCGGTAGCAAAAGCCAAAAAGAGCGGACGAACTAAAAAGAGTGGACGAACTATAAAGAGCGGACAAACTATGAAGAGTGGACGAACTATAAAGAGCGGACGAAGCGGACGAACTAAAAAGAGCGACCTACTTCGCGGCCGAGCTCCGAACTAAAAGGAGAGCTACCGGTAGCGAACTAAAATATGCACGATCCGTCGCAAACTAACATATGCGCGATCGGTGGCGAACTAAAACATGCGTTACCGGTCGCGAACTATTATGCCAAACGTATCTCGCAATAGCGAGAGGGTTCGCAGCAGAATTAAAAATCGCGTGTTTGCCTTCTGCTGATGAGAGCCATTTCGAACTGAGCGTCCGCCAGCTAAATTACATAGTTCGGTGCTACAAAATTTCTGTTTTGAAGTATTCTGCGCTCTACAATATCTGACTAATAAATTCCATAATGCCAAGATTTAGAGGTAACTCAAAACTTAAACGCGAGAAATTATCCACAAACTGTTTCTTTTGGTTTGAGTGATATCGTTAGCGGCTCAAGCAGCAAGCGCATGAAGCAGTTAGGTGGGGGAATTTCTCCCTCCACCTGCATGCACAGACCACGCCGCTCAGCCGTCACTGGGAGCGGACGAACTAAAAAAACGAACTAGTTCGCGGCAGAGCTATTATGCGTAATCTCTACACTGGACTCGCTTTCGGGAGGTCAGCGGTTCAGATCACTCACTGGCCATGTCGATTTAGGTTTTCCGTGATTTTCCTAAACCAGTCCAGGCAAATGTTCAGTTGGAAGGGCACAGCCGATTTCCTCCTCCCAGCTGCTCAGCGACCAAAGGAGACGACCGTACATCTTCTGTTTGGAGTCGAGCCAGAGTCACGTGGATCTGAAGTCGGCCCATTAACAGGCCGAAACTGGTCATCATTTGTGTAAGTGATTCAGTCCAAAGTTGACTGATTTACCACTTAACAAACGGTCAGTTGATGAGCCCTGCCGCCCGCGGTGGCCGAGGGGACTGAGGCGCTCCAGTCACGGTCTGCACGGCAACTACGGTCGGGGGTTCGAATCCCCCCTCGGGCATGGATATTTGTGCCGTCTTTAGTATAAGGTAGTTGATAAGTAGTTTGTAAGTTTAGGGACTGATAACCCCGTAGTTAAGTCCCATAAGCTTAACAAACATTTGAACATTTGAACATTTTTGATGAGCCCTGTCGTGCTACCGCAACGTTTCACCGAACTCCGTTATCTACACTTCCCTTGAAAATGGCCATCCAGCACTAATGGAAGATATTCCGTTGGCTACAGGAATGTGCATGTTCTTCCAGCATGACGGTTCCTGCACGTTCTCGTTGTACCTAATACCCCGGAACCTTACGCCTCTGGATTTTTACCTGTGATGATATCTGATATGAGAAGTCTACATAGGAAATAGTGATCACAAGAGCCGATTTTTTCGTTCGGTCGTGAATAGTGCATGCATCTTGAGAAAAGGCAAACATGATGTCAGAAGATAAAACAAAAGTCAAAAGTGCATTAAAATTTGTGATGAAATTTTTGAAATTCAGCTTTTAACTAACTCATTCGTTATTTTATTATTATTATTTTTATTTTTTTATCATTTTTTTTTCTTTTAAGTTGAACTGTATCTCTTTACTCGCTAAAATCTGGACATATGTTGCGCCACTTTCTTAATGCTATGTCAGCATCTCTTTATGTCCTACCGAAATATAAGATGCTCTTTCCTCTCGACCTTAAAAAAACTTTTACAAACACCTATAACCCCAGTTATTAATTACAGCGTTATTATATTCCAAGACCTTTCTTGGGGAAGCCTACGATGTCTGGATTTATCATGAACTCCTACGTTCGATACATCTGTAATACTAGCTGAAAACCCGGCGTTGCCTGGGTATTTATTTATTTATTCAAGTTTTGAGTTAGTACTTGCCCTATCCATTCTCTCTCTGTTCAATTGTTTAAATGTTTGTAAGCGTAAGGGACTTAACTGTGGGGTCATCACTCCCTGAACTGACAAACATGAACTACCTTATACTAAAGACGACACAAACATCCATGCTCCCCCCCCCCCCCACCCCTCAGGGGGTTCACGGTTCTTTCGTGAGTACGTGCGTGGCGAGCACGGGGCTCGAGCTAATGCAGCCTTCCTTCCTTCTTTACTTCCCGGACTGCATTTCCTTTCCCCCTCCTCTCCTTTCCTATCCTCACTCCTTCCCCTCCCCACCGAAGGACTGATAACCTCACTAGTTTAGTCCCCCTAACCCAACCAAACAAACCAACCCAACCAAACATCCATGCCCGAGGGGGGGGGGGGGGGGAATTCGAACACCCGACCGTAGCAGACTGTGACTGGCGCGCCGCAGGCCGCTCGGCCACTGCGGCCGGCATTCTCTCTCTAGGTCCAATGTCTTTTACCGTTAACATTTTTATAGGATAATATATAAGGAATAGGGATGTCTTGGATATATCATCTCATATTTATTGAATTACTTGTTGTATAATTGTATAATTTTGCAGGTATATATTCACTTGTATAAGTCTGTAAATTCTGATACAAATACAGTTCGTAGTAAAGAAGTAATAGATTGAAAGCTGATGCGTGATGGGGCGCTTTACCACGAACGTTACTGTTTACGTCCTCATATCTCATGAGCTACATGTCGTACTGTGATACAATTTCTAATATACATTCAGCTGTATGTGTGTATAGCCTACTGTCTGTGAAATTTCCTGTAGTGTAGAAATTATGAATTGCAACGTTATAACGAATGACGTAGTTTTAGTCAGTGAACAGCGGAAAAGTGGTAGGCGAGAAACTTTTTTCCTTTAATCAGTTTGCTATGGTTGCCAGCAAAGTTCAATAAAGATTTGAAATTATGTTTGAAGTTTGTCGCAAGTTGCTAAGAACTGTCATTCTCATGTACTGTATTTATAAAGCCTCGGGTCCCATCATGTGGCAGTTTCTTGCAACTCCTATTGTTTATGTCGTCATATCTCCTGGACCATGTGTCGTATGTGAATCTTACCATTGCAGCAATTGGTACTTCACATTAAGAACCTTTTGTACCAAATTTGGTTTAAATCGGTCCTGAGGTTTAGGAGTAAATGCGGAACATTGTTGCGTGATGCAGCAGTTTTTCGCGCATCTTATTGTTTATGACGTCATAACTCGTGAACTATGAGTTGTACGTGATTCTTACAATTACGGCGACCGTCCTCATGGATGGAAGCTTAGGTGTGCAAAATTTCATAAAAATTGGAAGACAACTGTAGATTTGTACACAATATGTACACACAAACACATGGAGACTCTGCTTTATATCTCAGTCTCTTTGACAATGTTTTACCATCTTATACGCAGCTATCCTTCCTCGTGCTGAGAAGCGCAGAGATTTTCATACGCCGCGCGGGAGTAGCTCGGGCATGCATGTGTGTGTTGTAGTTAGATTAGTTCAAGTAATTTGTAAGACTAGGGACTGATGACCAATGTAGTTTGGTCCCATAGGATTACAGACATTTTTTGATTTTCATTCACTCTATTTTCTCTACTCTCTTATGTAAGTACACTGCCCCAAACCTCTTTCCTCGACTTTAACAATCTTGTCTGAACAACGAAGCAGAATTACACTTACTTTTAAAACAAAACCTACCCTGTCCCTAAACATCACTCAGTTGCTTTCTCGAATTCCAGACTCTGAAACAATTTCTCTCACTATAACAGAGAACTGAATAACACTACTAGCTTCAAACTACATTTAATGTAACATCTACTAAAGCAGTAAAAACGCCTTTCTCTGTTTCATTAACCTCATTTTACAACGTCAATTCAAACCTCCTCCCAGATATTCTTCGATTCCCATTGCTTTCCTAACTTCCTTCAATCAGAACTCGCCAAGTAAGAATCAACTTCTGCATACTCAAAAGTACGTTTTGTAACTGCGAATACCAATGTTAAAAATATTTGACAAATTTCAGCCCAACCAGTTGTAAAATTTGATAAAGTACCTTGATGCAGATTTCGGCACCATCTAAAGGTGCCTTCATCAGAAGAATAAAAATTAAAACATAAGACGTGCAATTACCAGCAGTGTGCTCAAGTAAAAACTTACAAAATTGTGCAACATGCTAGCAAAAGGCTTTTTACTTGAGTACACTGCTCGTAATTGCACGTCTTATGTTTTAATTTTTATTCTTCTGATGAAGGCACCCTTAGATGGTGCCGAAATCTACATCAAGGTATTTTATCAAATTTTGCAACTGGTTGGGCTGAACTTTGTCAAATATTTGTAAACATACAGTTGCTGCAGTCGACAAGCTATGTTTAAAATCATCAATACCAATGTTATTATTTCATCGGCAGCAGCAGAAGTTATTTTAGTATTAATCCTGGTATTAATCTTATTAGAGTTAGTACTATTTATTTATATCCCCTTTACATCTATTCAATCCGTTTGAACTGATTTAATAATAGATAGCCTTATGGTGCTATTCTGATCAAACTATATAAGTAAATATACTACCACATCGTAAAAATTTTCTGTTCCTAGTAAAACACATCGCATGTACTGGACTCTAAGTGTTCTGTACCTACACTCCTGGAAAATGAAAAAAGAACATCATGAATTCTTCAAACAAGCAGAGCGAAATTTTATTGACACATTTTGGAGGATGTATACAATACAGGATCAGGCAGTCAGAACCATAAGTACGTTAGTACAGTCACCAGAGCGTGCACAATGTCGACGTTATTATCGTGTGTACCCTCATTTTGCAGCAGTGCCCGATGCAACTTTCTCGTGAAGACGATCATAGAGTTGCCGAATGAAGTCTTACGGTATGGTCTGCCATGCAATGTCTTTCTAATGCCTCAGTTGGACCAGATCTCGTGCTGGCCGTGTAGACCCCTCCAAGATGACATTTCATCCGGCCCCAGACATGCTAAATGGGGGACAGATCTGGGGATAATGATGGGCCGGGTGGTTGACGTACACGTAGAAGAGCACGTTGGGTTGTACGGGATACGAGTGGACGTGCATTATCCTGTTGGAAAATCATATCGCCGTACATGAACGATGGCAAGACGGGTTGAATAACGGTTTCAGTGTACCGTGTACCGTTCAATTTTCCCACAAGGAACACCATAGGAGAACGGCCAGTGCAGGATATGGCTTTCTACACCTTGATGCCAGGTGTCGGCTCCGTTCGCCTCTGTCGCGTACACTCCAGATTTTCGCACTCCCTGCACGACACCACACACGCGTACGAGCATCACTGGCACCAAGCCAGCGACGACTCTCATCACTGAAGACGACACGTCTCCATTCGTCCCTTCATAAGCACCTACCATGACACCACTGGAGGCGGGCTGAACGATGTTGGGGCGTGAGCGGAGGACACTCTAACGGCACACACAATCGCGCATCATTGTGATGGGAAACGATCGTATAGGTTCCGAATGTGGTTATGTGGAACTAGTAAAAGCCCAGCAGTCAACAGAACTGACTGCTGTTCTAGATATTATGAATTGTGATTAAGAATATCTGTGCAAAAGCGTCTACTAATACAAATTGAATTACCGAACTAAGGCGGTGAGGACGTCCCTTTCCATATTGCGATATTCTACACTCGCCATTCTCCTCTAGTGATCGTCTAGAGAACATTGAACAGTACACGGTAGACTGAAACTATCTTTTAACGCGTCTTGCTACCACTCATGCACCAACAAGGTGATATACTTTACCAACAGGACAATGCAGATTCACATGTATCCCGTACCCCTCGACGTGCTCTTAAAGGTGTAAAGTACCATGACCAGCACGATCCCCAGATCCGTCCCCCATAGAGCACGTTTGTGACCGCATGAAATGTCATGTTGGGAGGTCTGTATGAGCGGCACGAAATCTGGCCCAACTGAGGCACCAGGTGGAAACTGTATCGCAGGCCATCTATTCATAAGCCGCTTAAGTGTGTGTTAGTTTGTCGCCGAGGTGTGTCAGTTTGTCGCCGATAGAACTGAGCATGTGCAGAGATATTGTCGAGTTCCATAAGCAGCTATGAGCATGCGTATGCTGTTTGTCAGCTTACGTGTGTGTCAGTTTGTCGCCGATGAACTAGCGGTGGCTCTTTACATATGTACCGCCCGTGGTTTCCTCCATTGCACTCTACTTTGAGCAATGTAGCAAATGGAAGGGGGAAACCCTCGCCGCCTTAGTTCGGTAATTAAAATTGTATTAGTAGACGCTTTTGCACAGATATTCTTAATCACAATTCATAATATCTAGAACAGCAGTGAGTTCTGTCGACTGCTGGGCTTTTACTAGTTCCACATAACCACATTCGGAACCTATACGATCGTTTCCATGAAAGCATCACAGCTTGCATTACTGCAAAAGGAGGTATACACGGTACTAACGCCAACATTGTGGACGCTCTGGTGACTGTACTCACGTACGTATGGCTCTGCATGTGTGGTCGTGTCTGGTATAAAACCTCAAGAATGTGTCAATAAAACTTCCCTCTGCTGGATCTACGAATTCATGGTGTTTTTTTTTTTTTTTTTTCATATTCTAGGAGTGTATATGTGTGTTTCTTGTTGGTGTGGTCTCATCTACTCATCTACATCGATACTCTGCAAATCAAATTTAAGTGCCTGGCAGAGGGTTCATTAACCACTTTCATAACATTCTCTAATGTTCCATTCTCTAATAGCGCGCGGGAAGAAAGAACACCTAAATCGTTCCGTTTTCGACCTGATTTATCTATATTTTATTGGGATGGTGATGTCTCCATATGTAGGCGGGTGCTAGCAAAATATTTTTACATTCAGAAGTAAATGGCTGTGATTGAAATTTCGCAAGTAGAACTCGCCGTAACGAATAACGTCGTTCTTTTAGTGATTTCCACCTCAAATCGTGCAACATTTCCGTGACGCTTTCCCCCCTATGACGTGATAAAACGAGCTGCCCTTCTCTGAACCTTCTCAATGTCCTCCGTCAATCCCACCTGGTGAGGGTCCCACACTAGACAACAATACTCCAGGAGGGAACGCACAAGTGTGATGAGGGCAGTCTCTTTGGTGGAGCTGTTTCATCTTCGAAGCGTTGTGCCAATGAAACATAACCTTTGGTTCGTGTTTCCCACAAGATTTACTGTGTGTTTTCTCCAGTCTAAGTTGTTCGTAGGTATTTGTTCCTAGGTATTTGGTAGAATTTACGACCTTAATATTTGACTGGTATATCGTGTAATTGAAGTTCAGCGGATTTATTTTTTCCATAAGTTAAAGTTTTCCTTCATGTTTCAGTTCTCGAATATCTCTTTGGAAAGGTCATTTGTATTCTGGTTTGTAAACAATTTCTTAGAGCAAGATAATTCCAATAAGTGTTTTTACCTCTTCCAAATTATGAAAGTAGCAGGGGTAAAATGTAGGGAGCGAAGAGCTATATTCAACCTATACAAAAATCAGACAGAGATTATTATAGTCGAAGGGCAAGAAAGGGACGCAGAGGTTGGGAAGGGAGTAAGACAGGGTTGTATCCTTTCCCCAATGTTGTTCAATCTCTACATTGAGCAGGCAGTGAAGGAATGGAAGGAGAAATTTGGAGAGGGCATTAAAGTGCAGGGAGAAGAAATGAAAACATTGCGGTTTGCTGATGACATAGTAATTATGTCAGAGACCTCAAAAGATCTGGAAGAGCAATTTAATGGAATGGACAGTGTCTTGAAAGGAAGATATAAGATGGGCATTAACAAGAGTACAGCGAAGGTAATGGAATGCATTGTCAGAAAATCAGGCGATGCTGAAGGAGTTAGAGTAGGTAATGAGACAATAAAAGTAGTACCTGCAGTTTGTTATTTGAGTAGCAAGATAACTTCTGATAGCCGAAGTAAAGAAGATATAAAATGCAAAATGCAGAAAAGCGTTTCGAAAGAAGGGAAACTTGTTAACATCCAATATTAATTTAAATGTTGGTAAGTCCTTTCTGAAAGCATTTGTCGGGAGTGTAGCATTGTATGGGATTGAAACGTGTACGATAAGGAGTTCAGATAAACAGATGATAGAAACTTTTGAAATGTGGTGCTACAGACAAATGATGAAGGTTAGATGAGTAGATCTCGTAACTAATGAGGAGGTGATTAACCGAATCGGGAAAAAAGGAGTTTCTAGCATATCCTAAGAGAAGGGATAGATTGGTGGGACACATTCTGAGAATCAAGGAACTATCAACTTAGCATTAGAAGGAAGTTTGTGCGGTAAAAATCTTAGAGGGAGAATGAGGGACGAATACAGTAAGCAAATTCAAAAGGATGTAGGTTGCCGAACGTATTCTCAGATGAAGAGATATGCACAGGACAGGGTAGCGTGGAGAGCTGCATCAAACCATTCTGCTGACTGAAGACCACAACAACAACCTCATCACTTGTAGTATCCTGTCAAATGCGAACCCTGAAGCGAGGTACTAAATTTGGATGAGAAGCTATGAACTGTTGTGCGTTTAAGTCTTATTTTGCACAAAGTATCATCCACAGGTAAGGTAAAGCAATCAACAATCCGAAGATTGGTTTGCACAACAAAGTGCTTTACTAGACATGGATCTGTTAGGAGGTGGTATGCCGTTGCCTTTCTCCGACCTTCGAAGTGACTTACCCAGCCAGTTATAGGGGGACCTACAGTTTAACGTGGGTTATTTTCTCACTTCTACATCTACATGGGATACTTTGCAAATCACATTTAAGTGCCTGGCAGAGGGTTCATCGAACCAACATTTACCTCCCATTCCATTCTCGAATAGCGTACGGGAAGAAAGAACACCTGAATCTCTCCGTTCGAGCTCTGATTTCTCGTATTTTATTCTGATGATCATTTCTACTATGTAAGTGGGAGTCAACAATATATTTTCGCATTCGCAGGAGAATGTTGGCGATTGGAGTATCGTAAGTAGCCCACGCCGCAGCAATAAGCGCCGTCGTTGTAATGATTCCCATCCCAGATCCTGTATCATTTTCGTAATGCTGTCTTTCCTGTATCGTGACAATACCAAACGAGTTGCCCTTCTTTGGACTCTTTCGATGTCCTTCGTCAAACCCACCTGATAAGGATCGACACTGGACAGTAATACTCCAAAGCGTAGAGTATGCAGTTTCTTTTGTAGTTGTGTTGCATCTTTTAAGGGTTCTGCCAATAAAACGCAGTTTCTGGTTCGCCTTTCCCACGACATTATCTACGTGTTCTTTACAATTTATGTCTGAAGTAATAGTAATTCCTAGGTATTTTGTGGAGTTTACGGCCTTCACTTTTGACTGACTTATCTTGTAAACAAAGTTTAACGGATTTCTTTTCGTACTGACGTGGACGACTTCACACTTCTCATTATTTAGAGCCCACTGACAATTTTTACACCATAGTGATATGTTACTCAGATCGTTCTGCAGTTTGTTTTGATCTTCACATGATTTTACTAGACGGTAAATGATGGCGTCGTCTGCAGACAACCTAAGACAGCTACTTAGATTTTCCCCTAAATCGTTTATGTACGAGGGTAAGTCAATTATTATCCGCAATTTAGTTTTATTTTTGTTTATGTTGGTAGTACTGTCGTAAATCCTGCAATTCGAAGCAAACGCCGAGGATTGCTGTCAGAAGGTGTCGTGTTGTTGCACGACAATGCCCGTCCGCATATTGCTATCCACACTACTGAAACGCTCCAGAAACTCAAATTCGAAGTACTGGATCATCCTCCATATAGTCCCGATCTTGCCCCTTCTGACTATCACTTGTTTGGTCCACTCAAAGAGGCATTAAGGGGTCGTCGATTTGAATCGGACGAAGCAGTAAAGGAAGCGGTGCATTCCTGGCTCGCAGCTCAACCGAAAACCTTCTTTTATGGACGAAGTGCATTGAAAAACAAGGAGACTATGTCGAAAAATGATGTTCTTGTAAGTTTCGTATTTTATTACGATAAAATTTTATAACTACTTTGCGGATAATAATTGACTTACCCTCGTAAATAAGGAACAGCAGATGACCAATAACACTACCCTGTGGAACGCGGATATCACCTCTGTTTTAGCAACATTGCCAGTAGTATCCTAGTCAGTGTTGTTGTATGTTCTTGTGCCTGTATCTGTGCTGCAGTGGTCTCGTATTAATCCACGGCCTCACGTTGGCGAGACGCTGTAAATGGAGCTTAGATGGCTCCGTAAAGACCGCCTATTTACGCCACTTTTCCCGACCACTGTGTAAGCAGTCGGCGCGGTTGTGGAGCACTTTCCGGAATTGAGTGCGTCGCCGGTCGTGGCAGCAGTGGAAGTGCAGAGCCCCGCATTAATACACACAATAGGGGGGCGCAATTGGACTCTATTACCCGGGGCGGCGGGCAGGTCACGTCACAGCACACGCCGCCGTGTTGTTGTGATTCGAGCAGCGCGCTTGCGTGCGCCGGGAACCCGTTCCAGAAGCCCGCGGGACAGACGCAACGCATCGCATCGCGGCCACGCACTTCACAAAAAGACGACGCGCGCACTCGAAAACAAAAAGGCCACGCCGGCATATAATAAGAGGAGCGGCCGAGCGCTGCCGGCTGGAACCCGCCGCGCGGCGGGGCGAAATAGCGGGAGAGAGAGAGAAGGAAAAGAGAAAAAGAGCGGAGAGAGGGGCGGGCAGAAGCGCTAAAAATGCCCGCACCGGCGCCGGCTAATAAATTAGCCACTGCGCTGATTTAAATTTTCCGCAGAGATAAGGCGATTATCTAATTTTTCACGAATTCCGCTCGCGAGCGGGTCGAACTCTTTTTCGCCCTTGTACCGTTGAGAGGTGAGCGAGGGGCAGAGGAAGGGGAGAAGGGGGGAGGGGGGAGGGGGGAGAAAAGTGAGGGAGCGGGAGAGGCTGAGAAGTTGTGGGATGCGAAATTACTGTTGTTAGGAGCTGGTGGCCGCTCAGCCGTCTGCCCGACGATCTTCAGGGGAAAAAAAAGAAGTAGCCCAGTTTGCCCCGAGAGGTGAGCTAGAACTGGCTGCTCTAGCGAGCGTCTCTTGCCACCTGCCGAGATACAGCAGTAGCTCGCTCGTTTTCTTCGCCTAGAGCAGAGACTAACATTTCTCTGTCGTGACACATCCAGCTCCACGTAGCACCCTTTCACTACATCTACATACATACTCCGCAATCCACCGTGAGGTGCGTGGCGGAGAGTACACTGTACCACTACTAGGCATTTCCTTTCCTGTTCCACTCCCAAATAGAACGAGGAAAAAAAGAATGCTTATATGCCTCCGTACGAGCCCTAATTTGTCTTATATTGTCTTTGTGATCACTGGACTCTCATTAAACTTTGATAAAACCCAGTATATACAGTTTAATACAGTAAATGGCATGACACCATTAATAAATTTAGACTTTGAACATAAATCTGTAGCTAAGGTAGAATATCCAAAATTTTTAGGTGTCTGCATTGACGAGGGACTGAAATGGAATAAACATATTGAAGATCTCCTGAAACGTTTGAGTTCAGCTACTGATGCTATCAGAGTCATTGCAAAATTTGGTGACATACATTTCAGTAAATTAGCTCACTACGCCTATTTCCATTCACTGCTTTCATATGAGATCATATTCTGGGGCAATTCAACATTGAGTAAAAAAGTATTCATTGCACAAAAACGTGTAATCAGAATAATTGCTGCAGCCCACCCAAGACCATCCTGCAGACATTTATTTAGGGATCTAGGGATCTTCACTGTAGCTTCACAATACATATATTCACTCATGAAATTTGTTATTAACAATCCGAAGCAATTCAAAAGTAATAGCAGCGTGCATAGCTACAATACTAGGAGAAAGGATGATATTCACTATTCAAGGTTAAATCTAACTTTGGCTCAGAAAGGGGTGAATTATGCTGCCACAAAAGTCTTTTGTCACTTACCAAGTATCATCAAAATTATGACAGATAGCCAACTAGTATTTAAAAAGATATTAAAGGAATTTATGAATGTCAACTCCTTCTACAATGTAGATGACTTTTTGGATAAAACTTTAAAAAATAAAAAATTTATAATAAGAATAATAATAATAACAATAAAAATAAAAACAGAACAAAAATCCTTAAATTATTGATTGTCAAGTATAGACAGCATTTACTAAACTGACACGTTCCACATCATTACGAAATGTCGGATATATGATCTATGGGACAAGTATTAATCTAATCTAATCTACTACGCGAAATATAAGTAGGCGGCAGCAAGATAGTAATATACTCAGCTTCTAATTCTGGTCCTCTAAATTTCCTCAACAGAAATTCACGAAAAGAACGTGGTCTTTCCTCCAACGACCCCCAATTGAGTTGCTGGAACATTTCCGTGACACTCGCGCATTGGTCGAACCTACCAGTAACAAACCTAGCTGCTCGCCTG
This sequence comes from Locusta migratoria, assembly GCA_026315105.1. Taxonomy (NCBI): domain Eukaryota; kingdom Metazoa; phylum Arthropoda; class Insecta; order Orthoptera; family Acrididae; genus Locusta; species Locusta migratoria. Next base: position 57,966,949 of record CM048746.1, on the reverse strand, counting down.
TTAACTGCTTCTATGTTTTCCTTTAAACTGATCTGCTGCGGGTCTCAAACACTTGAGCAATACTCAAGACGTGGTCGTACAAGCGTTTTATACGTGGTCTCCTTTACAGATGAAGTACATATTCCCACAATTCTTCCAATAAACCGAATTCGTCTGTCCGCCTTACCCACAACTGTCCTTACATGTTCGTTCCATTTCATATCGCTCTGCAATGTTACGCCTAGATATTTCAATGACGCGACAGAGTCAACAAGCTCACTACTAATGTTGTACTCGAATATTATGTGATTGTTATTCCTACTCATGCGCATCACCTTACATTTTTCTACATCGAGAGCTAGCAGCCATTCTTCGCACCAACTAGAAATTTTGTCTAACTCATCCTGTATGCTATTACAGTTAGTTAAAGATGACATCTTCCCATACACCACAGCATCATCAGCAAACAGCCACAAATTATAACTTACTCTGTCCATCAGATCATTTACATAGAAAATAATAGCGGTCCTATCACACTCCCTTGGGGTGCGCCTGACGATACACTCGTCTCTGGTGAACACTCGCCGTCGAGAACAACGTACTGCGTTCTATTACTTAGGAAGTCTTCCAGCCAGTCACAAATCTGTGAACCTATTCCATAAGCTCGTATCTTCGTTAGCAGTCTGCAGTGAGGTACCGCGTCGAACGCCTTTTTGAAGTCGAAAAAAACACAATCCGCCTGTTGGCCTTCATCCATGGCTCGCAAGATGTCATGTGAGAAAAGAGCAAGCTGAGTTTCACATGAACGATGTTTCCTATATCCGTGCTGATTCATAGAAAGAAGCTTTTGCGTTTCAACGAAATTTAGTATATTCGAACTGAGAATGTGCTCCAAAATTCTACAGGAAACTGATGTCAACGATAATTGCCTGTAATCGTGTGGGTCAGTTCTCTTTCCTTTCTTATAAACGGGAGTCACCTGCGCTTTTTCCCAATCACTAGGAACTTTGCGCTGAATTAAAGATTCGCGATAAATGCAAGCTAAGTAGGGGACCAACGCCGCAGAATACTCTTTGTAAAACCGAACTGGTATTCCATCCGGACCAGCAGACTTTTCGTATTTGGCTCTATCGGCTAAATCAGTGGCTTTCTACTATAGCAAATGATACTTTAAATATACAGAGTTAGGCGATTGAAACTGTTATTCGGAATATCTTAATATACAGGGTGAATATAAATTCGCGCACTCGGGCTTCGCAGCGCGATTCCTCACATGCTAACAATAGAAAAATGTCTCTCACAAAATTTCGTCCTGCGCATATTTCCGGTAGTAAATGGACGTCCAAGATTGACATACGTCAGTGTGTTTCAGAATTACACTACTACACCAACAAACTTCTATGGGATGTTGGAGGTGTCTTGAGGAACAAAGTGAGCATAGAAACCCATGCTCGTCATCCAATTCTTCAGTTACTTTCCTACAGATGTGCACCAAAAAGTGTGTTTAAGTAGGAGTTAAGAATGAAATATCGATTTTTTTTTGTGCGCATCTGTAGGAAAGTAATACGAATTTCATTAAACTTCTTGTATAATTAATATTAATAATGGCCATCTGCAAATGCAAGGACGTACATACAGACACTTTTCCCTCGTTCTTATGCGAATGGACAGAAAATAGACACTCCACTGCGGCCTATTTGAATGTCTTTTCTTTTTTAAAATTTTGAGGATTTATGCAAAATTCCGGATGCGTTTTCGTCGGTTACTCATCAATGAGGGCTAGTCAGGATGAATAACCTACCTACACCAGTGTATAATATATGTTTACAAAGCACCGATCCTCCTAGTGGGGACCTCCTCCTCTTCTTTGTTATTAAATCGTACACAAAAAATTGTATTTTATTATAATTTTATTTCCCGTTTTGCTGTAGAATAATGTGTTAACAGCCAATGCCCAACTCAAATCATTTCAAAACAATAGTTTATTTTAATTTCGTACGATTTTCTTCAAGAGAACGTATTAATAGCAAATGCATTACGCATTCGCTTCAATTATTCGATAATAGCACTACATTTTTTTTTTCATTTCATACGTTTTCTAACAGAAGAATATACTAAAAGCGAGTTTACAACTGTTTCCAAAATGCGCAACTGCATTGTTTGATATTAAAACAAGTTTTGATCATCTCGTGATGGTGGAGCTCTTGTAACTTCCGTGCTTTCCGTATAATATTTGTGGTTAAATACGCCTTATGCAAGACACTTTTTATGTTTCGGCACTTATTGCGTCATCTTCCGAGGGGTTTTGTCTTTTATTTTCTAGAATAAAATGTTTCAGGTTTTGTTTGTACAATGATTTGGACGAGTGATTTGATAACTTTGTTGGATATATAAGACCTAATATATTTTCGATACTTACATTATGTCAATCCCATGATTTTCACCTCCTTTAACTGAACAGTGACAAGTTTTTACAGCTTCTCATCCTCAATAACACGTTTTTATTTATGACAACTGTTGTGCGTTCACCTGGAAGTTACGTGGAAAAAATAGATCTTTGTAGCTGTTTAGTGGCTACTTACGTTCGAGCTGTTGCTGCTTGCTTGTTTGTGACGTCTTCTTGAGGTTATGTGATATTTAGTGCGCTTTTACTTGTGAACTGGCACTGTTTATGTCGCCATTCGTCTTGTTGTCGTGGCTGTATCTTATTCATTTGTTTGTGTGGCACGTCTGTGATGTGTCGGGCGAATTTTGAATGGTTTTGATAATGGCTATGTTTTGTGTGTGATTTTTAATTGTGTGTGCGTGTGTGTGTGTGTGTGTGTGTGGAGAGAGATATTTGTTTCTTGTTTCTTGTGTGTGTGTGTGTGTGTGAGAGAGAGAGAGAGAGAGAGAGAGAGAGAGAGAGAGACAGAGTAAGTGAGAGAAAAATATTGTGTTAGTGGAGGGAGCGTGGCGGTGCGGGAGGGGGTTTGTATCCTTACTGCTAATTTCTTTTGTTTTTCTGTACAAGAATGAGTTAACAGGATGCACATTTCATTAATCTGGCGCACGAATACAAAGTTCATTTCAAGAACCGTGTTACATTTTAATTGAGCGTAGTTATACCGCTCGTGCGACATTGGAAACAACCAACAGCAGAACGCCACAGCCGAGGAGAGGACTAGAAAATTGCTTTTTGCCATTCTGTGGTTCTGTGTCTGGCAAAGCACGCTGCCTGCTAAAGAGACACGAGATCACATCAGTCTTTAGGCCTCCGACGAAAATACGGCGATTATTGAGACCATCTACAGACGCAGCAGGTCTCATAACACCTGGGGTCTACAAGACACCTCGTGAGTGCGGCCAGTCTTATATCGTATAAACAGCTAGAACTGTTGAACAACGTTTACGACACCCAAGGAAATCTGCTTTAGCGGAGACTGCTTTAATAAACGGTCATCGCAACAAATTTGATGAAATCTCCGCCATAGCACTAACGGCCTCTGCCTTAACAGAGACGGCGTGGGATCCAGCGATCTCTGAGTTAAAGCGGGCGTACCGAACAACGACTTAAAGTCCATATATGGCGATGTTGCACGACACCAGTGACGTCACAGCCGGTAGCTAGTGTATATAAGCCCATAAGCAGCAACTAGGCAGTCATTTCACTTGACAATGGCAGACGATACCGTCTGCCTGGTCCTCTCATCTCAATGTCATCCTACGATACCGTCTGCGTCGGAACCAGAATCGTGTGGTTCAATAGTGATACATGTTGCGTGTGAAGTTAGTTAAAAACGAAATAGCCAGCCTAGGAATCAGTGTAGGACAGTGTCTCGGTGATACTGTGATTAAAACAAGAGATAATTAATGAAATATAAGAGATTTGTATAAGACGTTTCCAGATAATTCTATAAACAATACTTTTGCCATTGTACATAATTTCAATAAATTGACAGACGAAGGGTAAAAACTTTTGTAAAACATAAATAAATGAAAATAAATATCATTGTATATATGTTAGGCTCATAAACAATTTGTGTTGACCAGCTAATTGTGTTATTTCGACTATCACATTAATTATCAATATTGAATTCTTTGTATATATTGACTGACGTGAGATCTTGAGTATATTTTGTGAATGGCCATGAGATTTGACATTTATCATTATGCTTTGTTGTGAAACAAATAGTACCGAGATTTCGTCTTAAAAAGATGTGCCATCTAAAATTATTGTATGCATAGTTTTCATTTTATATTGTGATTATTCTTGGGTACATGAAATGTTTTCTTTATGTGTTTGTTCATTGTAAATTAGTATATTCAATTGTTATGAACAATGCATAATGTAAGATCATTATTGCCGATATTATATATTTGCCTCACCGCCTTGCGTGGGGGAGTTCGAGTTTTGTCTTTTGTCGAGTACTTTGGAATCTGTGGGGCTGTGTTGTTGTGGTAATTTGTATACGTTATTGTAATGTTTTGGTGGAGAAGAAATTTGATTTAAATTAAAGAAGAAGTGAAAAATTGTACATATAGAGTACTTATTTCTACAACGACGCCCCAGGAGAATGATGTTGCAGCGAGCAGAACCCCCATACATCGAAATTTTGAAAAGCTGAATATCGGTAGAATTGAACTGTAATTACTTAAAATCTATTAATATGTTTTAATACTAAGTAGCATTTTCCTGTAATTGCACTAACTTTTACTATTAATTTATATTTTTATAGCTTCACGGGTTATAAATGGGCAATTTTTGTGATGTCAGCCCACATTTCTTTTAATTGCACCAGATTTAACTAGTATATTACCATTTTGGACACTAGTTTTGATTAGCATTTTAATATGGCTGCACAAGGTTTATTAAAATGCTATTGTACAAAAAAAAATATTCTGCTTATGGTTATAACAGCTTGCGATCTCGCAGCTACTCCCTAGTAATTTTCGCATTATTTTAATTTCATGTCTTTTTCACTGTTTTAATTATCATGCAATTATGTCAACGGTGCTCTTAACTACACCGGTGAACAACACCATCTAGCCACGTTGATGGTCACTAAATCATTTGCGCGAAGCTTTATGTCTGTTTTCGCCCGCAACGAGGTCGGAAGCCTTCGCCGGCCGCATTCCATTGGGCCATTCTGTGCTGTGCGAAACATGACGCCTAACGTAAGTCACTCCATTTTTGTCACGATGTCGTGCAGCTTGTTTACAGCTTGGTATATCACTTCACCTGTGCCTGCATTCTCCCAATTTCAGGCCAAAATTTTGTAAACGACTACGACGATGGGTTTCCTTCCTAGATGGTTTATTTTACAATGATGACAGATAGCTCACCACATAACGTTTACGTATGTTTATTCTCTTTTACTTTCAATAAATTCAGTAATGATTCGTACCGCATAGAACTAAGCGATGCTGAAGGAATTGCATTAGGCAACGAAACACTAAAGGTGTACCTGAGTTTTGTTACTTGGGCAGTAAAATAACACACACACCCATGCCCCAGGGAGGACTCGAACCTCCACGGCGAGCAACCGTGCGCTCCGTAGCGAGACGCTTTAGATCGCTCGGCTACTCCACCGCGGCGGTCGCAGTACAGAGGATATGAAATGCAGAATGGCAATGGGAAGAAATGCATTTTTGAAAAAGAGAAATTTGTTAACATCGAATATTAATTTAAGCATAAGGAAGTCCTTTCTGAAGACTGTCGTGTGGAGTGTTGCCTTGTAGGGGAGTGAAACAAGGACGATAAACAGTGCGGACAGCAAGAGGATAGAAGCTTTTGAAATCTGGTGCTACAGAAGAATTCTGAATCGTAGGTGGTTGGATCGCGCTACTAATAAGCAGGTTCTGAACAGAATTGGGGAGAAAAGTAATTTCTGGCATACCTTGACTAAAAGAAGGGATCGATTGGTTGGACACATTCTTAGACATGAAGAAATCGTGAATTTAGCGATGGAGAGAAGTGCTCGGTGGCCGAGCGTATTGAGGCGCTATTCTCAGATGCACGAGGCCGTCACCCGTCGTTGGTTCGAATCCCCCCCCCCCCCCGCCGGGGATGGATTTTGTGCTGTCTTTAGTATTAGCTAGTTTAAAAGTAGTTTGTTAGTTTAAGGAATAATGACCCCGCAATTAAGTCCCATAAGCTGAACAAACATTTGAACATATGAATTTTTGGAAAAAATCGCAGAGGGAGGCCAAGAGGTGGATACAGTAAGAAGATTCAAATGGATGTTGGTTGCCGTTCTTATGAGGAGATGAAGAGGCTTGCTCAGGATAGAGTAGGGTGGAAAGCAGCAACAAACCAGCCTCAGGAATGAAGACCACAACACACAAGACGGAACTTAGGTATAGCTGGTAATCCCGTTCCCTACCTCTAGAGTTGTCATTTCTTCATAACTTAAAATTCTTGTACATATATGTAGTATACACGACATCATAAGTGTTTTTTGCCTTTAGATTGATGATGCTTCAAAAGGGCGAAACGCGTCACTGAAATAAAATTTTGCAACTGGGACTGACATTCGAGATACATTCATAACCTATTGCTGTACCAGACACCCGTACAGAGAGGAACCAGTTTCAAAGTATGTATGAAGTGAGAAACCAACAGTCGTAATAGAACAGTTTCGGTGTTCCATTATGCCATCGTCAGGTCTCTACATCGGAGTATAATATCTGTTATGTAGGGATATCAAAACTGGTTTCTTGGATTTCTATCTCCCAGTAGGAACCAACAACAACAACTGTTGTGATTCCTTAATTTCTCCCGACGAATAACAACTTCGAAAAACTTACGGGTATACAGCCAGGTATCAAAATCGAAGACGGCCAATATTTCGGCAGGAGACCACCCAGCCATTTTCAAGGTATAAACTGCAGTGAGAAATCCATGTGCAGCAATCTTAAAATCCTCATTTTTCAATGAGTAAACAGGAAAGACAACACACACCGTCAAGCAAGCACACAGCGCTGACACGACCAATGATGAAACCGGTCAGAATTTCGTAAATAAACATCAGTTCTCGACGGATGAGTTTTGTCCCTCTGTTTTTTGACAAGTGAGAGAGCAGGATCCCAAGCGGAATTTAAGCAGAAGCCTCCATCCCTACTCATAAGGTTGTCAGCTAGTTTTATTTCTATCGCTTCCTTGATAACACAGCCCCAGTAGTTGGAAGTGCATGCCAGAATTTCCGTTTTGTTGTATTCCATAGGGTGACCTGTGTCAAGACAGGCCAGAGCAGATTTGTTTGGCTGTTGTAAACGTGTGTGACTTTTATGCTCAATACAACGGTCCTTAACAGTCCTAGTAGTTTGACCAAAATATGCCACAGCTACATGGGATACGGTAGACACCCGCCTTGCGCAAACAAAGATCATCTTTAACGGATCCCAACAGTGCCTTAATTTTAGAAGATGGACGAAACACGCATTTTGCATTGTTTTTTACGCAAAATGCGGCCAGTCTTGTTGGAAGTGCTGCCAACGTAAGGCAGAAAGGCCACTGACGTGGGTGCTGACTCTGTGCTATCATCACTAGCCCATTGCACCTTTGGTCTATAGCGCAACGCTCTTTTAATCTGCCCTTCGCCATAGCCATTCAGTCGAAACGTTACCTCCAGATGGGACAGCTGTGGGCAAACTCTTGTTTTGATATCCCTACTTACCCTACACCGCATGATGTTGCCGTCTGGCAACACAATTTTTTGTTACTTTTTCAGACATACTTATTGTTGACAGATGGCAACACCATGCATATCGTATACTTTCGAGTCTGTTGAAGCATTTAGTTGATCGTTTCCTCCGTAGAAGGCAGGGCAGTCACAAATTGAGGAGGAGAAATGCAACAAAGAGCGCTCCAGCGGATTTTATTCACTGTTAAGCATTAACGTAATTACAAACTGATACGACTTCTGTTACAGACATCCAAACGGAGTAGAAAACATCTTAGATACCAATATTTTCCTGCAGAGTGTCTAAATGCATGATGTTGACAATGCCAACAGGTAAGTAATGACTTTCACATTGTTAAATGAGTTATATAATTTTTTTCAATATTTTTCCCCTGCATAGGAACATTTTCTACCATATATATTTTTTGCGCCAAAATAAAAATTCATGCAGTGTAGGGTTAATGTATATAATACTCCTGAAGATGGCTGCCGAAAATGGTAGTGAAAGAATAAATGCTTCTATTAAACTTACGGCTGTTACACAAACACACACATACACACACACACACACACACACACACACACACAGACACAGATATGCTGAGGGAGGACTCGAACCTCCGACAGGGAGCGGCCGCGTAATCCTTGGCATGGCGCCTTAGAGCTTGCGACCATTCCCGGAAAACTCCCCCCCCCCCTTTCCCTCTGTCTGTATCTAGATGCAAATGGAGATTGGAACGATGTCGTTCTTACAATTTATCGTTGCCTTTGAGTCGACCCAGGAGAAATGAATACGCGCTGGTTTCCGGTAGCAGGCGCGCGGCTGACGCCGGCGTCCAGTTTGGGCGTCGTCGGTTGGCAGCAGTGCGTGACCCGGACGGGCGAGGTCAGCGATGTGGTGCAGCGCGGGAGCAAGGTCGCCCCGCCCCCCACCTGCGCCCTTTCCCTTCCCCCCCCCTCCCCTCCCCCTCCCTTCCATCATCACGCGGTCTCCTGCCTCTCCGCTGAGGACGCCGCCGTCTCTCTCGGCTCGGCGCGCGCTCGTTACAATTTAATTACAACCGAGAGAAATGACTTTAATTAATCTCCACCGGGCGATGTCGTCATCGCGGTGGTCACGACAAAAAATACGCACGCCCGGTGCGCAGTAAATAACGGCGAGCTTCCCCGTGGCCGAGTTAGTCGCTGCCGGTGGCCCAGGGCCTATCTCGGACTCACTGCCTGTCCCCTGAGATTCCGGACGTTGTGCGGGGAAGTTATCGGACAATTTTGGCATGACACACGTATGTTCCATGAGAACATGTTGGGTGACACAGGTAGAAAGTTATTTGAACAGTTTTCTATAAGTGACGATTGAAGATTATTGTGAATATGGACAGACCAAATACACTCCTAGAAAATGAATAAAGAACATCATGAATTTAGTGACCCAGCAGAGGGAAATTTTATTGACACATTCTTGAGGATGCATACAACACACGATCACACACAATCATACGCACATGAGTACAGCCACCATAGCGTCCGCAACGTCGACGCTAGCCGCGCGGGAGTAGCCGAGCGGTCTGGAGCGCCACGGTACGGATCGAGCGGCCTCCCACGTCTGGGGTTCGAATCCCCCCCTCGGGCATGGATGTCTGTATTGTCCTTAGGTTAGTTTAACTTCCTTTAGAATGAAACTTTCACCCTGCAGCAGAGTATGCACTGATATCAAACTTCCTGGCAGATTAAAATTGTGTGCCGGAACCGGGGACTCGAACCTGGGACCTTTGCCTTTCGCGGGCAAGCGCTCTGCCACTGCGCTATCCCGACACGACTCACGATCCCGCCTCACAACTCTACTTCCGCCAGTACCTGGCTTCCTACTTTCCAAACGAAACGTGCAAGAAGTTTCATTCTGGAAACATGCCTTAGGCTATGGCTAAACCATGTCTCCACCATATCCTTTCTTCCAGGTGTGCTAGTCTTGCAAGGTTCGCAGGACAGCTTCTGTGAAGTTTGGAAAGTAGGAGGCGAGGTACTGGCAGAATTGTGCGGAGGAGCCGTGATACGTGTCGGGATAGCTCAGTGGCAGAGCGCTTGCCCACGAAAGGCAAATGTCCCAGGTTCGAGTACCGGTTCCAACACACAATTTTAATCTGCCAGGAAGTTTCTTACTTTAAGTAGTTTGTAAGTTTATGGATTGATGACCAAAGTAGTTTGGTCCCAAAGATTACAAATATTTTGACATTTTCGTCGACGTTAGTACCTCCTCTTGCAGCAATGCAAGCTGCAGTTCTTCCAGGGAGACGATCGTAAACGTTCCGAATGTAGTCTTTCGGAATGGCCTGGTGCTTCAGTTGGGCCAGACCTTTCATGACCTGTCATCCGATCCTAGACATGCTGAACGGGACTTGTATCTGTGGATCGTATTTCTGAATTTTCATAATTAATTACTTCAATCAAATTTTCTGGCATTTGACATTTTTAGTGTTACGTGTACCAGTAAACCAATGACATTCAAAGTTTCAGAAATGCTATATAACAGTTGAACTAAACTAGAATTGAGACAAAATCTGGTTAATTCTCTGAACAAGGGAAATGTATGTTAAATTTTTTCTGATAAAAACGGCTGAACGGTAAAGATATTCATGAATATTATACCAACAAAAAGAAAATAGCAGTCAACATTTTAAAGTTCTTTCTATAACGGTTATAGAGAAGAAAGTACATAGAGGTAGCCACTAACATTGGCGAGGTCGGGCATTCTGACTCCCCTTAAATTGCCACGACGTTTAATATCACACTCCGCTGCAGAGTGAAAAACTTCATTCTGGAAACCAATTATTATTATACTTAATCATTAAAATAAAACTTCGAGGATTTGTAAGCCGGCCGCGGTGGCCGAGCCCTCTGCGGCGCGCCAGTCACGGTCTACACGGCCACTACGGTCGGGGGTTCGAATCCCACTTCGGGCATGGATATTTGTGCCGTCCTTAGTGTTAGCTAGTTCATAAGTAGTTTGTAAGTTTAGGGACTGATGACCCCGTAGTTAAGTCCCATAAACTATACGAACATTTGAACATTTTTAGGATTTGTAAAGGGTGGTTTAGTATACAATATCTGCAATAGCAACCCGTTTCCGGAAAAGTCACCCAACGCTACCAGCAGTTCTTCCATACTATGAAACACAGCTCTTCTACTGTAAGCTCTTTGCTCTCCATATTTTGGGAGTAATTGTGGGCCAAAACAAGAAAAAATGTGCAGTAAATTAGAATAGTATAACGCGCTAGCTTAAGACCTATGACTCACATTTCTCCTTCGATACTGTAAAACACCTTTCTTCTACTGATCAAGTACTCATAACCATTAACATATGGATTTTGTAATGTACATTCCTTATTGTAGAGAATTATGACCCATAATCGCAAATCTTTAGTTACTCATATTGTCTTCCATATCGAAAGGATTATTTACTGAGAATTACGTTTCGACGACATAAATTCTCATTTTCAGATTACAAAATTGCCCTGCAACTTCGGAGACCTTGTAGAGGAAAGAATTTATCGCCATGATTTAAAATTTTATAATATTATTCTCATAGATGTTGCATCATGAAATTTTCGTTCTACACGAGAAAGGCAATATTGTGATCTGAAGACGACGATTCAAAGCTTGGAAACCGGAACGGTCAAAAATAGAAATTTGAGACATCGGTTTAAAATGTTTAAAAATAGCGAGTATATTCACTTTAAGATCACTTTGCACCAAGCAATGCCGAGTAGTTACAGTAGCGATTTTGGAATCCATGTTTAGTAGCCTTTTTGTCTTTTTCTTCAATACTGCCTACTCCCAGAATAAGAAAACCAAAGAACTTGCTAATGAAGTGATTTGTCTCAAAGTAACCAAGATGAAGATGTGTTCACACAGTCGTTGGATGACATTCCAAGTTGTGACTGAGGCAGTGCAAGTGTCTTATAGGACAAAATTTATTTTACAAAATAATTTTACAGTGATACTTGAGCCTTCGACAGTCCACTAATGAAGTGATTTGTCTCAAAGTAACCAAGATGAAGATGTGTTCACACAGTCGTTGGATGACATTCCAAGTTGTGACTGAGGCAGTGCAAGTGTCTTATAGGACAAAATTTATTTTACAAAATAATTTTACAGTGATACTTGAGCCTTCGACAGTCCTCTCACGAGAACTTTGTTTCTTAGAAATACGCAAGGAAAGTAAATTACTCGCTCAGAGGCTAATACTGCACGGCACCCCAATAGAAGACACGGTTGAATTTCCAGCTGTGCACAACACGGTCCAAATAAGCACCGAGATAGTCCAAAGGAATAGATGAACTCTGCGGCGGAATCTAGGTTGCATGTTGCAGCAGTATCAACTGGCTGCATACAAGGCGAACTTCTGGATGCTACGGCTACGCTGGATTATATTGTTTGTTGTTGTTGTTGTGCTCTTCAGTCCTCAGGTTTGAAGCAGCTCTCCACCCTACTCTGTCCTAAGCAAGCTTCTTCATCTCCTCATTAGAACGGCAACCCACATCTATCTGAATCTGCTGACTATATTCATCTCTTGGTCTCCCTCTGCGGTTTCTTGATGTCTAAGAATGTGTCCTACCAATCGATCCCTTCTTTTAGTCGAGGTGTGCCAAAAATTCGCTTTTTTCCTAAATCTGTTCAGTACCTCTTCATTCCACCCCATGAAACACAAACATTAACGAGGTGGGGGTGGCTTGCGTGCCTCTACCATACAGCCTTTTCAGTAGTTACAGGGGCAACAGCGTGGATGATTGACTGAGCTGGCCTTGTAATAGCAGCTAATATGGCTTTGCCACACAGTTACTGCGAACGGCTGAAAGGGGTAACTACAGTCGGTACGTTTCCAGAGGACATGCAGCTCTACTGTATGAATATATGATGATGGCGTCTTCTTGGGTAAAATAATCCGGAGGTAAAATAGTCCCCCATTCGGATCTCCGGGCGGGGACTAATTAGGAGGATGTCATCGTCAAGAAAAACAAATAGGCATTATACGGAACGGAGCGTGGAATGTTCGAACCCTTAATCGCGTAGGTAAGTTAGAAAATCTGAAAAATGGATAGGTTAAAGTTAGATATGGTAGGAATTAGTGAACTTCGTTGGCAGGATGAACAGGATTTCTGGTCGGGTGAGTAAAGGGTTATAAATACAAAATCAGTTGGTGGTAACGCAGGAGTAGGTCCGATAATGAATAATAAAATAGGAATGCGGCACAGAATTAGTGAACGCATTATCATAGCAAAGATAGACACAAAACCAACACCGACCACAGTAGTACAGGCTTTTATGCCCACTGGCTCTGCTGATGATGAGGATGTCGAACAAATGTATGAGGAGATAAAAGAAATTAGGTTGTGGAAATAAAATCCGCTACCAGTCACAATTATTGGCGGTTTATTAAAACACGACCGGTTTCGGGCTTGTGCCCATCTTCAGGTGTTTACATTCAGTGTTGTTGACTGTTTAAAGAAAACGTAAATTACTTTGTGCTTAGCATACAGTTATACATACACAGGTATCATGTAGATATACATATACATAAAACAAGTAAGGTATGTGGTGGAGTGATTTGTGGTAAGGCTATAAGTGTACTCACATATAAGTAAAGTATTCAGTTTGTGTTCGTACATTTCTCATGGATATTAGTTGAGAACATTGTAGTAACAGTAACATGATGCTAATTTGCACTCCCATGTTTCAGGTTTTGCACAGTACACAGTACACTTTATAACTGTCACTCCAAACATCGCCACAGTACACTGTATAACTGTCACTCCAAACATCGCAATGTTTACATTCAGGCATATGTTATGGTCAAAGAACTTAGCTCAAGATACACAGAGATATTGCACACACAGAAGTACAGAGTTGCCACACACAGAGCTATATCAGATGTTATTAATCCCAAAAGCGAGATTTGTTATTCTATTGTGGAGCCACAAAAGAAATTATTCAGAAAATTAAGGGAGACGAAAACTTGATTGTGATTAGGGACTGGAAATCGGTAGTGCGAAAAGGAAGAGAAGGAAATGTAATAGATGAATAGGGACTGTCCAACCGGCCCCTATGATACGGGGTTCGTATCCCCCCTCGGGCATGGATGTTTGTGTCGTCTTTAGTATAAGGTAGTTCATAACTAGTTTGTAAGTTTAGGGACTGATGACCCCGCAGTCAAATCCCTTAAGGTTAACAAATATTTTAAGTGTGTTTATTTATTTATTTTTTAATACGGAATTGTAAAAAGGCATGGAAGAGGAGATCGCTTGGTAGAAGTCTGTGCAGAGCACAATTAATGCACACTTGGTTTAATCATCACGAAAGAAGGCTGTATACGTGAAAGAGACCAGGAAATGGTAAGGAATAGATTTAGAACCAAGGTTTTAAACTGTAAGACATATCCAGGGGTAGATATAGACTGAGACCATAACTTATTGGTTATGAACTGCAGGTTAAAAGTTACGAGACTGCAGAAAATATCAAAAGTTAGGAGATGGAACCTGGACAGATTGAAGGAACCACAGGTGGTTGAGAGCTTCAGAGGGAGCATTAGGCAAGGATTGTTTCAAACAAGGCAGGTGAAGAAGAATGGGTAGCTGTGAGAGATAGTGACAGTCGCAGCGGATCATATAGGCAGGAGGACAAGGCCTAATAGAAATCTCTGGATAACGCAGGATATACTGAGCTCAACTAATGAGAGGAGAAAATATAAAAATGAACTAAGTGAAGCAGGCAGAAGGGAGTAAAGATGTCTGAAAAATGAAGTTGACATGAATTGCAGACTGGCTAAGCAGGAGTGCTTTGAGGAGAAATGCAAGACAGTAGAAAATATAACTAGTGGAAAGATATATACCGCCCACAGGATTTAAAAGAGACATTTGAAGACAAGAAAAACAGCAGTATGAACATCAAGAACTCAGATGGAAAACCAGTACTAAGCAAAGACCGGAAAGCTGAAAGGTGAAAGGAATATATAGAAGTTTATTAATAAAGAACAGTCTAGAATGCAATAATTTATTTCATTCAACTAGTTTCAGTCTTATTTAGGCCATCTTCAGGAATTTTGCCTCCATCGATGTTGTGGAGCTGGGAGCCTTCCAGTGCGTCACTGTGCCAGCTACCTGCCAGCTCCACTACATCGATGGAGACAAATTCCTGAAGATGGTCTAAATAAGACTGAAACTAGTTGAATGAAATAAATTATTGCATGCTAGACTGTTCTTTATTCATAAATTTAAATAAGAGTGCTGTTGACCCAAAAATAGTGAAACGAAAATGTTTCCAAAAATATGTGAATATATAGAAGGCCTATACAACGGAAATAAACTTGATGGCAGTATTATAGAAATGGAAGATGAAGTAAAAGAAGATGAGATAGGAGATACTGTACTGCGAGAAGAATTTGACAGAGCGCTGAAAGATTTGAGGCCCCTGGACTAGATGATATGCCGCCTGAACTGATGATATCGTTAGGAGTCATGAGGAAATTGTTCCACCTGGTACGCAAGATATATAAGACAGGGATAATACCCTCAGATTTCAAGAAGAATATAGTAATTACAATTCCAAATAAAGCAAGTGCAGACAAATGTGAAAATTACACAACTATCAGTTTAATAAGTCGTGGGTGCAAACCACTAACACGAATTATTTACAGACGAATGGAAAAACTTGTGGAATCCGAGCTTGGGGAAGATTAGTTTGGATTTAGGAGAAATGTAGAAACACGGAAGGCAATACTCACATTAGGACTTAAGACAGGCTAAGGAAAGACTAACCTAGGTGTTTAGCATTTGTAGAAAGCTTTTGACAACGCCGACGGGAATACACTCTTTTAAATTCTGAAGGTACCAGAGGTAAAACGTACAGAGATAAGAGTTATATTTAACTTATACAAAAACCAGACAGCGTTTATTAGAGTTGAAGGGCATGTAAGGGACGCAAAGGTTGGGAAGGGAGTAAGACAGGGTTGTAGCTTTTCCTCAAAGTCGTTCAATCTGGAGAAATAAAAACTCTGTGGTTTGCCAATGACATAGTAATTCTGTCAGAGACTGCAAAGGAAATGGAAGAGCAATTGAATGGAATGAACAGTGTCTCGTAAAGAAGGTATAAGCTGAACATCAACAAGAGAAAACAAGGTTAATGGAAGAAGCGAAATTTGTTGACATCCAATATTAGTTTAAATGTTAAGAAGTCCTTTCTGAAAGAATTTGTCTGGAGTGTAGCATTGTATGGAAGTGAAATGTGTACCATAAGGAGTTCAGACAGGATGATGATAGAAGCTTTCGAAATGTGGTGCTATAGACGAATGATGAAAATTAGCTGGGTAGATCACGTAATTAATGAGGAGGTGCTTAACCGAATTGGGGAGAAAAGTAGTTTCTGGCATATCCTGACTAAGAAAAGGGATAGATTGGTGGGACACATTCTGAGACATCAAGGAATCGTCATGTTAGCATTAGAGGAAGATGTGTGGGGTAAAAATCGTAGGGGGAGACCGAGGGACGAATATAGTAAGCAGATTCAAAAGGATGTAGGTCGCCGAACTTATTCTCAGATGAAGAGACTTTCACGGTACAGGGTAGCATGGAGAGCTGCATCAAACCAGTCTGCGGACTGAAAACCACAACAACAAAACAACCTCTTCAATAGTTACGCGATATACCCACCTAATCTTCAGCAACCTTCTGTATCACCACATTTCAAAAGACTCTATCCTATTCCTGTCTAAGCCATTTATCGTCCTAGTTTCACTCCCGAAAAAGGTAACACTCCACACAAAAGCTTTCAGAAAAGACTTCCTTATGCTTAAATTAATATTGGATGTTAGCAAATTTGTCTTTTTCGAAAACTCTTTTCTTCCCATTGCCATTCTGCATTTTATATCCTCTGTACTGCGACTATCATATGTTATTTTACTTCCCAAGTAATAAAACTCATCTACCACCTTTATTTTTTCGTTACCAAAACTAATTCCTTCAGCATCGCCTTATTTTCTAATACTCCAATGCATTACCCCTGTTTTGTTCTTGTTAACATTCAACTTATACGCTCAAGTCAACACACTGTCCATTCCGTTCCATTACTCTTCCAAGTCCTTTGCTGTCTCTGACATAAATACAATGGCATCAGCAAAACGCATTTTTTTTCACCCTGAACTCAAAATCTTTCTCCAAATTTCTCTTAGCTTTCTTTTACAGCTAGCTCAATGTACAAATTAAATAATATAGGAGAGAGGCTACAACCCTCCCTCCCTCCCTAACCATTGCGTCACTTTCATGCTATTTGGTTAATGTACGAGTTGTAAATAACCTTCCGTTCCCTATATTTTACCCCTGCTGAACTTAGAATTTGAAAGAGTGTTGAAACGTGTCCATAAAAAATATTTTTGTAAGAAAATGTCTAATATTGTGCCTCCTGTTTTGTATCGAGTAACTTGCTTGCAAGAAAATGTATAATATCGCTTCTACTGTATGTATCGATATGTGTACTTAACTCTTTGGCAAAGATCATGTATTGCATAGCATTGTAGCTCGCGCTGAGAGAGAGTAACACTTGTGGTTCAGCTCGCTTAGAGAGCGGTTGAGTTGTGTGTATGGCTCCGATGTAGAGCAGAGGCTGCTTTGCCAGCAAGTCAGAAGTTGTATTATGTAGGCAATGTAATGCTGATTATTAATAATAAGTAACTTGACCTTTCTTTCCTGTTTCATTTACGTAGTTAGAAAATTAACCTACTTCCTTCACTTGATAATTAGTTATTAGTGGATTTAAAGTGCAGTATTGACTTTAATAATATTGTTGAACAGATTTCGTTGTTGGTGCCATAGTAAATGATAGTTAATTGACTATGATACTAAATTTCAATAATTAGAAACATCTGCCTAAAATTCTCTCAGTCAAGCATTAAGAAAGTGATTTGTGGTTTTTTAATATCTTTCTCGCAGTCAAAATTTTTGAGTATAGTCAGTGTCTGTTTCAAATGGTGACTTGTCACAGTTGTTCTTTGTTTAAAATATCCGTTGCGCACATAATCAGTTTAATGCACTGTTTCTTATTTAATAGTATATACATCAATATCAGGGCCATAATTACACCAAATTGCTGTGTTAATGAACAATTTGCTGTCTGATTTAACGATAGGTTCAACATCCACAACACACGCACAGCTTTTATGTTTCCCAATCAACATTGCTAAAGGCTTTCTCCGTGGTCAGCATCTATCAGTCTTTCCATCCGTTAATAAAAATGTTCAAATGTTTATAAAGCTTATGGGACTTAACTGCGGGGTCATTAGTCCCTAAATTTAAAACTACTGACGAAATAACTGATACTAAAGACGCATACATCCATGCCTGAGGGGGGATTCGAACCCCCGACGGGGAACGGCCATGCGCACCGGA